>CM057966.1:13145644-13806285 GCA_030142095.1 Rubus idaeus | reverse complement strand
TCTAAGTGCGCACTGCTCAGTGCTGTCTCGCTTTTTATTTCTTTCCTCTTCTTTTATTTTCAATGCTCCACTCACCCCTATATTCTTTCCTCTTCTTTCTGCCCACAATATTAGTGTTTGATTTCTTTTATCTAAATAAATGGTTCATTGCCATATGACTTCATTTCCACCATTCCACTTACCATTTCTTTTCTACCACTCACATTCCACTCCTCTTCCTTTTCTTTCTTTATTTCTTTCATTGTCTTCTTCTTCCTCTCCATTCTCCTATAAATAGCAGCCTCATTCTTCTCTTCAAACACACCCCAATGGGGAGGGACAAACCCTCCTCTTTCTCTTCTCCATCTCACATCATATTTTCCATTCTCTAGTATTTAGGGTTTTCAAGTCTTCAAGGAGGAGGGGAGCTGTTTACACCATTACCACCAGCCATCAACCATCATCACCACCATCATCATCACCTTGGGAATCTCGGCTTTTGAGTTACTCGCGTGAGGATTTAAGAGTTTGTGATCTTCGAGTTCTTCCTACTTTCCATATGGTGTACTTCAACTTATTCTTTAATTACTCTTTTTGAGTTCCTCTTTGTTGCTTGATTATTCTTTGTATTAGTTAACATGACATGATTTATATAATTTTCAGCCTATATTTATGAGTTTATTTGATTGTTAGATCCTAATTAATTAGTTCTTCTAGCAGCTTATGTGACTCCGTTTATTTGATTCGGTTTTATTGAATCTTTTATGTGTTCTTGTTTTAAGGTTCGAAACTTAAGATGATTGCATGTAATTGGTGCTAGAATTAGGGTTTTAATTCTAATTCACAAGTAGTAAAGGCTTATCAAACGGGTCAGAATCAAAATAAGAAGGATCGCGGATAGACGAGCGTTCGCTAGGTCGCGCACTTTAATTAACAACTCTTCTCCTATGCGTTAGATATGTTATTGATTGATCACCTTTGCATGTTTAATTGTTTAATCTAGATGAGCGTTCACTAGGTTAATTTTCATAGAAGAGGTTTTATTTGGGGAATGATAACCCGTGTGGGCATTCCACATATGTTAGTTTCGGTTTCATGGCTAGGGAACTTGGTTAATTTTCGGTCTAATGATTGGTAAACTTGTGTATATGTGGCTGAACTTTATATACTTTGTGTTTCATCATCATATTTTATTTATTCTTTGTAATTTAATTAATTTATTTCATTCAATTTATCTCTCAATTCCCCTTTTTACTTTGTACATATGTATATATTTATACTTTATACTTGTTAATAATAATTCTTTATTTTATTTAATTCTTTGTGACATTTTTTGTTAGGTACACCCTTTGATCTCCTTTGTGAACGATACCCTACTTACACTATACTACCGATAGGGATTTTTTTAAATTGATGCTCATTTTGGGTCTGTCAATTTTTGGCGCCGTTGCCGGGGATTGAAAATGTTCCTAACCTAATATTTTTTTTGTGAATACTGTTTATAATTTTTTGTAATTATTACTGTTTTTATTACTTGTATATAATTACTGTTTACTTTTTATTGTTTATAATTTTACTATTTTTTTTTAACTGTTCATATTACTTGTTTATATTACTTGTCTATATTACTTGTGACTAGTTGTTGTTATTACTTGTTTTTAATACTTGTTCATATTTTGTTACACTTAGTAATTTATTTAGGTGTCTTTTATATAGTTGATTATTTTTGTTGTTGTTGTAAGTTGTAACTTGAACGGAAATAGGTAAGGTCCTTTTGTTAATATTGGCCTAAACCCTTCATTTTTACCGTAAGGTTATTTGAGGTTGAGGGCGGCCTTTATTAACACTTGGAGAATTGTCGAACACTTAAGTGCTTTCTCAACTGAGTAAGGGGCACATGGATGGTGTCTAGGTCGAGACCCTAGGTGACAGGTTTTGGATTCAGAGGACTATAGACAGACGAAAGTCGATAGGGGCTTGCCTCCGTAGTCCACCAAATGAATCCTGCCCCTCGCTTATTCTCATATGATCTGGCCATTCGCCTTCTGAAAACACGGAAAGTCATTTAAGTCAAGGCATTGCACCTAGGCCGTAAGTCCACCTTGAGTTACCGCTTGGAATCAACTTTCATTTTTTTCAACTATATTGAGGCAAAAGAAACTATTTTTGTACACTGAAGTGTATTGTGTAAATACAATATACGTAGACATAGGAAAATTTATTCATTCATTTTGTATAGATAATTTGTGACATATTTTTAACTTTGTAAATATTTTGTTTTTATTTTGTAAATTTATTACTAACCTTTTTATTTTGTATAGGAAATAATCCGGGTTTATCGGAAATTTTACCACATACATCGGAGCATACGTTTAGGAAGTCAAGGTTGAAAAACCTTGAGGTTGATGTCTTGTTGGTGATTTTCGGTTTCCTCGGGAGTAAAAAGGTAAGTTTTCTTCTCACTCTCGTTATTTATTTAAAACAAAAAAAAAAAAAAAAAAAAATATATAAAAAAATTGTAATTGTAAATAAAAAAATAAAAAAAGAGTGTTTGCTTTTGTTTTATTGTTTTGTAATTATTTTTACTGTTCATAATTACTGTTCCTATTTACTGTTTGTTTTATTTTTGGGCTTGTTGTTTGTTTGTTATTGGGCCTTAGGCCCGTTTGTGTGATTGGTTAGGGTTTTAGGTTTCCTAAAAAAAAAAAAAAAAAATAAAAAAAAAAATGTAGCCCATTGGGCTCGTGTCATTCCCGAAGCCCAAAACCCGTAACCCAAGCCCATTTAGTGTGTCGGGCCTGTTAGTTTTTAGGCCCATTAGGTTAAGCCCACCAATAATGGCCTGTACTCTACGCGGCCAAGCCCACTTTAAGGCCCAGACCATTTCGATGGCCCGAGCCCGTTTAAAGTGTCGGCGGCCGTCGGCGCGTGTGCCACGCGTTTTCACTGTTCACTTTACGACTTTTTCGTAAAGTATTAAAATAAAAAAAATAAAAAAATAAAAAATTCTTATTGGACCGTCTCGCGACTATCGCGTCGGCTCGATAATAAAAAATAAAAATAAAAAAATAAAAAAATAAAAAATAAAAAAAAAAATTTTGATTGGGCCGACGGACGACTTTTGCGTCGGCCGATTTGTTTAATAATCCGCATGCGTGTCAACTGTAGCCTTTGCGACTTTCGTCGCTCGATCGCCATTTACGGATCGTATTCGTGGTACGTGTGCGTACGTGCGTCTGTTCCTTTCCCTTGGTTTGTGTCTATGTGCTTCATTCCATTCATTTTGCATTCATTTTCACTTAGTTCCCTTTTAGTCTCTCTAAATTTTCTCTCGTTTGTTCATCTCGTTCTTCACTTGTTCTTCGTTGTTCTTAGTTATTTTTCCGAAAGCTATCCTCCCTCCCAACCTAGAAATGGCCAAAAGAGTGAATTCTTTCGGTGAGTTGTTTCATTCTAGTCCTCCAGAGTGATTTCTTTGAAGGCTTGGATGAAATCATTCCACCAAGCATTCTAGATACTGTTAATGCTAGCATGCCGGATGAACCGAACCACAAGCACCAATCCAGTCGCCGATCCACATGTTGTTGTTGTTCTTGGTCCTTCCCGGAAGCGTACGAGAGGCCCGAGGACGAGATTCACCAAGGACCAAAATGATGCGTTGACCGAGTTCTACACGGTGAATCCTCACCCACTCAAACTGCACAGAGCAAGGTTTGCTATAGAACTCGGGTTAACGAAAATAACGTCTACAACCTGGGAAGGAGATTTCATGATAAGCACGGTATCCCGTCGAGGAGCAGATTTATGCCGATCTAATAAGAAGAAACGAGGAGGCCGATGAGTAAGAATGAGGAGCTTCAAGAGCAGAACCAGAAACTCATCGATGCTCTTCACGGCGGTATTTGTCCCCGGTGTGGAGGTCCCGTTCCGCACCCGGATGTGCATCGATCAAGATTCGAAGTTGTTCCTCCGGAGCCTCTTCTTGTCTTGTCCGATGATTCAATCGACATGGATGACTTGCGAAGGGATGTGCGGAGCCTCATGCCAACATTACTCGAGCGCTCATCCTCTCATGTGCCATCGACAACATTCCGGACCTACTCATGATCTCGTTGGGTTTCATTCCGACCGGATCGCCGATATCGTGAACAAAGCCAAAGACGAACTCCTTCTCTTGCCGCGGCGGTTTTCCCCTGTGGATCTTTTCATCAAATCCCAGCACTTCCATTCATCCTGAAATTCTTAATCATGCCGAGTACTTGCGAGTGTATCAACGAGCCGAGCCTACACCATATTTCAAATCGAAGCCTCGAGACACTCGACGAACCATTCACCCGAATCCGACCACCATCGTTCGGATTTTAATGGATGTTGGTCAATGGTTGCTCATCTTCTGTAGCTTGGTCACCAATGCCCATACCTTGGAGGTCCCTGTCTTTCTCCGGATAGAAGAAAGCTACAAGGAGCGAGTGCAAGTGATGGCTGCCGAGTTCCTAGTGCCAACACACAACGTTTCAACTCGTGAAGTCCAGTTTGTTCGTTCCTCTCACCAACAATTGGATGGAAGTTGGATTGTTGTGGATGTCTCTGTGGATGAAATGAGCTCAAATCCAAGGCCTTCCGTGAGATCAAGATGCCGAAAACGTCCTTCCGGATGCCTGATACGGGATCTGCAGAATGGTTCCTCCTTTGTCACGTGGGTGGAGCATGTTGATGTGCGAGAAAAAGATTTAACCCCCTTATTTAAACCTTTTGTTGAATCAGGTTTTGCATATGGAGCGAAGCGTTGGTTGGCACCTCTTCAACGACATGCCTGATGTGAACGTAAAATACGTTCACAAAGTGCCTTTAATTACTGGATTTTGCTATTCCAAAAGCTTAATTGTCTGTTTAATGTTTGTTTTCGTGATTTTAGGGAAAATACCAGGAAAATGTTAATCTGCACAGAAAGGTGAATTTTGGAGATTTTCAGCGTAAATCGGAAAGTCAACCGTGACTTTCACATGTGGAATAAAATATCGTACGAAGATTTCGGGAACCGTTCCGAATCCCGGCAAGTTTGTCGGCAAACCACCACATACGGAGGCGCAACCACCACACGCGGTGGTGGAACACAATTCAAATCTCTACTTTATTTTCCCTTGTTTATGTTTTATATTTATTTTTATATTCTATTTTAGTTTTCACTTTTATTTTATTTAATTTCTTTTGTTATTTTTGTTTTATTTTTAATTTTGTTTAATTTGTTTAATTTTGTTTATTGTTATTTCTTTGTCTGCAGTGGCCGTTCCATGTCCAATCACCAGTTCACTTCACCATCCTTATTCCTTCCATGTTCACGATTCTCTCCTCACATGGCTGCAATTCCAGGCAGCATCTCCAGCTAACTCCACTTCACCTACTGCTCCCACCATAGCTACACTCCACCATCTCCACATCACACTACACTCCAATTATCCCTGATTTTCATCCACTGCCGGCAAACATCTACAGCTCTCTTCCACCATTCCTGCTCAACAACTTCTTGGCTGCTTCTCCCTTCATTCCTCTATTTAAGCCAACGAGCCCCTGCAAGCACAATTCACCAATTCACTTCACCATCTTCCATCTGCAAGCAATTGAATAACAATTCAATTAACCACTACAGAGCCTCCTGCGCCGGCAATCACCATGCCCAGTCCAATCACCCACCGTGCCTTCTCTGTGCACCCATCGCCGTCCTCAACGCCGGCAACAAAGCCCAATGGCCAAGCAGCTCAATTTCCATCTCCTCTGCCTCTAATTACCTGCAAATTAATCACAATCAATCATTTACTAATTATCTTTTTCTTCTTTTGCAGGTTCGCACAAAGTCCAGCCGTAGCTGCTGTTCTTCATCTCCGCTGGTTCCCATGCCCAGCCATGCCCGTGATTCCAATCCGGTGTCCTCTGCCCAGCTGCAATTTCAGATCAACACCGCAAGGCCCAGCTCTCGGCGTTGTCTCCGATGAGCCTAGCAATTGATTCCGCCGCACCTTCTATGCTGTGCAGCTGCTGTTCCTGCCGTGCCCAGCTCTCACCTTTGCGGCTGCTTCACTGCCGGCGTCGACGCCACCCTTTGCCGCTGCTGTCTTCCCTTGCCGGCAGATCACGACATCTCTCAAATCCTCCGCCACCGCTGCTGCCAATTCAAGCCCAAAGCCCCCTCGGGTCGCTACACCCATCACCGGCGTCGTTCATCTCCCAGATTTGCCGCCGGCAGCTCCTCTCAATCATGCCGCACTTTGCTCTCTCACCGGCGTGGCTCTCTCTCTTGGGCACGGGAAGAATGAAAATGAAAACAGAGAAAGAAACCAGAAAATGAAGTAGAAATCGTGAAGATGGAGAAGGCAATGCCGACTTGGAGATGAGAACCAATCAATGGCTTTGTTGAAAAGTCAACAAAAGAAGAGGGGGTATCCGTAAAAGAGAAAGAAAAGGAAAGACTTGGGCCGGTCAACAAAGTCAACAAAAAGAATTGGGCTTTTGCCCATTGCAAGCCCAAGCCCAAGGCCCAAAATTCAAAGTGATCTCCGCACCCGCCACATCCAAATGCATTACTAGTTCGATTTTCTATAGCCGAGTCTGCCACCTTCGCTCGCTGACAGTGTCCATTTTCATGGACACAACAGTAACATTTTTCCCAAACTCTGTTTATTTATTATAATTTATTTTTGTTTAATTAACTATTCGTGAATAATTTTGGGAAATGTTATTGTTTGTTTATTTTCTATTTTGTGTAATAATTGTTGGATTGAAGTTGATTGATTCTTCTAGCAGTTTATGTGAATTTTGTTTGTTTGGTTTTATCTTTAATGTTGAAACTAAATAATAAGGATCGCGGATAGACGAGCGTTCGCTAGGTCGCGCACTTGAATTAGCAACTCTTTTTCTATGCGTTAGACATGTTTAGATTAATCACCTTTGCATGTTTAATTGTTTAATCTAGATGAGCGTTCACTAGGTTGATTTCATGGGAGAAGTTTATTTGGGGAATGATAACCTGCGTAGGCATTCTACATGTGTTAGTTTCGGATTCATGGCTAGGGAGTTGGTTAATCTTCAAAACAATATTTGTGTGTGTGTTTCTTGTTTTCAAAAATAATAAAAATCCAAAAATATTTCCTTTTAATTATTTATTGTTTTCAAAATTATCAAAACCCCCAAAAATACTTTTGTAAATAATGTATATTTTTGTAAATAGAAACAATACTGTATAGTTCATTTAATTTTGTATATATATATATTCTTTATTCTTTATACTTGTAAATATAATTCTTTATACTTGTAAATATTAATTCTTTATTTAATTTAATTTATTGTGACATTAAAAAGTAAATATAACAATCTTCTGTGGGAAAAACCTTTATTTCCCATTATACTTTACAACGACAATTGTTAGGAATTTAGGTAATAATAAATGAACCTCGGTTTAACACTAATCATTTTGGCGCCGGCTCGCCGGGGATTGTTTTTACTATTTACTTTTTACTATTGACTATTGACTTTTTACTATTGACTATTTTACTATTTACTATTTGTAAATAATACTTGTTAATTTTATTTATACTCACTTGATTATACTTGTTTATATTTTTACACTTAGTAATTTATTTAGGTGTCTTTTATATAGTTGATTATTTTTTGTTGTTGTAAGTTGTAACTTGAACGGAATAGGTAAGGTCCTTTTGTTAATATTGGCCTAAACCCTTCATTTTTACCGTAAGGTTATTTGAGGTTGAGGGCGGCCTTTATTAACACTTGGAGAATTGTCGAACACTTAAGTGCTTTCTCAACTGAGTAAGGGGCACATGAATGGTGTCTAGATATGATCAAGACTCTGGGTGACGGGTTTGTAAAATTGGATTCAGAGGACTTGTCCACTAAATGAATCCTGCCTCTCGCTTATCTCTTGTGATCTGGCCATTCGCCTTCTGAAAACACGGAAAGTCATTTACGTCAAGGCATTGCACCTAGGCCGTAAGTCCACCTTGAGTTACCGCTTGGAATCAACTTTCATTTTTTTTCAACTATATTCAGGCAAAAGAAAATATTTTTTGTGTAAATAAAATATACGTAGACATAGGAATATACGTAGACATAAAATATACTTAGACATAGGAAATTTTATTCATTCATTTTGTATAGATAATTTGTGACACATTTTTAACATTGTAAATATTTTGGTTTTACTTTGTAAATTTTATTACTAACTTTTTAATTTTTATAGGGAATAATCCGGGTTATTCGGAAATTTTACCACATACATCGGAGCATACGTTTAGGAAGTCAAGGTTGAAAAACCTTGAGGTTGATGTCTTGTTGGTGATTTTTTCGGTTTCCTCGGGAGTAAAAAGGTAAGTTTTCTTTTCACTCTCGTTATTTATTTAAAAAAAATAAAAAAATAATAATAATAAAAAATAAAAAATAAAAAAATTTTGTAATTGTAAATAAAATAAAAAAAAGAGTGTTTGTTTTTGTTTTACTGTTTTGTAATTATTTATTTTCACTTTTTATAATTATTGTTTGTTTGTTTTGGGCTTGTTTGTTTGTTATTTATTATTGGGCCTTAGGCCCGTTTGTGTGATTGGTTAGTGTTTTAGGTTTCGTAAAAAAAATAAAAAAAAAATAAAAAAAAAATAAAAAATTTTTTTAGCCCATTGGGCTCGTGTCATTCACGAAGCCCAAAACCCGTAACCCAAGCCCATTTAGTGTGTCGGGCCTGTTCGTTTTTAGGCCCATTAGTTAAGCCCACCAATAATGGGCCGGAGATTTCTTTGGCCCAGGCCCACTTTAAGGCCCAGACCATTCCGATGGCCCAAGCCCGTTTAAAGTGTCGGCAAGCGCGTGTGCTACGCGTTTTCACTGTTCACTTTACGACTTTTCGTAAAGTATTTAAAAAAATATAAAAACAAATAAAAAATTGAAAATCAGAAAAAATTTGATTGGGCCGACGCACGACTTTTGCGTCGGCCGATTTGTTTAATAAACCGCGTGCGTGTCTACTGTAGACTTTACGACTTTCGTCGCTCGATCCGGAAATTACGGGTCTTCTGTCTGTGGCACGTGTGCGAGCGTGCGTCCGTTCCTTTCCCTTCCCTTCTGTTCGTGTGTTTCATTTCACGCATTTCCTTTAGGTTTCCCTTAGTCTCTCTCTCTCTCTCTCGTTTTCTCTCTCTCGTGTTCTTCGTGTTCTTCAGTTTTCCCAGAAAATCTCCCAAATTCCCATAAGCTTTCCTCCTTCCCAACCCAGAAATGGCCAAAAGAGTAAATTCTTTCAGCGATTTGTTTCAGGCAGGTCCTTCAGAGAACCCGATCTTTGAAGGCTTGGCTGAAATAATTCCACCGAGCATGCTCAATAGCGCCGATGCTAGCATGCCGACCGAGCCACAACCGCAACCACTACCCCAAGCACCAATCCTGGTTGCTGATCCACCTGTTGAGCCGGAAGCCGCTCCTGTCTATAGGAGACTTCCGAGGACCAAATACACCAAAGCTCAGAGAGATGCACTTGCGGCTTTCTTTGCGGTGTATTCTCACCCCACCAAGCCACAACGAGAAAGATTTGGTCCAAAAATCGGACTAGAAGAAGACCAAGTCTATTATTGGGGGTCGAGAAATAGGAAGAAATTCGGTATCCTGACGTCTGAGCAACGTATCGCCGAGTTAGAGAGACGAAATGATCAGCTGGTGAGCAAGAACGAGGAGCTTCAACTTCTGAATCAACGACTCGTCGATGCTCTCCACAGCGGCATCTGTCCCAATTGCGGAGGTCCTGTTCCGCACTCAGATGTGCCTAGGCGAAGGCTCGAAGTTGTTCCTCCACAACAAGAGCCTCTTCTCGAGTTGTCCGATGATTCGATCGACATGGACCACTTGAGACGGGATGTGCGGAGCCTCATGCCTACCCTAGTCGAGCGCCCATCCATACCTTTGCCATCTGACACCCTTCCCGGACCTGCTCATGATCTTGTCGGAGTCCACACCGACTTGATCTCGGATATCGTCCGTAAGGCCAAGCACGAGCTCATGCTCATGGCCACTGCCGGATTTCCTTTGTGGATAACTTCACCGACTCCCGACACGTCTATTCATCCCGAGACTCTTCATAGGGCCGAGTACTTGCGAGTGTTTCAACGAGCTGAACCTGCTCCGTACTTCAAATCTGAATCCTCGAGACACTCGGCAACCATCCATCTT
Organism: Rubus idaeus; assembly: GCA_030142095.1. Taxonomy (NCBI): domain Eukaryota; kingdom Viridiplantae; phylum Streptophyta; class Magnoliopsida; order Rosales; family Rosaceae; genus Rubus; species Rubus idaeus. Next base: position 13,796,088 of record CM057966.1, on the reverse strand, counting down.
TATCCGACCACCATCGTTCAGATCTTAATGGATGTTGGTCGATGGTTGCCAGTCTTCTGTAGCATGATCACAAACGCCAAGACGTTGGAGATCCTTTCCTCCAGCAACGAAGAAGGCTACGAGGAGCATATGCAGGTGATGTCGGCCGAGTTTCTGGTGCCATCTCACATCGTTTCGACTCGTGAAGTCCAGTTCGTTCGGTATTCTCACCAACAACTGGATGGAAGTTGGGTCGTTGTGGATGTCTCCGTGGATGAATTGCGCACAAATCCAAAGCCTTCCGTGAGATCGATTTGCCGAAAACGCCCCTCCGGATGCCTGATACGTGATCTTCATAATGGATCTTCCTTGGTCACTTGGGTGGAGCACGTGGATGTACGCGAAAAAGAGATGAAGGCCAGTTTCGAACCATTTGTTCATTCAGGGTTCGCTTTTGGTGCAAAGCGTTGGATCTCAACTCTCCAACGACAAGCCGAGCGCTACATGTGCGCCACAGGTATCCACTCTTCACCCGGTGACTCGATCATTTCTCTTGAAGGAAGAAGAGGCTTGGCGGAAATGGCAAAACAGATGACAATCTGTTTCTTCAACGATATCAGCAACTCCACGTACCACCACTGGACTTGTTCGAACCGAACAAGAGACACTCGAATGGAGGTCAGGACCAACAAGCGCAGGGGTGATCCGAGCAAGCCCCCTGGAGTCAATCGTACTGCTGGTTGTTCCGTTGTTCATCTATCTCATCACACTAGGATCTTTGAGTTCCTCAAAGACGTTCAGACAAGACCACAATGGGATAGTATGTCGATGGACAGCTCGGTGCGTGTGCTAGCAAACTTTTCCATCGGTCTTGACCCGCGGAACCAGATCTCGGTGCTCGCCATAGATAGTCACAACGACTTCCTTATTCTTCGGGAGTGTTGCACCGATGCAACGGGGTCGTCTCGTGATTTATGCGCCGATTAACCATTCCATTCTCCAAGGTTTGCTATCATGTGGAGTTCAACCGGAGCCGTTTCCACTTATGTCTTCAGCTTCTCCATTCCGCCTAACGTATCCGGAGCTGTACTTGACGGAACACTGCTGACTATAGTGTTCCAGATCTCAGTGAGGGCTACATCAGCCAAGTCTGCCGTGGAGTCGACAACTACCCTTGTCCAGGACACACTTCAAAGGATCAGAGCCGCAGTCAATTAAGGAGCAAACGTTGGATGCAAGGCCCTGCTAGCCTTGTTTGTGACTGTTGGTGACTTGCTTCGGGAGGAGCTTAACGATCTTCAAGGGGGAGTTTTTCTATAACTTATCTGTTTTTCATTTGTATATATGTTGTGTGTTTACTTCTGTTGATTTATGTTTGTGTGTTTAAATTCAATAACCATACTTGAATTTTTCATTTTCGTGAAATATTTGTCAACATTGAGGACAATGTTTAATTCAAGTGTGGGGGGAAGGTTTATTAAAAAGAAAAGAAAAAATTTGAAAAATCTGAAAAATTCAAAAAAAAAATAATTTACTTGTTTTTGTTTTCTACGGTAACAATATATCGACTAGATCATACTTACTCCCTTGGTAGCGTTGAACCTACCATTGCACTTAGTAAGTCACTGTGGTCACGTATTGTTACGTAAACTGAAAAAATCAAAAAAAAAATCAAAAAATCAAAAATTACAAAAATATTTGCTTCTGTTTGTGTGTTTTTGTGTGTTTTATTGTGTTGTATTCTTTCCAATCCCGATGATGAATTGAGTTTAATTGTTATGATTTTGGAAAATGTTGGTTATATGCTAAGGCTTTGTGTAGTTTGCTTTGGATTTAATTTGCATAACTTGTGATTGCTCGAATTTCCATGTTCACATCGCCTGTTTCGATTAATTGATTGCAATCCGAGAAGCACATTTAAACATACATTGTCATGCATACCCAGAAAATGTGAGGACTTGAGCCTATTGAATATTCACATGTATGCATATTTCATACATTTACTCGTTCTTCATGTGTGCACAATTCATGAGTTTTGAACCTAGAACTTGCTCAGAGACCTCTTGAAACATTTTGTTAATCTATAATGAATTAGAAATGAGTAAGGCATTAGTTGAGCACCATGGCCAAAGTATTCACCATCCATCTAAACACGAACTTTAGGAATAACCCTTTTGAACTAAACACTCATTAGCCGTTTCTTTTGTTTACCCACACCATTTCACCCTTGTTTTACTGTGTTTGCAAGACGATGATAGTGACTTCTTATGTTTTTATGCTTCGGATTTGTATGGTAGTATACCAAAAGGCAAGTGTGGGGGTGTATTTATTCTGTTGTATTTGTTCAAAGAAAGAAAAAAAAAATCAGAAATAAAAAGAAGGAATAAATTCCTCAAAGAAAAAAAAGGAAAAAAAAAGAAAGAGAAATTCCAAAAATAGAGTTATTTTCTTGTATTATTTTCAATAAAAGGTTGGAGGAGAATAAGAGAGTTGTTTCGGGTTTAGCATAAGTATGAGTTTCAAAGTCGTTGATTTGTCTTGCAAACATGTGAAACATTTATCATTTCGAGTCCTTTCATTTACCTTTTACCATTCACCATTTACCATCCACCCTTTGGTCCTTGTTTCACCTGAAAGTCCTTATGATCTGATGATTTATGGATTAACCGTAGAGAGTCGGTTAATGAGCAAGCATATGAGAACACTACTTGTGTAATTGTTTTGAGAGTAAACACTTAACCCTAAACACTGAGCGGAAATATTTAGTGAATCTTGTAAGGTTTAGTGGTTAATGTTGTTCATATGTGCCTATTGGATTGCTTGACATTAATTGTATATTTGGTTTTCACACACTTCACCCGAGCATAAATGAGATGTACATGTTAAATGCTTAGCAAATTCTTTAACCTTGGTATATAATTTTTATTCTCTTGATTATAATTCTTTCGAACTCGCTGAGGATTATGGTTGGAAAGACTGTCTGTTTTGTGTTTCCCTTTTTGTTTTGTGTTGTTTTGTTTTGTGTTTGCTAGAGGACTAGCAATAGTTCAAGTGTAGGGGTGTGATGTGAACGTAAAATACGTTCACAAAGTGCCTTTAATTACTGGATTTTGCTATTCCAAAAGCTTAATTGTCTGTTTAATGTTTGTTTTCGTGATTTTAGGGAAAATACCAGGAAAATGTTAATCTGCACAGAATAGGTGAATTTTGGAGATTTTCAGCGTAATTCGGAAAGTCAACCGTGACTTTCATTTATGTGGAATAAGTTAATGTACGAAGATTTCGGAAACCGTTCCGAATTCCGGCAAGTTTGTCGGCGAACCACCACATAAGGCGGCGCAACCACCACACGCGGTGGCGATACATATATTCAAATCTCTACTTTATTTTCCCTTGTTTATGTTTTATATTTATTTTTATATTCTATTTTAGTTTTCACTTTTATTTTATTTAATTTCTTTTGTTATTTTTGTTTTATTTTTAATTTTGTTTAATTTGTTTAATTTTGTTTATTGTTATTTCTTTGTCTGCAGTGGCCGTTCCATGTCCAATCACCAGTTCACTTCACCATCCTTATTCCTTCCATGTTCACGATTCTCTCCTCACATGGCTGCAATTCCAGGCAGCATCTCCAGCTAACTCCACTTCACCTACTGCTCCCACCATAGCTACACTCCACCATCTCCACATCACACTACACTCCAATTATCCCCGATTTTCATCCACTCGCCGGCAAACATCTACAGCTCTCTTCCACCATTCCTGCTCAACAACTTCTTGGCTGCTTCTCCCTTCATTCCTCTATTTAAGCCAACGAGCCCCTGCAAGCACAATTCACCAATTCACTTCACCATCTTCCATCCGCAAGCAATTGAATAACAATTCAATTAACCACTACAGCCTCCTGCGCCGGCAATCACCATGCCCAGTCCAATCACCCACCGTGCCTTCTCTCGTGCACCCATCGCCGTCCTCAACGCCGCAACAAAGCCCAATGGCCAAGCAGCTCAATTTCCATCTCCTCTCGCCTCTAATTACCTGCAAATTAATCACAATCAATCATTTACTAATTATCTTTTTCTTCTTTTGCGGGTTCGCACAAAGTCCAGCCGTAGCCGCTGTTCTTCATCTCCGCTGGTTCCCATGCCCAGCCATGCCCGTGATTCCAATCCGGTGTCCTCTCGCCCGACTGCAATTTCAGATCAACACCGCAAGGCCCAGCTCTCGGCGTTGTCTCCGATGAGCCTAGCAATTGATTCCGCCGCACCTTCTATGCGCGTGCGCTGCTGTTCCCGCCGTGCCCAGCTCTCACCTTTGCGGCTGCTTCACTGCCGGCGTCGACGCCACCCTTTGCCGCTGCGCCGTCTTCCCTTGCCGGCAGATCACGACATCTCTCAAATCCTCCGCCACCGCTGCTGCCAATTCAAGCCCAAAGCCCCCTGCTGTCGCTACACCCATCACCGGCGTCGTTCATCTCCAGATTTGCCGCCGGCAGCTCCTCTCAATCATGCCGCAGCTTTGCTCTCTCACCGGCGTGGCTCTCTCTCTACTGGGCACGGGAAGAATGAAAATGAAAACAGAGAAAGAAACCAGAAAATGAAGTAGAAATCGTGAAGATGGAGAAGGCAATGCTGACTTGGAGATGAGAACCAATCAATGGCTTTGTTGAAAAGTCAACAAAGAAGAGGGCTGATCCGTAAAAGAGAAAGAAGGAAAGACTTGGGCCGGTCAACAAAGTCAACAAAAAGAATTGGGCTTTTGCCCATTGCAAGCCCAAGCCCAAGGCCCAAAATTCAAAGTGATCTCTGCACCCGCCACATCCAAATGCATTACTAGTTCGATTTTCAATAGCTGAGTCTGCCACCTTCGCCTGCCAGACAGTGTCCATTTTCATGGACACAACAGTAACATTTTTCCCAAACTCTGTTTATTTATTATAATTTATTTTTGTTTAATTAACTATTCGTGAATAATTTTGGGAAATGTTATTGTTTGTTTATTTTCTATTTTGTGTAATAATTGTTGGATTGAAGTTGATTGATTCTTCTAGCAGCTTATGTGAATTTTGTTTGTTTGGTTTTATCTTTAATGTTGAAACTAAATAATAAGGATCGCGGATAGACGAGCGTTCGCTAGGTCGCGCACTTGAATTAGCAACTCTTTTTCTATGCGTTAGACATGTTTAGATTAATCACTTTTGCATGTTTAATTGTTTAATCTAGATGAGCGTTCACTAGGTTGATTTCATGGGAGAAGTTTATTTGGGGAATGATAACCTGCGTAGGCATTCTACATGTGTTAGTTTCGGATTCATGGCTAGGGAGTTGGTTAATCTTCAAAACAATATTTGTGTGTGTGTTTCTTGTTTTCAAAAATAATAAAAATCCAAAAATATTTCCTTTTAATTATTTATTGTTTTCAAAATTATCAAAACCCCCAAAAATACTTTTGTAAATAATGTATATTTTTGTAAATAGAAACAATACTGTATAGTTCATTTAATTTTGTATATATATATATTCTTTATTCTTTATACTTGTAAATATAATTCTTTATACTTGTAAATATTAATTCTTTATTTAATTTAATTTATTGTGACATTAAAAAGTAAATATAACAATCTTCTGTGGGAAAAACCTTTATTTCCCATTATACTTTACAACGACAATTGTTAGGAATCTAGGTAATAATTAATGAACCTCGGTTTTACACTAATCAATGCCGAGCGCTACATGTGCGTGATGGGGATTCACACTTCACCCAGTGACTCAATCATTTCACCAGGAGGGAGAAGAAGCCTTGCTAAGATGGCAAACCAGATGGCGGTAAGTTTCTTCAACGACATCACCAACTCGACTTACCATCATTGGACTGCATCAAACAAAACGGGAGACACACATATGGAGGTCAGGACCAACAAGCGAAGGGGTGATCCTAGCCAACCCCTTGGACTCGATCGTACTGCTGGCTGTTCTGTCAAGCACTTCTCCCATCACACAAGAATCTTTGATTTTATCAGAGACGTACAGACAAGGCATTTATGGGATAGTGTGTCGATAGACAGTTCAGTACATGTGCTTACAAACTTCACCACTGGTCTTGACCCACGAAATTCTATCTCCGTTTTGGGCATAAGTAATCACGTCGACTTCCTCATACTCCAGGAGTGCTTCACAGATTCAACGGGGTCGTACGTGATTTATGCGCCTATCGATCAAGCAACCTTCCAGTCCATGTTATGTGGAGTTGACCCGGAGCCTTTTCAATTGATGTCATCTGGCTTCTCCATTCTGCCTGATGTATCCGGAGACGTACTTGATGGAACTCTACTGACGTTAGTGTTCCAGATCTCAGTGAAGGCAAATTCAGCCAGACGTGCTGTGGATTTGGCAACAGGCACGGTCCAGGACACGCTCAAAAAGATCAAAGCCGCAGTCAACTAAGGAGCAAACGTTGGATGCAAGGCCCTGCTAGCCTTGTTTGTGACTGTTGGTGACTTACTTCGGGAGGAACTTCACGATCTTCGAAGGGGAGTATTTCTGTTTCCCTTTTCATTTACTTAACTGTTGTGTGTTTATTTATGTTTGTGTGTTTACTTCAGTTTATTTTTGTTTGTGTGTTTAAATTCAATAACCATGCTTGAATTTTTCATTTTCGTGAAATATTTGTCTAACATTGAGGACAATGTTTAATTCAAGTGTGGGGGGAAGGTTTCAGTTTATTTACTAAAAAAAAAATATTTAAAAAATTCAAAAATTCAAAAAAATAATTTACTTGTTTTTGTTTTCTACGGTAACAATATATCGACTAGATCATACTTACTCCCTTGGTAGCGTTGAACCTACCATTGCACTTAGTAAGTCACTGTGGTCACGTATTGTTACCCTAATAAAAAAAAATTGAAAAAAAAAAAAAGTTTTGTAAGCTCGTTTGTTTCGCACTGTCTTTGGAGCTATCGAGTCTTAGAAAGTGCTTGTTTGTTTATTTGAGCTATATCAAAAAAAAAAAAATATAATCAAAAAAATCAAAAAATCAAAAATTACAAAAATATTTGCTTCTCGTTTGTGTGTTTTTGTGTGTTATTGTTTGTTTTGTGCTTTGTTCTTTCCAATTCCGAGGATGAATTGAGTTTAATCTGTTATGATTTTGAGAATGTTGATTATATGCTAAGGCTTTGTGTAGTTTGCTTTGGATTTAATATGCATAACTTATGATTGCTCGAAATTCCATGTTCACATAACCTGTTTCGATTAGTTGATTGCAATCCGAGAAGCACATTTGAACATACATTGTCATGCATACCCAGAAAATGTGAGGATTTGAGCCTATTGAATATTCACATGTATGCATATTTCATACATTTACTCGTTCTTCATGTGTGCACAATTCATGAGTTTTGAACCTAGAACTTGCTCAAAGACCACTTGAAACGTTTTATTAATCTGTGATGAATTAGAGATGATTAAGGCATTAGTAAAGCACCATGGCCAAACTGACTTACAGCCCTGTAAACACTAATCCTTTAGGTTAACCTCTTTTGAGCCTAACATGTTTTTAGCCTTTTTCTTTGTTAACCCGCTTACTCCTAACCTGTTTTTAGCTTAAACACTAACCTGCCTTTGTTCCAACATGTGTTAAAGAGACAATTTTGTGACTTGTGGTGGTATTTTGTGCTTGAAAAGTCTTCTGGTTTGTGAAAGAAGTAAGTGTGGGGGTGTTGAAAAAAAAAAAAAAATGTTGTGTAAAAAAAAAAATTACAAAAAAAAAAAAAGAAAAAAAAAAAAGAAGAAAAAAAAAAGAGAAAGAATAAGAAGTGTTTGTTCAGAAAGTGTGAAAGATTGGAAGTGAATAAAAGTTTGGTTGTTTAAGCATATAGAAAACAAGTCACAAAATTGTTTTGTGGAACACTCGGGACATTTTGTTTTTCCTTTCCCTTCGTTTCTTTTAACCCCTAACCTTTGGCCCCATTACACCATTGAAAGTCCTTATGATTTAATGAGTTGTAGATTGATTGTGGAAAGTTGGTCGATGAGCAAGCTTATGGGAACGTTACTTATGCAATTGTTATGAGAGTAAACACTTAACCCTAAACACTGAGCGAAAATATTTAGTGATTCTTGTGAGCTTTAGTGGTTAATGTTGTTTCGATGTGCCTATTGGATTGCATGAGATTAATTGTACACTTGGTTTTCACACACTTCACCCGAGCATAAATGAGATGTGCAGGTTAAATGCTTAGCAAATTTGTTAGCCTTGGTATATAATTTTTATTCTCTTGATTATAACTCTTCTGAACTCGCTGAGGGTTATGGTTGGAAAGACCATTCTGTTTTGTGTTTCCTTTTCTGTTCTGTGTTGTTCTTGTGTTTGCTAGAGGACTAGCAGTAGCTAAGTGTGGGGGAATTTGATAGGAGCACAAAGTGTGACGTTTTTAATGTGTTTTCCCTACTATTTGGCTATGATTTAATTGTAACTTTGCTATTTTAGCTTAGTTTCCATATTTGAGTCCTAAATGGCGTATTAATGTGAACATGTGCAGAACCAAAGCTTAATGGGCTTTTGCGAGGCCCATTAAGAGGTGGTCTGCCATGAAACCCAAGAAGGAGGCCCAAACCCAAGATGGAAGGCCCAATCCATAAAGGAAGGCCCAAGTTCACAAAGCATGAGGAAAGGCCCAAGCCCAGATTTTCGGACATTCTGCCTGTGCAGATTAGTCAACTTGCGAAGCCCATATCTCCCAATTGAACCGTCAGATCTAGCTGTAATTTTGATACACGCTGCATGTGGATATTAGGTATTCGGCATTAAAATTTCAGAATCATCCAACCGGTGGAACGTCCATTATGCCGCTCTAAGTGCGCACTGCTCAGTGCTGTCTGCTTTTTATTTCTTTCCTCTTCTTTTATTTTCAATGCTCCACTCACCCCTATATTCTTTCCTCTTCTTTCTGCCCACAATATTAGTGTTTGATTTCTTTTATCTAAATAAATGGTTCATTGCCATATGACTTCATTTCCACCATTCCACTTACCATTTCTTTTCTACCACTCACATTCCACTTCTCTTCCTTTTCTTTCTTTATTTCTTTCATTGTCTTCTTCTTCCTCTCCATTCTCCTATAAATAGCAGCCTCATTCTTCTCTTCAAACACACCCCAATGGGGAGGGACAAACCCTCCTCTTTCTCTTCTCCATCTCACATCATATTTTCCATTCTCTAGTATTTAGGGTTTTCAAGTCTTCAAGGAGGAGGGGAGCTGTTTACACCATTACCACCAGCCATCAACCATCATCACCACCATCATCATCACCTTGGGAATCTCGGCTTTTGAGTTACTCGCGTGAGGATTTAAGAGTTTGTGATCTTCGAGTTCTTCCTACTTTCCATACGGTGTACTTCAACTTATTCTTTAATTACTCTTTTTGAGTTCCTCTTTGTTGCTTGATTATTCTTTGTATTAGTTAACATGACATGATTTATATAATTTTCAGCCTATATTTATGAGTTTATTTGATTGTTAGATCCTAATTAATTAGTTCTTCTAGCAGCTTATGTGACTCCGTTTATTTGATTCGGTTTTATTGAATCTTTTATGTGTTCTTGTTTTAAGGTTCGAAACTTAAGATGATTGCATGTAATTGGTGCTAGAATTAGGGTTTTAATTCTAATTCACAAGTAGTAAAGGCTTATCAAACGGGTCAGAATCAAAATAAGAAGGATCGCGGATAGACGAGCGTTCGCTAGGTCGCGCACTTTAATTAACAACTCTTCTCCTATGCGTTAGATATGTTATTGATTGATCACCTTTGCATGTTTAATTGTTTAATCTAGATGAGCGTTCACTAGGTTAATTTTCATAGAAGAGGTTTTATTTGGGGAATGATAACCCGTGTGGGCATTCCACATATGTTAGTTTCGGTTTCATGGCTAGGGAACTTGGTTAATTTTCGGTCTAATGATTGGTAAACTTGTGTATATGTGGCTGAACTTTATATACTTTGTGTTTCATCATCATATTTTATTTATTCTTTGTAATTTAATTAATTTATTTCATTCAATTTATCTCTCAATTCCCCTTTTTACTTTGTACATATGTATATATTTATACTTTATACTTGTTAATAATAATTCTTTATTTTATTTAATTCTTTGTGACATTTTTTGTTAGGTACACCCTTTGATCTCCTTTGTGAACGATACCCTACTTACACTATACTACCGATAGGGATTTTTTTAAATTGATGCTCATTTTGGGTCTGTCATTTGTAAAATTGGATTCAGAGGACTAGTCCACTAAATGAATCCTGCCTCTCGCTTATCTCTTGTGATCTGGCCATTCGCCTTCTGAAAACACGGAAAGTCATTTAAGTCAAGGCATTGCACCTAGGCCGTAAGTCCACCTTGAGTTACCGCTTGGAATCAACTTTCATTTTTTTTCAACTATATTCAGGCAAAGGAAAATATTTTTGTACACTTAAGTGTATTGTGTAAAAAAAATATACGTAGACATAGGAAAATTTATTTATTCATTTTGTATAGATAATTTGTGACATATTTTTAACTTTGTAAATATTTTGTTTTTATTTTGTAAATCTATTACTAACCTTTTTATTTTGTATAGGAATAATCCGGGTTTATCGGAAATTTTACCACATACATCGGAGCATACGTTTAGGAAGTCAAGGTTGAAAAACCTTGAGGTTGATGTCTTGTTGGTGATTTTCGGTTTCCTCGGGAGTAAAAAGGTAAGTTTTCTTTTCACTCTCGTTATTTGTTTTAAAAATAAAAAATAAAAATTAGAAAATTTGTAATTGTAAATAAAAAAAAAAAAGAGTGTTTTCTTTTACTGTTTGTAGTTATTTATTTTTACTATTCATAATTACTATTCTTCTTATTTGTTTTGGGCTTGTTGTAGTTAATTATTATTGGGCCTTAGGCCCATTTGTGTGATTGGTTAGGGTTTTAGGTTTCGTAAAATAAAAAAAATAAAAAAAAAATAATTAAAAAAATAATTAGTTAATTAGATCTTTAGCCCATTGGGCTCGTGTCATTCACGAAGCCCAAAAACCCGTAACCCAAGCCCATTAGTGTGTCGGGCCTATTCGTTTTTAGGCCCATTAGTTTAAGCCCACCAATAATGGGCCGGAGTTTTCTTTGGCCCAGGCCCACTTTAAGGCCCAGACCATTTCGATGGCCCAAGCCCGTTTAAAGTGTCGGCAAGCGCGTGTGCTACGCGTTTTCACTGTTCACTTTACGACTTTTCGTAAAGTATTAAAAAAATAAAAATAAAAAAATAAAAAATGAAAATGAAAAAATTGTGATTGGGCCGACGCACGACTTTTGCGTCGTCCGATTTCTTTAATAAACCGCGTGCGTGTCTACTGTAGACTTTACGACTTTCGTCGCTCGATCCGGAAATTACGGGTCTTCTGTCTGTGGCACGTGTGCGAGCGTGTGCGCGTCTTTCCCCTTCCCCTTCGTTTGCGTTAGTTTCCTTAGGTCATTTCACGTTTTCCCTTAGTCTCTCTCTCTCTCTCTTCTCTCTCGTTTTCTCTCTCGTGTTCTTCGTGTTCTTGAGTTTTTCCGAAAAAACCTCCCAAATTCCCAAAAGCTTTCCTCCTTCCCAACCCGAAATGGCCAAACGAGTGAATTCTTTCGGTTGATTTGTTTCAGGGGTGTCCTTCAGAGAACCCAATCTTTGAAGGCTTGGCCGAAATAATTCCACCGAGCATGCTCAATAGCGCCGATGCTAGCATGCCGACCGAGCCACAACCACAACCCCAAGCACCAATCCCGGGTCGCTGATCCACCCGCCGAGCCGGAAGCCGCTCCCCGTCTATAGAGACTTCCGAGGAGCAAATACACCAAAGCCCGAGAGAGAAGCACTGCGGCTTTCTTTGCGGTGTATTCTCACCCCACCAAACCACAACGAGAAAGATTTGGTCCGAAAATCGGACTTGAGGAGGACCAAGTCTATTATCGGGGGTCGAGAAATAGGAAGAAGTTCGGTATTATTACGTCCGAGCAGCGTATTGCCGAGTTAGAGAGACGAAATGATCACCGGTGAGCAAGAACGAGGAGCTTCAACTTTTGAATCAACGACTCGTCGATGCTCTCCACAGCGGCATCTGTCCTAATTGCGGAGGTCCTGTTCCGCACTCAGATGTGCCTAGGCGAAGGCTCGAAGTTGTTCCTCAACAACAAGAGCCTATTCTTGAGTTGTCCGACGATTCGATCGACATGGATCACTTGAGACGGGATGTGCGGAGCCTCATGCCATCATTTATCGAGCGCCCATCCATACCTTTGCCATCTGACACCCTTCCCGAACCTGCTCATGATCTTGTCGGAGTCCACACCGACTTGATCTCGGATATCGCCCGCAAGGCCAAAGACGAGCTCCCGCTCATGGCTACTGCCGGATTTCCTTTGTGGATAACTTCACCGACTCCCGACACGTCTATTCATCCCGAGACTCTTCATAGGGCCGAGTACTTGCGAGTGTTTCAACGAGCCGAACTCGCTCCGTACTTCAAAGCCGAATCGTCGAGACACTCGGCAACCATTCACCTTTATCCGACCACCATCGTTCGGATCTTAATGGATGTTGGTCGATGGTTGCGCTCTTCTGTAGCATGATCACAAACGCCAAGACGTTGGAGATCCTTTCCTCCAACGAACGAAGAAGGCTACGAGGAGCATATGCGGTGATGTCGGCCGAGTTTCGGTGCCATCTCACATCGTCTCAACTCGTGAAGTCCAGTTCGTTCGGTACTCTCACCAACAACTGGATGGAAGTTGGGTCGTCGTGGATGTCTCCGTGGATGAATTGCGTTCTAATCCAAAGCCTTCCGTGAGATCGATTTGCCGAAAACGCCCCTCCGGATGCCTGATACGTGATCTTCATAATGGATCTTCCTTGGTCACTTGGGTGGAGCACGTGGATGTACGCGAGAAAGAGATGAAGGCCAGTTTCGAACCTTTTGTTCATTCAGGGTTCGCTTTTGGTGCAAAGCGTTGGATCTCAACCCTCCAACGACAAGCCGAGCGCTACATGTGCGCCACAGGTATCCACTCTTCACCCGGTGACTCGATCATTTCGCTTGAAGGAAGAAGAGGAGTTGCGGAAATGGCAAAACAGATGACGATCTGTTTCTTCAACGATATCAGCAACTCCACGTACCACCACTGGACTTGTTCGAACCGAACAAGGGACACTCGAATGGAGGTCAGGACCAACAAGAGAAGGGGTGATCCGAGCAAGCCCCCGGAGTCAATCGTACCGCTGGTTGTTCCGTCGTTCATCTCTCCCATCACACCGAGATCTTTGAGTTCCTCAAAGACGTGCGGACAAGACCACTGTGGGATAGTATGTCGATGGACAGCTCGTACGTGTGCTAGCAAATTTCACCATCGGTCTTGACCCGCGCAATCAGATTTCGGTGCTCGCCATAGATAGTCACAACGACTTCCTCATTCTTCGGGAGTGTTGCACCGATGCAACGGGGTCGTCTCGTGATTTATGCACCGATCAACCATTCCATTTTCCGAGTGTTTGCTATCCGGAGTTCAACCGGAGCCATTTCCGCTTATGTCTTCGGCTTCTCCATTCTCGCCTAACGTATCCGGAGCTGTACTTGACGGAACACCGCTGACTATAGTGTTCCGGATCTCGATGAAGGCTACTTCGGCCCAAGTCCGCCGTGGAGTCGGCAACTACACTCGTCCAGGACACACTTCAACGGATCAGAGCCGCAGTCAATTAAGGAGCAAACGTTGGATGCAAGGCCCTGCTAGCCTTGTTTGTGACTGTTGGTGACTTTCGGGAGGAACTTCACGATCTTCAAAGGGGAGTCTTTCTGTTTCCCTTTTTCATTTACTTAACTGTTGTGTGTTTACTTCTGTTTATTTCTATTTGTGTTTACTTCGGTTTATTTTAGTTTGTGTGTTTAAATTCAATAATCATGCTTGAATTATTCATTTTTGTGAAATATCTGTCTAACATTGAGGACAATGTTTAATTCAAGTGTGGGGGGAAGATTTATTGAAAAGAAAAGAAAAAATTTGAAAAATTTGAAAAATTCAAAAAAATAATTTACTTGTTTTTTGTTTTCTACGGTAACAATATATCGACTAAATCATACTTACTCCCTTGGTAGCGTTGAACCTACCATTGCACTTAGTAAGTCACTGTGGTCACGTATTGTTACCCTAAATTAAAAAATCAAAAAAATCAAAAAAATCAAAAATTACAAAAATATTTGCTTCTGTTTGTGTGTTTTTGTGTGTTTATTTCTGTTATGTGTGTTGTTTTCTTTCCAATCCCGATGATGAATTGAGTTTAATTGTTATGATTTTGAGAATGTTGATTATATGCTAAGGCTTTGTGTAATTTGCTTTGGATTTAATTTGCATAACTTGTGATTGCTCGAAATTTCATGTTCACATAACCTGTTTCGATTAGTTGATTGCAATCCGAGAAGCACATTTGAACATACATTGTCATGCATATCCAGAAAATGTGAGGATTTGAGCCTATTGTATATTCACATGTATGCATATTTCATACATTTACTCGTTCTTCATGTGTGCACAATTCATGAGTTTTGAACCTAGAACTTGCTCAGAGACCACTTGAAACATTTTGTTAATCTGTAATGAATTAGAAATGAGTAAGGCATTAGTTGAGCACCATGGCCAAAGTATTCACCATCCATCTAAACACGAACTTTAGGAATCCCCTTTTGAACTAAACACTCATTAGCCGTTTCTTTTGTTCACCCATACCATCTCACCCTTGTTTTATTTATGTTTGCAAGACGATGATAGTGACTTCTTGTGTTCTTATGCTTCGGGTTTTGATTTGTTTGGTATTATACCAGAAGGCAAGTGTGGGGGTGTATTTATTTTGTTGTATATGTTCAAAGAAAGAAAAAAAAATCAGAAATAAAAAGAAGGAATAAATTCCTCAAAGAAAAAAAAATATATATAGAAAAAAAAAAAAAAAAAAAAAAAGAAAGAAAGAGAAATTCCAAAAAAATAGAGTTATTTTGTTGTATTGTTTTATTTTCAATAAAAGGTTGGAGGAGAATAAGAGTTGTTTCGGGTATAGCATAGGTATGAGTTTCAAAGTCGTTGACTTGTCTTGCAAACATGTGAAACATTTTTCATTTCGAGTCTTTTCACTTCATTTACCATTTACCATTTACCATCCACCCTTTGGTCCCTGTTTCACCTGAAAGTCCTTATGATCTGATGATTTGTGGATTAATTGTAGAGAGTTGGTTAATGAGCAAGCATATGGGAACACTACTTGTGTAATTGCTTTGAGAGTAAACACTTAACCCTAAACACTGAGCGGAAATATTTAGTGAATCTTGTGAGGTTTAGTGGTTAATGTTGTTCATATGTGCCTATTTGATTGCCTGACATTAATTGTATACTTGGTTTTCACACACTACACCCGAGCATAAATGAGATGTACATGTTAAATGCTTAGCAAATTCTTTAACCTTGATATATAATTTTTATTCTCCTGGTTATAATTCTTTCGAACTCGCTGAGGATTATGGTTGGAAAGACCGTCTGTTTTGTGTTTCCCTTTCTGTTTTGTGTTGTTTTGTTATGTGTTTGCTAGAGGACTAGCAATAGTTCAAGTGTAGGGGTGTGATGTGAACGTAAAATACGTTCACAAAGTGCCTTTAATTACTGGATTTTGCTATTCCGAAAGCTTAATTGTTTGTTTAATATTTGTTTTTGTGTTTTTAGGGAAAATATGAGAAAAATGCTAAATTCAACACAAAAGGTGAATTTTGGAGGTTTAGCGAATTCCGAAAATATTAAAAGTCAACCGTGACTTTTCTCTGATGACACCGGTCATCTCTCGGAAGTGGATTACAGACAGTGTACGAAGATTTCGGAAACCGTTCCGAATCCCGACAATTTTGTCGGCGAACCACCACATAAGGCGGCGCAACCACCACGCGCGGTGGTGGAACACAATTCAAACCACCATTTATTTTCTCTAATATTTATTTATTTTATTTATTTAAATTCTTTTATTATTTTATTTTTCTTTTATTTTATTTTATTATTATTTCTTTATCTTGCTTTTGTTTTATTAATTTTCTTTTTATTTTCTTTGTTTTCTTTTCTTTCTGTTTGCAGGTAACATGCACACGGCTCTTCCATGTTCACATCCCACTCCTTCACATGGATTCAATCCATCTACAGCTCAATCATCAGCCTGCATATTCCCTCTTCATTGTCTTCTAGCTCTCCAGCCTATTTCCTCCACTATTCCACTTCCACCAGCCCGAGACCATCACAGCTCACTCCACCATCACTTCCTTTCCAGCCATTCCAGCTCCTCCTCTCCCTTGGCCGCATCTCCCATTTCCTCTGCTATTTAAGCCATCCTCCCTTCCTGCAATTTCACTCACAAATCACAATCACTCTCTCAATTCCAGAAGCCAAACCACCATTCCCGATCAATCCATGGCAGCCATACCTGCAATTACCCAAGCTGAGCTCCTGCCCATTCCAGCAAAACCACCTTGCCGGCACCAATTGACCCAATCCAGGCTGTACCTCCTCCTCTCCCTCTTTCTTGCACCTGCAAGCACAAAAATTCACAATCATTCTCTAATTATGCTTTTGTTTTGCAGGTTTGGAAACATCACGAAATACCCAACCCACCGTCGCTGCTCTCTACACCCAAGACTTGGGCACCTATCACTCTCTACACCCACCGCAGCAACCCAGCCATGTCCGGCCATCGTCGCCCAAGATCCCAGCTCCGGCGTCATTCTTAGCGCCGCCATTCACCAAGCTTCACCTTTACAAACTCACGGCGTCTACCGTCAATCCCGGCGTCGTCCTCTCGCAGAATCGACCCGAGCCCACGCTCAATTCCGATCGTGAACCCGTCCGCCGTTGTGCCCAGCATCCCGCCGCCTCAGTTCACACCACCGGCGACCACATCTTCCGGCTGTTCATCACCACGCCGCCGCTCAAAGCCCGGTTCCTTGCCGGTCTCCCACGGGCTCTTCTCACAGCCACCACCGTGCGCACCCAAGCTCCCGCCGCCGGTCAACAATAGCCGCGCCGCCGTCGATCCCTTGCCTGCAAAGTTCCGCCGTCGCCATCTCTCTCTCCGTGGTCTGCAGCAAGGAAAAAGAAAGAAACAAAGCAAAGAACAAAGGAAGAAAAACGCAAATGAAGAAAAATGAATTCTTCACGGGTCAAAGTGTCAACAAAGTGAGAGAGGGCTGCTTTGAAAAGTCAAAGTCAGCAAGCAAGAAGTTGGGCCGGTCAACAAAAGAGTCAAAATTGGGCCTCCAAGCCCAATTGCCCAATGGTCCAATCTGCTAAGGACACCCCAAGGTCCATGCCCAATTGATTTGTGCACCCGCCACATCCAAATGCAATGTTCGATTCTAAATAGCCGAGTCTCGCCACCTTCGCTCGCTGCCGTTGTCCATTTTCATGGACACAACAGTAACATTTTTTCCAAACTCGTTTATTTATTATAATTTATTTTTGTTTAATTAACTATTCGTGAATAATTTTGGGAAATGTTTTTGTTTGTTTATTTTCCATTTTGTGTAATAAATTGGATTGAAGTTGATTAATTCTTCTAGCAGCTTATGTGAATTTTGTTTGTTTAGTTTTATCTTTAATGTTGAAACTAAATAATAAGGATCGCGGATAGACGAGCGTTCGCTAGGTCGCGCACTTGAATTAGCAACTCTTTTTCTATGCGTTAGACATGTTTAGATTAATCACCTTTGCATGTTTAATTGTTTAATCTAGATGAGCGTTCACTAGGTTGATTTCATGGGAGAAGTTTATTTGGGGAATGATAACCCGCGTGGGCATTCTACATGTGTTAGTTTCGGATTCATGGCTAGGGAGTTGGTTAATCTTCAAAACAATATTTGTGTGTGTGTTTTCTTGTTTTCAAAAATAATAAAAATCCAAAAATATTTCTTTTTATTGTTTTCAAAATTATCAAAAACCCCCAAAAATACTTTTGTATATAATGTATATTTTTGTAAATAGAAACAATACTGTATAGTTTATTTAATTTTGTATATATATATATTCTTTATTCTTTATACTTGTTAATAATAATTCTTTATTTAATTTAATTTTTCGTGACATTAAAAAGTAAATATAACAATCTTCTGTGGGAAAAACCTTTATTTCCCATTATACTTTACAACGACAATTGTTAGGAATTTAGGTAATAATTTAATGACCGCGGTAAATACCTCAAATCATTTTGGCGCCGGCTCGCCGGGGATTGTTTTTACTATTTACTTTTGACTTTTGACTTTTTACTGTTGACTTTTTGACTGTTGACTTTTTACTTTTTACTGTTGACTTTGACTGTTGACTTTGACTATTGACTTTTTACTATTTGTAAATAATACTTGTTAATTTTATTTATAATGACTTGATTATACTTGTTTATATTTTTACACTTAGTAATTATACTTAGGTATCCTGAATATGGTTGATTATTTTTTGTTGTTGTAAGTTGTAACTTGAACGGATTAGGTAAGGTCCTTTTGTTAATATTGGCCTAAACCCTTCATTTTTACCGTAAGGTCACTTGAGGTTGAGGGCGGCCTTTATTAACACTTGGAGAATTGTCGAACACTTAAGTGCTTTCTCAACTGAGTAAGGGGCACATGAATGGTGTCTAGATATGATCGAGACCCTGGGTGACGGGTTTGTAAAATTGGATTCAGAGGACTAGTCCACTAAATGAATCCTGCCTCTCGCTTATCTCTTGTGATCTGGCCATTCGCCTTCTGAAAACACGGAAAGTCATTTAAGTCAAGGCATTGCACCTAGGCCGTAAGTCCACCTTGAGTTACCGCTTGGAATCAACTTTCATTTTTTTTCAACTATATTCAGGCAAAGGAAAATATTTTTGTACACTTAAGTGTATTGTGTAAAAAAAATATACGTAGACATAGGAAAATTTATTTATTCATTTTGTATAGATAATTTGTGACATATTTTTAACTTTGTAAATATTTTGTTTTTATTTTGTAAATCTATTACTAACCTTTTTATTTTGTATAGGAATAATCCGGGTTTATCGGAAATTTTACCACATACATCGGAGCATACGTTTAGGAAGTCAAGGTTGAAAAACCTTGAGGTTGATGTCTTGTTGGTGATTTTCGGTTTCCTCGGGAGTAAAAAGGTAAGTTTTCTTTTCACTCTCGTTATTTATTTTAAAAATAAAAAATAAAAATTAGAAAATTTGTAATTGTAAATAAAAAAAAAAAAGAGTGTTTTCTTTTACTGTTTGTAGTTATTTATTTTTACTATTCATAATTACTATTCTTCTTATTTGTTTTGGGCTTGTTGTAGTTAATTATTATTGGGCCTTAGGCCCATTTGTGTGATTGGTTAGGGTTTTAGGTTTCGTAAAATAAAAAAAATAATAAAAAAAATAATTAAAAAAATAATTAGTTAATTAGATCTTTAGCCCATTGGGCTCGTGTCATTCACGAAGCCCAAAAACCCGTAACCCAAGCCCATTAGTGTGTCGGGCCTATTCGTTTTTAGGCCCATTAGTTTAAGCCCACCAATAATGGGCCGGAGTTTTCTTTGGCCCAGGCCCACTTTAAGGCCCAGACCATTTCGATGGCCCAAGCCCGTTTAAAGTGTCGGCAAGCGCGTGTGCTACGCGTTTTCACTGTTCACTTTACGACTTTTCGTAAAGTATTAAAAAATAAAAATAAAAAAATAAAAAATGAAAATGAAAAAATTGTGATTGGGCCGACGCACGACTTTTGCGTCGTCCGATTTCTTTAATAAACCGCGTGCGTGTCTACTGTAGACTTTACGACTTTCGTCGCTCGATCCGGAAATTACGGGTCTTCTGTCTGTGGCACGTGTGCGAGCGTGTGCGTGTTTTTCCCCTTCCCTTCTGTTTGCGTTAGTTTCCTTAGGTCATTTCACGTTTTCCCTTAGTCTCTCTCTCACTCTCTCTCTCGTTTTCTCTCTCGTGTTCTTCGTGTTCTTGAGTTTTTCCAGAAAACCTCCCAAATTCCCAAAAGCTTTCCTCCTTCCCAACCCAGAAATGGCCAAACGAGTGAATTCTTTCAGTGATTTGTTTCAGGCAGGTCCTTCAGAGAACCCAATCTTTGAAGGCTTGGCTGAAATAATTCCACCGAGCATGCTCAATAGCGCCGATGCTAGCATGCCGACCGAGCCACAACCACAACCCCAAGCACCAATCCTGGTTGCTGATCCACCTGCCGAGCCGGAAGCCGCTCCTGTCTATAGGAGACTTCCGAGGAGCAAATACACCAAAGCCCAGAGAGAAGCACTGGCGGCTTTCTTTGCGGTGTATTCTCACCCCACCAAACCACAACGAGAAAGATTTGGTCCGAAAATCGGACTTGAGGAGGACCAAGTCTATTATTGGGGGTCGAGAAATAGGAAGAAGTTCGGTATTATTACGTCTGAGCAGCGTATTGCCGAGTTAGAGAGACGAAATGATCAGCTGGTGAGCAAGAACGAGGAGCTTCAACTTTTGAATCAACGACTCGTCGATGCTCTCCACAGCGGCATCTGTCCTAATTGCGGAGGTCCTGTTCCGCACTCAGATGTGCCTAGGCGAAGGCTCGAAGTTGTTCCTCAACAACAAGAGCCTATTCTTGAGTTGTCCGACGATTCGATCGACATGGATCACTTGAGACGGGATGTGCGGAGCCTCATGCCATCATTTATCGAGCGCCCATCCATACCTTTGCCATCTGACACCCTTCCCGAACCTGCTCATGATCTTGTCGGAGTCCACACCGACTTGATCTCGGATATCGCCCGCAAGGCCAAAGACGAGCTCCTGCTCATGGCTACTGCTGGATTTCCTTTGTGGATAACTTCACCGACTCCCGACACGTCTATTCATCCCGAGACTCTTCATAGGGCCGAGTACTTGCGAGTGTTTCAACGAGCTGAACCTGCTCCGTACTTCAAAGCCGAATCGTCGAGACACTCGGCAACCATTCACCTTTATCCGACCACCATCGTTCAGATCTTAATGGATGTTGGTCGATGGTTGCCAGTCTTCTGTAGCATGATCACAAACGCCAAGACGTTGGAGATCCTTTCCTCCAAAGAACGAAGAAGGCTACGAGGAGCATATGCGGGTGATGTCGGCCGAGTTTCGGTGCCATCTCACATCGTCTCAACTCGTGAAGTCCAGTTCGTTCGGTACTCTCCCAACAACCGGATGGAAGTTGGGTCGTCGTGGATGTCTCCGTGGATGAATTGCGTTCTAATCCAAAGCCTTCCGTGAGATCGATTTGCCGAAAACGCCCCTCCGGATGCCTGATACGTGATCTTCATAATGGATCTTCCTTGGTCACTTGGGTGGAGCACGTGGATGTACGCGAGAAAGAGATGAAGGCCAGTTTCGAACCTTTTGTTCATTCAGGGTTCGCTTTTGGTGCAAAGCGTTGGATCTCAACCCTCCAACGACAAGCCGAGCGCTACATGTGCGCCACAGGTATCCACTCTTCACCCGGTGACTCGATCATTTCGCTTGAAGGAAGAAGAGGAGTTGCGGAAATGGCAAAACAGATGACGATCTGTTTCTTCAACGATATCAGCAACTCCACGTACCACCACTGGACTTGTTCGAACCGAACAAGGGACACTCGAATGGAGGTCAGGACCAACAAGAGAAGGGGTGATCCGAGCAAGCCCCCTGGAGTCAATCGTACTGCTGGCTGTTCCGTCGTTCATCTCTCCCATCACACCAGGATCTTTGAGTTCCTCAAAGACGTGCAGACAAGACCGCTGTGGGATAGTATGTCGATGGACAGCTCTGTACGTGTGCTAGCAAATTTCACCATCGGTCTTGACCCGCGCAATCAGATTTCGGTGCTCGCCATAGATAGTCACAACGACTTCCTCATTCTTCAGGAGTGTTGCACCGATGCAACGGGGTCGTCTGTGATTTATGCACCGATCAACCATTCCATTTTCCAGTGTTTGCTATCTGGAGTTCAACCGGAGCCATTTCCGCTTATGTCTTCTGGCTTCTCCATTCTGCCTAACGTATCCGGAGCTGTACTTGACGGAACACTGCTGACTATAGTGTTCCAGATCTCAGTGAAGGCTACTTCAGCCAAGTCTGCCGTGGAGTCGGCAACTACACTCGTCCAGGACACACTTCAACGGATCAGAGCCGCAGTCAATTAAGGAGCAAACGTTGGATGCAAGGCCCTGCTAGCCTTGTTTGTGACTGTTGGTGACTTTCGGGAGGAACTTCACGATCTTCAAAGGGGAGTCTTTCTGTTTCCCTTTTTCATTTACTTAACTGTTGTGTGTTTACTTCTGTTTATTTCTATTTGTGTTTACTTCGGTTTATTTTAGTTTGTGTGTTTAAATTCAATAATCATGCTTGAATTATTCATTTTTGTGAAATATCTGTCTAACATTGAGGACAATGTTTAATTCAAGTGTGGGGGGAAGATTTATTGAAAAAGAAAAGAAAAAATTTGAAAAATTTGAAAAATTCAAAAAAATAATTTACTTGTTTTTGTTTTCTACGGTAACAATATATCGACTAAATCATACTTACTCCCTTGGTAGCGTTGAACCTACCATTGCACTTAGTAAGTCACTGTGGTCACGTATTGTTACCCTAAATTAAAAAATCAAAAAAAATCAAAAAAATCAAAAATTACAAAAATATTTGCTTCTGTTTGTGTGTTTTTGTGTGTTTATTTCTGTTATGTGTGTTGTTTTCTTTCCAATCCCGATGATGAATTGAGTTTAATTGTTATGATTTTGAGAATGTTGATTATATGCTAAGGCTTTGTGTAATTTGCTTTGGATTTAATTTGCATAACTTGTGATTGCTCGAAATTTCATGTTCACATAACCTGTTTCGATTAGTTGATTGCAATCCGAGAAGCACATTTGAACATACATTGTCATGCATATCCAGAAAATGTGAGGATTTGAGCCTATTGTATATTCACATGTATGCATATTTCATACATTTACTCGTTCTTCATGTGTGCACAATTCATGAGTTTTGAACCTAGAACTTGCTCAGAGACCACTTGAAACATTTTGTTAATATGTAATGAATTAGAAATGAGTAAGGCATTAGTTGAGCACCATGGCCAAAGTATTCACCATCCATCTAAACACGAACTTTAGGAATCCCCTTTTGAACTAAACACTCATTAGCCGTTTCTTTTGTTCACCCATACCATCTCACCCTTGTTTTATTTATGTTTGCAAGACGATGATAGTGACTTCTTGTGTTCTTATGCTTCGGGTTTTGATTTGTTTGGTATTATACCAGAAGGCAAGTGTGGGGGTGTATTTATTTTGTTGTATATGTTCAAAGAAAGAAAAAAAAAATCAGAAATAAAAAGAAGGAATAAATTCCTCAAAGAAAAAAAATATATATATAGAAAAAAAAAAAAAAAAAAAAAAAGAAAGAAAGAGAAATTCCAAAAATAGAGTTATTTTGTTGTATTGTTTTATTTTCAATAAAAGGTTGGAGGAGAATAAGAGTTGTTTCGGGTATAGCATAGGTATGAGTTTCAAAGTCGTTGACTTGTCTTGCAAACATGTGAAACATTTTTCATTTCGAGTCTTTTCACTTCATTTACCATTCACCATTTACCATCCACCCTTTGGTCCCTGTTTCACCTGAAAGTCCTTATGATCTGATGATTTGTGGATTAATTGTAGAGAGTTGGTTAATGAGCAAGCATATGGGAACACTACTTGTGTAATTGTTTTGAGAGTAAACACTTAACCCTAAACACTGAGCGGAAATATTTAGTGAATCTTGTGAGGTTTAGTGGTTAATGTTGTTCATATGTGCCTATTTGATTGCCCCGACATTAATTGTATACTTGGTTTTCACACACTACACCCGAGCATAAATGAGATGTACATGTTAAATGCTTAGCAAATTCTTTAACCTTGATATATAATTTTTATTCTCCTGGTTATAATTCTTTCGAACTCGCCGAGGATTATGGTTGGAAAGACCGTCTGTTTTGTGTTTCCCTTTCTGTTTTGTGTTGTTTTGTTCTGTGTTTGCTAGAGGACTAGCAATAGTTCAAGTGTAGGGGTGTGATGTGAACGTAAAATACGTTCACAAAGTGCCTTTAATTACTGGATTTTGCTATTCCGAAAGCTTAATTGTTTGTTTAATATTTGTTTTTGTGTTTTTAGGGAAAATATGAGAAAAATGCTAAATTCAACACAAAAGGTGAATTTTGGAGGTTTAGCGAATTCCGAAAATATTAAAAGTCAACCGTGACTTTTCTCTCGATGACACCGGTCATCTCTCGGAAGTGGATTACCGATCGGTGTACGAAGATTTCGGAAACCGTTCCGAATCCCGACAATTTTGTCGGCGAACCACCACATAAGGCGGCGCAACCACCACGCGCGGTGGTGGAACACAATTCAAACCACCATTTATTTTCTCTAATATTTATTTATTTTATTTATTTAAATTCTTTTATTATTTTATTTTTCTTTTATTTTATTTTATTATTATTTCTTTATCTTGCTTTTGTTTTATTAATTTTCTTTTTATTTTCTTTGTTTTCTTTTCTTTCGTTTGCAGGTAACATGCACACGGCTCTTCCATGTTCACATCCCACTCCTTCACATGGATTCAATCCATCTACAACTCAATCATCAGCCTCGCATATTCCCTCTTCATTGTCTTCTAGCTCTCCGAGCTATTTCCTCCACTATTCCACTTCCACCAGCCGGCGGACCATCACACTCACTCCACCATCACTTCCTTTCCAGCCATTCCAGCTCCTCCTCTCCCTTGGCCGCATCTCCCATTTCCTCTGCTATTTAAGCCATCCTCCCTTCCTGCAATTTCACTCACAAATCACAATCACTCTCTCAATTCCAGAAGCCAAACCACCATTCCCGATCAATCCATGGCAGCCATACCTGCAATTACCCAAGCCGAGCTCCCTGCCCATTCCAAAGAAAACCACCTTGCCGGCACCAATTGACCCAATCCAGCTGTACCTCCTCCTCTCCCTCTTTCTTGCACCCGCAAGCACAAAAATTCACAATCATTCTCTAATTATGCTTTTGTTTTGCAGGTTTGGAAACATCACGAAATACCCAACCCACCGTCGCTGCTCTCTCGCACCCAGACTTGGGCACCTATCACTCTCTACACCCACTGCAGCAACCCAGCCATGTCCGGCCATCGTCGCCCAAGATCCCGGCTCCGGCGTCATTCTTAGCGCCGCCATTCACCAAGCTTCACCTTTACAAACTCACGGCGTCTACCGTCAATCCCGGCGTCGTCCTCTGCAGAATCGAATCGAGCCCATGCTCATTCCAGATCGTGAACCCGGTCCGCCGTTGTGCCCAGCTCATCCCGCCGCCTCGGTTCACACCACCGGCGACCACATCTTCCGGCCGTTCATCACCACGCCGCCGCTCAAAGCCCGGTTCCCTTGCCGGTCTCCCACGGGCTCTTCTCACGGTCACCACCGTGCGCACCCAAGCTCCTGCCGCCGGTCAACAATAGCCGCGCCGCCGTCGATCCCTTGCCTGCAAAGTTCTGCCGTCGCCATCTCTCTCTCCGTGGTCTGCAGCAAGGAAAAAGAAAGAAACAGAAGCAAAGAACAAAGGAAGAAAAACGCAAATGAAGAAAAATGAATTCTTCACGGGTCAAAGTGTCAACAAAGAGAGAGAGGGCTGCTTTGAAAAGTCAAAGTCAGCAAGCAAGAAGTTGGGCCGGTCAACAAAAGAGTCAAAATTGGGCCTCCAAGCCCAATTGCCCAATGGTCCAATCTGCTAAGGACACCCCAAGGTCCATGCCCAATTGATTTGTGCACCCGCCACATCCAAATGCAATGTTCGATTCTAAATAGCTGAGTCTGCCACCTTCGCCTGCCAGACAGTGTCCATTTTCATGGACACAACAGTAACATTTTTTCCAAACTCGTTTATTTATTATAATTTATTTTTGTTTAATTAACTATTCGTGAATAATTTTGGGAAATGTTATTGTTTGTTTATTTTCCATTTTGTGTAATAAATTGGATTGAAGTTGATTAATTCTTCTAGCAGCTTATGTGAATTTTGTTTGTTTAGTTTTATCTTTAATGTTGAAACTAAATAATAAGGATCGCGGATAGACGAGCGTTCGCTAGGTCGCGCACTTGAATTAGCAACTCTTTTTCTATGCGTTAGACATGTTTAGATTAATCACCTTTGCATGTTTAATTGTTTAATCTAGATGAGCGTTCACTAGGTTGATTTCATGGGAGAAGTTTATTTGGGGAATGATAACCCGCGTGGGCATTCTACATGTGTTAGTTTCGGATTCATGGCTAGGGAGTTGGTTAATCTTCAAAACAATATTTGTGTGTGTGTTTTCTTGTTTTCAAAAATAATAAAAATCCAAAAATATTTCTTTTTATTGTTTTCAAAATTATCAAAAACCCCCAAAAATACTTTTGTATATAATGTATATTTTTGTAAATAGAAACAATACTGTATAGTTTATTTAATTTTGTATATATATATATTCTTTATTCTTTATACTTGTTAATAATAATTCTTTATTTAATTTAATTTTTCGTGACATTAAAAAGTAAATATAACAATCTTCTGTGGGAAAAACTTTTATTTCCCATTATACTTTACAACGACAATTGTTAGGAATAGAGGTACTAATTTAATGACCGCGGTAAATACCTCAAATCAATGGGCCTCGCAAAAGCCCATTAGACTTCGTTTCTGCACATGTTCACATTAATACGTCATTTAGGACTCAAATATGGAAACTAAGCTAAAATAGCAAAGTTACAATTAAATCATAGCCAAATAGTAGGGAAAACACATTAAAAACGTCACACTTTGTGCTCCTATCAACACCATTACCACCAGCCATCAACCATCATCACCACCATCATCATCACCTTGGGAATCTCGGCTTTTGAGTTACTCGCGTGAGGATTTAAGAGTTTGTGATCTTCGAGTTCTTCCTACTTTCCATACGGTGTACTTCAACTTATTCTTTAATTACTCTTTTTGAGTTCCTCTTTGTTGCTTGATTATTCTTTGTATTAGTTAACATGACATGATTTATATAATTTTCAGCCTATATTTATATGAGTTTATTTAGTTATTGGATCCTAATTAATTAGTTCTTCTAGTAGCTTATGTGACTCCGTTTACTTGATTCTGTTTTATAGAAAACTTTTATGTGTTTATGTTATAGGGTTCGAAACTTATAATATTTGCATATAATTGGAGCTAGAGTTAGGGATTACAATTCACCTAATAGTTTTGGAAACCTAATTCACGAGTAGTAAAGGCTTTGGACAAAGGTCGGTGTCAAATAAAAAGGATTGCGGACATATGGACTTTTCTATAATGGGTCGTGCACTTTAATTAACAACTCTTTTCTATGCGTTAAATATGGTTTGACTAGCTAGCTTTCTAGACTAAGATGGCATGTTTAATTGGTTAATCTAGGTGCTTTCACTTAGGTTAATTTTCGTAGAGAGGTTTTATTTGGGGAATGGTTAGCTTCTAACTTTCCACATATGTTAATTTCGGTTTCATGGCTAGGGAACTTGGTTAATTTTCGGTCTAATGATTGGTAAACTTGTGTATATGTGGCTGAACTTTATATACTTTGTGTTTCATCATCATATTTTATTTATTCTTTGTAATTTAATTAATTTATTGCATTCAATTTATTTCTCAATTCCCCTTTTTAGTTTGGACATATGTATATATTTATACTTTATACTTGTTAATAATAATTCTTTATTTTATTTAATTCTTTGTGACATTTTTTGTTAGGTACACCCTTTGATCTCCGTTGTGAACGATACCCTACTTACACTATACTACCGATAGGGTTTTTTTTAAATTGATGCTCCTTTTGGGCGTGTCAACATGACATGATTTATATAATTTTCAGCCTTTGTTTATGGATTTATTTAATTGTTGGATCCTAATTAATTAGTTCTTCTAGTAGCTTATGTGACTCCGTTTATTTGATTCTATTTTAGTAGAGACCTTTTATATGTTTTTGTTTTAAGGTTGCAAACTTAAGATGATTGCATATAATTGGTGCTAGAATTAGGGTTTTAATTCTAATTCACAAGTAGTAAAGGCTTTGGAAAGAGGTCGGAATGAAATAAGAAGGATCACGGATAGATGGGTGGTCCCACTAGGTCGTGCACTTTAATTAACAACTCTTCTTTTATGCGTTGGACATGTTTTGATTAGCTACCTTTGCATGTTTGATTGGTTAATCTAGGTGCGGTCGCTTAGGTTAATTTTCATGAAAGTGGTTTTATTTGGGGAATGATAATTGGCGGTCCAGCATTCCACATATGTTAATTTCGGTTTCATGGCTAGGGAACTTGGTTAATTTTCGGTCCAATAATTGGTAAACTTGTATACTTGTGGCTGAACTTTATATACTTTGTGTTTCATCCCATCTTATTAAATTTATTCTTTGTAATTTAATTAATTTATTTCATTCAATTTATCTCTTAAACCCCTTTTTACTTTGTACATATGTATATATATATTCTTCATACTTGTTAATAATAATTCTTTATTTTATTTAATTCTTTGTGACAATTTTTGTTAGGTACACCCTTTGATCTCCGTTGTGAACGATACCCTACTATGCACTATACTACAACCGATAGGGTTTTTTTAAATTGATGCTCATTTCGGGCGTGTCAATTTTTGGCGCCGTCGACGGGGATTGAAAATGTTCCTAACCTAATATTTTTTTTTTGTGAATACTATTTTTGTAATTATTTATTGTTTATAATTTTACTATTTTTTTTACTGTTCATATTACTTGTTTATATTACTTGTCAATAATACTTGTAAATAACACTTGTAAATTTATACTTGTTGATATTTTGTTACACTTAGTAATTTATTTAGGTGTCTTTTATATAGTTGATTATTTTTTGTTGTTGTAAGTTGTAACTTGAACGGAAATAGGTAAGGTCCTTTTGTTAATATTGGCCTAAACCCTTCATTTTTACCGTAAGGTTATTTGAGGTTGAGGGCGGCCTTTATTAACACTTGGAGAATTGTCGAACACTTAAGTGCTTTCTCAACTGAGTAAGGGGCACATGAATGGTGTCTAGATATGATCGAGACCCTGGGTGACGGGTTTGTAAAATTGGATTCAGAGGACTAGTCCACTAAATGAATCCTGCCTCTCGCTTATCTCTTGTGATCTGGCCATTCGCCTTCTGAAAACACGGAAAGTCATTTAAGTCAAGGCATTGCACCTAGGCCGCACGTCCACCTTGAGTTACCGCTTGGAATCAACTTTCTTTTTTTTCAACTATATCTAGACAAAAATATGTTTTTGTACACTTTAGGTATATTGGATTAAAACATGACTTTAAGATGGGTAGCTGTTTCAGTCCCATTGCACAATGAAGTCCTCTGTTCCCGTACTTAAGTGTATTGTGTAAATAAAATTTACTTAGACATAGTAAATTTTATTCATTCATTTTGTATAGATAATTTGTGACACATTTTTAACTTTGTAAATATTTTGTTTTTATTTTGTAAATTTTATTACTAACTTTTTAATTTTTATAGGGAATAATCCAGGTTATTCGAAAATTTTACCACATACATCGGAGCATACGTTTAGGAAGTCAAGGTTGAAAAACCTTGAGGTTGATGTCTTGTTGGTGATTTTCGGTTTCCTCGGGAGTAAAAAGGTAAGTTTTCTTTTCGCTCTGGTTATTTATTTAAAATAAAAAAAAATAAAAAAAAATAAAAAAATAAAAAAATTTGTAATTGTAAAAACAAAATATTTCTTTGGAGTGTTTTCTTTTGTTTTACTGTTGGTAATTATTTCTTTTTACTATTTATAATTACTGTTTGTTTTATTTTTGGGCTTGTTAGTTAGTTAGTTTGTTATTGGGCCTTAGGCCCGTTTGTGTGATTGGTTAGGGTTTTAGGTTTCGAAAAGAAAATAATAAAAAAAATAAAAAATAAAAACTTTGGCCCATTGGGCTCGTGTCATTCACGAAGCCCAAAACCCGTAACCCAAGCCCATTAGTGTGTCGGGCCTGTTCGTTTTTAGGCCCATTTAGTTAAGCCCACCAATAATTGGCCGGAGATTTCTTTGGCCCAGGCCCACTTTAAGGCCCAAACCATTTCGATGGCCCAGGCCCGTTTAAAGTGTCGGCAACCGTTAGCGCGTGTGCCACGCGTTTTCACTGTTCACTTTACGACTTTTCGTAAAGTATTAAAAAAATAAAATAAAAAATAAAAAATAGAAAATCAAAAAAAATTTGATTGGGCCGACGCACGACTTTTGCGTCGGCCGAATTGTTTAATAAATCGTGCGCGCGTTCCACTATTCCCTTTGCGACTTTCGTCGCTCGATCCGTGATTTACGGATCTTTGTCTTCGACTTTGGACACGCGTCCGTCCATTCCGTTCCCTTCCCCTTCGGTTTGCGTTAGTTCCCTTAGGTCATTTCACGCGTTTTCCTTAGACTCTCTCTCATTCTCTCTCATTTTCTCTCGTTGTTCTTCATCTGTTCTTCGTGTTCTTCCGTTTTTCCCGAAAAACCTCCCAAATCCCGAAGCATTTCCTCCTTCCCAACCCGAAATGCCCAAAAGAGTTAATTCTTTCGGTGACTTGTTTCAAGGGTGTCCTTCAGAGAACCCAATCTTTGAAGGTCCGGCTGAAATAATTCCACCGAGCATGCTCAATAGCGCCGATGCTAGCATGCCGACCGAGCCACAACCACAACCGCAACCGCAACCACTACCCCAAGCACCAATCCCGGTTCGCTGATCCACCAGCCCGAGCCGAAGCCGCTCCCGTCTATAGGAGACTTCCGAGGACAAAGTACACCAAGGCTCGAGAGATGCACTGGCCGCTTTCTTTGCGGTGTATTCTCACCCCACCAAGCCACAAAGAGAAAGATTTGGTCCGAAAATTGGACTAGAGGAGGACCAAGTCTATTATTGGGGGTCGAGAAATAGGAAGAAGTTCGGTATCATTACATCTGAGCAGCGTATTGCCGAGCTAGAAAGAAGAAACGATGAGCTGGTGAGCAAGAATGAGGAGCTTCAAATGCAGAATCAACGACTCGTCGATGCTCTCCACAGCGGCATTTGTCCTAATTGCGGAGGTCCTGTTCCGCACTCAGATGTGCCACGGCGAAGGCTCGAAGTTGTTCCTCAACAACAAGAGCCTATTCTCGAGTTGTCCGATGATTCCATCGACATGGACCACTTAAGACGGGATGTGCGGAGCCTCATGCCTACCCTTGTCGAGCGCCCATCCATACCTTTGCCATCTGACACCCTTCCCGGACCTGCTCATGATCTTGTCGGAGTCCACACCGACTTGATCTCGGATATCGCCCGCAAGGCCAAAGACGAGCTCCTGCTCATGGCCACTGCCGGTTTTCCTCTATGGATTTCTTCACCGACTCCCGACACGTCTATTCATCCCGAGACTCTTCATAGGGCCGAGTACTTGCGAGTGTTTCAACGTGCTGAACCTGCACCGTACTTCAAAGCCGAATCGTCGAGACACTCGGCAACCATCCATCTTTATCCGACCACCATCGTTCAAATTCTCATGGATGTTGGTCGATGGTTGCCAGTCTTCTGTAGCATGATCACAAACGCCAAGACGTTGGAGATCCTTTCCTCCAGCAACGAAGAAGGCTACGAGGAGCGAAGCGAGGTGATGTCGGCCGAGTTTCGGTGCCATCTCACCTCGTTTCAACTCGTGAAGTCCAGGTTTGTTCGGTATTCTCACCAACAACCGGATGGAAGTTGGGTCGTTGTGGATGTCTCCGTGGATGAATTGCGCACAAATCCGAAGCCTTCCGTGAGATCGATTTGCCGAAAACGCCCCTCCGGATGCCTGATACGTGACTTGCATAATGGATCTTCCTTAGTTACTTGGGTGGAGCACGTGGATGTGCGCGAAAAGGAGATGAAGGCCAGTTTCGAACCTTTTGTTCATTCAGGGTTCGCTTTTGGTGCAAAGCGTTGGATCTCAACCCTCCAACGACAAGCCGAGCGCTACATGTGCGCCACAGGGATCCATACTTCACCCGGTGACTCGATTATTTCTCTTGAAGGAAGAAGAGGCCTGGCGGAAATGGCAAAACAGATGACAATCTGTTTCTTCAACGATATCAGCAACTCCACATTCCACCACTGGACTTGTTCAAACCGAACAAGGGACACTCGAATGGAGGTCAGGACCAACAAGAGAAGGGGTGATCCGAGCAAGCCCCCTGGAGTTAATCGTACTGCTGGATGTTCTGTCGTGCATCTTTCCCATCATACCAGGATCTTTGAGTTCCTCAAAGACGTGCAGACAAGACCACAATGGGATAGTATGTCGATGGACAGCTCGGTGCGTGTGCTAGCAAATTTCACCATCGGTCTTGACCCGCGGAACCAGATCTCGGTGCTCGCGATAGATAGTCACAACGACTTCCTCATTCTTCAGGAGTGTTGCACCGATGCAACAGGGTCGTCTGTGATTTATGCGCCGATTAACCATTCCATTCTCCAGTGTTTGTTATGTGGAGTTCAACCGGAGCCATTTCCGCTTATGTCTTCTGGCTTCTCCATTCTGCCTAACGTATCCGGAGCTGTACTTGACGGAACACTGCTGACTATAGTGTTCCAGATCTCGGTGAAGGCTACATCAGCCAAGTCTGCCGTGGAGTCGGCAACTACCCTTGTCCAGGACACACTTCAAAGGATCAGAGCCGCAGTCAATTAAGGAGCAAACGTTGGATGCAAGGCCCTGCTAGCCTTGTTTGTGACTGTTGGTGACTTGCTTCGGGAGGAGCTTCACGATCTTCAAAGGGGAGTCTTTCTGTTTCCCTTTTCATTTACTTAACTGTTGTGTGTTTACTTCTGTTTATGTTGTGTGTTTATTTATGTATGTGTGTTTAAATTCAATAACCATGCTTGAATTTCTCATTTTCGTGAAATATCTGTCTAACATTGAGGGCAATGTTTAATTCAAGTGTGGGGGAAGGTTTATTAAAAAGAAAAGAAAAAAATTTGAAAAAAAAAATTTGAAAAATTCAAAAAAATAATTTACTTGTTTTTGTTTTCTACTGTAACGGTATATCGACTAAATCATACTTACTCCCTTGGTAGCGTTGAACCTACCATTGCACTTAGTAAGTCCCTGTGGTCACGTATTGTTACGTAAATTGAAAAATAAAAATCAAAAATCAAAAAAATCAAAAATTACAAAAATATTTGCTTATGTTTTGTGTTTTTGTGTGTTTATTTCTGTTATGTGTGTTGTTTTCTTTCCAATCCCGATGATGAATTGAGTTTAATTATTATGATTTGGAAAATATTGATTATATGCTAAGGTTTTGTGTAGTTTGCTTTGGATTTAATCTGCATAACTTGTGATTGCTCGAAATTCCATGTTCACATAACCTGTTTCGATTAGTTGATTGCAATCCGAGAAGCACATTTAAACATACATTGTCATGCATACCGATAGGAGCACAAAGTGTGACGTTTTTAATTTATTTTCCCTACTATTTGGCTACGTTTTATTGGTTAACTTTGCTGTTTAGCTTAGTTTCTACCTTTGTGTCCCTAAATGATGATTTAATTGAAAGAATGAATTAAAATGAAGATATTATGAAACTTTCCTAATTTGAATTCTTTCCTGACTCTGACAGGAATCATAAAGGGAGTAGGAATCCTAATGCAACTAGGATTACTATTTCAGCTCAGAACGGAAAATCGGAGCTCGGAATTTTACGAAGTCTAATGGGCTTTTTCGAGGCCCATTGATAGGAGCACAAAGTGTGACGTTTTTAATGTGTTTTCCCTACTATTTGGCTATGATTTAATTGTAACTTTGCTATTTTAGCTTAGTTTCCATATTTGAGTCCCAAATGATGTATTAATGTGAACATGTGCAGAAACAAAGTCTAATGGGCTTTTGCGAGGCCCATTAAGAGGTGGTCTGCCATGAGGCCCAAGAAGGAGGCCCAAACCCAAAATGAAGGCCCAAATCCATGAAGGAAGGCCCAAGTCCACAAAGCATGAAGGAAAGGTCCAAGCCCATTTTCGGACAATCTGCCTGTGCAGATAGGTCAACTTTGGAAGCGCATATCTCCCACTTGCACCGTTGGATCCAGCTGTATTTTTGGCACACGCTGTATGTGTGTGTTAGGTATACTGTATTCAAATTTTAGAATCATCCAACCGTCCAAACATCAAATATTCCATTCCAAGTGCGCATAGCTCAGTGCTGCCTGCTTTCCAATTCTTTCATTTTCCTTTATTCTCAATGCTCCACTCACCCCCACATTTCCACCCATCTCATCACACTATCTTTGTTGTTTTCTCTCCATATCATTAGTGCTTGATTTCCTTTACCTAAATAAATGGTTCATTGCCATATGACTACATTTCCACCATTCCACTTACCATTTCTTTTCTACCACTCACATTCCACTTCTCTTCCTTTTCTTTCTTTATTTCTTTCATTGTCTTCTTCTTCCTCTCCATTCTCCTATAAATACAAGCCTCATTCTTCTCACCAATTCACACCCCAATGGGGAGGGACAAACCCTCCTCTTTCTCTTCTCCATCTCACATCATATTTTCCATTCTCTAGTATTTAGGGTTTTCAAGTCTTCAAGGAGGAGGGAAGCTGTTTACACCATTACCACCAGCCATCAACCATCATCACCACTGATAGGAGCACAAAGTGTGACGTTTTTAATGTATTTTCCCTACTATTTGGCTGCGTTTTATTGATTAACTTTGCTATTTAGCTTAGTTTCTATCTTTGTGTCCCTAAACGATGATTTAATTGAAGGAATGAACTAAAACGAAGATGTTAGGAAACTTTATTGTTTTGACTTTCCTAATTTGAATTATTTCCTTACTATGACAGGAATCCTAAGGCAACTAGGAAATTTATGAAATCTAATGGGCTTTCTCGAGGCCCATTAAGAGGTGTGCTGCTGTGAGGCCCAAGATGTAGGCCCAAGCCCAAGATGTAGGCCCAAGCCCAAGATGGAAGGCCCAAATCAATGAAGGAAGGCCCAAGTTCACAAAGCATGAAGGAAAGGTCCAAGCCCATTTTCGGAGAATCTGCCTGTGCAGATCAGTCAACTTTCGAAGCCCATATCTCCCAATTGCACCGTTGGATCCAGCTGTAATTTTGATACACGCTGCATGTGTGTGTTATATATTCTGTATTAAAATTTGAGAATCATCCAACCGTTCAAACGTGCATTATTCCGTTCTAAGTGGGAACTGCTCAGTGCTGTCTGCTTTTTATTTCTTTCCTCTTATTTTATTTTCAATGCTCCACTCACCCCTATATTCTTTCCTCTTCTTTCTGCCCACAATATTAGTGTTTGATTTCTTTTATCTAAATAAATGGTTCATTGCCATATGACTTCATTTCCACCATTCCACTTACCATTTCTTTATCTCCCATTCACATTCCACTTCTTTTCCCTTTCTTTGTTTATTTCTTCCATTGTCTTCTTCTTCCTCTCCATTTTCCTATAAATAGGAGCCTATTTCTCTTCACCAATTCACCAATTCACACCCCAATGGGGAGGGACAAACCCTCCTCTTTCTCTTCTCCATCATATTTTCCATTCTCTAGTATTTAGGGTTCTCAAGGCTTCAAGGAGGAGGAAAGGCGGCTGCACCATCACCATCATCACCATCAATTTCGTCCATCATCATCACCACCTTGCTGCACACGGTTTGGATTACTTGCTTTCAAGGATTCAAGGTTTCGTGGTCTTCAAGTCTTCATGCTATTCCATATGGTGTAATCTAACTTTTCCTTTAATTATTCTTATGAATTCCTCTTTGTTGCTTGATTATTCTTTGTATTAGTTAACATGACATGATTTATATAATTTCCAGCCTATTTATATGAGTTTATTTAGTTATTGGATCCTAATTAATTAGTTCTTCTAGTAGCTTATGTGACTCTGTTTACTTGATTCTGAATTATAGAAAACTTTTATGTGTTTATGTTATATGGATCGATACTTATAATATTTGCATATAATTGGAGCTAGAGTTAGGGATTACAATTCACCTAATAGTTTTGGAAACCTAATTCACGAGTAGTAAAGGCTTTGGACAAAGGTCGGTGTCAAATAAAAAGGATTGCGGACATATGGACTTTTCTATAATGGGTCGTGCACTTTAATTAACAACTCTTTTCTATGCGTTAAATATGGTTTGATTAGCTAGCTTTCTAGACTAAGATGGCATGTTTAATTGGTTAATCTAGGTGCTTTCACTTAGGTTAATTTTCGTAGAGAGGTTTTATTTGGGGAATCGTTAGCTTCTAACTTTCCACATATGTTAATTTCGGATTCATGGCTAGGGAACTTGGTTAATTTTCGGTCCAATGATTAATAAACTTGTGTATATGTGGCTGAACTTTATATACTTTGTGTTTCATCCCATCTCATTTAATTTATTCTTTGTAGTTTAATTAATTTATTTCATTCAATTTATCTCTTAAACCCCCTTACTTTGTACATATGTATATATTTATACTTTATACATGTTAATAATAATTCTTTATTTTATTTAATTCTTTGTGACAATTTTTGTTAGGTACACCCTTTGATCTCCGTTGTGAACGATACCCTACTATGCACTATACTACTACCGATAGGGTTTTTTTAAATTGACGCTCTTTTGGGGCGTGTCAATTTTTGGCGCCGTCGACGGGGATTGAAAATGTTCCTAACCTAATATTTTTTTTGTGAATACTGTTTTTGTAATTATTTATTGTTTATAATTTTACTATTTTTTTTACTGTTCATATTACTTGTTTATATTACTTGTCAATAATACTTGTAAATAACACTTGTAAATTTATACTTGTTGATATTTTGTTACACTTAGTAATTTATTTAGGTGTTTTTTATATAGTTGATTATTTTTTGTTGTTATAAGTTGTAACTTGAACGGAATAGGTAAGGTCCTTTTGTTAATATTGGCCTAAACCCTTCATTTTTACCGTAAGGTTATTTGAGGTTGAGGGCGGCCTTTATTAACATTTGGAGAATTGTCGAACACTTAAGTGCTTTCTCAACTGAGTAAGGGGCACATGGATGGTGTCTAGGTCGAGACCCTGGGTGACAGGTTTTGGATTCAGGGGACTATAGACTGACGTAAGTCGATAGGGGTGTAAACCTCCGTAGTCCACTAAATGAATCCTGCCCCTCGCTTATTCTCATATGATCTGGCCATTCGCCTTCTGAAAACACGGAATGTCATTTAAGTCAAGGCATTGCACCTAGGCCGTACGTCCACCTTGAGTTACCGCTTGGAATCAACTTTCATTTTTTTTCAACTATATTCAGGCAAAGGAAAATATTTTTGTACACTTAAGTGTATTGTGTAAATAAAATATACGTAGACATAGGAAAATTTATTCATTCATTTTGTATAGATAATTTGTGATACATTTTTAACTTTGTAAATATTTTGTTTTTATTTTGTAAATTTATTACTAACTTTTTAATTTTGTATAGGAAATAATCCGGGTTTATCGGAAATTTTACCACATACATCGGAGCATACGTTTAGGAAGTCAAGGTTGAAAAACCATGAGGTTGATGTCTTGTTGGTGATTTTCGGTTTCCTCGGGAGTAAAAAGGTAAGTTTTCTTTTCACTCTCGTTATTTGTTTTTGAAAAAAAAAAAAAAAAAAAAAAAGAGTGTTTGTTTGTTTTACTGTTTTTAATTATTTATTTTTACTGTTTATAATTACTGTTTATTTTATTTTTGGGCTTGTTGTAGTTATTTGTTATTGGGCCTTAGGCCCATTTGTGTGATTGGTTAGGGTTTTAGGTTTCGAAAAGAAAAAAATAAAAAAAATAAAAAATAAAAAATTTAGCCCATTGGGCTCGTGTCATTCCCGAAGCCCAAAACCCGTAACCCAAGCCCATTAGTGTGTCGGGCCTGTTCGTTTTTAGGCCCATTAGTTAAGCCCACAAATAATGGGCCGGAGTTTTCTTTGGCCCAGGCCCACTTTAAGGCCCAAACCATTTCGATGGCCCAAGCCCGTTTAAAGTGTCGGCAACCTTTGCGCGTGTTTTACACGCGTTTTCACTGTTCACTTTACGACTTTTCGTAAAGTATTAAAAAAATAAAATAAAAAAATAAAAAATAGAAAATCAAAAAAATTTTGATTGGGCCGACGCACGACTTTTGCGTCGACCGAATTGTTTAATAAATCGTGCGCGCGTTCCACTATTCCCTTTGCGACTTTCGTCGCTCGATCCGTGATTTACGGATCTTTGTCTTCGACTTTGGACACGCGTCCGTCCATTCCGTTCCCTTCCCCTTCGGTTTGCGTTAGTTCCCTTAGGTCATTTCACGCGTTTTCCCTCTCTCTCTCTCTCATTCTCTCTCGTTTTCTCTCGTTGTTCTTCGTGTTCTTGAGTTTTTCCCAGAAAATCTCTCAAACCCAGAAAAGCTATCCTCCCTTCCCAACCCAGAAATGGCCAAAAGAGTTAATTCTTTCAGCGATTTGTTTCAGTGGGTCCTTCGAGAACCCAATCTTTGAAGGTCCGGCTGAAATAATTCCACCGAGCATGCTCAATAGCGCCGATGCTAGCATGCCGACCGCGCCACAACCGCAACCGCAACCGCAACCACTACCCCAAGCACCAATCCTGGTTCCGCCGATCCACCAGCCGAGCCGAAGCCGCTCCCGTCTATAGGAGACTTCCGAGGACAAAGTACACCAAAGCTCGGAGAGATGCACTTGCGGCTTTCTTTGCGGTGTATTCTCACCCCACCAAGCCACAACGAGAACGATTTGGTCCGAAAATCGGACTTGAGGAGGACCAAGTCTATTATCGGGGGTCGAGAAATAGGAAGAAGTTCGGTATCCTTACGAAGTCCGAGCAGCGTATTGCCGAGCTAGAGAAAAGAAACGATCAGCCGGTGAGCAAGAACGAGGAGCTTCAACTTCGAATCAACGACTCGTCGATGCTCTCCACGCCGGCATATGTCCCACTGCGGAGGTCCCGTTCCGCACTCAGATGTGCCACGGCGAAGGCTCGAAGTTGTTCCTCCACAACAAGAGCCTCTTCTCGAGTTGTCCGATGATTCCATCGATATGGACCACTTGAGACGGGATGTGCGGAGCCTCATGCCTACACTTGTCGATCGCCCATCCATACCTTTGCCATCTGACACCCTTCCCGGACCTGCTCATGATCTTGTCGGAGTCCACACCGACTTGATCTCGGATATCGTCCGCAAGGCCAAAGACGAGCTCCTGCTCATGGCCACTGCCGGATTTCCTCTATGGATTTCTTCACCGACTCCCGACACGTCTATTCATCCCGAGACTCTTCATAGGGCCGAGTACTTGCGAGTGTTTCAACGTGCTGAACCTGCACCGTACTTCAAGGCCGAATCGTCGAGACACTCGGCAACCATTCACCTTTATCCGACCACCATCGTTCAGATCTTAATGGATGTTGGTCGATGGTTGCCAGTCTTCTGTAGCATGATTACAAACGCCAAGACGTTGGAGATCCTATCCTCCAGCAACGAAGAAGGCTACGAGGAGCAGAAGCAGGTGATGTCGGCCGAGTTTCTGGTGCCATCTCACCTCGTTTCAACTCGTGAAGTCCAGTTTGTTCGGTATTCTCACCAACAACTAGATGGAAGTTGGGTCGTTGTGGATGTCTCCGTGGATGAATTGCGTTCAAATCCAAAGCCTTCCGTGAGATCGATTTGCCGAAAACGCCCCTCCGGATGCCTGATACGCGATCTTCATAATGGATCTTCCTTAGTCACTTGGGTGGAGCACGTGGATGTACGCGAGAAGGAGATGAAGGCCAGTTTCGAACCATTTGTTCATTCAGGGTTCGCTTTTGGTGCAAAGCGTTGGATCTCAACCCTCCAACGACAAGCCGAGCGCTACATGTGCGCCACAGGTATCCACACTTCACCCGGTGACTCTATCATTTCTCCTGAAGGAAGAAGAGGACTGGCGGAAATGGCAAAACAGATGACAGTCTGTTTCTTCAACGACATCAGCAACTCCACGTACCACCACTGGACTTGTTCGAACCGAACAAGAGACACTCGAATGGAGGTCAGGACCAACAAGCGAAGGGGTGATCCGAGCAAGCCCCCTGGAGTCAATCGTACT
Source organism: Rubus idaeus (assembly GCA_030142095.1). Classification (NCBI taxonomy): domain Eukaryota; kingdom Viridiplantae; phylum Streptophyta; class Magnoliopsida; order Rosales; family Rosaceae; genus Rubus; species Rubus idaeus. The sequence goes on along the minus strand of CM057966.1, from coordinate 13,755,844 downwards.
GCTGGTTGTTCCGTTGTTCATCTATCTCATCACACTAGGATCTTTGAGTTCCTCAAAGACGTTCAGACGAGACCACTGTGGGATAGTATGTCGATGGACAGCTCTGTACGTGTGTTAGCAAATTTCACCATCGGTCTTGACCCGCGGAACCAGATCTCGGTGCTCGCCATAGATAGTCACAACGACTTCCTCATTCTCCAGGAGTGTTGCACCGATGCAACGGGGTCGTCTGTGATTTATGCACCGATCAACCATTCCATTTTCCAGTGTTTGCTATCTGGAGTTCAACCGGAGCCATTTCCGCTTATGTCTTCAGGCTTCTCCATTCTGCCTAACGTATCCGGAGCTGTACTTGACGGAACACTGCTGACTATAGTGTTCCAGATCTCGGTGAAGGCTACATCAGCCAAGTCTGCCGTGGAGTCGGCAACTACCCTTGTCCAAGACACACTTCAAAGGATCAGAGCCGCAGTCAATTAAGGAGCAAACGTTGGATGCAAGGCCCTGCTAGCCTTGTTTGTGACTGTTGGTGACTTGCTTCGGGAGGAGCTTAATGATCTTCAAAGGGGAGTATTTCTGTTTCCTTTTTCATTTGTATATATGTTGTGTGTTTACTTCTGTTTATTTCTGTTTGTGTGTTTACTTCGGTTTACTTCTGTATGTGTGTTTAAATTCAATAACCATGCTTGAATTTCTCATTTCATGAAATATTTGTCTAACATCGAGGACAATGTTTAATTCAAGTGTGGGGGGAAGGTTTATTGAAAAGAAAAGAAAAAATTTGAAAAATTTGAAAAATTCAAAAAAATAATTTACTTGTTTTCGTTTTCTACGGTAACAATATATCGACTAAATCATACTTACTCCCTTGGTAGCGTTGAACCTACCATTGCACTTAGTAAGTCACTGTGGTCACGTATTGTTACCCTAATAAAAAAAAATTGAAAAAAGAAAAAAAAATTGCTTCTGTTGTTTATTTATTTGTTTGTTTTCGTTTTCTACGGTAACGGTATATCGACTAAATCATACTTACTCCCTTGGTAGCGTTGAACCTACCATTGCACTAAGTAAGTCACTGTGGTCACGTATTGTTACGTAAATTGAAAAAAATCAAAAAAATCAAAAAAATCAAAAATTACAAAAATATTTACTTCTGTTGTGTGTTTTATTTGTGTTATGTGCTTTGTTCTTTCCAATCCCAATGATGAATTGAGTTTAATCTGTTATGATTTGGAGAATGTTGGTTATATGCTAAGGCTTTGTATAATTTGCTTTGGATTTAATATGCATAACTTGTGATTGCTCGAAATTCCATGTTCACATAACCTGTTTTGATTAATTGATTGCAATCCGAGAAGCACATTTGAACAAACATTGTCATGCATACCCAGAAAATGTGAGGATTTGAGCCTATTAAATATTCACATGTATGCATATTTCATACATTTACTCGTTCTTCATGTGTGCACAATTCATGAGTTTTTGAACCTAGAACTTGCTCAGAGACCTCTTGAAACATTTTGTTAATCTGTAATGAATTAGAAATGAGTAAGGCATTAGTTGAGCACCATGGCCAAAGTATTCACCATCCATCTAAACACGAACTTTAGGAATCCCCTTTTGAACTAAACACTCATTAGCCGTTTCTTTTGTTCACCCACACCATCTCACCCTTGTTTTATTTATGTTTGCAAGACGATGATAGTGACTTCTTATGTTCTTATGCTTCGGGTTTTGATTTGTATGGTAGTATACCAGAAGGCAAGTGTGGGGGTGCATTTTATTTTGTTGTAATTGTTCAAAGAAAAAAAAATCAGAAATAAAAAGAAGGAATAAATTCCTCAAAAAAAAAAAATAGAAAAGAAAGAAAGAAAAAAAAAATGTCAGAAAGAGAAATTCCAAAAATAGAGTTATTGTATTGTTTTTATTTTCAATAAAAGGTTAGAGGAGAATAAGAAAGTTGTTCGGGTATAGCATAGGTATGAGTTTCAAAGTCGTTGATTTGTCTTGCAAACATGTGAAACATTTTCCATTTCGAGTCCTTTCACTTCATTGACCATTCACCATTTACCATTCATCCTTTTGTCCCTGTTTCACCTAAAAAGCCCTTATGATCTGATGATTTGTGGATTAATTGTGGAGAGTCGGTTAATGAGCAAGCATATGGGAACACTACTTGTATAATTGTTTTGAGAGTAAACACTTAACCCTAAACACTGAGCGGAAATATTTAGTGAATCTTGTGAGCTTTAGTGGTTAATGTTGTTTCGATGTGCCTATTGGATTGCATGAGATTAATTGTACACTTGGTTTTCACACACTTTACCCGAGCATAAATGAGATGTGCATGTTAAAGACTTAGCAAATTCGTTAGCCTTGGTAATAATTTTTATTCTCCTGATTATAACTCTTCTGAGCTCGCTGAGGATTATGGTTGGAAAGAATATATGTTTTGTGTTTCCCTTTTCTGTTTTGTTTTGTGCGGTTTTAAGTTTTGTGTTGCTAAGGGACTAGCAATAGCTCAGTGTGGGGGAATTTGATAGGAGCACAAAGTGTGACGTTTTTAATGTATTTTCCCTACTATTTGGCTGCGTTTTATTGATTAACTTTGCTATTTAGCTTAGTTTCTATCTTTGTGTCCCTAAACGATGATTTAATTGAAGGAATGAACTAAAACGAAGATGTTAGGAAACTTTATTGTTTTGACTTTCCTAATTTGAATTATTTCCTTACTATGACAGGAATCCTAAGGCAACTAGGAAATTTATGAAATCTAATGGGCTTTCTCGAGGCCCATTAAGAGGTGTGCTGCTGTGAGGCCCAAGATGTAGGCCCAAGCCCAAGATGTAGGCCCAAGCCCAAGATGGAAGGCCCAAATCAATGAAGGAAGGCCCAAGTTCACAAAGCATGAAGGAAAGGTCCAAGCCCATTTTCGGAGAATCTGCCTGTGCAGATCAGTCAACTTTCGAAGCCCATATCTCCCAATTGCACCGTTGGATCCAGCTGTAATTTTGATACACGCTGCATGTGTGTGTTATATATTCTGTATTAAAATTTGAGAATCATCCAACCGTTCAAACGTGCATTATTCCGTTCTAAGTGGGAACTGCTCAGTGCTGTCTGCTTTTTATTTCTTTCCTCTTATTTTATTTTCAATGCTCCACTCACCCCTATATTCTTTCCTCTTCTTTCTGCCCACAATATTAGTGTTTGATTTCTTTTATCTAAATAAATGGTTCATTGCCATATGACTTCATTTCCACCATTCCACTTACCATTTCTTTATCTCCCATTCACATTCCACTTCTTTTCCCTTTCTTTGTTTATTTCTTCCATTGTCTTCTTCTTCCTCTCCATTTTCCTATAAATAGGAGCCTATTTCTCTTCACCAATTCACCAATTCACACCCCAATGGGGAGGGACAAACCCTCCTCTTTCTCTTCTCCATCATATTTTCCATTCTCTAGTATTTAGGGTTCTCAAGGCTTCAAGGAGGAGGAAAGGCGGCTGCACCATCACCATCATCACCATCAATTTCGTCCATCATCATCACCACCTTGCTGCACACGGTTTGGATTACTTGCTTTCAAGGATTCAAGGTTTCGTGGTCTTCAAGTCTTCATGCTATTCCATATGGTGTAATCTAACTTTTCCTTTAATTATTCTTATGAATTCCTCTTTGTTGCTTGATTATTCTTTGTATTAGTTAACATGACATGATTTATATAATTTCCAGCCTATTTATATGAGTTTATTTAGTTATTGGATCCTAATTAATTAGTTCTTCTAGTAGCTTATGTGACTCTGTTTACTTGATTCTGAATTATAGAAAACTTTTATGTGTTTATGTTATATGGATCGATACTTATAATATTTGCATATAATTGGAGCTAGAGTTAGGGATTACAATTCACCTAATAGTTTTGGAAACCTAATTCACGAGTAGTAAAGGCTTTGGACAAAGGTCGGTGTCAAATAAAAAGGATTGCGGACATATGGACTTTTCTATAATGGGTCGTGCACTTTAATTAACAACTCTTTTCTATGCGTTAAATATGGTTTGATTAGCTAGCTTTCTAGACTAAGATGGCATGTTTAATTGGTTAATCTAGGTGCTTTCACTTAGGTTAATTTTCGTAGAGAGGTTTTATTTGGGGAATCGTTAGCTTCTAACTTTCCACATATGTTAATTTCGGATTCATGGCTAGGGAACTTGGTTAATTTTCGGTCCAATGATTAATAAACTTGTGTATATGTGGCTGAACTTTATATACTTTGTGTTTCATCCCATCTCATTTAATTTATTCTTTGTAGTTTAATTAATTTATTTCATTCAATTTATCTCTTAAACCCCCTTACTTTGTACATATGTATATATTTATACTTTATACATGTTAATAATAATTCTTTATTTTATTTAATTCTTTGTGACAATTTTTGTTAGGTACACCCTTTGATCTCCGTTGTGAACGATACCCTACTATGCACTATACTACTACCGATAGGGTTTTTTTAAATTGACGCTCTTTTGGGGCGTGTCAACCACCATCATCATCACCTTGGGAATCTCGGCTTTTGAGTTACTCGCGTGAGGATTTAAGAGTTTGTGATCTTCGAGTTCTTCCTACTTTCCATATGGTGTACTTCAACTCATTCTTTAATTACTCTTTTTGAGTTCCTCTTTGTTGCTTGTTTATTCTTTGTACTAGTTAACATGACATGACGTTTATAATTTTCAGCCTATATTTTATGAGTTTATTTGATTCTTAGATCCTAATTAATTAGTTCTTCTAGCAGCTTATGTGACTCCGTTTATTTGATTCGGTTTTATTGAATCTTTTATATGTTCTTGTTTTAAGGTTCGAAACTTAAGATGATTGCATGTAATTTTGATAGGAGCACAAAGTGTGACGTTTTTAATGTGTTTTCCCTACTATTTGGCTATGATTTAATTGTAACTTTGCTATTTTAGCTTAGTTTCCATATTTGAGTCCAAAATGATGTATTAATGTGAACATGTGCAGAAACGAAGTCTAATGGGCTTTTGCGAGGCCCATTAAGAGGTGGTCTGCCATGAGGCCCAAGATGAAGGCCCAAGCCCATGAAGGAAGGCCCAAACCCAAGATGGCAGGCCCAAATCCATGAAGGAAGGCCCAGGTTCACAAAGCATGAGGAAAGGCCCAAGCCCAGATTTTCGGACATTCTGCCTGTGCAGATTAGTCAACTTGCGAAGCCCATATCTCCCAATTGCACCGTCAGATCTAGCTGTAATTTTGATACACGCTGCATGTGGATGTTAGGTATTCGGCAATAAAATTTCAGAATCATCCAACCGGTGGAACGTCCATTATGCCGCTCTAAGTGCGCACTGCTCAGTGCTGTCTGCTTTTTATTTCTTTCCTCTTCTTTTATTTTCAATGCTCCACTCACCCCTATATTCTTTCCTCTTCTTTCTGCCCACAATATTAGTGTTTGATTTCTTTTACCTAAATAAATGGTTCATTGCCATATGACTACATTTCCACCATTCCACTTACCATTTCTTTTCTACCACTCACATTCCACTTCTCTTCCCTTTCTTTCTTTATTTCTTTCATTGTCTTCTTCTTCCTCTCCATTCTCCTATAAATAGCAGCCTCATTCTTCTCACCAATACACACCCCAAAGAGGAGGGACAAACCCTCCTCTTTCTCTTCTCCATCTCACATCATATTTTCCATTCTCTAGTATTTAGGGTTTTCAAGTCTTCAAGGAGGAGGGAAGCTGTTTACACCATTACCACCAGCCATCAACCATCATCACCACCATCATCATCACCTTGGGAATCTCGGCTTTTGAGTTACTCGCGTGAGGATTTAAGAGTTTGTGATCTTCGAGTTCTTCCTACTTTCCATATGGTGTACTTCAACTTATTCTTTAATTACTCTTTTTGAGTTCCTCTTTGTTGCTTGTTTATTCTTTGTATTAGTTAACATGACATGATTTATATAATTTTCAGCCTATATTTATGAGTTTATTTGATTGTTAGATCCTAATTAATTAGTTCTTCTAGCAGCTTATGTGACTCCGTTTATTTGATTCGGTTTTATTGAATCTTTTATGTGTTCTTGTTTTAAGGTTCGAAACTTAAGATGATTGCATGTAATTGGTGCTAGAATTAGGGTTTTAATTCTAATTCACAAGTAGTAAAGGCTTATCAACCGGGTCGGAATCAAAATAAGAAGGATCGCGGATAGACGAGCGTTCGCTAGGTCGCGCACTTTAATTAACAACTCTTCTCCTATGCGTTAGATATGTTATTGATTGATCACCTTTGCATGTTTAATTGTTTAATCTAGATGAGCGTTCACTAGGTTAATTTTCATAGAAGAGGTTTTATTTGGGGAATGATAACCCGTGTGGGCATTCCACATATGTTAGTTTCGGTTTCATGGCTAGGGAACTTGGTTAATTTTCGGTCCAATAATTGGTAAACTTGTATACTTGTGGCTGAACTTTATATACTTTGTGTTTCATCTCATCTTATTTAATTTATTCTTTGTAATTTAATTAATTTATTTCATTCAATTTATCACTCAATCCCCCCCTTTTACTTTGTACATATGTATATATTTTTTATACTTGTTAATAATAATTCTTTATTTTATTTAATTCTTTGTGACAATTTTTGTTAGGTACACCCTTTGATCTCCGTTGTGAACGATACCCTACTTACACTATACTACCGATAGAAATTTTTTAAATTGATGCCCCATTTGGGCGTGTCAATTTTTGGCGCCGTCGACGGGGATTGAAAATTCCTAACTATTATTTTGTGAATATTTGTGAATAATACTTGTTTTTAGTTGTTGATATTTTGTTACACTTACTAATTTTATTGTAGATATTTTACACTTAGTAATTATATTTAGGTGTCTTTTATATAGTTGATTATTTTTTTTGTTGTTGTAAGTTGTAACTTGAACGGAAATAGGTAAGGTCCTTTTATTAATATTGGCCTAAACCCTTCATTTTTACCGTAAGGTTAATTGAGGTTGAGGGCGGCCTTTATTAACACTTGGAGAATTGTCGAACACTTAAGTGCTTTCTCAACTGAGTAAGGGGCACATGGATGGTGTCTAGGTCGAGACCCTGGGTGACAGGTTTTGGATTCAGAGGACTATAGACTGACGTAAGTCGATAGGGGTGTAAACCTCCGTAGTCCACTAAATGAATCCTGCCCCTCGCTTATTCTCATATGATCTGGCCATTCGCCTTCTGAAAACACGGAAAGTCATTTAAGTCAAGGCATTGCACCTAGGCCGTAAGTCCACCTTGAGTTACCGCTTGGAATCAACTTTCTTTTTTTTCAACTATATTCAGGCAAAAGAAAATGTTTTTGGACACTTTAGGTATATTGGATTAAACATGACTTTAAGATGGGTAGCTGTTTCAGTCCCATTGCACATTGAAGTCCTCTGTTCCCGTACCTAAGTGTATTGTGTAAATAAAATTTACTTAGACATAGGAATATTTATTTATTCATTTTGTATAGATAAATTGTGATACATTTTTAACTTTGTAAATATTTTGTTTTTATATTATAAATTTTATTACTAACTTTTTAATTTTTATAGGGAATAATCTGGGTTTATCGGAAAATTATACCACATACATCGGAGCATACGTTTGGAAGTCAAGGTTGAAAAACCTTGAGGTTGATGTCTTGTTGGTGATTTTTCGGTTTGCTCGGGAGTAAAAAGGTAAGTTTTCTTTTCACTCTCGTTATTTGTTTTTGAAAAAGTAAAAAATAAAAAAAATTAGAAAATTTGTAATTGTAAATAAAAAAAAAGAGTGCTTGTTTTGTTTTACTGTTTGTAATTATTTATTTTTACTATTTATAATTACTGTTTGTTTTATTTTTGGGCTTGTTGTTTGTTTGTTATTGGGCCTTAGGCCCGTTTGTGTGTTGGTTAGTGTTTTGGGTTTCGAAGAAAAAGAAAAAAAATAAAAATTAGTTAGTTAAATCTTTGGCCCATTGGGCCCGTGTCATTCCCGAAGCCCAAAACTCGTAACCCAAGCCCATTTAGTGTGTCGGGCCTGTTCGTTTTAGGCCCATTAGTTTAAGCCCACCAATAATGGGCCGGAGATTTCTTTGGCCCAGGCCCACTTTAAGGCCCAGACCATTTCGATGGCCCAGGCCCGTTTAAAGTGTCGGCAACCGTCAGCGCGTGTGCCACGCGTTTTCACTGTTCACTTTATGACTTTTTCGTAAAGTATTAAAATAAAAAAAAAAAAAAAAATAAAAATTCTTATTGGACCGTCTCGCGACTATCGCGTCGGCTCGATAATAAAAAATAAAAATAAAAAAATAAAAAATGAAAAAAAAAATTTTGATTGGGCCGACGGACGACTTTTGCGTCGGCCGATTTGTTTAATAATCCGCATGCGTGTCAACTGTAGCCTTTGCGACTTTCGTCGCTCGATCCGCAATTTGTGGATCTCTGTCTTTGGCACGTGTGCGTGCGTGCGTCTGTTCCTTTCCCTTCGTTTGTGTTTCGTGTGTTTCATTCCATTCATTTTGCATTCATTTTCACTTAGTTCCCTTTTATTCTCTCTAAATTTTCTCTCGTTTGTTCATACTGTTCTTCACTTGTTCTTCGCTGTTCTTAGTTATTTTTCCAGAAAGCTATCCTCCCTCCCAACCTAGAAATGGCCCAAAGAGTGAATTCTTTCAGTGAGTTGTTTCATTCTAGTCCTCCGGAGAGTGATTTCTTTGAAGGCTTGGATGAAATCATTCCACCAAGCATTCTAGATACTGTTAATGCTAGCATGCCGGATGAACCCGAACCACAAGCACCAATCCAGCTGCTCATCCACATGTTGTTGTTGTTGCTGGTCCTTCCCAGAAGCGTACGAGAGGCCCGAGGACGAGATTCACCAAGGACCAAAATGATGCGTTGACCGAGTTCTACACGGTGAATCCTCACCCACTCAAACTGCACAGAGCAAGGTTTGCTATAGAACTCGGGTTAACCGAAAATAAGGTCTACAACCGGGGAAGGAGATTTCATGATAAGCACGGTATCCCGTCGAGGAGCAGATTTATGCCGATCTAATAAGAAGAAACGAGGAGCCGATGAGTAAGAATGAGGAGCTTCAAGAGCAGAACCAGAAACTCATCGATGCTCTTCACAGCGGCATTTGTCCCCGTGTGGAGGTCCCGTTCCGCACCCGGATGTGCATCGATCAAGATTCGAAGTTGTTCCTCCGGAGCCTCTTCTTGTCTTGTCCGATGATTCAATCGACATGGATGACTTGCGAAGGGATGTGCGGAGCCTCATGCCAACATTACTCGAGCGCTCATCCTCTCATGTGCCATCCGACAACATTCCGGACCTGCTCATGATCTCGTTGGGTTAAATTCCGACCCGATCGCCGATATCGTGAACAAAGCCAAAGACGAACTCCTTCTCTTGGCCGCGGCTGGTTTTCCCCTCGTGGATCTTTTCATCAAATCCCAGCACTTCCTTTCATCCCGAAATTCTTAATCATGCCGAGTACTTGCGAGTGTCTCAACGAGCCGAGCCTACACCATATTTCATATCGAAGCTTCGAGACACTCAAAGAACCATTCACCCGAATCCGACCACCATCGTTCGGATTTTAATGGATGTTGGTCAATGGTTGCTCATCTTCTCGTAGCTTGGTCACCAATGCCCATACCTTGGAGGTCCTGTTCTCCGGGATAGAAGAAAGCTACAAGGAGCGAGTGCAAGTGATGTCTGCCGAGTTCCTAGTGCCAACACACAACGTTTCAACTCGTGAAGTCCAGTTTGTTCGTTCCTCTCACCAACAACTGGATGGAAGTTGGGTCGTTGTGGATGTTTCTGTGGATGAAATGAGCTCAAATCCAAGGCCTTCCGTGAGATCAAGATGCCGAAAACGTCCTTCCGGATGCCTGATACGGGATCTGCAGAATGGATCCTCCTTTGTCACGTGGGTGGAGCATGTTGATGTGCGAGAAAAAGATTTAACCCCCTTATTTAAACCTTTTGTTGAATCAGGTTTTGCATATGGAGCGAAGCGTTGGTTGGCACCTCTTCAACGACATGCCGAGCGCTTCATGTGCGTGATGGGGATTCACACTTCACCCGGTGACTCAATCATTTCACCAGAGGGAGAAGAAGCCTTGCTAAGATGGCAAACCAGATGGCGGTAAGTTTCTTCAACGACATCACCAACTCGACTTACCATCATTGGACTGCATCAAACAAAACGGAGACACACATATGGAGGTCGGACCAACAAGAGAAGGGATGATCCTAGCCAACCCCTTGGACTCGATCGTACTGCCGGTTGTTCGTCAAGCACTTCTCCCATCACACAAGAATCTTTGATTTTATCGAGAGACGTACGTACAAGGCATTTATGGGATAGTGTGTCGATAGACAGTTCGGTACATGTGCTTACAAACTTCACCACCGGTCTTGACCCACGAAATTCTATCTCCGTTTTGGGCATAAGTAATCAACTCGACTTCCTCATACTCCGGAGTGCTTCACGGATTCAACGGGGTCGTACGTGATTTATGCGCCTATCGATCAAGCAACCTTCCAGTCCATGTTATGTGGAGTTGACCCGGAGCCTTTTCAATTGATGTCATCTGGCTTCTCCATTCTGCCTGATGTATCCGGAGACGTACTTGATGGAACTCTACTGACGTTAGTGTTCCAGATCTCAGTGAAGGCAAATTCAGCCAGACGTGCTGTGGATTTGGCAACAGGCATGGTCCAGGACACGCTCAAAAGGATCAGAGCCGCAGTCAATTAAGGAGCAAACGTTGGATGCAAGGCCCTGCTAGCCTTGTTTGTGACTGTTGGTGACTTATTTCGGGAGGAGCTTCACGATCTTCAAAGGGGAGTCTTTCTGTTTCCCTTTTCATTTACTTAACTGTTGTGTGTTTATTTTTGTTGGTGTGTTTATTTCTGTTTGTATTTTCAATTCAATAACCATGCTTGAATTTTTCATTTTCGTGAAATATTTGTCAACATTGAGGACAATGTTTAATTCAAGTGTGGGGGAAGGTTTATTAAAAAGAAAAAAAAATTTGAAAAATTTGAAAAATTCAAAAAAATAATTTACTTGTGTTTGTTTTCTACGGTAACAATATATCGACTAGATCATACTTACTCCCTTGGTAGCGTTGAACCTACCATTGCACTAAGTAAGTCACTGTGGTCACGTGTTGTTACCCTAATAAAAAAAATTGAAAAAGAAAAAAAAATAGTTTTGTAAGCTCGTTTGTTTCGCACTGGCTTTGGAGCTATCGAGTCTTAGAAAGTGCTTGTTCGTTTATTTGAGCTATATCATTTTAAAAAAAATCAATCAAAAAAAATCAAAAAATCAAAAATTACAAAAATATTTGCTTCTGTTTTGTGTGTTTTGTGCTTTGTTCTTTCCAATCCCAAGGATAAATTGAGTTTAATTGTTGTGATTAGGAGAATGATTATTATATGTCAAGGCTTTGTGTAGCTTGCTTTGGATTTAATATGCATAACTTGTGATTGCTCGAAATTCCATGTTCACATAACCTGTTTTGATTAATTGATTGCAATCCGAGAAGCACATTTGAACATACATTGTCATGCATACCCAGAAAATGTGAGGACTTGAGCCTATTGAATATTCACATGTATGCATATTTCATACATTTACTCGTTCTTCATGTGTGCACAATTCATGAGTTTTGAACCTAGAACTTGCTCAGAGACCGCTTGAAACTTTTTATTAATCTGCGATGAATTAGAAATGAGTAAGGCATTAGTTGAGCACCATGGCCAAAATATTCACCATCCATCTAAACACGAACTTTAGGAATCCCCTTTTGAACTAAACACTCATTAGCCGTTTCTTTTGTTCACCCACACCATCTCACCCTTGTTTTATTTATGTTTGCAAGACGATGATAGTGACTTCTTGTGTTCTTATGCTTCGGGTTTTGATTTGTATGGTAATATACCAAAAGGCAAGTGTGGGGGTGCATTTTATTTTGTTGTAATTGTTCAAAGAAAGAAAGAAATATCAAAAACAAAAAGAAGGAATAAAATTCCTCAAAGAAAAAAAAAAGAAAAAAAAAAGAAAGAAAGAGAAATTTCAAAAATAGAGTTAATTTTCTTGTATTATTTTCAATAAAAGCTTGGAGGAGAATAAGAAAGTTGTTTCGGGTATAGCATAGGTATGAGTTTCAAAGTCGTTGATTTGTCTTGCAAACATGTGAAACATTTTTCATTTCCAGTCCCTTCATTCACCATTTACCATTCACCATTTACCATCCACCTTTGGTCCCTGTTTCACACTAAAAGCCCTTATGATTTAATGATTTGTGGATTAATTGTGGAGAGTCGGTTAATGAGCAAGCATATGGGAACACTACTTGTGTAATTGTTTTGAGAGTAAACACTTAACCCTAAACACCGAGCGGAAATAATTAGTGAATCTTGTGAGCTTTAGTGGTTAATGTTGTTTTGATGTGCCTATTTGATTGCATGAAATTATTTTGTATACTCGGTTTTCACACACTTCACCCGAGCATGAATGAGATGTACATGTTAAATGCTTAGCAAATTTGTTAGCCTTGGTATATAATTTTTATTCCCCTGATTATAACTCTTATGAACTCGCTGAGGGTTATGGTTGGAAAGACCATTCTGTTTTGTGTTTCCTTTTCTGTTTTGTGTTGTTCTTGTGTTTGCTAGAGGACTAGCAGTAGCTAAGTGTGGGGGAATTTGATAGGAGCACAAAGTGTGACGTTTTTAATGTGTTTTCCCTACTATTTGGCTATGATTTAATTGTAACTTTGCTATTTTAGCTTAGTTTCCATATTTGAGTCCAAAATGATGTATTAATGTGAACATGTGCAGAAACGAAGTCTAATGGGCTTTTGCGAGGCCCATTAAGAGGTGGTCTGCCATGAGGCCCAAGATGAAGGCCCAAGCCCATGAAGGAAGGCCCAAACCCAAGATGGCAGGCCCAAATCCATGAAGGAAGGCCCAGGTTCACAAAGCATGAGGAAAGGCCCAAGCCCAGATTTTCGGACATTCTGCCTATGCAGATTAGTCAACTTGCGAAGCCCATATCTCCCAATTGCACCGTCAGATCTAGCTGTAATTTTGATACACGCTGCATGTGGATGTTAGGTATTCGGAAATAAAATTTCAGAATCATCCAACCGGTGGAACGTCCATTATGCCGCTCTAAGTGCGCACTGCTCAGTGCTGTCTGCTTTTTATTTCTTTCCTCTTCTTTTATTTTCAATGCTCCACTCACCCCTATATTCTTTCCTCTTCTTTCTGCCCACAATATTAGTGTTTGATTTCTTTTACCTAAATAAATGGTTCATTGCCATATGACTACATTTCCACCATTCCACTTACCATTTCTTTTCTACCACTCACATTCCACTTCTCTTCCCTTTCTTTCTTTATTTCTTTCATTGTCTTCTTCTTCCTCTCCATTCTCCTATAAATAGCAGCCTCATTCTTCTCACCAATACACACCCCAAAGAGGAGGGACAAACCCTCCTCTTTCTCTTCTCCATCTCACATCATATTTTCCATTCTCTAGTATTTAGGGTTTTCAAGTCTTCAAGGAGGAGGGAAGCTGTTTACACCATTACCACCATTACCACCAGCCATCAACCATCATCACCACCATCATCATCACCTTGGGAATCTCGGCTTTTGAGTTACTCGCGTGAGGATTTAAGAGTTTGTGATCTTCGAGTTCTTCCTACTTTCCATATGGTGTACTTCAACTTATTCTTTAATTACTCTTTTTGAGTTCCTCTTTGTTGCTTGTTTATTCTTTGTATTAGTTAACATGACATGATTTATATAATTTTCAGCCTATATTTATGAGTTTATTTGATTGTTAGATCCTAATTAATTAGTTCTTCTAGCAGCTTATGTGACTCCGTTTATTTGATTCGGTTTTATTGAATCTTTTATGTGTTCTTGTTTTAAGGTTCGAAACTTAAGATGATTGCATGTAATTGGTGCTAGAATTAGGGTTTTAATTCTAATTCACAAGTAGTAAAGGCTTATCAACCGGGTCGGAATCAAAATAAGAAGGATCGCGGATAGACGAGCGTTCGCTAGGTCGCGCACTTTAATTAACAACTCTTCTCCTATGCGTTAGATATGTTATTGATTGATCACCTTTGCATGTTTAATTGTTTAATCTAGATGAGCGTTCACTAGGTTAATTTTCATAGAAGAGGTTGATACGCCCAATAGTAGCGTCAATTTAAAAAAACCCTATCGGTAGTATAGTGGTGTAAGTAGGGTATCGTTCACAACGGAGATCAAAGGGTGTACCTAACAAAAATTGTCACAAAGAATTAAATAAAATAAAGAATTATTATTAACATGTATAAAGTATAAATATATACATATGTACAAAGTAAGGGGGTTTAAGAGATAAATTGAATGAAATAAATTAATTAAACTACAAAGAATAAATTAAATGAGATGGGATGAAACACAAAGTATATAAAGTTCAGCCATATATACACAAGTTTATTAATCATTGGACCGAAAATTAACCAAGTTCCCTAGCCATGAAACCGAAATTAACATATGTGGAAAGTTAGAAGCTAACCATTCCCCAAATAAAACCTCTCTACGAAAATTAACCTAAGTGAAAGCACCTAGATTAACCAATTAAACATGCCATCTTAGTCTAGAAAGCTAGCTAATCAAACCATATTTAACGCATAGAAAAGAGTTGTTAATTAAAGTGCACGACCCATTATAGAAAAGTCCATATGTCCGCAATCCTTTTTATTTGACACCGACCTTTGTCCAAAGCCTTTACTACTCGTGAATTAGGTTTCCAAAACTATTAGGTGAATTGTAATCCCTAACTCTAGCTCCAATTATATGCAAATATTATAAGTATCGATCCCTATAACATAAACAAATAAAAGTTTTCTATAATTCAGAATCAAGTAAACAGAGTCACATAAGCTACTAGAAGAACTAATTAATTAGGATCCAATAACTAAATAAACTCATATAAATAGGCTGGAAATTATATAAATCATGTCATGTTAACTAATACAAAGAATAATCAAGCAACAAAGAGGAACTCAAAAAGAGTAATTAAAGATTAAGTTGAAGTACACCATATGGAAAGTAGGAAGAACTCGAAGACCACGAACTTGAATCCTTGAAAGCAAGCAACTCAAAGCCGAGATTCCCAAGGTGATGATGATGGTGGTGATGATGGTTGATGGTTGGTGGTGATGGTGTAAACAGCTCCTCTCCTCCTTGAAGTCTTGAAAACCCTAAATACTAGAGAATGGAAAATATGATGTGAGAGGGAGAAGAGAAAGAGGAGGGTTTGTCCCTCCCCATTGGGGTGTGAATTTGTGAGAAGAATGAGGCTGCTATTTATAGGAGAATGGAGAGGAAGAAGAAGACAATGAAAGAAATAAAGAAAGAAAAGGAAGAGAAGTGGAATGTGAGTGGTAGAAAAGAAATGGTAAGTGGAATGGTGGAAATGAAGTCATATGGCAATGAACCATTTATTTAGATAAAAGAAATCAAACACTAATATTGTGGGCAGAAAGAATAGGAAAGAATATAGGGGTGAGTGGAGCATTGAAAATAAAAGAAGAGGAAAGAAATAAAAAGCAGACAGCACTGAGCAGTGCCCACTTAGAACGGAATAATGTACGTTTGAACGGTTGGATGATTCTCAAATTTTAATACAGAATATATAACACACACATGCAGCGTGTATCAAAATTACAGCTGGATCCAACGGTGCAATTGGGAGATATTGGCTTCGCAAGTTGACATATCTGCACAGGCAGATTGTCCGAAAATGGGCTTGGACCTTCCTTCTTGGGCTTGGGCCTTTCTTCTTGGGCTTGGGCCTTTCTTCTTGGGCTTGAGCCTTCATCTTCATGGATTTGGGCCTTCATCTTGGGCCTCACGGTAGCTCACTTCATAATGGGCCTCGAAAAAGCCCATTAGACTTCGTAAATTTCCGAGCTCCGATTTTCTGCACGTATTCACATTTATATATCATTTAGGGACTCAAATATGGAAACTAAGCAAAAAATAGCAAAGTTACAATGAAATCATAGCCAAATAGTAGGGAAAATACATTAAAAACGTCACACTTTGTGCTCCTATCAAATTCCCCCACACTTAGCTACTGCTAGTCCTCTAGCAAACACAAAAACAACACAAAACAGAAAAGGAAACACAAAACAGAATGGTCTTTCCAACCATAACCCTCAGCGAGTTCAGAAGAGTTATAATCAAGAGAATAAAAATTATATACCAAGGCTAACAAATTTGCTAAGCATTTAACATGCACATCTCATTTATGCTCGGGTGAAGTGTGTGAAAACCGAGTGTACAATTAATCTCATGCAATCCAATAGGCACATTGAAACAACATTAACCACTAAACCTCACAAGATTCACTAAATATTTCCGCTCAGTGTTTAGGGTTAAGTGTTTACTCTCATAACAATTACACAAGTAGTGTTCCCATATGCTTGCTCATCGACCGACTCTCTACAGTTAATCTACAAATCATCAGATCATAAGGTCTTTCAGGTGAAACAGGGACCAAAGGGTGGATGGTAAATGGTGAATGGTAAATGAAGTGAAAGGACTGGAAATGAAAAATGTTTTACATGTTTGCAAGACAAGTCAACGACTTTGAAACTCATACCTATGCTATACCCGAAACAACTCTTATTCTCCTCCAACCTTTTATTGAAAATAAAAACAATACAACAAAATAACTCTATTTTTGGAATTTCTCTTTCTGACATTTTTTTTTCTTTCTTTCTTTTCTATTTTTTTTTTCTTTGAGGAATTTATTCCTTCTTTTTATTTCTGATTTTTTTTTTCTTTTCTTTGAACAAATACAACAAAATAAATACACCCCCACACTTGCCTTTTGGTATACTACCGTACAAATCCGAAGCATAAAACATAAGAAGTCACTATCATCGTCTTGCAAACACAGTAAAACAATGGTGAAATGGTGTGGGTGAACAAAAGAAACGGCTAATGAGTGATCAGTTCAAAAGGGTATTCCTAAAGTTCGTGTTTAGATGGATGATGAATACTTTGGCCATGGTGCTCAACTAATGCCTTACTCATTTCTAATTCATTACATATTAACAAAATGTTTCAAGTGGTCTCTGAGCAAGTTCTAGGTTCAAAAACTTATGAATTGTGCACACATGAAGAACGAGTAAATGTATGAAATATGCATACATGTGAATATACAATAGGCTCAAATCCTCACATTTTCTGGGTATGCATGACAATGTATGTTTAAATGTGCTTCTCGGATTGCAATCAATTAATCGAAACAAGTTATGTGAACATGGAAATTCGAGCAATCACAAGTTATGCATATTAAATCCGAAGCAAATCACACAAATCCTTAACATATAATAAACATTCTCAAAATCATAACAATTAAACTCAATTCATCATCGGAATTGGAAAAAACAAAACACAAAACACAATAAAACACACAAAAACAACAAAACAGAAGCAAATATTTTTGTAATTTTTGATTTTTTGATTTTTTTTGATTTTTCAATGTAGGTAACAATACGTGACCACAGGGACTCACTTAGTGCAATGGTAGGTTCAACGCTACCAAGGGAGTGAGTGTGATATAGTCGATATACCGTTACAGTAGAAAACGAAAACAAGTAAATTATTTTTTTCTGAATTTTTCAAATTTTTCAAATTTTTTCTTTTCTTTTCAATAAACCTTCCCCCCACACTTGAATTAAACATTGTCCTCAATGTTGACAAATATTTCACGAAAATGAATAATTCAAGCATGGTTATTGAATTTAAACACACAAAAAAAAAAAAAAAATAAACGAAGTAAACACACAAACTGAAATAAACACACAACAGAAATAAACACACCAATAGAAATAAACAGAAGTAAACACACAACATATATACAAATGAAAAAGGGAAACGAGAAAGACTCCCCTTTGAAGATCGTGAAGCTCCTCCCGAAGCAAGTCACCAACAGTCACAAACAAGGCTAGCAGGGCCTTGCATCCAACGTTTGCTCCTTAGTTGACTGCGGCTCTGATCCGTTGAAGTGTGTCCTGGACGAGTGTTGTTGCCGACTCCACGGCAGACTTGGCTGATGTAGCCCTCACTGAGATCTGGAACACTATAGTCAGCAGTGTTCCGTCAAGTACGGCTCCGGATACGTTAGGCGGAATGGAGAAGCCCGAAGACATAAGCGGAAACGGCTCCGGTTGAACTCCGGATAGCAAACACTCGGAAAATGGAATGGTTAATCGGCGCATAAATCACGACGACCCCGTTGCATCGGTGCAACACTCCCGAAGGATGAGGAAGTCGTTGTGACTATCTATGGCGAGCACCGAAATCTGGTTCCGCGGGTCAAGACCGATGGTGAAATTTGCTAGCACACGTACCGCGCTGTCCATCGACATACTATCCCATTGCGGTCTTGTCTGCACGTCTTTGAGGAACTCAAAGATCCTGGTGTGATGAGATAGATGAACGACGGAACAACCAGCAGTACGATTGACTCCAGGGGGCTTGCTCGGATCACCCCTGCGCTTGTTGGTCCTGACCTCCATTCGAGTGTCCCTTGTTCGGTTCGAACAAGTCCAGTGGTGGTACGTGGAGTTGCTGATATCGTTGAAGAAACAGATCGTCATCTGTTTTGCCATTTCCGCCAAGCCTCTTCTTCCTTCAAGAGAAATAATCGAGTCACCGGGTGAAGAGTGGATACCTGTGGCGCACATGTAGCGCTCGGCTTGTCGTTGGAGAGTTGAAATCCAACGCTTTGCACCAAAAGCGAACCCAGAATGGACAAAGGGTTCGAAAATGGCCTTCATCTCCTTCTCGCGCACATCCACGTGCTCCACCCAAGTAACTAAGGAAGATCCATTATGAAGATCACGTATCAGGCATCCGGAGGGGCGTTTTCGGCAAATCGATCTCACGGAAGGCTTTGGATTGGAACGCAATTCATCCACGGAGACATCCACGACGACCCAACTTCCATCCAGTTGTAGTTGAGAGTACCGAACGAACCGGACTTCACGAGTTGAGACGATGTGAGATGGCACCGAAACTCGGCCGACATCACTTGCTTCGCTCCTCGTAGCCTTCTTCGTTCTTTGGAGGAAAGGATCTCCAACGTCTTGGCGTTTGTGATCATGCTACGAAGAGGCGGCAACCATCGACCAACATCCATTAAGATCCGAACGATGGTGGTCGGATAAAGATGGATGGTTGCCGAGTGTCTCGACGATTCGGCTTTGAAGTACGGAGCGAGGTTCGGCTCGTTGAAACACTCGCAAGTACTCGGCCCTATGAAGAGTCTCGGGATGAATAGACGTGTCGGGAGTCGGTGAAGTTATCCACAGAGGAAATCCGGCGGTGGCCATGAGCGAGGAGCTCGTGTTTGGCCTTACGGACGATATCCGAGATCAAGTCGGTGTGGACTCCGACAAGATCATGAGCAGGTCCGGGAAGGGTGTCAGATGGCAAAGGTATGGATGGGCGATCGACAAGTGTAGGCATGAGGCTCCGCACATCCCGTCTCAAGTGGTCCATATCGATGGAATCATCGGACAACTCGAGAAGAGGCTCTTGTTGTGGAGGAACAACTTCGAGCCTTCGCCTAGGCACATCTGAGTGCGGAACAGGACCTCCGCAATTAGGACAAATGCCGCTGTGGAGAGCATCAACGAGTCTTTGATTCTGCATTTGAAGCTCCTCGTTTTTGCTCACCAGCTGATCGTTTCTTTTCTCTAGCTCGGAAATACGCTGCTCGGAAGACTGGATACCGAACTTCTTCCTATTTCTCGACCCCCAATAATAGACTTGGTCCTCCTCAAGTCCGATTTTCGGACCAAATCGTTCTCGTTGTGGCTTGGTGGGGTGAGAATACACCGCAAAGAAAGCCGCAAGTGCATCTCTCTGAGCTTTGCTGTACTTCGACCTGGGAAGTCTCCTATAGACAGGAGCGGCTTCCAGCTCAACGGGTGGATCAGCAACCAGGATTGGTGCTTGGGGTAGTGGTTGCGGTTGTGGTTGTGGGCCTGGGTCGGCATGCTAGCATCGGCGCTATTGAGCATGCTCGGTGGAATTATTTCATCCGAGCCTTCAAAGATTTGACTCCCGAAGGACCCGCCCGAAACAAATCACCGAAAGAATTCACTCGTTTGGCCATTTCTGGGTTGGGAAGGGAGGATAACTTCTGGGAATTGGGAGGTTTCTGGGAAAAGCTCAAGAACAGATGAAGAACACGAAAGAGAAAACGAGAGAGAGAGAGAGAGAGACTAAGGGAAATCGCGTGAAATGACCTAAGGGAACTAACGCAAATCGAAGGGGAAGGGAACGGAATGGACGGACGCGTGTCCAAAGTCGAAGACAAAGATCCGTAAATCACGGATCGAGCGACGAAAGTCGCAAAGGGAATAGTGGAACGCGCGCACGATTTATTAAACAATTCGGCCGACGCAAAAGTCGTGCGTCGGCCCAATCAAATTTTTTTTCTGATTTTCGATTTTTTATTTTTTTATTTTTTTAAATACTTTACGAAAAGTCGTAAAGTGAACAGTGAAAACGCGTAGCACACGCGCTTGCCGACACTTTAAACGGGCCTGGGCCATCGGAATGGTCTGGGCCTTAAAGTGGGCCTGGGCCAAAGAAAACTCCGGCCCATTATTGGTGGGCTTAACTATTGGGCCTAAAAACGAACAGGCCCGACACACTAATGGGCTTGGGTTATGGGTTTTGGGCTTCGTGAATGACACGAGCCCAATGGGCTAAAATTTTTTATATTTTTTATATTTTTTTTTTTAAATTTTTTTTTTTTTTCGAAACCTAAAACACTAACCAATCACACAAACGGGCCTAAGGCCCAATAACAAATAAACAACAAACAAGCCCACAAGTAAAACAAACAGTAAAAATAAACAATTTCAAAACAGTAAAACAAAAACAAGCACTCTTTTTTTTTTTATTTACAATTACAAATTTTCTATTTTTTTTTTTTTTTTTTTTTTTAAATCAAATAGATAACGAGAGTGAAAAGAAAACTTACCTTTTTACTCCCGAGGAAACCGAAAATCACCAACAAGACATCAACCTCAAGGTTTTTCAACCTTGACTTCCTAAACGTATGCTCCGATGTATGTGGTAAAATTTCCGATAAACCCGGATTATTTCCTATACAAAATAAAAACGTTAGTAATAAATTTACAAAATAAAAACAAAATATTTACAAAGTTAAAAAAAATGTGTCACAAATTATCTATACAAAATGAATGAATAAAATTTCCTATGTCTAAGTATATTTTATGTGTACGTATATTCCTATGTCTACGTATATTCCTATGTCTACGTATATTCCTATGTCTACGTATATTTTATTTACACAAAAATATTTTCTTTTGCCTGAATATAGTTGAAAAAAAATGAAAGTTGATTCCAAGCGGTAACTCAAGGTGGACGTACGGCCTAGGTGCAATGCCTTGACGTAAATGACTTTCCGTGTTTTCAGAAGGCGAATGGCCAGATCACAAGAGATAAGCGAGAGGCAGGATTCATTTAGTGGACAAGTCCTCTGAATCCAATTTTACAAACCCGTCACCCAGAGTCTTGATCATATCTAGACACCATTCATGTGCCCCTTACTCAGTTGAGAAAGCACTTAAGTGTTCGACAATTCTCCAAGTGTTAATAAAGGCCGCCCTCAACCTCAAATAACCTTACGGTAAAAATGAAGGGTTTAGGCCAATATTAGCAAAAGGACCTTACCTAATCCGTTCAAGTTACAACTTACAACAACAAAAAATAATCAACCATATTCAAGATACCTAAGTATAATTACTAAGTGTAACAAAATATCAACAAGTATAATTAGTGAGTATAAATAAAATTAACAAGTATTATTTACAAATAGTAAAAAGTCAATAGTAAAAAGTCAATAGTAAAAACAATCCCCGGCGAGCCGGCGCCAAAAATTGATACGCCCAATAGTAGCGTCAATTTAAAAAAACCCTATCGGTAGTATAGTGGTGTAAGTAGGGTATCGTTCACAACGGAGATCAAAGGGTGTACCTAACAAAAATTGTCACAAAGAATTAAATAAAATAAAGAATTATTATTAACATGTATAAAGTATAAATATATACATATGTACAAAGTAAGGGGGTTTAAGAGATAAATTGAATGAAATAAATTAATTAAACTACAAAGAATAAATTAAATGAGATGGGATGAAACACAAAGTATATAAAGTTCAGCCATATATACACAAGTTTATTAATCATTGGACCGAAAATTAACCAAGTTCCCTAGCCATGAAACCGAAATTAACATATGTGGAAAGTTAGAAGCTAACCATTCCCCAAATAAAACCTCTCTACGAAAATTAACCTAAGTGAAAGCACCTAGATTAACCAATTAAACATGCCATCTTAGTCTAGAAAGCTAGCTAATCAAACCATATTTAACGCATAGAAAAGAGTTGTTAATTAAAGTGCACGACCCATTATAGAAAAGTCCATATGTCCGCAATCCTTTTTATTTGACACCGACCTTTGTCCAAAGCCTTTACTACTCGTGAATTAGGTTTCCAAAACTATTAGGTGAATTGTAATCCCTAACTCTAGCTCCAATTATATGCAAATATTATAAGTATCGATCCCTATAACATAAACAAATAAAAGTTTTCTATAATTCAGAATCAAGTAAACAGAGTCACATAAGCTACTAGAAGAACTAATTAATTAGGATCCAATAACTAAATAAACTCATATAAATAGGCTGGAAATTATATAAATCATGTCATGTTAACTAATACAAAGAATAATCAAGCAACAAAGAGGAACTCAAAAAGAGTAATTAAAGATTAAGTTGAAGTACACCATATGGAAAGTAGGAAGAACTCGAAGACCACGAACTTGAATCCTTGAAAGCAAGCAACTCAAAGCCGAGATTCCCAAGGTGATGATGATGGTGGTGATGATGGTTGATGGTTGGTGGTGATGGTGTAAACAGCTCCTCTCCTCCTTGAAGTCTTGAAAACCCTAAATACTAGAGAATGGAAAATATGATGTGAGAGGGAGAAGAGAAAGAGGAGGGTTTGTCCCTCCCCATTGGGGTGTGAATTTGTGAGAAGAATGAGGCTGCTATTTATAGGAGAATGGAGAGGAAGAAGAAGACAATGAAAGAAATAAAGAAAGAAAAGGAAGAGAAGTGGAATGTGAGTGGTAGAAAAGAAATGGTAAGTGGAATGGTGGAAATGAAGTCATATGGCAATGAACCATTTATTTAGATAAAAGAAATCAAACACTAATATTGTGGGCAGAAAGAATAGGAAAGAATATAGGGGTGAGTGGAGCATTGAAAATAAAAGAAGAGGAAAGAAATAAAAAGCAGACAGCACTGAGCAGTGCCCACTTAGAACGGAATAATGTACGTTTGAACGGTTGGATGATTCTCAAATTTTAATACAGAATATATAACACACACATGCAGCGTGTATCAAAATTACAGCTGGATCCAACGGTGCAATTGGGAGATATTGGCTTCGCAAGTTGACATATCTGCACAGGCAGATTGTCCGAAAATGGGCTTGGACCTTCCTTCTTGGGCTTGGGCCTTTCTTCTTGGGCTTGGGCCTTTCTTCTTGGGCTTGAGCCTTCATCTTCATGGATTTGGGCCTTCATCTTGGGCCTCACGGTAGCTCACTTCATAATGGGCCTCGAAAAAGCCCATTAGACTTCGTAAATTTCCGAGCTCCGATTTTCTGCACGTATTCACATTTATATATCATTTAGGGACTCAAATATGGAAACTAAGCAAAAAATAGCAAAGTTACAATGAAATCATAGCCAAATAGTAGGGAAAATACATTAAAAACGTCACACTTTGTGCTCCTATCAGAGGTTTTATTTGGGGAATGATAACCCGTGTGGGCATTCCACATATGTTAGTTTCGGTTTCATGGCTAGGGAACTTGGTTAATTTTCGGTCCAATAATTGGTAAACTTGTATACTTGTGGCTGAACTTTATATACTTTGTGTTTCATCTCATCTTATTTAATTTATTCTTTGTAATTTAATTAATTTATTTCATTCAATTTATCACTCAATCCCCCCCCTTTTACTTTGTACATATGTATATATTTTTTATACTTGTTAATAATAATTCTTTATTTTATTTAATTCTTTGTGACAATTTTTGTTAGGTACACCCTTTGATCTCCGTTGTGAACGATACCCTACTTACACCACTATACTACCGATAGGGTTTTTTTTAAATTGATGCTCATTTTGGGCGTGTCAAATTTGTGCTAGAATTAGGGTTTTAATTCTAATTCACAAGTAGTAAAGGCTTATCAAACGGGTCGGAATCAAAATAAGAAGGATCGCGGATAGACGAGCGTTCGCTAGGTCGCGCACTTTAATTAACAACTCTTCTCCTATGCGTTAGATATGTTATTGATTGATCACCTTTGCATGTTTAATTGTTTAATCTAGATGAGCGTTCACTAGGTTAATTTTCATAGAAGAGGTTTTATTTGGGGAATGATAACCCGTGTGGGCATTCCACATATGTTAGTTTCGGTTTCATGGCTAGGGAACTTGGTTAATTTTCGGTCTAATGATTGGTAAACTTGTATATATGTGGCTGAACTTTATATACTTTGTGTTTCATCATCATATTTTATTTATTCTTTGTAATTTAATTAATTTATTTAATTCAATTTATCTCTCAATTCCCCTTTTTACTTTGTACATATGTATATATTTATACTTTATACTTGTTAATAATAATTCTTTATTTTATTTAATTCTTTGTGACATTTTTTGTTAGGTACACCCTTTGATCTCCGTTGTGAACGATACCCTACTTACCACTATACTACCGATAGGGTTTTTTTAAATTGATGCCCTTTTTGGGCGTGTCACCCATTAGGAGGTGAGCTGCCGTGAGGCCCAAGATGAAGGCCCAAATCCATGAAGGAAGGCCCAAGTCCACAAAGCATGAGGAAAGGTACAAGCCCATTAAGCTAGGAGATTTTCAGACATTCTGCCTGTGCAGATCAGTCCACTTTGGAGGCCCATATCTCCTAAGTCAACCGTTGGATCCAGCTGTAATTTTGATACCATGTGAATTCGTGTGTTAGGTATTCTGGATTCAAATTTCAGAATCATCCAACCGTTCAAACGTCAAATATTCGGTTTTAAGTGGACACAACTCAGTGCTGTCTCATTTTTAATTCTTTCCTTTTCTTTTATTCTCAATGCTCCACTCACCCCCATATCGTCATTCATGTCACCACACTATATTTGTTGCTTTCTCCCCACAACATTAGTGCTTGATTTCTTTTAGTTAAATAAATGGTTAATTTCAATATGACCACATCTCCACCATGTCACTTAACATTTCTTTACCTCCCACTCACATTCCACTTCTTTTCCCTTTCTTTCTTTATTTCTTTCATTGTCTTCTTCTTCCTCTCCACTCTCCTATAAATAGAGAGGCTTCTCAACACAATTCTTCACCACTTTCTAGCCAAGAATATCATTCCATACACTCTCAAAGTTTCTGCAACTACACCATCCACAAGAGTTCTTGGGTTCCATTCTCTAAAACCTAGGGTTTCCAAGTCTTCAAGGAGGAGGTCTAGGCGGCTGCACCATCACCACCATCACCATCAAGGACGTCCATATTCATCACCACCTTGCTGTTCACGGATCTGAGTTACTTGCTTCCAAGGATTCAAGGGTTCGTGGCTCAAGCTCTTCATGCTATTCCATATGGTGTATTTCGACTTAGCCTTTAATTTATTCCTCTTTGTTGCTTGTTAATTCTCTGTTTTAGTTAACATAACATTAAGTTTATAATTTCCAGAATTGTTTATGGGTTTATTATATATTTGATTTGAAACTTATTTGTTTTCTAAGTTGCTTTTGTGTGATTGTTTATTTGATTCAAGTTTACAGAAATCTTTTATATGTTTATGTTATAGGGTTCGAAACTTATGATGTTTACATGTAATTGAAGCTAGAATTAGGGTTTGGATTCACCTAATAGTTTTCAAAACCTATTTCACAAGTAGTAAAGACTTTGAACAAAAGTCAGAATCAAATAAAGAAGGATTGCAATTAGATGAACTTATTCATGCTAGGTTGTGCACTTGAATTAACAATTCTTTTCGATGCTTTGAACATGGTTGGATTAGCTAACTTTTTAGACTATGATGGCATGTTTAATTGATTGATCTAGGTGCTTTCACTTAGGTTAATTTTCAGAGAAAGGTTTAATTGGGAAATAATTAGCTTTCTAATGTTTCACAATGTTAATTTTGATCACATGACTTAGAGAATTAATAGTTTTTGGAATCATTGAATGATAACTTGTACCCTACGGTTTTGGGGTTGTGACCTTAATGTTTCACCTATTTATTTTGTACATAATGTTTTCTATACTTAGTTTAATTAAATCAATCTTTAAATCCCCTTTACTTTGTACATATGTATATATTTATTCTTTATACTTGTTAATAATTCTTTGTGACAATCTTTGTTAGGTACACCCTCGATCTTCGTTGTGAACGATCCCTACTTATTCTATACTACCGATAGGGTTTTAATTGATACTATGTTATTAGCATATCAATTTTGGCGCCGTCAACGGGGATCTAAAAAATCGTTTATATGCCTAACATTTATACTTGTGACGTTTTATACTTGTGAATATTGTGACTTATACTTACTGATATTTTGTAACACTTAGTAATTTATTTAGGTGTCCTTTATGTGGTTGATTATTTGAGTTGTTGTGAGTTGTAACTTGAAACGGAAATAGGTAAGGTCCTTTTGTTAATATTGGCCTAAACCCTTCATTTGTACCTTGTTAAGTGATTATAGGTTTTTTTCACCGCGGTCATTAAATATTACCTAAATTCCTAACAATTGTCGTTGTAAAGTATAATGGGAAATAAAGGTTTTTCCCACAGAAGATTGTTATATTTACTTTTTAATGTCACGAAAAATTAAATTAAATAAAGAATTATTATTAACAAGTATAAAGAATAAAGAATATATATATATATATATACAAAATTAAATAAACTATACAGTATTGTTTCTATTTACAAAAATATACATTATATACAAAAGTATTTTTTTGGGGGTTTTTGATAATTTTGAAAACAATAAAAATAATTAAAAGGAAATATTTTTGGATTTTTATTATTTTTGAAAACAAGAAACACACACACAAATATTGTTTTGAAGATTAACCAACTCCCTAGCCATGAATCCGAAACTAACACATGTAGAATGCCTACGCAGGTTATCATTCCCCAAATAAACTTCTCCCATGAAATCAACTTAGTGAACGCTCATCTAGATTAAACAATTAAACATGCAAAGGTGATTAATCTAAACATGTCTAACGCATAGAAAAAGAGTTGATAATTCAAGTGCGCGACCTAGCGAACGCTCGTCTATCCGCGATCCTTATTATTTAGTTTCAACATTAAAGATAAAACTAAACAAACAAAATTCACATAAGCTGCTAGAAGAATTAATCAACTTCAATCCAATTTATTACACAAAATAGAAAATAAACAAACAATAACATTTCCCAAAATTATTCACGAATAGTTAATTAAACAAAAATAAATTATAATAAATAAACGAGTTTGGGAAAAATGTTACTGTTGTGTCCATGAAAATGGACACTGTCTGGCAGGCGAAGGTGGCAGACTCAGCTATGGTAACGGACTAGTATTTGGATGTGGCGGGTGCACTTAGCAATTGGGCTGAAATGGCATTGGGCTTGCACTTTGGGCTTTGGGCTTGGGCCCAATTTTCTGTTGACTTTGTTGACTGGCCCATGTTGACTGTTGACTTGTCAACTCTTTCTTTCTCTCCATGTCAGCATCAAACCCGTGCACGATTTCATCATTCTTCTTCATCTTCATTTCATTCTTTTCTAAGCAGAGTGGATGAGACCATGAGAGAGATCGACGCCGGCACGGCTTAGGCTTGAAACGGCGCCGGCGAGGCAAGGCAGTAGGCGACGCGGGAAGAGCTTGAGCACGGGATCGACGACGCCGGAACTGGGCTTAATGATTTCGAGCAGAGGATTGAGATGCCGGCAGTGATTGCGCCGTTGGCTGGACTGAACTGGAGGCGACGCCGTGCAGAGGATCGGGGCAGTGGCGATGGGTTCGCCGGCGGCTGATGATTAAGAGCTTGAAACGGTGAGAAGAGCAGGCCGTGATTGCGAAATCTGAGCTGGGTTGAGCGGCAACGCGGCGATGAGGATCGATGTAGGTGGCAGCGACGGCGCTGCTGCTGATGATGAAAGCACGGGGCCTGGGCTTCTGGAATTGCAGCTGTGACGGTGTGGGCAGCTGGGCTTGGTTGGGAGGACTACGCCGGCAAGGTGGGATTTGAAGGATGCGCGGCGGCGCTGCTTTGGTGAGCTGCAATCAAACCTGCAAAAGAAAAAGAAAAGATAATTAGATTGCTGAATAATGATTTGCAGGAAAAGAAAGGCAGAGGAGATGGAAGTTGAGTTTCTTGGCCATTGGGCTTGTGGTGCCATGGCTGGGCTTGACGTGCAGAGCTTCCAAACCTGCAAAAACAAGAACACAGATAATTAGATTGTGAGATTGGTGAATTGTGCTTGCAGGTGTTGCTCTTAAATAGCTGAGGGGAAGGGGAAGCAGCCAAGAAGCTGGTGGTGCAGTGAGCTGGAGATGCTCTGCCGTGATGGAATAGTGGAGCACTTGATTGATTCCTGATTGAAACCATGTGAGGAAGCAATCGTGGACTGCAATAATGGGTTGATTGAGCTGGGTTGTGACTGGATTCAAAGAGGCAGAATCGTGAACATGGAATTGAGCAGTGGAATGGTTGGTGATGGTGGAGAACAATCAACCCGTGAACGCACATGGTGCTGCAAACAAAACAAAACAAAACAAATAAAATAAAAAGAAATTACAAAATAATTATAAAATAAATCAAAAGAAAAAGTAATAAAATAAATAAAATGAAATAATTATAAAATAAATGTATAAAAGAAACATTTATTAGAGAAAATAAAATGGTGGTTTGAATTGTGTTCCACCACCGCGTGTGGTGGTTGCGCTTCCGTGAGTGGTGGTTCGCCGACAAATTGTCGGGATTCGGAATAATCCGAAATCTTCGTACAATATTTTATTCCACAAATGAAAGTCACGGTTGACTTTCCGAATTACGCTGAAAACCTCCAAATGCACCTATTCTGTGCAGATTAACATTTTCCTAGTATTTTCCCTAAAATCACAAAAACAAATATTAAACAAACAATTAAGCTTTCGGAATAGCAAAATCCAGTAATTAAAGGCACTTTGTGAACGTATTTTACGTTCACATCATTAAGGTCACTTGAGGTTGAGGGCGGCCTTTATTAACACTTGGAGAATTGTCGAACACTTAAGTGCTCTCCAAACTGAGTAAGGGGCACATGGATGGTGTCTAGGTCGAGACCCTGGGTGACAGGTTTTGGATTCAGAGGACTACAGACAGACGAAAGTCGATAGGGGCTTGCCTCCGTAGTACCACTAAATGAATCCTGCCCCTCGCTTATTTCTCATATGATCCGGCCATTCGCCTTCTGAAACTACGGAAAGTCATTTAAGTCTAGGCATTGCACCTAGGCCGCACGTTCCACCTTGGGTTACCGTTTGGAATCAACTTGGTTTTTGACTATGTAGAGGGCACAAACGAAAATGTAATTGTGTGAATAAAATTAATATAGACAAATAGGAATTTCATTTATTATTTTCATTCATTGATTATTTTCATACATATTACTTATACTTGTATAATATATCTTGTATTTATTTTGTAAACCTTGTACTAATTTTGTAAACTTTTGTTTAGGTAGTAATGAATGTCCACATCCGAACTCTCACCACTCTCTACTATTCAAGAACGGATCCAAAAGTTAAGGGAAAGCAAAGAGTCATTTCTACAAAGTTACTGCGAAGACTCAGGTAACAACTCCTCACGTTCTTGTTCGAAGAGGAGGAAGACATACCCGAGGAAGAAAACATTGCTGAAGATCAAGCACTACCAATGGCTGAAACAATTAGGCAACTTTCGAACGGAACTGAGGGAGAAGTTATACCGCTTTGCATCACATATCCGGAACCGGCTGAAGGAAAAGAAGCTGACTTTGAATTGAAAAGTGGGTTCTTGCATCACCTACCCAAGTTTCATGGGCTTAATAGCGAGGATCCCAACAAGCATCTTAAGGAGTTTCAGTTTGTTTAGTGGGAGCATGTGTCCTAAGAATGGGGATATCAACATCCTCAAAATGAAGGCATTCCCATTTTCTCTTGATGATAGGGCAAAGACATGGCTATTTGACTTACCTGCCGGCCATGTCAACACTTGGGATAAGTTGAAGAGTGAGTTTCTCACTAAGTACTTTCCGGCATCAAAGGTCACTATCTTGAGGAAACAAATAACTGGAATTCAACAAGCCGTGGATGAAACGTTCTGCGCTTATTATGAGAGGTTCAAAAGCCTTGTTGCGTCATGTCCTTCACATGGAATGAAGGAAGAGAGCCTTCTCACTTACTTTTATGAGGGACTTCTTCCCTTAGAACGTAGTCTTTTGGATGCGGCGGCCGGTGGGTCTTTCATGGATAAAACTCCTACAATGGCTAAGGAGTTACTTGCAAACCGTGCTCTCAACTACCAACAATATGAAGGGGCACTCTCCTCATCTAGGAGAGTTAATGAGGTAACCTCTCACTCTACTTTAGAGGACAAGGTAAATAAAATGTCTACTTTGTTGTCTCAGGTACTTCAAGTGAACAAAGGAGGAGGAGTATCTCAAGCTTGTGGGGTATGCTCTATTCAAGGGCATCACTCGGATCAATGTCCTCAACTAATTGAGAATGGTGGATGGGAATCTGCCAATGCAATTGGAGGATATCAAGGAGGATACCAAGGAGGTCCCCAACGTCCTAGGTATGACCCTTATTCGAATACTTATAACCCCGAATGGAGGGATCACCCCAATTTCAAATGGTCCAACAATGATCAAGCTCAACAAGCCCCACAAGGGAATGCATACCGTCCGCAAGGCTTCCTTCCGAAGCCTCAGGTTCCTCAAAACTTTTCTTCTACTCCTAATTCTAGTTCTAATGCTAATTATGATAAGATGTTTGAAGCTTTAACAAATTCTACTCAAGCATTAGTGCAAGGTCAACAGAATCAAGGAAAGGAGATAGCTGAGCTTAAAAAGCAAATGGACCAAGTGGTGGGCTTTATGAGCAAGATACATGAGAATGGGAAACTTCCTAGTGCAACAATCCCTAATCCTAAGGGAAATTTCGAAAGTGCTTCAGTTGTAATCACTAGGAGTGGAGGGGAATTTGAAGGGCAGCCTCGAGCACTAAAGAAGAGGAATGCTAAGGACATAGCACCAGCCCTACCTTTGGAAGTAGACCCTGCCACATCCAAGGCAGAAGAAATTGCGGCACCATCAATGGAAAAGAAAGGTATGACTCCTAACTTGTCAAATTCTGTTAAGACTAACCCTCCTTCTCCTCCCTTGCCCTTTCCACACAGATTTGATAGGTCTAAGAGAGATGAGAGTGACCAAGCCATCTTGGAGACGTTTAAGAAGGTTCAACTCAATCTCCCTCTTTTGGAAGCTATTGAACAAATGCCTAAGTATGCTAAGTTCCTCAAGGAGCTTTGCACCACAAGGAGGAAGACTCGACAAAAGGAGGTAGTCAAGGTAAGTAAGAATGTCTCGGCCATGCTACAAAAGAAATTGCCTACCAAGTGTTCGGATCCCGGAAGTTTCACCATTCCTTGCCAAATTGGTAACTCTAAATTTTCGAATGCCATGCTAGACTTAGGTGCTTCAATTAACTTGATGCCTTATTCTGTGTATGTTACTTTGGGATTAGGGGAACTCAAACCTGATAATGTCATTATCCAACTAGCTGATAGATCTAATGTCTACCCTAAGGGTATGTTGGAAGATGTGCTTGTGCAGGTGAACCATTTGATCTTTCCGGCTGATTTCTATGTCCTCGAGATGGAGAAATCTCCCATAAGTTCCACGCCACTATTGCTAGGCCGGCCATTCATGAGCACGGCTAGGACTAAAATCGATGTGTACGCCGGAGCATTAACAATGGAGTTTGATGGTGATGTGATTGGCTTCAACATATTTGAAGCAATGAGGTATCCACTTGATGTTCATAATTGTTTTTCTATTGATGTGTTGGACACTCTTGCGCAGGAAATGCTTGACATTATGAAGGAGGATACTTTAGCCACAACACTTGAACAAGGAATAGGCTATACTGAAAGTGGCGTAAGCATCCCTTTGGAGGAGCTTTTGGAAACTTGTGATGCTAAGGTTATGGACAATGTGTTCTCTCTTGAGGCCACGCCTTATTTAGGTAAGTACATTCCTCCATTGTCCATTCCCTTATCTACTAACAAGGTTGTTCCCTCTGTGATTAAGGCACCCGTGCTTGAACTCAAGCCCCTACCGGATTATTTGAAGTATGCCTACTTAGGGGAAAATGAAACGTTGCCCGTCATTGTGTCATCTGCACTTACATATACTCAAGAGCAACGTTTGGTGAGTGTGCTTAAGGAGCATAAGACTGCTATTGGATGGACCTTAGCAGATATCAAGGGAATCAGCCCTACAACATGCGTCCATAGGATACTTCTTGAGGAGGGGACTAAACCAACTAGAGAGGCTCAGCGCCGTCTCAACCCTCCAATGATGGAAGTTGTGAAGAAGGAGGTTATCAAACTCCTTGATTGTGGTGTTATCTACCCCATTTCAGACTCCAAATGGGTGTCACCAATCCAAGTGGTACCAAAGAAGTCTGGAGTCACTGTTGTTCAGAATGCTGAGAATGAGTTGGTGCCACAAAGGACCGTGACCGGCCATCGAGTTTGCATTGACTATAGGAAGCTCAACGCCACCACTAGGAAGGATCACTTCCCTTTGCCATTCATTGATCAGATGCTTGAGCGCTTAGCGGGCCATGATTACTATTGCTTCCTTGATGGATACTCCGGTTACAATCAGATTGCCATAGCGCATGAGGATCAAGAAAAGACGACCTTCACTTGTCCCTTTGGGACATTTGCTTATCGCCGCATGCCCTTCGGACTCTGCAATGCACCAGGTACGTTCCAAAGATGTATGGTAAGCATCTTTTCTGATTTTATTGAAAAAATTATTGAAGTTTTTATGGATGACTTTTCAGTTTTTGGTGAAAACTTTAATAATTGCCTTGATAATTTGGAACTTATACTTAAACGGTGTATTGAAACTAACCTTGTGCTAAATTGGGAGAAATGTCATTTTATGGTTAGACAAGGGATAGTCCTAGGTCATATTATCTCTTCTAGGGGTATAGAAGTAGATAAAGCTAAGGTCGATCTTGTACGCTACTTACCCTCTCCCACTTCCGTGAGAGAGGTTCGTTCTTTTCTTGGACATGCGGGATTCTATCGTCGCTTTATCAAGGACTTCTCAAAGATCTCAAGACCCCTTTGCCGCCTACTACAAAAGGAGGTGACGTTTGTGTTTGACAAGGAGTGCCAAGGAGCTTTTGACAAGCTTAAGGAGCTTTTGACGTCATCCCCTATCATGCAACCCCCGGATTGGTCCTTGCCTTTTGAGTTGATGTGTGATGCATCGGACTATGCTTTGTGGGAGCCGTACTAGGGCAACGACTGGATAAGAAGCCTTATGCCATTTATTATGCTTCTCGCACTCTTAATGATGCTCAATTAAATTATTCCACTACTGAGAAAGAGTTGCTTCTTGTGGTTTTTGCCCTTGAAAAATTTCGTTCTTACTTGCTTGGTACTAAAGTTATTATTTACACCGATCATGCAGCTCTTAAGTACCTACTCTCCAAGAAGGAGGCGAAACCAAGGCTGATTAGATGGGTACTTCTACTTCAAGAGTTTGATGTGGAGATCAAAGACAAGAAAGGAAGTGAGAACGTGGTGGCCGACCATTTGAGCCGCTTAGTGCATGAGGAAGATGCCATTCCTCTTGTGGAAACGTTTCCGGATGAACAACTCTTCGGAGTTCAGGTTAGTGAACCATGGTATGCTGATATTGTGAACTATATTGTTTCTAATAGAATTCCTGGTACCATGTCGCATGCTCAAAGAGATAGACTTAAGAAGATTGTTAGGCAATATGTTTGGGATGATCCTTATTTGTGGAAACATTGTGCTGATCAATTAATTAGGAGATGCATTCCTGAACATGAACAAAATGCTATACTATCTTTTTGCCATTCTAAAGCATGTGGGGGGCACTTTGGTTCAAAAAAAGACTGCTTTTAAGGTGTTAGAATCGGGTTTCTTTTGGCCAACTTTGTTTAAAGATGCATATGCTTATTGCTTAACATGTGATAGGTGTCAAAGAACCGGTAATTTGGGACCTAGGGATCGAGATGCCATTAACTAACATTTCGGTGGTTGAAGTATTTGATGTTTGGGGAATTGATTTCATGGGCCCTTTTCCTTCATCTTTTGGTTTTCTTTACATTCTCCTTGCTGTTGATTATGTTTCCAAGTGGGTGGAAGCAAAAGCCACCCGGACTAATGACGCCAAAGTTGTTTCGGATTTTGTGCAGTCTAACATTTTCTCTAGGTTTGGCATGCCAAGAGCAATCATAAGTGATGGAGGATCACACTTCTGTAACCGCACCATTGAAGCCTTGTTCAAGAAATATGGCATCACACATAAGGTTTCCACGCCTTATCATCCTCAAACGAATGGACAAGCCGAAGTTTCCAATCGAGAGATCAAGAGCATTCTAGAGAAAACGGTTAACCCTAACCGCAAGGATTGGAGCACTAGATTGGTGGATGCGTTGTGGGCATATAGGACAGCATACAAGACCCCCATTGGGATGTCACCTTATCGGATTGTCTATGGCAAACCGTGCCATTTACCGGTGGAGTTGGAACACAAAGCATGGTGGGCCGTGAAGCAATTGAACATGGACATGAATGAGGCCGGGCCTCATAGGAAACTTCAAATGAGTGAACTTGAAGAGATTAGGAATGATGCATTTGAAAGTGCACGGATCTACAAGGAGAAAACAAAGGCATGCCATGATAACATGATTCGTGGGAAAACCTTTACCGTGGGCCAAAAAGTTCTTTTATTTCATTCTAGACTTAAGTTGTTTCCCGGTAAGCTTCGTTCTCGTTGGATTGGTCCTTTTGTTATTACTAACATTTTTCCTCATGGTGCTTTTCGGATTAAAGGAATACACACCGGCAATGAGTTCAAGGTGAATGGTCACCGCTTGAAGCCTTACTTTGAGCCATGTGACAATGATGAGGAAGAGGACGTTGAGGCCATTGCATTTCGGATGCAACGTCTACATGATGAAGGCTAGCAGCTGCGGTAAAGTCTAGGCTGAAGACTTTAAACATTAAGCGCTATTTGGGAGGCAACCCAATTCAACCAAGGATGTGGAGGAGCCATCACACGCAGATTTGATTTCTCTATCTCTCTCTACTTATTTTTGGTTGAACTGTATTTGTTTTACTTTTTCCATGCTTGTCTTACATATGCTTTTGTGCTTACATTGAGGACAATATAAGATTTAAGTGTGGGGGAAGGATTTATGTTTTTGCTTTTTATATTTGTTTTGCTTTGCGTTATAAAAAAAAAACAAAACAAAAATTAGAAAATTTTGAAAATACAAAAAGAGTTTTTTTTTTTTTTTTTTTTTTTTTTTTTTTTTTGTGGTTGTCGAGTCTTAGGATGCCCTTAACTGCCTAGGATGAGTTTAATCTTTCAAATCGTGGATGAAAAGTGGATCACAAGATCAGATATGTTGAATGTTATTCTTTGGTTAATTGATGAATATGGAAGATGTGTGAACATGTAGTAGATATGGTTTTGAACTTTGGTACAGAATTTGAGCATGTTAAGACAAGTTAATGAACCTATGTGAGCTTTCGAGCTATATGTGCTTTCTTTGTTGAGAGTTGTTTAAAATCAGATATTCTTTGGCTTTAAAACTCGTTGTTAACCTCATTATTCTTCTATTTGATCAATTGCATGCCATAGATTTTCAATGGACTATAGAGTTTACTAGAACTTGGTTTTGAATTTTTCGAAACTTATAGTCATAACATACTCTGATTTTGGAAAGGATTGAAGGCACTTAGGATTTCCACCATTGCCAAATAGCCATTTGTCCCTTATTTGTGTACACATGTGTGCACCCCTTAGTTAAACCTCTTTGAGCTTACATTCAGCCTTTTATTTCTTCACCCACGATATCTTGACCATGAACCTTAGTATAGTCATATCTCTACCCTTGTTCTAGGAACTTAGTGGAGCTATGCTATGGTGATTGAACTTTTGGAAGAAACACAAAAGAAAAGAGGTGATTGACGAAAATAAGTGTGGGGGAGGGATAGACTTGTCCATTACATATGTATGCCGTAAAAAAAAAGAGGAAAAGAAAAATACATGTACGGCAAGAAAAGAAAAATTGAAGAAAAAAATGGATTAATGTCCCCTTTTCCCGATGATTTAGGAGGTTGTTTTGAAGTGAAGGTCTAAAATAAATACTTGGCCTTTGTCCTTTATCATTTGTGCTTAGAATGAAGTTTGGGCCCAACAAGATGATATTTGGCCCGTTTTTGAGTGACATGGTTGTTTGGATGCTCTACTAAGTTTTTAGGACACTTTGTGATTTCCTATCCTTTGTTTCTCTAAACCATGAGCCTTGGCCCCGTTATATCCTTATAAAGTCCTTCTTGATCCTTAAGATGAGTAGCCCTTGATCTGTGGAGATAAATTTCGAAGGTGAGCATATGGTTGTGGTCCATTTGTGCATGTAATTGGTATCTTTCATGAGGTTTGAAATCATTATTCACTAAAGTGCTTTCTTTGATTAATATATGTGAGCTATTTGAATGCCTTACAATAATTTCTCACATATCTTTAAGTGAAAAGCTTTTAAGCATGAGCCATGAATCTGAGTGTAATAGAGAGCATACACTTGTGAGGATAACTTGTTTGAAACATGCTGAGCTCCATTGCATAATTATTGTTCTTCCAAGTCTTACTTGTTCATATGAATTCCATGATTGTTAATTAACTCTCGAATTTCTTGTCACAAATTTTGGTTAAGTGCTAAACTTGATTCCATGAAAGTAAGAGATTTCTGAGGCAATAAGTTAAGGGCAATAGAATTTTTGTGTGGAGTATGGTTGTGTTGCTAAGGGACTAGCAATAGCTAAGTGTGGGGGAATTTGATAGGAGCACAAAGTGTGACGTTTTTAATTTATTTTCCCTACTATTTGGCTGCGTTTTATTGGTTAACTTTGCTGTTTAGCTTAGTTTCTACCTTTGTGTCCCTAAATGATGATTTAATTGGAATGAATTAAAATGAAGATATTATGAAACTTTCCTAATTTGAATTCTTTCCTGACTCTGACAGGAATCATAAAGGGAGTAGGAATCCTAATGCAACTAGGATTACTATTTCAGCTCAGAACGGAAAATCGGAGCTCGGAATTTTACGAAGTCTAATGGGTTTTTTCGAGGCCCATTAGGAGGTGAGCTGCCGTGAGGCCCAAGATGAAGGCCCAAGTCCACAAAGCATGAGGAAAGGTACAAGCCCATTAAGCTAGGAGATTTTCAGACATTCTGCCTGTGCAGATCAGTCCACTTTGGAGGCCCATATCTCCTAAGTCAACCGTTGGATGCAGCTGTAATTTTGATACTGATGTGAACGTAAAATACGTTCACAAAGTGCCTTTAATTACTGGATTTTGCTATTCCGAAAGCTTAATTGTCTGTTTAATGTTTGTTTTCGTATTTTTAGGGAAAATACCAGGAAAATGTTTATCTGCACAGAATAGGTGCATTTTGGAGGTATTCAGCGTAATTCGGAAAGTCAACCGTGATTTTCAATTGTGGAATAAAATATTGTACGAAGATTTTGGGAACCGTTCCGAATCCCGACAATTTGTCGGCGAACCACCACATTAGGCGGCGCAACCACCACACGCGGTGGCGAAACATAATTTTAATCCTCCATCTTATTTTCCCTTGTTTATATTTTATGTTTATTTCTTTTACATATTCCTTTTATATTTATTTCATTTGTTATTTTATTTCTTTTCTTTATTTTATAATTACTTCATTTCTTTTATTATTCTTTTATTTTATTTTGTTTTCTTTGTTTTCTTTTTCTTTTCTCTCTTTGATGCAGCCATGTTACCACTTCACATATCACCACGAAATTCCAGCTGCATCTTCGTGTCTTCTTGCCAGCAATACCTTCACCAACCATCTCCACCACCAAAACACTACAGTCCATAATTCCCTGGTTTTCCTCCACTGCCGGCAAGCATTATCACTCCCTCTAGCATCTCCAGCTCTCCATCGCACTCCACTATTCTACTTCCTTCCTTGGCTGTTCTGCTCTTCCTCTCCTATTTAAACAGCTCACCTGCAAGCACAAATTCACACAATCACAATCTAATTTTCTCTGTTTTTCTGTTTTGCAGATTTGAGATGATGCAATTCCAGAAGAGCCCGTGCCCAGTCTGCCATGCTCAACTAAAAAGCCCAGAATTTCTATTCATCCGAAGCAGCCCAGCCGCACCACGGCGTCTCTACTGCCTCCATTCACCGTCGGCAACAAAGCCCAATGGCCAAGAAACTCAATTTCCATCTCCTCTCGCTTTTCTTTTCCTGCAAATTCACAATCAATCAAGCAATCTAATTATTTTCTTTTGTTTTGCAGGATTGGAAGCAGCTCACCCACCATCGAATCCGTCGATGCCCGAAGCCCAATACCGGCGTCGTTCCTGCCTTGTCACCTGCCGTGAGTCTCTTGCTCTGCCGCGACGCCGACGACACCCCCCCCCCCACGCCACTGCCCATGCCTACGCCGCTACTGCCGACGACCCAATTCCAGTCCTCTGCCGGCGTCTCTCTCTCACCGAGCCCGTGCTCTCTCTCGCTCTTGCCGCGTTCCCTTACGGCTGCTGTTCACCGCCGCAAATCCCAGCTGCCGCGCCTCTTCATTTGCCGTCGACGTCGCCATCGATCCCAAACCACAGGCCCATGCCCAGTCTGTTCAGCTCTCTGCGTTTTTCGCCGCTGCAAGCCATGAATCCCAGCTCCGTCACTCATCGCCGGCGCCCCGTGGATTTCCCTCTCTCACGGTGTTGTCTCTTGCTCTGTCCTGCTTTGCTATGAAGAAGAAGAGTTAAATGAAATAGAAAAGAAACAGATGCAAATCAGGAGAAAAGAATGACCACGGGAATGAATAGAATTTCAGAGTTGACTTTTCAACTCAAAGAAGAAGGCCACGGGTCAACAAGAGGAAGAATGAATCCTTCGCGTTGAAAAAGTCAGCCAAGGAAAGTCTTGGTCAACATGGGCTGCTCCAGTCAACATGGACCGGTCAACACTTTCTGATTTGGGCCTAAGCCCAAAAGCCCAATGGTCCAGCCCAAATCTGCTCTCCGCACCCGCCACATCCAAAGCCCGTTTTTAATAGCTGAGTCTGCCACCTTCGCCTGCCAGACAGTGTCCATTTTCATGGACACAACAGTAACATTTTTCCCAAACTCGTTTATTTATTATAATTTATTTTTGTTTAATTAACTATTCGTGAATAATTTTGGGAAATGTTATTGTGTAAATATTTGTTTATTTTTGCATAATAATTTTGTGATTTGATTTTTCTTAAGTTACTTTTGTGTGATTGTTTGTTTGATTCTGTTTTACGGAAATCTTTTATGTGCTTTTGTTATAGGGTTCGAAACTTATAATATTTGCATGTAATTGGAGCTAGAGTTAGGAATCCGATTCACCTAATAGTTTTGGAAACCTAATTCACAAGTAGTAAAGGCATTGGACAAATGTCGGAATCAATTAAAAAGGATTACAAATAGATGGACTTTTCCATACTAGGTTGTGCACTTGAATTAACGATTCTTTTCGATGCTTTGAACATGGATTGACTAGCTAGCTTTCTAGACTAAGATGGCATGTTTAATTGATTGATCTAGGTGCTTTCACTTAGGTTAATTTTCAGAGAGAAGTCTAATTGGGAAATAATTAGCTTTCTAATATTTCACAATGTTAGTTTCGATCATATGACTTAGAGAAATCAATATTTGTGTGTGTTTTTCTTGTTTTCAAAAATAATAAAAATCCAAAAATATTTCCTTTTAATTATTTATTGTTTTCAAAAATCTCAAAAACCCCCAAAAATACTTTTGTATATAATGTATATTTTTGTAAATAGAAACAATACTGTATAGTTCATTTAATTTTGTATATATATATATATTCTTTATTCTTTATACTTGTTAATAATAATTCTTTATTTAATTTAATTTTTCGTGACATTAAAAAGTAAATATAACAATCTTCTGTGGGAAAAACCTTTATT
Source organism: Rubus idaeus (assembly GCA_030142095.1). Classification (NCBI taxonomy): domain Eukaryota; kingdom Viridiplantae; phylum Streptophyta; class Magnoliopsida; order Rosales; family Rosaceae; genus Rubus; species Rubus idaeus. The sequence continues at coordinate 13,715,265 of CM057966.1, read as the reverse complement.
TCCCATTATACTTTACAACGACAACTGTTAGGAATTTAGGTAATAATTAATGACGTAGGTAAAAACCGTCTAATCATTTTGGCGCCGGCTCGCCGGGGATTGTTTTTACTATTTACTTTTGACTGTTGACTTTTGACTGTTGACTTTTGACTGTTGACTTTGACTATTGACTATTGACTTTTTACTATTTGTAAATAATACTTGTTAATTTTATTTATACTGACTTGATTATACTTGTTTATATTTTTACACTTAGTAATTTATTTAGGTGTCTTTTATATAGTTGATTATTTTTTGTTGTTGTAAGTTGTAACTTGAACGGAAATAGGTAAGGTCCTTTTATTAATATTGGCCTAAACCCTTCATTTTTACCGTAAGGTTATTTGAGGTTGAGGGCGGCCTTTATTAACACTTGGAGAATTGTCGAACACTTAAGTGCTTTCTCAACTGAGTAAGGGGCACATGAATGGTGTCTAGATATGATCAAGACTCTGGGTGACGGGTTTGTAAAATTGGATTCAGAGGACTTGTCCACTAAATGAATCCTGCCTCTCGCTTATCTCTTGTGATCTGGCCATTCGCCTTCTGAAAACACGGAAAGTCATTTAAGTCAAGGCATTGCACCTAGGCCGTAAGTCCACCTTGAGTTACCGCTTGGAATCAACTTTCATTTTTTTTTCAACTATATTCAGGCAAAAGAAAATATTTTTGTGTAAATAAAATATACGTAGACATAGGAATATACGTAGACATAGGAATATACGTAGACATAAAATATACTTAGACATAGGAAATTTTATTCATTCATTTTGTATAGCTAATTTGTGACACATTTTTAACTTTGTAAATATTTTGTTTTTATTTTGTAAATTTATTACTAACCTTTTTATTTTGTATAGGAAATAATCCGGGTTTATCGGAAATTTTACCACATACATCGGAGCATACGTTTAGGAAGTCAAGGTTGAAAAACCTTGAGGTTGATGTCTTGTTGGTGATTTTCGGTTTCCTCGGGAGTAAAAAGGTAAGTTTTCTTTTCACTCTCGTTATTTATTTAAAAAATAAAAAATAAAAAATAAAAAATAAAAAATAAAAAAAATTTTGTAAATAAAAAAAAAGAGTGTTTGTTTTTGTTTTACTGTTTGTTTTACTTGTGGGCTTGTTTGTTGTTTATTTGTTATTGGGCCTTAGGCCCGTTTGTGTAATCGGTTAGGGTTTTAGGTTTCGTAAAAAAAATAAAAAAAATAAAAAAATAAAATAAATAAAAATTTTGGCCCATTGGGCCCGTGTCATTCACGAAGCCCAAAACCCGTAACCCAAGCCCATTTAGTGTGTCGGGCCTGTTCGTTTTTAGGCCCATTAGTTAAGCCCACCAATAATGGGCCGGAGTTTTCTTTGGCCCAGGCCCACTTTAAGGCCCAAACCATTTCGATGGCCCAAGCCCGTTTAAAGTGTCGGCAACCTTTGCGCGTGCGTCTCACGCGTTTTCACTGTTCACTTTACGACTTTTCGTAAAGTATTAAAAAAATAAAAAAAATAATAAAAAAATCGAAAATCAGAAAAAATTTTGATTGGGCCGACGCACGACTTTTGCGTCGGCCGAATTGTTTAATAAACCGCGTGCGTGTCTACTGTAGACTTTACGACTTTCGTCCCTCGATCCACAATTTGCGGGTCTTCTGTCTGTGGCACGTGTGCGAGCGTGTGTCTTTCCCTTCCCTTCTGTTTGCGTTAGTTCCCTTAGGTCATTTCACGCGTTTTCCCTTAGTCTCTCTCACTCTCTCTCTCGTTTTCTCTCTCGTGTGTTCTTCCTGTTCTTGAGTTTTTCCCAGAAAACCTCCCAAATCCCAAAAGCTATCCTCCCTTCCCAACCCAGAAATGGCCAAACGAGTGAATTCTTTCAGCGATTTGTTTCAGGCAGGTCCTTCAGAGAACCCGATCTTTGAAGGTCTGGCTGAAATAATTCCACCGAGCATGCTCAATAGCGCCGATGCTAGCATGCCGACCGAGCCACTACCACAACCGCAACCACTACCCCAAGCACCAATCTTGGTTGCTGATCCACCTATTGAGCCGGAAGCCGCTCCTGTCTATAGGAGACTTCCGAGGTCGAAGTACAGCAAAGCTCAGAGAGAAGCACTGGCGGCTTTCTTTGCGGTGTATTCTCACCCCACGAAACCACAACGAGAACGATTTGGTCCGAAAATCGGACTTGAGGAGGACCAAGTCTATTATTGGGGGTCGAGAAATAGGAAGAAGTTCGGTATCCAGTCTTCCGAGCAGCGTATTGCCGAGCTAGAGAAAAGAAACGATCAGCTGGTGAGCAAAAACGAGGAGCTTCAAATGCAGAATCAAAGACTCGTTGATGCTCTCCACAGCGGCATCTGTCCCAATTGCGGAGGTCCTGTTCCGCACTCAGATGTGCCACGGCGAAGGCTCGAAGTTGTTCCTCAACAACAAGAGCCTCTTCTCGAGTTGTCCGACGATTCCATTGACATGGACCACTTGAGACGGGATGTGCGGAGCCTCATGCCATCATTTATCGAGCGCCCATCCATACCTATTCCATCTGACCATCTTCCCGCACCTGCTCACGATCTTGTCGGAGTCCACACCGACTTGATCTCGGATATCGTCCGTAAGGCCAAACACGAGCTCCTGCTCATGGCCACTGCCGGATTTCCTTTGTGGATAACTTCACCGACTCCCGACACGTCTATTCATCCCGAGACTCTTCATAGGGCCGAGTACTTGCGAGTGTTTCAACGAGCCGAACCTCGCTCCGTACTTCAAAGCCGAATCGTCGAGACACTCGGCAACCATCCATCTTTATCCGACCACCATCGTTCGGATCTTAATGGATGTTGGTCGATGGTTGCCGGTCTTCGTAGCATGATCACAAACGCCAAGACGTTGGAGATCCTTTCCTCCAAAGAACGAAGAAGGCTACGAGGAGCATATGCAGGTGATGTCGGCCGAGTTTCTGGTGCCATCTCACATCGTCTCAACTCGTGAAGTCCAGTTCGTTCGGTACTCTCACCAACAACTGGATGGAAGTTGGGTCGTCGTGGATGTCTCCGTGGATGAATTGCGTTCCAATCCAAAGCCTTCCGTGAGATCTATATGCCGAAAACGCCCCTCCGGATGCCTGATACGTGATCTTCATAATGGATCTTCCTTAGTCACTTGGGTGGAGCACGTGGATGTACGCGAGAAGGAAATGAAGGCCAGTTTCGAACCTTTTGTTCATTCAGGGTTCGCTTTTGGTGCAAAGCGTTGGATCTCAACCCTCCAACGACAAGCCGAGCGCTACATGTGCGCCACAGGTATCCACTCTTCACCCGGTGACTCGATTATTTCTCTTGAAGGAAGAAGAGGACTTGCGGAAATGGCAAAACAGATGACGATCTGTTTCTTCAACGACATCAGCAACTCCACGTACCATCACTGGACTTGTTCGAACCGAACAAGAGACACTCGAATGGAGGTCAGGACCAACAAGCGAAGGGGAGATCCGAGCAAGCCCCCTGGAGTCAATCGTACCGCTGGTTGTTCCGTCGTTCATCTCTCCCATCACACCAGGATCTTTGAGTTCCTCAAAGACGTTCAGACTAGACCAATGTGGGATAGCATGTCGATGGACAGCTCGGTGCGTGTGCTAGCAAACTTTTCCATCGGTCTTGACCCGCGGAACCAGATTTCGGTGCTCGCCATAGATAGTCACAACGACTTCCTCATCCTTCAGGAGTGTTGCACCGATGCAACGGGGTCGTCTGTGATTTATGCACCGATCAACCATTCCATTTTCCAGTGTTTGCTATCTGGAGTTCAACCGGAGCCATTTCCGCTTATGTCTTCTGGCTTCTCCATTCTGCCTAACGTATCCGGAGCTGTACTTGACGGAACATTGCTGACTATAGTGTTCCAGATCTCAGTGAGGGCTACATCAGCCAAGTCTGCCGTGGAGTCGGCAACAACCCTTGTCCAGGACACACTTCAAAGGATCAGAGCCGCAGTCAATTAAGGAGCAAACGTTGGATGCAAGGCCCTGCTAGCCTTGTTTGTGACTGTTGGTGACTTGCTTCGGGAGGAGCTTAACGGTCTTCAAGGGGGAGTTTTTCTTTAACTTATTTGTTTTTCATTTGTATATATGTTGTGTGTTTACTTCTGTTTGTGTGTTTAAATTCAATAACCATGCTTGAATTATTCATTTTCGTGAAATATCTGTCTAACATTGAGGACAATGTTTAATTCAAGTGTGGGGGGAAGGTTTATTAAAAATAAAAGAAAAAATTTGAAAAATCTGAAAAATTCAAAAAAATAATTTACTTGTTTTTGTTTTCTACGGTAACAATATATCGGCTAAATCATACTTACTCCCTTGGTAGCGTTGAACCTACCATTGCACTTAGTAAGTCACTGTGGTCACGTATTGTTACCCTAATAAAAAAAATTGAAAAAGAAAAAAAAATTGCTTCTGTTGTTTATTTATTTGTTTGTTTTCGTGTTCTACGGTAACGGTATATCGACTATATCACACTCACTCCCTTGGTAGCGTTGAACCTACCATTGCACTAAGTGAGTCCCTGTGGTCACGTATTGTTACCTACATCAAAAAAAAATCAAAAAATCAAAAATTACAAAAATATTTATTTCTGTTTGTGTGTTTTTGTGTGTTTATTTGTGTTGTGTTTTGTTCTTTCCAATTCCGATGATGAATTGAGTTTAATTATTATGATTTTGAGAATGTTGATTATATGTTAAGGTTTTGCGTAGTTTGCTTTGGATTTAATATGCATAACTTGTGATTGCTCGAAATTTCATGTTCACATAACCTGTTTCGATTAATTGATTGCAATCCGAGAAGCACATTTAAACATACATTGTCATGCATACCCAGAAAATGTGAGGATTTGAGCCTATTGTATATTCACATGTATGCATCATTCATACATTTACTCGTTCTTCATGTGTGCACAATTCATGAGTTTTTGAACCTAGAACTTGCTCAGAGACCACTTGAAACATTTTGTTAATCTGTAATGAATTAGAAATGATTAAGGCATTAGTTGAGCACCATGGCCAAAGTATTCACCATCCATCTAAACACGAACTTTAGGAATCCCCTTTTGAACTAAACACTCATTAGCCGTTTCTTTTGTTCACCCACACCATTTCAGCCTTGTTTTATTTATGTTTGCAAGACGATGATAGTGACTTCTTATGTTTTTATGCTTCGGATTTGTATGGTATATACCAGAAGGCAAGTGTGGGGGTGTATTTAATTTTGTTGTATTTGTTCAAAGAAAGAAAGAAAAAAAAAATCAGAAATAAAAAGAAGGAATAAAATTCCTCAAGAAAAAAGAAAAAAAAAATGTGGAAAAGAAAAAGAAAAAAATACCACAAAAATAGAGTTATTTTATTTACTTGTATTATTTTCAATAAAAGGTTGGAGGAGAATAAGAAAGTTGTTTCGGGTATAGCATATGTATGAGTTTCAAAGTCGTTGATTTGTCTTGCAAACATGTGAAACATTTTTCATTTCGAGTCCTTTCACTTCATTTACCATTCATCATTTACCATTCACCCTTTGGTCCCTGTTTCACCTGAAAGCCCTTATGATCTGATGATTTGTAGATTAACTGTAGAGAGTCGGTTAATGAGCAAGCATATGGGAACACTACTTGTGTAATTGTTATGAGAGTAAACACTTAACCCTAAACACTGAGCGGAAATATTTAGTGAATCTTGTGAGGTTTAGTGGTTCATGTTGTTTCGATGTGCCTATTTGATTGCATGAGATTAATTGTATACTCGGTTTTCACACACTTCACCCGAGCATAAATGAGATGTACATATTAAATGCTTAGCAAATTCTTTAACCTTGGTATATAATTTTTATTCTCTTGATTATAACTCTTCTGAACTCGCTGAGGATTATGGTTGGAAAGACTGTCTGTTTTGTGTTTCCCTTTCTGTTTTGTGTTGTTTTGTTTCGTGTTTGCTAGAGGACTAGCAATAGTTCAAGTGTAGGGGTGTGATGTGAACGTAAAATACGTTCACAAAGTGCCTTTAATTACTGGATTTTGCTATTCCGAAAGCTTAATTGTCTGTTTAATGTTTGTTTTCGTATTTTTAGGGAAAATACCAGGAAAATGTTTATCTGCACAGAATAGGTGCATTTTGGAGGTATTCAGCGTAATTCGGAAAGTCAACCGTGATTTTCAATTGTGGAATAAAATATTGTACGAAGATTTTGGGAACCGTTCCGAATCCCGACAATTTGTCGGCGAACCACCACATTAGGCGGCGCAACCACCACACGCGGTGGCGAAACATAATTTTAATCCTCCATCTTATTTTCCCTTGTTTATATTTTATGTTTATTTCTTTTACATATTCCTTTTATATTTATTTCATTTGTTATTTTATTTCTTTTCTTTATTTTATAATTACTTCATTTCTTTTATTATTCTTTTATTTTATTTTGTTTTCTTTGTTTTCTTTTTCTTTTCTCTCTTTGATGCAGCCATGTTACCACTTCACATATCACCACGAAATTCCAGCTGCATCTTCGTGTCTTCTTGCCAGCAATACCTTCACCAACCATCTCCACCACCAAAACACTACAGTCCATAATTCCCTGGTTTTCCTCCACTGCCGGCAAGCATTATCACTCCCTCTAGCATCTCCAGCTCTCCATCGCACTCCACTATTCTACTTCCTTCCTTGGCTGTTCTGCTCTTCCTCTCCTATTTAAATAGCTCACCTGCAAGCACAAATTCACACAATCACAATCTAATTTTCTCTGTTTTTCTGTTTTGCAGATTTGAGATGATGCAATTCCAGAAGAGCCCGTGCCCAGTCTGCCATGCTCAACTAAAAAGCCCAGAATTTCTATTCATCCGAAGCAGCCCAGCCGCACCACGGCGTCTCTACTGCCTCCATTCACCGTCGGCAACAAAGCCCAATGGCCAAGAAACTCAATTTCCATCTCCTCTGCTTTTCTTTTCCTGCAAATTCACAATCAATCAAGCAATCTAATTATTTTCTTTTGTTTTGCAGGATTGGAAGCAGCTCACCCACCATCGAATCCGTCGATGCCCAGAAGCCCAATACCGGCGTCGTTCCTGCCTTGTCACCTGCCGTGAGTCTCTTGCTCTGCCGCGACGCCGACGACACCCCCCCCCCCGCTCACTGCCCATGCCTACGCCGCTACTGCCGACGACCCAATTCCAGTCCTCTGCCGGCGTCTCTCTCTCACCGAGCCCGTGCTCTCTCTCGCTCTTGCCGCGTTCCCTTACGGCTGCTGTTCACCGCCGCAAATCCCAGCTGCCGCGCCTCTTCATTTGCCGTCGACGTCGCCATCGATCCCAAACCACAGGCCCATGCCCGGTCTGTTCAGCTCTCTGCGTTTTTCGCCGCCGCAAGCCATGAATCCCGCCTCCGTCACTCATCGCCGGCGCCCCGTGGATTTCCCTCTCTCACGGTGTTGTGTCTTGCTCTGTCCTGCTTTGCTATGAAGAAGAAGAGTTAAATGAAATAGAAAAGAAACAGATGCAAATCAGGAGAAAAGAATGACCACGGGAATGAATAGAATTTCGAGTTGACTTTTCAACTCAAAGAAGAAGGCCACGGGTCAACAAGAGGAAGAATGAATCCTTCGCGTTGAAAAAGTCAGCCAAGGAAAGTCTTGGTCACCATGGGCTGCTCCAGTCAACATGGACCGGTCAACACTTTCTGATTTGGGCCTAAGCCCAAAAGCCCAATGGTCCAGCCCAAATCTGCTCTCCGCACCCGCCACATCCAAAGCCCGTTTTTAATAGCTGAGTCTGCCACCTTCGCCTGCCAGACAGTGTCCATTTTCATGGACACAACAGTAACATTTTTCCCAAACTCGTTTATTTATTATAATTTATTTTTGTTTAATTAACTATTCGTGAATAATTTTGGGAAATGTTATTGTGTAAATATTTGTTTATTTTTGCATAATAATTTTGTGATTTGATTTTTGATAGGAGCACAAAGTGTGACGTTTTTAATGTATTTTCCCTACTATTTGGCTGCGTTTTATTGATTAACTATGCTATTTAGCTTAGTTTCTATCTTTGTGTCCCTAAACGATGATTTAATTGAAGGAATGAACTAAAACGAAGATGTTAGGAAACTTTCATGTTTTGACTTTCCTAATTTGAATTATTTCCTTACTCTGACAGGAATCCTAAGGCAACTAGGAAATTTACGAAGTCTAATGGGCTTTCGCGAGGCCCATTAAGAGGTGGTCTGCCATGAGGCCCAAGATGGAAGGCCCAAACCCAAGAAGGAGGCCCAAACCCAAGATGGAAGGCCCAGGTTCACAAAGCATGAGGAATGGCCCAAGCCCAGATTTTCGGACAATCTGCCTGTGCAGATAGGTCAACTTGCGAGGCCCATATCTCCCAATTGCACCGTCCGATCTAGCTGTAATTTTGATACACGCTGCATGTGCGTGTTAGATATTCTGTATTAAAATTTGAGAATCATCCAACCGTTCAAACGTGCAGGATTCCGTTCTAAGTGAGCACTGCTCAGTGCTGTCTGCTTTTTATTTCTTTCCTCTTCTTTTATTTTCAATGCTCCACTCACCCATATATTCTTTCCTCTTCTTTCTTCCAACACTATTAGTGCTTAATTTCTTTTACCTAAATAAATGGTTCATTGCCATATGACTACATTTCCACCATTCCACTTACCATTTCTTTTCTACCACTCACATTCCACTTCTCTTCCTTTTCTTTCTTTATTTCTTACATTGTCTTCTTCTTCCTCTCCATTCTCCTATAAATAGAAGCCTCATTCTTCTCACCAATGCACACCCCAATGGGGAGGGACAAACCCTCCTCTTTCTCTTCTCACATCATATTTTCCATTCTCTAGTATTTAGGATTTTCAAGACTTCAAGGAGGAGGAGAAGACGTCTACACCATCACCACCAGCCCCTATTCAACATCACCATCACCATCATCACCTTGTCTTCACAGCTTGGATTACTTGTGGTCAAGGATTCAAGATGTGGCTTCAAGATCTTCATGCTATTCATACGGTGTATTTCGACTTAGCCTTTAAATTTATGCCTCTTTGTTGCTTGTTTATCCTTTGTATTAGTTAACATGACATGATTTATATAATTTTCAGCCTTTGTTTATGGGTTTATTTAATTGTTGGATCCTAATTAATTAGTTCTTCTAGTAGCTTATGTGACTCCGTTTATTTGATTCTATTTTAGTAGATAACTTTTATATGTTTTTGTTTTAAGGTTGCAAACTTAAGATGATTGCATATAATTGGTGCTAGAATTAGGGTTTTAATTCTAATTCACAAGTAGTAAAGGCTTTGGAAAGAGGTCGGAAACAAATAAGAAGGATCACGGATAGATGGGCGGTCCCACTAGGTCGTGCACTTTAATTAACAACTCTTCTTTTATGCGTTGGACATGTTTTGATTAGCTACCTTTGCATGTTTGATTGGTTAATCTAGGTGCGGTCGCTTAGGTTAATTTTCATGAAAGTGGTTTTATTTGGGGAATGATAATTGGCGGTCCAGCATTCCACATATGTTAATTTCGGTTTCATGGCTAGGGAACTTGGTTAATTTTCGGTCCAATAATTGGTAAACTTGTATACTTGTGGCTGAACTTTATATACTTTGTGTTTCATCCTATCTATAATTTATTCTTTGTAATTTAATTAATTAATTTCATTCAAGTTATCTCTTAAACCCCCTTTTACTTTGTACATATGTATATATTTATACTTTATACTTGTTAATAATTCTTTATTTTATTTAATTCTTGTGACATTTTTTGTTAGGTACACCCTTTGATCTCCGTTGTGAACGATACCCTACTACCACTATACTACAACCGATAGGGATTTTTTTAAATTGATGCTCATTTTGGGCGTGTCAATTTTTGGCGCCGTCGACGGGGAATTGAAAATGTTCCTAACCTAATATATTTTTTTGTGAATACTATTTTTGTAATTATTTATTGTATATAATTTTACTATTTTTTTTTAACTGTTCATATTACTTGTTTATATTACTTGTCAATAATACTTGTTAATTTTATATATACTTACTAATTTTACTTGTAGATATTTTACACTTAGTAATTATATTTAAGTGTCTTTTATATAGTTGATTATTTTTTTTGTTGTTGTAAGTTGTAACTTGAACGGAAATAGGTAAGGTCCTTTTGTTAATATTGGCCTAAACCCTTCATTTTTACCGTAAGGTTATTTGAGGTTGAGGGCGGCCTTTATTAACACTTGGAGAATTGTCGAACACTTAAGTGCTTTCTCAACTGAGTAAGGGGCACATGGATGGTGTCTAGGTCGAGACCCTGGGTGACAGGTTTTGGATTCAGAGGACTATAGACAGACGAAAGTCGATAGGGGCTTGCCTCCGTAGTCCACTAAATGAATCCTGCCCCTCGCTTATTCTCATATGATCTGGCTATTCGCCTTCTGAAAACACGGAAAGTCATTTAAGTCAAGGCATTGCACCTAGGCCGTAAGTCCACCTTGAGTTACCGCTTGGAATCAACTTTCATTTTTTTTCAACTATATTAAGGCAAAGGAAAATATTTTTGTACACTTAAGTGTATTGTGTAAATAAAATATACGTAGACATAGGAAAATTTATTCATTCATTTTGTATAGATAATTTGTGACATAATTTTAACTTTGTAAATATTTTGTTTTTATTTTGTAAATTTATTACTAACCTTTTTATTTTGTATAGGAAATAATCCGGGTTTATCGGAAATTCTACCACATACATCGGAGCATACGTTTAGGAAGTCAAGGTTGAAAAACCTTGAGGTTGATGTCTTGTTGGTGATTTTCGGTTTCCTCGGGAGTAAAAAGGTAAGTTTTCTTTCACACTCGTTATTTGTTTTAAAAATTAAAAAAAAATAATAAAAAAAAGAAAAAAGAAAAAGAAAATTAAAAAAAAAATTAATTGTAAATAAATAAAAAGAATGTTTTCTTTTGTTTTACTGTTGGTAATTATTTCTTTTTACTATTTATAATTACTGTTTGTTTTATTTTTGGGCTTGTTAGTTAGTTTGTTTGTTATTGGGCCTTAGGCCCGTTTGTGTGATTGGTTAGGGTTTTTGGTTTCGTAAAATAAAAAATAAAAAAATAAAAAATTTAGCCCATTGGGCTCGTGTCATTCACGAAGCCCAAAACCCGTAACCCAAGCCCATTTAGTGTGTCGGGCCTGTTTGTTTTTAGGCCCATTAGTTAAGCCCACCAATAATGGGCCGGAGATTTCTTTGGCCCAGGCCCACTTTAAGGCCCAGACCATTTCGATGGCCCAGGCCCGTTTAAAGTGTCGGCAAGCGCGTGTGCTACGCGTTTTCACTGTTCACTTTACGACTTTTCGTAAAGTATTAAAAAAATAAAAAATAAAAAAATCGAAAATCAGAAAAAAAAATTTGATTGGGCCGACGCACGACTTTTGCGTCGGCCGAATTGTTTAATAAACCGCGTGCGTGTCTACTGTAGACTTTACGACTTTCGTCGCTCGATCCGGAAATTACGGGTCTTCTGTCTGTGGCACGTGTGCGAGCGTGCGTCCGTTCCCTTCCCTTCCCTTCGTTCGTGTGTTTCATTTCACGCATTTCCTTAGGTTTCCCTTAGTCTCTCTCTCTCTCTCTCTCTCGTTTTCTCTCTCTCGTGTTCTTCGTGTTCTTCAGTTTTCCCAGAAAATCTCCCAAATCCCAGAAGTTTTCCTTCCTTCCCAACCCAGAAATGGCCAAAAGAGTGAATTCTTTCAGTGATTTGTTTCAGGCAGGTCCTTCAGAGAACCCAATCTTTGAAGGCTTGGCTGAAATAATTCCACCAAGCATGCTCAATAGCGCCGATGCTAGCATGCCGACCGAGCCACTACCACAACCGCAACCACTACCCCAAGCACCAATCTTGGTTGCTGATCCACCTATTGAGCCGGAAGCCGCTCCTGTCTATAGGAGACTTCCGCGGACAAAGTACACCAAGGCTCAGAGAGAAGCACTGGCGGCTTTCTTTGCGGTGTATTCTCACCCCACGAAACCACAACGAGAAAGATTTGGTCCAAAAATCGGACTAGAAGAAGACCAAGTCTATTATTGGGGGTCGAGAAATAGGAAGAAGTTCGGTATCATTACGTCTGAGCAGCGTATTACCGAGTTAGAGAGACGAAATGATCAGCTGGTGAGCAAGAACGAGGAGCTTCAACTTTTGAATCAACGACTCGTCGATGCTCTCCACAGCGGCATATGTCCCAATTGCGGAGGTCCTGTTCCGCACTCAGATGTGCCTAGGCGAAGGCTCGAAGTTGTTCCTCCACAACAAGAGCCTATTCTTGAGTTGTCCGACGATTCCATCGACATGGACCACTTGAGACGGGATGTGCGGAGCCTCATGCCTACCCTTGTCGAGCGCCCATCCATACCTTTGCCATCCGACACCCTTCCCGGACCTGCTCATGATCTTGTCGGAGTCCACACCGACTTGATCTCGGATATCGTCCGTAAGGCCAAACACGAGCTCCTCTCGTAGCCCTTGCCGGATTTCCTTTGTGGATAACTTCACCGACTCCCGACACGTCTATTCATCCCGAGACTCTTCATGGCCGAGTACTTGCGAGTGTTTCAACGAGCCGAACCTGCTCCGTACTTCAAAGCCGAATCGTCGAGACACTCGGCAACCATCCATCTTTATCCGACCACCATCGTTCAGATCTTAATGGATGTTGGTCGATGGTTGCCGCTCTTCGTAGCATGATCACAAACGCCAAGACGTTGGAGATCCTTTCCTCCAACGAACGAAGAAGGCTACGAGGAGCATATGCAGGTGATGTCGGCCGAGTTTCTGGTGCCATCTCACCTCGTTTCAACTCGTGAAGTCCGGTTGTTCGGTATTCTCACCAACAACCGGATGGAAGTTGGGTCGTCGTGGATGTCTCCGTGGATGAATTGCGTTCAAATCCAAAGCCTTCCGTGAGATCGATTTGCCGAAAACGCCCCTCCGGATGCCCGATACGTGATCTTCATAATGGATCTTCCTTAGTCACTTGGGTGGAGCACGTGGATGTACGCGAGAAGGAGATGAAGGCCAGTTTCGAACCATTTGTTCATTCGGGGTTCGCTTTTGGTGCAAAGCGTTGGATCTCAACCCTCCAACGACAAGCCGAGCGCTACGTGCGCCACGGTATCCACTCTTCACCCGGTGACTCGATTATTTCTCTTGAAGGAAGAAGAGGACTTGCGGAAATGGCAAAACAGATGACGATCTGTTTCTTCAACGATATCAGCAACTCCACGTACCACCACTGGACTTGTTCGAACCGAACAAGGGACACTCGAATGGAGGTCAGGACCAACAAGAGAAGGGGTGATCCGAGCAAGCCCCCTGGAGTCAATCGTACTGCTGGTTGTTCCGTTGTTCATCTATCTCATCACACTAGGATCTTTGAGTTCCTCAAAGACGTGCAGACAAGACCGCAATGGGATAGTATGTCGATGGACAGCTCTGTACGTGTGCTAGCAAATTTCACCATCGGTCTTGACCCGCGGAACCAGATTTCGGTGCTCGCCATAGATAGTCACAACGACTTCCTCATCCTTCAGGAGTGTTGCACCGATGCAACAGGGTCGTCTGTGATTTATGCGCCGATTAACCATTCCATTTTCCAGTGTTTGCTATCTGGAGTTCAACCGGAGCCATTTCCGCTTATGTCTTCAGGCTTCTCCATTCTGCCTAACGTATCCGGAGCCATTCTTGATGGAACACTACTGACTATAGTGTTCCAGATCTCAGTGAAGGCTACATCAGCCAAGTCTGCCGTGGAGTCGGCAACAACACTCGTCCAGGACACACTTCAAAGGATCAGAACCGCAGTCAATTAAGGAGCAAACGTTGGATGCAAGGCCCTGCTAGCCTTGTTTGTGACTGTTGGTGACTTGCTTCGGGAGGAGCTTAATGATCTTCAAGGGGGAGTTTTTCTTTAACCTTTTTGTTTATTTTTGTTTCCTTTTTCATTTGTATAAATGTTGTGTGTTTATTTCTGTTTGTGTGTTTAAATTCAATAAATCATGCTTGAATTATTCATTTTTGTGAAATATTTGTCAACATTGAGGACAATGTTTAATTCAAGTGTGGGGGGAAGGTTTATTGAAAAGAAAAGAAAAAATTTGAAAAATTTGAAAAATTCAAAAAAATAATTTACTTGTTTTCGTTTTCTACTGTAACGGTATATCGACTAGATCATACTTACTCCCTTGGTAGCGTTGAACCTACCATTGCACTTAGTAAGTCACTGTGGTCACGTATTGTTACGTAAATTGAAAAAAATCAAAAAAATCAAAAATTACAAAAAAATATTTGCTTCTGTTTGTGTGTTTATTTGTGTTTTGTGTTTTGTTCTTTCCAATTCCGATGATGAATTAAGTTTAATTGTTGTGATTAGGAGAATGTTTATTATATGTCAAGGCTTTGTGTAGTTTGCTTTGGATTTAATATGCATAACTTGTGATTGCTCGAATTTCCATGTTCACATCACCGGTGTTAATTAATTGATTGCAATCCGAGAAGCACATTTGAACATACATTGTCATGCATACCCAGAAACTGTGAGGATTTGAGCCTATTGAATATTCACATGTATGCATATTTCATACATTTACTCGTTCTTCATGTGTGCACAATTCATGAGTTTTGAACCTAGAACTTGCTCAAAGACCACTTGAAACATTTTGTTAATCTGTGATGAATTAGAAATGAGTAAGGCATTAGTTGAGCACCATGGCCAAAGTATTCACCATCCATCTAAACACGAACTTTAGGAATCCCCTTTTGAACTAAACACTCATTAGCCGTTTCTTTTGTTCACCCATACCATCTCACCCTTGTTTTATTTATGTTTGCAAGACGATGATAGTGACTTCTTGTGTTCTTATGCTTCGGGTTTTGATTTGTTTGGTATTATACCAGAAGGCAAGTGTGGGGGTGTATTTATTTTGTTGTAATTGTTCAAAGAAAAAAAAAAATCAGAAATAAAAAGAAGGAATAAATTCCTCAAAAAAAAAAAAAAAAAAGAAAGAAAGAAAAAAAAAATGTCAGAAAGAGAA
Organism: Rubus idaeus; assembly: GCA_030142095.1. Taxonomy (NCBI): domain Eukaryota; kingdom Viridiplantae; phylum Streptophyta; class Magnoliopsida; order Rosales; family Rosaceae; genus Rubus; species Rubus idaeus. The sequence goes on along the minus strand of CM057966.1, from coordinate 13,700,111 downwards.
ATTCCAAAAATAGAGTTATTGTATTGTTTTTATTTTCAATAAAAGGTTAGAGGAGAATAAGAAAGTTGTTCGGGTATAGCATAGGTATGAGTTTCAAAGTCGTTGATTTGTCTTGCAAACATGTGAAACATTTTCCATTTCGAGTCCTTTCACTTCATTGACCATTCACCATTTACCATTCATCCTTTTGTCCCTGTTTCACCTAAAAAGCCCTTATGATCTGATGATTTGTGGATTAATTGTGGAGAGTCGGTTAATGAGCAAGCATATGGGAACACTACTTGTGTAATTGTTTTGAGAGTAAACACTTAACCCTAAACACTGAGCGGAAATATTTAGTGAATCTTGTGAGGTTTAGTGGTTAATGTTGTTTCGATGTGCCTATTGGATTGCTTGACATTAACTGTATACTTGGTTTTCACACACTACACCCGAGCATAAATGAGATGTGCATGTTAAAGACTTAGCAAATTCGTTAGCCTTGATATATAATTTTTATTCTCCTGATTATAATTTTTTCGAACTCGCTGAGGATTATGGTTGGAAAGAATATATGTTTTGTGTTTCCCTTTTCTGTTTTGTTTTGTGTGGTTTTAAGTTTTGTGTTGCTAAGGGACTAGCAATAGCTAAGTGTGGGGGAATTTGATAGGAGCACAAAGTGTGACGTTTTTAATGTATTTTCCCTACTATTTGGCTGCGTTTTATTGATTAACTATGCTATTTAGCTTAGTTTCTATCTTTGTGTCCCTAAACGATGATTTAATTGAAGGAATGAACTAAAACGAAGATGTTAGGAAACTTTCATGTTTTGACTTTCCTAATTTGAATTATTTCCTTACTCTGACAGGAATCCTAAGGCAACTAGGAAATTTACGAAGTCTAATGGGCTTTCGCGAGGCCCATTAAGAGGTGGTCTGCCATGAGGCCCAAGATGGAAGGCCCAAACCCAAGAAGGAGGCCCAAACCCAAGATGGAAGGCCCATGTTCACAAAGCATGAGGAAAGGCCCAAGCCCAGATTTTCGGACATTCTGCCTGTGCAGATTAGTCAACTTGCGAGGCCCATATCTCCCAATTGCACCGTCCGATCTAGCTGTAATTTTGATACACGCTGCATGTGCGTGTTAGATATTCTGTATTAAAATTTGAGAATCATCCAACCGTTCAAACGTGCAGGATTCCGTTCTAAGTGAGCACTGCTCAGTGCTGTCTGCTTTTTATTTCTTTCCTCTTCTTTTATTTTCAATGCTCCACTCACCCATATATTTTTTCCTCTTCTTTCTTCCAACACTATTAGTGCTTAATTTCTTTTACCTAAATAAATGGTTCATTGCCATATGACTACATTTCCACCATTCCACTTACCATTTCTTTTCTACCACTCACATTCCACTTCTCTTCCTTTTCTTTCTTTATTTCTTGCATTGTCTTCTTCTTCCTCTCCATTCTCCTATAAATAGAAGCCTCATTCTTCTCACCAATGCACACCCCAATGGGGAGGGACAAACCCTCCTCTTTCTCTTCTCACATCATATTTTCCATTCTCTAGTATTTAGGATTTTCAAGACTTCAAGGAGGAGGAGAAGACGTCTACACCATCACCACCAGCCCCTATTCAACATCACCATCACCATCATCACCTTGTCTTCACAGCTTGGATTACTTGTGGTCAAGGATTCAAGATGTGGCTTCAAGATCTTCATGCTATTCATACGGTGTATTTCGACTTAGCCTTTAAATTTATGCCTCTTTGTTGCTTGTTTATCCTTTGTATTAGTTAACATGACATGATTTATATAATTTTCAGCCTTTGTTTATGGGTTTATTTAATTGTTGGATCCTAATTAATTAGTTCTTCTAGTAGCTTATGTGACTCCGTTTATTTGATTCTATTTTAGTAGATAACTTTTATATGTTTTTGTTTTAAGGTTGCAAACTTAAGATGATTGCATATAATTGGTGCTAGAATTAGGGTTTTAATTCTAATTCACAAGTAGTAAAGGCTTTGGAAAGAGGTCGGAAACAAATAAGAAGGATCACGGATAGATGGGCGGTCCCACTAGGTCGTGCACTTTAATTAACAACTCTTCTTTTATGCGTTGGACATGTTTTGATTAGCTACCTTTGCATGTTTGATTGGTTAATCTAGGTGCGGTCGCTTAGGTTAATTTTCATGAAAGTGGTTTTATTTGGGGAATGATAATTGGCGGTCCAGCATTCCACATATGTTAATTTCGGTTTCATGGCTAGGGAACTTGGTTAATTTTCGGTCCAATAATTGGTAAACTTGTATACTTGTGGCTGAACTTTATATACTTTGTGTTTCATCCTATCTATAATTTATTCTTTGTAATTTAATTAATTAATTTCATTCAAGTTATCTCTTAAACCCCCTTTTACTTTGTACATATGTATATATTTATACTTTATACTTGTTAATAATTCTTTATTTTATTTAATTCTTGTGACATTTTTTGTTAGGTACACCCTTTGATCTCCGTTGTGAACGATACCCTACTACCACTATACTACAACCGATAGGGATTTTTTTAAATTGATGCTCATTTTGGGCGTGTCAATTTTTCTTAAGTTACTTTTGTGTGATTGTTTGTTTGATTCTGTTTTACGGAAATCTTTTATGTGCTTTTGTTATAGGGTTCGAAACTTATAATATTTGCATGTAATTGGAGCTAGAGTTAGGAATCCGATTCACCTAATAGTTTTGGAAACCTAATTCACAAGTAGTAAAGGCATTGGACAAATGTCGGAATCAATTAAAAAGGATTACAAATAGATGGACTTTTCCATACTAGGTTGTGCACTTGAATTAACGATTCTTTTCGATGCTTTGAACATGGATTGACTAGCTAGCTTTCTAGACTAAGATGGCATGTTTAATTGATTGATCTAGGTGCTTTCACTTAGGTTAATTTTCAGAGAGAAGTCTAATTGGGAAATAATTAGCTTTCTAATATTTCACAATGTTAGTTTCGATCATATGACTTAGAGAAATCAATATTTGTGTGTGTTTTTCTTGTTTTCAAAAATAATAAAAATCCAAAAATATTTCCTTTTAATTATTTATTGTTTTCAAAAATCTCAAAAACCCCCAAAAATACTTTTGTATATAATGTATATTTTTGTAAATAGAAACAATACTGTATAGTTCATTTAATTTTGTATATATATATATATTCTTTATTCTTTATACTTGTTAATAATAATTCTTTATTTAATTTAATTTTTCGTGACATTAAAAAGTAAATATAACAATCTTCTGTGGGAAAAACCTTTATTTCCCATTATACTTTACAACGACAACTGTTAGGAATTTAGGTAATAATTAATGACGTAGGTAAAAACCGTCTAATCAGATACCATGTGCATTCGTGTGTTAGGTATTCTGGATTCAAATTTCAGAATCATCCAACCGTTCAAACGTCAAATATTCGGTTCTAAGTGGACACAACTCAGTGCTGTCTCCTTTTTAATTCTTTCATTTTCTTTTATTCTCAATGCTCCACTCACCCCCATATTGTCATTCATGTCACCACACTATATTTGTTGCTTTCTCCCCACAACATTAGTGCTTGATTTCTTTTAGTTAAATAAATGGTTAATTTCAATATGACCACATCTCCACCATGTCACTTAACATTTCTTTACATCCCACTCACATTCCACTTCTTTTCCCTTTCTTTCTTTATTTCTTTCATTGTCTTCTTCTTCCTCTCCACTCTCCTATAAATAGAGAGGCTTCTCAACACAATTCTTCACCACTTTCTAGCCAAGAATATCATTCCATACACTCTCAAAGTTTCTGCAACTACACCATCCACAAGAGTTCTTGGGTTCCATTCTCTAAAACCTAGGGTTTCCAAGTCTTCAAGGAGGAGGTCTAGGCGGCTGCACCATCACCACCATCACCATCAAGGACGTCCATATTCATCACCACCTTTCTGTTCACGGATCTGAGTTACTTGCTTCCAAGGATTCAAGGGTTCGTGGCTCAAGCTCTTCACGCTATTCCATATGGTGTATTTCGACTTAGCCTTTAATTTATTCCTCTTTGTTGCTTGTTAATTCTCTGTTTTAGTTAACATAACATTAAGTTTATAATTTCCAGAATTGTTTATGGGTTTATTATATATTTGATTTGAAACTTATTTGTTTTCTAAGTTGCTTTTGTGTGATTGTTTATTTGATTCAAGTTTACAGAAATCTTTTATATGTTTATGTTATAGGGTTCGAAACTTATGATGTTTACATGTAATTGAAGCTAGAATTAGGGTTTGGATTCACCTAATAGTTTTCAAAACCTATTTCACAAGTAGTAAAGACTTTGAACAAAAGTCAGAATCAAATAAAGAAGGATTGCAATTAGATGAACTTATTCATGCTAGGTTGTGCACTTGAATTAACAATTCTTTTCGATGCTTTGAACATGGTTGGATTAGCTAACTTTTTAGACTATGATGGCATGTTTAATTGATTGATCTAGGTGCTTTCACTTAGGTTAATTTTCAGAGAAAGGTTTAATTGGGAAATAATTAGCTTTCTAATGTTTCACAATGTTAATTTTGATCACATGACTTAGAGAATTAATAGTTTTTGGAATCATTGAATGATAACTTGTACCCTACGGTTTTGGGGTTGTGACCTTAATGTTTCACCTATTTATTTTGTACATAATGTTTTCTATACTTAGTTTAATTAAATCAATCTTTAAATCCCCTTTACTTTGTACATATGTATATATTTATTCTTTATACTTGTTAATAATTCTTTGTGACAATCTTTGTTAGGTACACCCTCGATCTTCGTTGTGAACGATCCCTACTTATTCTATACTACCGATAGGGTTTTAATTGATACTATGTTATTAGCATATCACACTCACCCCTATATTCTTTCCTCTTCTTTCTGCCCACAATATTAGTGTTTGATTTCTTTTACCTAAATAAATGGTTCATTGCCATATGACTACATTTCCACCATTCCACTTACCATTTCTTTTCTACCACTCACATTCCACTTCTCTTCCCTTTCTTTCTTTATTTCTTTCATTGTCTTCTTCTTCCTCTCCATTCTCCTATATATAGCAGCTTCATTCTTCTCACCAATACACACCCCAATGGGGAGGGACAAACCCTCCTCTTTCTCTTCTCCATCTCACATCATATTTTCCATTCTCTAGTATTTAGGGTTTTCAAGTCTTCAAGGAGGAGGGGAGCTGTTTACACCATTACCACCAGCCATCAACCATCATCACCACCATCATCATCACCTTGGGAATCTCGGCTTTTGAGTTACTCGCGTGAGGATTTAAGAGTTTGTGATCTTCGAGTTCTTCCTACTTTCCATATGGTGTACTTCAACTTATTCTTTAATTACTCTTTTTGAGTTCCTCTTTGTTGCTTGATTATTCTTTGTATTAGTTAACATGACATGATTTATATAATTTCCAGCCTATTTATATGAGTTTATTTAGTTATTGGATCCTAATTAATTAGTTCTTCTAGTAGCTTATGTGACTCTGTTTACTTGATTCTGAATTATAGAAAACTTTTATGTGTTTATGTTATAGGGATCGATACTTATAATATTTGCATATAATTGGAGCTAGAGTTAGGGATTACAATTCACCTAATAGTTTTGGAAACCTAATTCACGAGTAGTAAAGGCTTTGGACAAAGGTCGGTGTCAAATAAAAAGGATTGCGGACATATGGACTTTTCTATAATGGGTCGTGCACTTTAATTAACAACTCTTTTCTATGCGTTAAATATGGTTTGATTAGCTAGCTTTCTAGACTAAGATGGCATGTTTAATCGGTTAATCTAGGTGCTTTCACTTAGGTTAATTTTCATAGAGATGTTTTATTTGGGGAATGGTTAGCTTCTAACTTTCCACATATGTTAATTTCGGTTTCATGGCTAGGGAACTTGGTTAATTTTCGGTCCAATAATTGGTAAACTTGTATACTTGTGGCTGAACTTTATATATTTTGTGTTTCATCCCATCATATTTTATTTATTCTTTGTAATTTAATTAATTTATTTCATTCAATTTATCTCTCAATTCCCCTTTTTACTTTGTACATATGTATATATTTATACTTTATACTTGTTAATAATAATTCTTTATTTTATTTAATTCTTTGTGACATTTTTTGTTAGGTACACCCTTTGATCTCCGTTGTGAACGATACCCTACTATGCACTATACTACTACCGATAGGGTTTTTTTTAAATTGACGCTCCTTTTGGGCCGTGTCAATTTTTGGCGCCGTCGACGTGGATTGAAAATATTCCTAACCTAATATTTTTTTTTTTTGTGAATACTGTTTATAATTTTTTGTAATTATTACTGTTTTTATTACTTGTATATAATTACTGTTTACTTTTTATTGTTTATAATTTTACTATTTTTTTTAACTGTTCATATTACTTGTTTATATTACTTGTCTATATTACTTGTGACTAGTTGTTGTTATTACTTGTTTTTAATACTTGTTCATATTTTGTTACACTTAGTAATTTATTTAGGTGTCTTTTATATAGTTGATTATTTTTTTGTTGTTGTAAGTTGTAACTTGAACGGAAATAGGTAAGGTCCTTTTGTTAATATTGGCCTAAACCCTTCATTTTTACCGTAAGGTTATTTGAGGTTGAGGGCGGCCTTTATTAACATTTGGAGAATTGTCGAACACTTAAGTGCTTTCTCAACTGAGTAAGGGGCACATGGATGGTGTCTAGGTCGAGACCCTGGGTGACAGGTTCTGGATTCAGAGGACTATAGACTGACGTAAGTCGATAGGGGTGTACGCCTCCGTAGTCCACTAAATGAATCCTGCCCCTCGCTTATTCTCATATGATCTGGCCATTCGCCTTCTGAAAACACGGAAAGTCATTTAAGTCAAGGCATTGCACCTAGGCCGTACGTCCACCTTGAGTTACCGCTTGGAATCAACTTTCATTTTTTTTCAACTATATTCAGGCAAAAGAAAATATTTTTGTGTAAATAAAATATACGTAGACATAGGAAAATTTATTTATTCATTTTGTATAGATAATTTGTGACATATTTTTAACTTTGTAAATATTTTGTTTTTATTTTGTAAATTTATTACTAACCTTTTTATTTTGTATAGGAAATAATCCGGGTTTATCGGAAATTCTACCACATACATCGGAGCATACGTTTAGGAAGTCAAGGTTGAAAAACCTTGAGGTTGATGTCTTGTTGGTGATTTTCGGTTTCCTCGGGAGTAAAAAGGTAAGTTTTCTTTTCACTCTCGTTATTTGTTTTTGAAAAATAAAAATAAAATAAAAAATTAGAAAATTTTTAATTGTAAATAAAAAAAAAAGAGTGTTTTCTTTTGTTTTACTGTTGGTAATTATTTCTTTTTACTGTTTATAATTACTGTTTGTTTTATTTTTGGGCTTGTTAGTTAGTTTGTTTGTTATTGGGCCTTAGGCCCATTTGTGTGATTCGTTAGGGTTTTAGGTTTTGAAAAAAAAAATAATAAAAAAATAAAAAAAATTGGCCCATTGGGCCCGTGTCATTCCCGAAGCCTGAAACCCATAACCCAAGCCCATTTAGTGTGTCAGGCCTGTTCGTTTTTAGGCCCATTAGTTTAAGCTCACCAATAATGGCCCGTACTCTACGCGGCCAGGCCCACTTTAAGGCCCAGACCATTCCGATGGCCCAGGCCCGTTTAAAGTGTCGGCAACCGTTAGCGCGTGTGCTACGCGTTTTCACTGTTCACTTTACGACTTTCGCGTAAAGATTTAGTTAAATAAAAAGAAAAATTCTTATTGGACCCTCCCGCGACTTTCGCGTCGGCACGATAATTAAAAAAAAAATAAAAAATAAAAAATGAAAAAAATATTTGATTGGGCCGACGGACGACTTTTGCGTCGGCCGATTTGTTTAATAATCCGCATGCGTGTCAACTGTAGCCTTTGCGACTTTCGTCGCTCGATCCGCAATTTGCGGATCTGTGTCTGTGGCACGTGTGCGTACGTGCGTCTGTTCCTTTCCTTTGGTTTGTGTCTATGGGCTTCATTCCATTCATTTTCACTTAGTTCCCTTTTAGTCTCTCTAAATTTTCTCTCGTTTGTTCATACTGTTCTTCACTTGTTCTTCGTTGTTCTTAGTTATTTTTCCAGAAAGTTATCCTCCCTCCCAACCTAGAAATGGCCAAAAGAGTAAATTCTTTCAGTGAGTTGTTTCATTCTAGTCCTCCAGAGAGTGATTTCTTTGAAGGCTTGGATGAAATCATTCCACCAAGCATTCTAGATACTGTTAATGCTAGCATGCCGGATGTGCCAGAACCAGAACCACAAGCACCAATCCAGGCTGCTGATCCACCTATTGTTGCTGTTGCTGGACCTTCCGAGAAGCGTACGAGAGGCCCGAGGACGAGATTCACCAAGGACCAAAATGATGCGTTGACCGAGTTCTACATGGTGAATCCTCACCCACTCAAACTGCACAGAGCAAGGTTTGCTATAGAACTCGGGTTAACTGAAAATAAGGTCTACAACTGGGGAAGGAGATTTCATGATAAGCACGGTATCCCGTCAGAGGAGCAGATTTATGCCGATCTAATAAGAAGAAACGAGGAGCTGATGAGTAAGAATGAGGAGCTTCAAGAGCAGAACCAGAAACTCATCGATGCTCTTCACAGCGGTATTTGTCCCCAGTGTGGAGGTCCTGTTCCGCACCCAGATGTGCATCGATCAAGATTCGAAGTTGTTCCTCCGGAGCCTCTTCTTGTCTTGTCCGATGATTCAATCGACATGGATGACTTGCGAAGGGATGTGCGGAGCCTCATGCCAACATTAGTCGAGCGCTCATCCTCTCATGTGCCATCCGACAACATTCCGGAGCTGCTCATGATCTCGTTGGGTGTCATTCCGACCAGATCGCCGATATCGTGAACAAAGCCAAAGACGAACTCCTTCTCTTGGTCGCGGCTGGTTTTCCCCTATGGATCTATTCCTCAAATCCCATCACTTCCATTCATCCCGAAACTCTTAATCATGCCGAGTACTTGCGAGTGTCTCAACGAGCCGAGCCTACACCATATTTCATATCGAAGCCTCGAGACACTCGAAGAACCATTCACCCGAATCCGACCACCATCGTTCGGATTTTAATGGATGTTGGTCAATGGTTGCTCGTCTTCTCGTAGCTTGGTCACCAATGCCCATACCTTGGAGGTCCTGTTCTCCGGATAGAAGAAAGCTACAAGGAGCGAGTGCAAGTGATGTCTGCCGAGTTTCTAGTGCCAACACACAATGTTTCAACTCGTGAAGTCCAGTTTGTTCGTTCCTCTCACCAACAATTGGATGGAAGTTGGATTGTTGTGGATGTCTCTGTGGATGAAATGAGCTCAAATCCAAGGCCTTCCGTGAGATCACGATGTCGAAAACGTCCTTCCGATGCCCGATACGGGATCTGCAGAATGGATCCTCCTTTGTCACGTGGGTGGAGCATGTTGATGTGCGAGAAAAAGATTTAACCCCCTTATTTAAACCTTTTGTTGAATCAGGTTTTGCATATGGAGCGAAGCGTTGGTTGGCACCTCTTCAACGACATGCCGAGCGCTACATGTGCGTGATGGGGATTCACACTTCACCCAGTGACTCAATCATTTCACCAGGAGGGAGAAGAAGCCTTGCTAAGATGGCAAACCAGATGGCGGTAAGTTTCTTCAACGACATCACCAACTCGACTTACCATCATTGGACTGCATCAAACAAAACGGGAGACACACATATGGAGGTCAGGACCAACAAGCGAAGGGGTGATCCTAGCCAACCCCTTGGACTCGATCGTACTGCTGGCTGTTCTGTCAAGCACTTCTCCCATCACACAAGAATCTTTGATTTTATCAGAGACGTACAGACAAGGCATTTATGGGATAGTGTGTCGATAGACAGTTCAGTACATGTGCTTACAAACTTCACCACTGGTCTTGACCCACGAAATTCTATCTCCGTTTTGGGCATAAGTAATCACGTCGACTTCCTCATACTCCAGGAGTGCTTCACAGATTCAACGGGGTCGTACGTGATTTATGCGCCTATCGATCAAGCAACCTTCTGATAGGAGCACAAAGTGTGACGTTTTTAATGTGTTTTCCCTACTATTTGGCTATGATTTAATTGTAACTTTGCTATTGTAGCTTAGTTTCCATATTTGAGTCCTAAATGACGTATTAATGTGAACATGTGCAGAAACGAAGCTTAATGGGCTTTTGCGAGGCCCATTAAGAGGTGGTCTGCCATGAGGCCCAAGAAGGAGGCCCAAGCCCAAGATGGAAGGCCCAAATCAATGAAGGAAGGCCCAGGTTCACAAAGCATGAGGAATGGCCCAAGCCCAGATTTTCGGACAATCTGCCTATGCAGATAGGTCAACTTGCGAGGCCCATATCTCTCAATTGCACCGTCAGATCTAGCTGTAATTTTGATACACGCTGCATGTGGATGTGAGTTGTTCGGCATTAAAATTTCAGAAGCATCCAACCGTTGAAACGTGCAGGATTCCGTTCTAAGTGCGCACTGCTCAGTGCTGTCTGCTTTTTATTTCTTTCCTCTTCTTTTATTTTCAATGCTCCACTCACCCCTATATTCTTTCATCTTCTTTCTGCCCACAATATTAGTGTTTGATTTCTTTTATCTAAATAAATGGTTCATTGCCATATGACTTCATTTCCACCATTCCACTTACCATTTCTTTTCTACCACTCACATTCCACTTCTCTTCCTTTTCTTTCTTTATTTCTTTCATTGTCTTCTTCTTCCTCTCCATTTTCCTATAAATAGGAGCCTATTTCTCTTCACCAATTCACCAATACACACCCCAATGGGGAGGGACAAACCCTCCTATTTCTCTTCTCCATCTCACATCATATTTTCCATTCTCTAGTATTTAGGGCTTTCAAGTCTTCAAGGAGGAGGGGAGCTGTTTACACCATTACCACCAGCCATCAACCATCATCACCACCATCATCATCACCTTGGGAATCTCGGCTTTTGAGTTACTCGCGTGAGGATTTAAGAGTTTGTGATCTTCGAGTTCTTCCTACTTTCCATATGGTGTACTTCAACTTATTCTTTAATTACTCTTTTTGAGTTCCTCTTTGTTGCTTGATTATTCTTTGTATTAGTTAACATGACATGATTTATATAATTTTCAGCCTATATTTATGAGTTTATTTGATTGTTAGATCCTAATTAATTAGTTCTTCTAGCAGCTTATGTGACTCCGTTTATTTGATTCGGTTTTATTGAATCTTTTATGTGTTCTTGTTTTAAGGTTTGAAACTTAAGATGATTGCATGTAATTGGTGCTAGAATTAGGGTTTTAATTCTAATTCACAAGTAGTAAAGGCTTATCAAACGGGTCGGAATCAAAATAAGAAGGATCGCGGATAGACGAGCGTTCGCTAGGTCGCGCACTTTAATTAACAACTCTTCTCCTATGCGTTAGATATGTTATTGATTGATCACCTTTGCATGTTTAATTGTTTAATCTAGATGAGCGTTCACTAGGTTAATTTTCATAGAAGAGGTTTTATTTGGGGAATGATAACCCGTGTGGGCATTCCACATATGTTAGTTTCGGTTTCATGGCTAGGGAACTTGGTTAATTTTCGGTCCAATGATTAATAAACTTGTGTATATGTGGCTGAACTTTATATACTTTGTGTTTCATCCCATCTCATTTAATTTATTCTTTGTAGTTTAATTAATTTATTTCATTCAATTTATCTCTTAAACCCCCTTACTTTGTACATATGTATATATTCTTTATACTTGTTAATAATAATTCTTTATTTTATTTAATTCTTTGTGACAATTTTTGTTAGGTACACCCTTTGATCTCCGTTGTGAACGATACCCTACTATGCACTATACTACTACCGATAGGGTTTTTTAAATTGATGCTCCTTTTGGGCCTGTCACCTTCCAGTCCATGTTATGTGGAGTTGACCCGGAGCCTTTTCAATTGATGTCATCTGGCTTCTCCATTCTGCCTGATGTATCCGGAGACGTACTTGATGGAACTCTACCGACGTTAGTGTTCCAGATCTCGGTGAAGGCAAATTCAGCCGGACGTGCTTGTGGATTTGGCAACGAGGCACGGTCCAGGACACGCTCAAAAGGATCCGAGCCGCAGTCAAATAAGGAGCAAACGTTGGATGCAAGGCCCTGCTAGCCTTGTTTGTGACTGTTGGTGACTTGCTTCGGGAGGAGCTTCACGATCTTCAAAGGGGAGTCTTTCTGTTTCCCTTTTCATTTACTTAACTGTTGTGTGTTTATTTTTGTTGGTGTGTTTATTTCTGTTTGTATTTTCAATTCAATAACCATGCTTGAATTTTTCATTTTCGTGAAATATTTGTCAACATTGAGGACAATGTTTAATTCAAGTGTGGGGGAAGGTTTATTAAAAAGAAAAAAAAAATTTGAAAAATTTGAAAAATTCAAAAAAATAATTTACTTGTGTTTGTTTTCTACGGTAACAATATATCGACTAGATCATACTTACTCCCTTGGTAGCGTTGAACCTACCATTTGGTTAGTTGTAAAAACCGAGGTTCATTAAATTATTACCTAAATTCCTAACAATTGTCGTTAAATAGTATAATGAGAAATAAAGGTTTTTCCCACGTAAGATTGTTATATTTACTTTTAATGTCACGAAAAATTAAATTAAATAAAGAATTATATTTACAAGTATAAAGAATAAAGAATATATATATATACAAAATTAAATAAACTATACAGTATTGTTTCTATTTACAAAAATATACATTATATACAAAAGTATTTTTTGGTGGTTTTTGAGATTTTTGAAAACATTAAAAGAAATATTTTTGGATTTTTATTATTTTTGAAAACAAGAAACACACACACAAATATTGTTTTGAAGATTAACCAACTCCCTAGCCATGAATCCGAAACTAACATATGTAAGATGCTGGACCACCATACATCTCCCAAATAAAACTTTCCCTAACAATTAACTCCGAGACCACTCTGTCGCCTAATCACTAGAAAAAGAGTTGTTAATTCAAGTGCACGACCTAGCGGGACCGCCCAACTATCCGTGATCCTTATTATTTAGTTTCAACATTAAAGATAAAACCAAACAAACAAAATTCACATAAGCTGCTAGAAGAATTAATCAACTTCAATTCAACAATTATTATACAAAATAGAAAATAAACAAACAATAACATTTCCCAAAATTATTCACGAATAGTTAATTAAACAAAAATAAATTATAATAAATAAACAGAGTTTGGGAAAAATGTTACTTGTTGTGTCCATGAAAATGGACACTTTGTCCGTGCGAAGGTGGCGGACTCAGCTATTAGATCGTAACGGTATTGCAACTTTGGATGTGGCGGGTGCAGATAGTAATTTCAGATTGGACCATTGGGCTTTGGGCCTTGGGCTTTTGCATTTGGAGGCCCAAACTTCATTTGTTGACCGGGTCAGCCCAAGACTTGCTGACTTTGACTTTTTCTTCTCCCTTTGACCGCGTCTTTCTTCTTTGTTTCCAGTTGAACCCGTGTTTCTTCTTTCTTTATTCTTTCTTCTTTTCCTTCTTCTTTTATTTCTTCTTTTATTTCTTCTTTCTCTCATGAACACACAGGAGAGAGGCCGTGAGAGACTTGGGGCAGTGAGGCACGGGCTACGGAGCAACGCCGGGAGGACACGGAGCTGCGAATTGGAAGAAGACTGATAGGAGCACAAAGTGTGACGTTTTTAATGTATTTTCCCTACTATTTGGCTATGATTTAATTGTAACTTTGCTATTTTTGCTTAGTTTCCATATTTGAGTCCCTAAATGATGTATAAATGTGAATACGTGCAGAAAATCGGAGCTCGGAAATTTACGAAGTCTAATGGGCTTTTTCGAGGCCCATTAAGAGGTGAGCTGCCGTGAGGCCCAAGATGAAGGCCCAAACCCAAGAAGGAGGCCCAAACCCAAGATGGAAGGCCCAAATCCATGAAGGAAGGCCCAAGTTCACAAAGCATGAGGAAAGGCCCAAGCCCAGATTTTCGGACATTCTGCCTGTGCAGATTAGTCAACTTGCGAAGCCCATATCTCCCAATTGAACCGTTGGATCCAGCTGTATTTTTGATACACGCTGCATGTGTGTGTTAGATATTCTGTATTAAAATTTGAGAATCATCCAACCGTTCAAACGTGCATTATTCCGTTCTAAGTGGGAATAGCTCAGTGCTGCCTGCTTTTTATTTCTTTCCTCTTCTTTTATTTTCAATGCTCCACTCACCCCTATATTCTTTCCTCTTCTTTCTACCCACACCATTAGTGTTTAATTTCTTTTACTTAAATAAATGGTTAATTGCAACCCATTATATTTCCACCATGCCACTTACCATTTCTTTATCTCCCACTTAAATTCCACTTCTCTTCCCTTTCTTTCTTTATTTCTTGCATTGTCTTCTTCTTCCTCTCCATTCTCCTATAAATAGCAGCCTCATTCTTCTCTTCAAACACACCCCAATGGGGAGGGACAAACCCTCCTCTTTCTCTTCTCATTTCTCATTTTCCATTCTCTAATACTATGGGTTTTCAAGACTTCAAGGAGGAGGAGAAGGCGTCTACACCATCACCACCAGCCCCTATTCAACATCACCATCACCATCATCACCTTGTCTTCACAGCTTGGATTACTTGTGGTCAAGGATTCAAGATGTGGTTTCAAGATCTTCATACTATTCATACGGTGTATTTCGACTTAACCTTTAAATTTATGCCTCTTTGTTGCTTGTTTATCTTTTGTATTAGTTAACACAACATGAATTATGTAATTTTCAGCCTTTGTTTATGGGTTTATTTAATTGTTGGATCCTATTTAATTAGTTCTTCTAGTAGCTTATGTGACTCCGTTTATTTGATTCTATTTTAGTAGATAACTTTTATATGTTTTTGTTTTAAGGTTGCAAACTTAAGATGATTGCATATAATTGGTGCTAGAATTAGGGTTTTAATTCTAATTCACAAGTAGTAAAGGCTTTGGAAAGAGGTCGGAAACAAATAAGAAGGATCACGGATAGATGGGCGGTCCCACTAGGTCGTGCACTTTAATTAACAACTCTTCTTTTATGCGTTGGACATGTTTTGATTAGCTACCTTTGCATGTTTGATTGGTTAATCTAGGTGCGGTCGCTTAGGTTACTTTTCATGAAAGTGGTTTTATTTGGGGAATGATAATTGGCGGTCCAGCATTCCACATATGTTAATTTCGGTTTCATGGCTAGGGAACTTGGTTAATTTTCGGTCCAATAATTGGTAAACTTGTATACTTGTGGCTGAACTTTATATACTTTATGTTTCATCCCATTTTATTTAATTTATTCTTTGTAATTTAATTAATTCATTTCATTCAATTTATGACTCAATCCCCCTTTTACTTTGTACATATGTATATATTTATACTTTATACTTGTTAATAATTCTTTATTTTATTTAATTCTTGTGACAATTTTTGTTAGGTACACCCTTTGATCTCCGTTGTGAACGATACCCTACTATGCACTATACTACTACCGATAGGGTTTTTTTAAATTGATGCTCCTTATTGGCGTATCAAAGACGGCCGGCACAAATGGGCTGGGCAGGGCTTCACGGCGTCGTCATCAGCAACGGGAACAGAGAACAGCGGTGCCGGATTTGCAGCGAATGGCATCAACGGATTGGATCGCCGGTCTGGGTTCGAATTGCAGCGGCTAGGTGCGGAGATCAACGGTGGCGTCGGAATTTGGTGATGCGGGTTATGAAACCGGGACGGGATCGACGCGGCCGTTGAGGAGATCGACGGTGAGAGGTCGATCTGGAACTGGGCACGGGTTCAGGGAACAGCGGCGCAGGAGCATGGAGGCACGGCAGTGATGCGGTGGTGCTTGATGTTGTCCGAGATGGCTGGAATCCGAGCTGGGCACGGTGTGGTCAATAGCAGCGGCGCTGCTATGAATGCGCAGGTGGGCAGTAGCGGAGATGGGGGTGACGCCGGCGTGTGAGTGATGGTTTCTGCAAACCTGCAAAACAAAAACAAATATAATTAGATAGAAGATGATGAATATGTGATTGATATTGATTGCAGGAAATTTGAGGATTGAATTGGGCAGAGAATTAGATTGAGATGCCATGGTGATGAATGGAATTGTGCCGTGAGGGACAGAGGGAAGAGAGGACTGATTGTTGATGATTTCAGTTTGCAGGGGCTCTCTTAAATAGCTGGAGAAAGGGAGAACAGCCAAGGAGCAGAGGGAAGTGGGAGGCCGGCAGTGGGAATATGCAGTGATGGTGGAGAGGTTTGGTGAAGCTAGAAGCCAAGGAGGAGGTGCCGGCAGTGGAGGAAAACCAGGAAACAAATGGACTGTAGCTGGAGAAGTGGAGAAGTGAGCGGCGTGTAACATGGCTGCAGTAAAGAGAAATCAAACAAAATAAAACAACAAACCAAAAGAAAATTAAAGAAATAAATAAAATAAAATAACAGAAAAATAAAATAACAAAAAGAAACACAAATAATAAAATATAAAATAAGGGAAAATATAATGGAGGTTTGAATTATGTTTCGCCACCGCGTGTGGTGGTTGCGCCGCCTTATGTGGTGGTTCGCCGACAAATTGTCGGGATTCGGAATGGTTCCCGAAATCTTCGTACAATATTTAATTCCACAAATGAAAGTCACGGTTGACTTTCCGATTTACGCTGAAAATCTCCAAAATTCACCTTTTCTGTGCAGATTGACATTTTTCTGGTATTTTCCCTAAAATCACAAAAACAAATATTAAACAAACAATTAAGCTTTCGGAATAGCAAAATCCAGTAATTAAAGGCACTTTGTGAACGTATTTCACGTTCACATCACACCCCTACACTTGAACTATTGCTAGTCCTCGAGCAAACACGAAACAAAACATCACAAAACAGAAAGGGAAACACAAAACAGACGGTCTTTCCAACCATAATCCTGAGCGAGTTCGAAAAAATTATAATCAAGAGAATAAAAATTATATACCAAAGTTAAAGAATTTGCTAAGCATTTAATATGTACATCTCATTTATGCTCGGGTGTGTGTGTGAAAACCAAATGTACAAATAATCTCATGCAATCCAATAGGCACATCGAAACAACATTAACCACTAAAGCTCACAAGATTCACTAAATATTTCCGCTCAGTGTTTAGGGTTAAGTGTTTACTCTCAAAACAATTACACAAGTAGTGTTCCCATATGCTTGCTCATTAACCGACTCTCTACAATTAATCTACAACTCATCAGATCATAAGGACTTTTTAGGTGAAACAGGGACAAAAGGATGAACGGTAAATGGTGAATGGTAAATGATGAATGGTAAATGAAGTGAAAGGACTCGAAATGAAAAATGTTTTACATGTTTGCAAGACAAGTCAACGACTTTGAAACTCATACCTATGCTAAACCCGAAACAACTCTTATTTTCCTCCAACCTTTTATTGAAAATAAAACAAGAAAATAACTCTATTTTTGGAATTTCTCTTTCTTTTTCTTTCCATTTTTTTTTTTTCTTTTCTATTTTTTTTCTTCGAGGAATTTATTCCTTCTTTTTGTTTCTGATTTTTTTTTTTTTTCTTTCTTTCTTTGAACAAATACAACAAAATAAATACACCCCCACACTTGCCTTTTGGTATACTACCGTACAAATCAAACCCGAAGCATAAAACATAAGAAGTCACTATCATCGTCTTGCAAACACAATAAAACAAGGGTGAAATGGTGTGGGTGAACAAAAGAAACGGCTAATGAGTGATCAGTTCAAAAGGGGATTCCTAAAGTTCGTGTTTAGATGGATGGTGAATATTTTGGCCATGGTGCTCAACTAATGCCTTAATCATTTCTAATTCATCACAGATTAATAAAAAGTTTCAAGCGGTCTCTGAGCAAGTTCTAGGTTCAAAACTCATGAATTGTGCACACATGAAGAACGAGTAAATGTATGAAATATGCATACATGTGAATATACAATAGGCTCAAATCCTCACATTTTCTGGGTATGCATGACAATGTATGTTCAAATGTGCTTCTCGGATTGCAGTCAACTAATCGAAACAAGTTATGTGAACATGGAATTTCGAGCAATCACAAGTTATGCATATTAAATCCAAAGCAAACTACACAAAGCCTTGACATATAATCAACATTCTCCTAATCACAACAATTAAACTCAATTCATCATCGGAATTGGAAAGAACAAAACACAACACGAATAAACACACAAAAACACACAAACAGAAGCAAATATTTTTGTAATTTTTGATTTTTTTGATTTTTTTTTTATTTTTCAATTTACGTAACAATACGTGACCACAGGGACTTACTAAGTGCAATGGTAGGTTCAACGCTACCAAGGGAGTAAGTATGATTTAGTCGATATATTGTTACCGTAGAAAACAAAAACAAGTAAATTATTTTTTTGAATTTTTCAAATTTTTCAAATTTTTTCTTTTCTTTTCAATAAACCTTCCCCCCACACTTGAATTAAACATTGTCCTCAATGTTAGACAGATATTTCACGAAAATGAAAAATTCAAGTATGGTTATTGAATTTAAACACACAAACATAAATCAACAGAAGTAAACACACAACATATATACAAATGAAAAAGATAGGTTAAAGAAAATCTCCCCCTTGAAGATCGTAAAGCTCCTCCCGAAGCAAGTCACCAACAGTCACAAACAAGGCTAGCAGGGCCTTGCATCCAACGTTTGCTCCTTAGTTGACTGCGGTTCTGATCCTTTGAAGTGTGTCCTGGACAAGGGTTGTTGCCGACTCCACGGCAGACTTGGCTGATGTAGCCTTCACTGAGATCTGGAACACCATAGTCAGTAGTGTTCCGTCAAGAATGGCTCCGGATACGTTAGGCAGAATGGAGAAGCCTGAAGACATAAGCGGAAATGGCTCCGGTTGAACTCCACATAGCAAACACTGGAGAATGGAATGGTTAATCGGCGCGTAAATCACGACGACCCCGTTGCATCGGTGCAACACTCCTGAAGAATGAGGAAGTCGTTGTGACTATCTATGGCGAGCACCGAAATCTGGTTCCGCGGGTCAAGACCGATGGAGAAGTTTGCTAGCACACGCACCGAGCTGTCCATCGACATGCTATCCCACATTGGTCTAGTCTGAACGTCTTTGAGGAACTCAAAGATCCTGGTGTGATGGGAGAGATGAACGACGGAACAACCAGCGGTACGATTGACTCCAGGGGGCTTGCTTGGATCACCCCTTCGCTTATTGGTCCTGACCTCCATTCGAGTGTCTCTTGTTCGGTTCGAACAAGTCCAGTGATGGTACGTGGAGTTGCTGATGTCGTTGAAGAAACAGATCGTCATCTGTTTTGCCATTTCCGCAAGTCCTCTTCTTCCTTCAAGAGAAATAATCGAGTCACCGGGTGAAGAGTGGATACTGTGGCGCACATGTAGCGCTCGGCTTGTCGTTGGAGGGTTGAGATCCAACGCTTTGCACCAAAAGCGAACCCCCGAATGAACAAACGGTTCGAAAATGGCCTTCATCTCCTTTTCGCGTACATCCACGTGCTCCACCCAAGTAACTAAGGAAGATCCATTATGCAAATCACGTATCGAGCATCCGGAGGGGCGTTTTCGGCAAATCGATCTCACGGAAGGCTTCGGATTTGTGCGCAATTCATCCACGGAGACATCCACAACGACCCAACTTCCATCCAGTTGTTGGTGAGAATACCGAACGAACTGGACTTCACGAGTTGAGACGATGTGAGATGGCACCGAAACTCGGCCGACATCACTCGCATATGCTCCTCGTAGCCTTCTTCGTTGTTGGACGATAAGATCTCCAACGTTTTGGCGTTTGTGATCATGCTACGAAGACTCGCAACCATCGACCAACATCCATTAAGATCTGAACGATGGTGGTCGGATAAAGATGGATGGTTGCCGAGTGTCTCGACGATTCGGCTTTGAAGTACGGAGCGAGGTTCGGCTCGTTGAAACACTCGCAAGTACTCGGCCCTATGAAGAGTCTCGGGATGAATAGACGTGTCGGGAGTCGGTGAAGTTATCCACAAAGGAAATCCGGCGGTGGCCATGAGCAGAGAGCTCGTGTTTGGCCTTACGGACGATATCCGAGATCAAGTCGGTGTGGACTCCGACAAGATCATGAGCAGGTCCGGGAAGATGGTCAGATGGAATAGGTAAGGATGGGCGCTCGACTAGTGTAGGCATGATGCTCCGCACATCCCGTCTCAAGTGGTCCATGTCGATCGAATCATCGGACAACTCGAGAAGAGGCTCTTGTTGTGGAGGAACAACTTCGAGCCTTCGCCTAGGCACATCTGAGTGCGGAACAGGACCTCCGCAATTGGGACAGATGCCGCTGTGGAGAGCATCGACGAGTCGTTGATTCAGAAGTTGAAGCTCCTCGTTCTTGCTCACCAGCTGATCGTTTCTTCGCTCTAACTCGGCAATACGTTGCTCAGACGTCAGGATACCGAATTTCTTCCTATTTCTCGACCCCCAATAATAGACTTGGTCCTCCTCTAGTCCGATTTTCGGACCAAATCTTTCTCGTTGTGGTTTCGTGGGGTGAGAATACACCGCAAAGAAAGCCGCAAGTGCATCTCTCTGAGCTTTGGTGTACTTTGTCCGCGGAAGTCTCCTATAGACAGGAGCGGCTTCCGGCTCAATAGGTGGATCAGCAACCAAGATTGGTGCTTGGGGTAGTGGTTGCGGTTGTGGTTGTGGTTGTGGCTCGGTCGGCATGCTAGCATCGGCGCTATTGAGCATGCTCGGTGGAATTATTTCAGCCAAGCCTTCAAAGATTGGGTTCTCTGAAGGACCTGCCTGAAACAAATCACCGAAAGAATTCACTCTTTTGGCCATTTCTGGGTTGGGAAGGGAGGATAACTTTACGGGATTAGGGAGATTTTACCGGGAAAACCGAAGAACACGAAGAAGACACGAGAGAGAAAACGAGAGAGAGAGAGAGAGAGAGAGCTAAGGGAAACCTAAGGGAAATGCGTGAAATGACAACACACGAACAGAAGGGAAGGGAAGGGAACGGACGCACGCTCGCACACGTGCCACAGACAGAAGACCCGTAATTTCCGGATCGAGCGACGAAAGTCGTAAAGTCTACAGTAGACACGCACGCGGTTTATTAAAGAAATCGGCCGACGCAAAAGTCGTGCGTCGGCCCAATCACATTTTTTTCTGATTTTCGATTTTTTATTTTTTTTATTTTTTTAATACTTTACGAAAAGTCGTAAAGTGAACAGTGAAAACGCGTCGCACACGCGCTTGCCGACACTTTAAACGGGCTTGGGCCATCGAAATGGTTTGGGCCTTAAAGTGGGCCTGGGCCAAAGAAAACTCCGGCCCATTATTGGTGGGCTTAACTAATGGGCCTAAAAACGAACAGGCCCGACACGCTAAATGGGCTTGGGTTACGGGTTTTGGGCTTCGTGAATGACACGAGCCCAATGGGCTAAAATTTTTTATTTTTTTTTTTATTTTACGAAACCTAAAACCCTAACCAATCACACAAACGAATGGGCCTAAGGCCCAATAATAAATAACAAACAAACAAGCCCAAAACAAACAAACAGTAATTATAAAAAGTGAAAATAAATAATTACAAAACAGTAAAACAAAAGCAAACACTCTTTTTTTTTTATTATTTACAATTACAAATTTTCTATTTTTTATTTTTATTTTTTATTTTTTTAAAACAAATTAATAACAAAAGTGAAAAGGAAACTTACCTTTTTACTTCCGAGGAAACCGAAAAATCACCAACAAGACATCAACCTCAAGGTTTTTCAACCTTGACTTCCTAAACGTATGCTCCGATGTATGTGGTAAAATTTCCGAATAACCCGGATTATTCCCTATAAAAAGTTTAAAGGTTAGTAATAAAATTTACAAGTTAAAAACAAAATATTTACAAAGTTAAAAATAATGTCACAAATTATCTATACAAAATAAATGAATAAAATTTCCTATGTCTAAGTATATTCCTGCGTTTTTTATTTACACAAAAATATTTTCTTTTGTCTGAATATAGTTGAAAAAAAAGAAAGTTGATTCCAAGCGGTAACTCAAGGTGGACTTACGGCCTAGGTGCAATGCCTTGACTTAAATGACTTTCCGTGTTTTCAGAAGGCGAATGGCCAGATCACAAGAGATAAGCAAGAGGCAGGATTCATTTAGTGGACAAGTCCTCTCGAATCCAATTTTACAAACCCGTCACCCGAGTCTTGATCATATCTAGACACCATTCATGTGCCCCTTACTCAGTTGAGAAAGCACTTAAGTGTTCGACAATTCTCCAAGTGTTAATAAAGGCCGCCCTCAACCTCAAATAACCTTACGGTAAAAATGAAGGGTTTAGGCCAATATTAACAAAAGGACCTTACCTAATCCGTTCAAGTTACAACTTACAACAACAAAAAATATAATCAACTATATAAAGGATACCTAAATATAATTACTAAGTGTGTAAAAATATAAACAAGTGAGTTAGTAAATAAAATTAACAAGTATTATTTACAAAAAGTAAAAAGTCAATAGTCAATAGTCAATAGTAAACAGTCAATAGTAAAAAGTCAAAAGTAAATAGTCAAAAGTAAATAGTCAATAGTAAAAGTCAAAAGTAAATAGTAAAAACAATCCCCGGCGAGCCGGCGCCAAAATGGTTAGAGGTATTTTTAACCTACGTCATTAATTTATTACCTAAATTCCTAACAATTGTCGTTGAAAAGTATAATGGGAAATAAAGGTTTTTCCCACGGAAGATTGTTATATTTACTTTTTAATGTCACGAAAAATTAAATTAAATAAAGAATTATATTTACAAGTATAAAGAATAAAGAATATATATATATACAAAATTAAATAAACTATACAGTATTGTTTCTATTTACAAAAATATACATTATATACAAAAGTATTTTTGGGGGTTTTTGAGATTTTTGAAAACATTATTAAAAGAAATATTTTTGGATTTTTATTATTTTTGAAAACAAGAAACACACACACAAGTATTGTTTTGAAGATTAACCAACTCCCTAGCCATGAATCCGAAACTAACATATGTAGGATGCCTGGACCACCATACATCTCCCAAATAAAACTTTCCCTAACAATTAACTCCGAGACCACTTCAATTCTGCAGGTGATTAATCTAATCACCATAGAAAAAGAGTTGCTAATTCAAGTGCACGACCTAGCGGGACCGCCCAACTATCCGTGATCCTTATTATTTAGTTTCAACATTAAAGATAAAACCAAACAAACAAAATTCACATAAGCTGCTAGAAGAATTAATCAACTTCAATTCAACAATTATTACACAAAATAGAAAATAAACAAACAATAACATTTCCCAAAATTATTCACGAATAGTTAATTAAACAAAAATAAATTATAATAAATAAACGAGTTTGGGAAAAATGTTACTGTTGTGTCCATGAAAATGGACAACTGTCAGCGAGCGAAGGTGGCGGACTCGGCTATTAGATCGTAACGGTATTGCAACTTTGGATGTGGCGGGTGCGGATAGTAATTTCAGATTGGACCATTGGGCTTTGGTGCCTTGGGCGTTTTGACATTTGGAGGCCCAAACTTCATTTGTTGACCGGGTCAGCCCAAGACTTTGACTTTGACTTTTTCTTCTCCCTTTGACTCTTTCTTCTTTGTTTCCGTTGAACCCGTGTTTCTTCTTTCTTTATTCTTTCTTCTTTTCCTTCTTCTTTTATTTCTTCTTTTATTTCTTCTTTCTCTCATGAACACACAGGAGAGAGGCCGTGAGAGACTTGGGCGGAGGCACGGGCTGCGGAGCAACGCGGAGGACACGGAGGTGCGATGATGGAAGAAGACGGCCGACAATGGGCGTAGGGCGGGGCTTCGACGGCGTCGTCATCGAACGGGAATGGAGATCGCGGTGCCGGTTGCAGCGAATGGCGATCAACGGATTGGATCGCCGGTCCGGGTTCGAATGCGGGCTAGGTGCGGAGATCAACGGTGGCGTCGGAATTTGGTGATGCGGGTTATGAAACCGGGACGGGATCGACGCGGCCGTTGAGGAGATCGACGGTGAGAGGTCGATGCGGCCGTGGGCACCGGTTCGGGGAACGGCGGCGCGGAGCATGGAGGCACGGCAGTGATGCGGTGGTGCTTGATGTTGTCCGAGATGGCTGGAATCCGAGCTGGGCACGGTGTGGTCAGTAGACGTGCGGCGTCGACGGCGATGAAGATGTCGACGCGAGGGCGTGGGCATCACGGAGATGGGGGGACGACGCCGGCGTGTGAGTGATGGTTTCTGCAAACCTGCAAAACAAAAACAAATATAATTAGATAGAAGATGATGAATATGTGATTGATATTGATTGCAGGAAATTTGAGGATTGAATTGGGCAGAGAATTAGATTGAGATGCCATGGTGATGAATGGAATTGTGCCGTGAGGGACGGAGGGAAGAGAGGACTGATTGTTGATGATTTCAGTTTGCGGGGGCTCTCTTAAATAGCTGGAGAAAGGGAGAACAGCCAAGGAGCAGAGGGGAAGTGGGAGGCCGGCAGTGGGAATATGCAGTGATGGTGGAGAGGTTTGGTGAAGCTAGAAGCCAAGGAGGATGTGCCGGCAGTGGAGGAAAACCAGGAAACAAATGGACTGTAGCTGGAGAAGTGGAGAAGTGGGCGGCGTGTAACATGGCTGCAGTAAAGAGAAATTAAACAAAATAAAACAACAAACCAAAAGAAAATTAAAGAAATAAATAAAATAAAATAACAGAAAAATAAAATAACAAAAAGAAACACAAATAATAAAATATAAAATAAGGGAAAATATAATGGAGGTTTGAATTATGTTTCGCCACCGCGTGTGGTGGTTGCGCCGCCTTATGTGGTGGTTCGCCGACAAATTGTCGGGATTCGGAATGGTTTCCGAAATCTTCGTACATTATTTTATTCCACAAATGAAAGTCACGGTTGACTTTCCGATTTACGCTGAAAACCTCCAAAATGCACCTATTTTGTGCAGATAAACATTTTCCTGGTATTTTCCCTAAACACACGAAAACAAACATTAAACAGACAATTAAGCTTTCGGAATAGCAAAATCCAGTAATTAAAGGCACTTTGTGAACGTATTTTACGTTCACATCAACATTGCACTAAGTAAGTCACTGTGGTCATGTATTGTTACCCTAATAAAAAAAATTTGAAAAAGAAAAAAAATAGTTTTGTAAGCTCGTTTGTTTCGCACTGGCTTTGGAGCTATTGACTCTTAGAAAGTGCTTGTTTGTTTATTTGAGCTATATCATTTAAAAAAAAATCAATCAAAAAAATCAAAAAAATCAAAAATTACAAAAATATTTGCTTCTGTTTGTGTGTTTTGTGCTTTGATCTTTCCAATCCCAAGGATGAATTGAGTTTAATTGTTGTGATTAGGAGAATGTTTATTATATGTCAAGGCTTTGTGTAGTTTGCTTTGAATTTAATTTGCATAACTTGTGATTGCTCGAAATTCCATGTTCACATAACCTGTTTCGATTAATTGATTGCAATCCGAGAAGCACATTTAAACATACATTGTCATGCATGCCCAGAAAATGTGAGGACTTGAGCCTATTGAATATTCACATGTATGCATATTTCATACATTTACTCGTTCTTCATGTGTGCACAATTCATGAGTTTTGAACCTAGAACTTGCTCAAAGACCACTTGAAACATCACCTTGTCTTCACAGCTTGGATTACTTGTGGTCAAGGATTCAAGATGTGGTTTCAAGATCTTCATACTATTCATACGGTGTATTTCGACTTAACCTTTAAATTTATGCCTCTTTGTTGCTTGTTTATCTTTTGTATTAGTTAACACAACATGAATTATGTAATTTTCAGCCTTTGTTTATGGGTTTATTTAATTGTTGGATCCTATTTAATTAGTTCTTCTAGTAGCTTATGTGACTCCGTTTATTTGATTCTATTTTAGTAGATAACTTTTATATGTTTTTGTTTTAAGGTTGCAAACTTAAGATGATTGCATATAATTGGTGCTAGAATTAGGGTTTTAATTCTAATTCACAAGTAGTAAAGGCTTTGGAAAGAGGTCGGAAACAAATAAGAAGGATCACGGATAGATGGGCGGTCCCACTAGGTCGTGCACTTTAATTAACAACTCTTCTTTTATGCGTTGGACATGTTTTGATTAGCTACCTTTGCATGTTTGATTGGTTAATCTAGGTGCGGTCGCTTAGGTTACTTTTCATGAAAGTGGTTTTATTTGGGGAATGATAATTGGCGGTCCAGCATTCCACATATGTTAATTTCGGTTTCATGGCTAGGGAACTTGGTTAATTTTCGGTCCAATAATTGGTAAACTTGTATACTTGTGGCTGAACTTTATATACTTTATGTTTCATCCCATTTTATTTAATTTATTCTTTGTAATTTAATTAATTCATTTCATTCAATTTATGACTCAATCCCCCTTTTACTTTGTACATATGTATATATTTATACTTTATACTTGTTAATAATTCTTTATTTTATTTAATTCTTGTGACAATTTTTGTTAGGTACACCCTTTGATCTCCGTTGTGAACGATACCCTACTATGCACTATACTACTACCGATAGGGTTTTTTTAAATTGATGCTCCTTATTGGCGTATCAAAGACGGCCGGCACAAATGGGCCGGGCAGGGCTTCACGGCGTCGTCATCGGCAACGGGAACAGAGAACAGCGGTGCCGGATTTGCAGCGAATGGCATCAACGGATTGGATCGCCGGTCCGGGTTCGAATTGCAGCGGCTAGGTGCGGAGATCAACGGTGGCGTCGGAATTTGGTGATGCGGGTTATGAAACCGGGACGGGATCGACGCGGCCGTTGAGGAGATCGACGGTGAGAGGTCGATCCGGAACCGGGCACGGGTTCAGGGAACAGCGGCGCAGGAGCATGGAGGCACGGCAGTGATGCGGTGGTGCTTGATGTTGTCCGAGATGGCTGGAATCCGAGCTGGGCACGGTGTGGTCAATAGCAGCGGCGCTGCTATGAATGCGCGAGGTGGGCGTAGCGGAGATGGGGGTGACGCCGGCGTGTGAGTGATGGTTTCTGCAAACCTGCAAAACAAAAACAAATATAATTAGATAGAAGATGATGAATATGTGATTGATATTGATTGCAGGAAATTTGAGGATTGAATTGGGCAGAGAATTAGATTGAGATGCCATGGTGATGAATGGAATTGTGCCGTGAGGGACAGAGGGAAGAGAGGACTGATTGTTGATGATTTCAGTTTGCAGGGGCTCTCTTAAATAGCTGGAGAAAGGGAGAACAGCCAAGGAGCAGAGGGAAGTGGGAGGCCGGCAGTGGGAATATGCAGTGATGGTGGAGAGGTTTGGTGAAGCTAGAAGCCAAGGAGGAGGTGCCGGCAGTGGAGGAAAACCAGGAAACAAATGGACTGTAGCTGGAGAAGTGGAGAAGTGAGCGGCGTGTAACATGGCTGCAGTAAAGAGAAATCAAACAAAATAAAACAACAAACCAAAAGAAAATTAAAGAAATAAATAAAATAAAATAACAGAAAAATAAAATAACAAAAAGAAACACAAATAATAAAATATAAAATAAGGGAAAATATAATGGAGGTTTGAATTATGTTTCGCCACCGCGTGTGGTGGTTGCGCCGCCTTATGTGGTGGTTCGCCGACAAATTGTCGGGATTCGGAATGGTTCCCGAAATCTTCGTACAATATTTAATTCCACAAATGAAAGTCACGGTTGACTTTCCGATTTACGCTGAAAATCTCCAAAATTCACCTTTTCCGTGCAGATTGACATTTTTCTGGTATTTTCCCTAAAATCACAAAAACAAATATTAAACAAACAATTAAGCTTTCGGAATAGCAAAATCCAGTAATTAAAGGCACTTTGTGAACGTATTTCACGTTCACATCACCATTGCACTAAGTAAGTCACTGTGGTCATGTATTGTTACCCTAATAAAAAAAATTTGAAAAAGAAAAAAAAATAGTTTTGTAAGCTCGTTTGTTTCGCACTGGCTTTGGAGCTATTGACTCTTAGAAAGTGCTTGTTCGTTTATTTGAGCTATATCATTTAAAAAAAAATCAATCAAAAAAATCAAAAAAATCAAAAATTACAAAAATATTTGCTTCTGTTTTGTGTGTTTTGTGCTTTGTTCTTTCCAATCCCAAGGATGAATTGAGTTTAATTGTTGTGATTAGGAGAATGTTTATTATATGTCAAGGCTTTGTGTAGTTTGCTTTGAATTTAATTTGCATAACTTGTGATTGCTCGAAATTCCATGTTCACATAACCTGTTTCGATTAATTGATTGCAATCCGAGAAGCACATTTAAACATACATTGTCATGCATGCCCAGAAAATGTGAGGACTTGAGCCTATTGAATATTCACATGTATGCATATTTCATACATTTACTCGTTCTTCATGTGTGCACAATTCATGAGTTTTGAACCTAGAACTTGCTCAAAGACCACTTGAAACATTTTGTTAATCTGTGATGAATTAGAAATGAGTAAGGCATTAGTTGAGCACCATGGCCAAAGTATTCACCATCCATCTAAACACGAACTTTAGGAATCCCCTTTTGAACTAAACACTCATTAGCCGTTTCTTTTGTTCACCCACACCATCTCACCCTTGTTTTATTTATGTTTGCAAGACGATGATAGTGACTTCTTATGTTCTTATGCTTCGGGTTTTGATTTGTATGGTAGTATACCAAAAGGCAAGTGTGGGGGTGCATTTTATTTTGTTGTATTTGTTCAAAGAAAGAAAGAAAAAAAAATCGAAAACAAAAAGAAGGAATAAAGTTCCTCAAAGAAAAAAAATAGAAAAGAAAGAAAGAAAGAAAAAATGTCAGAAAGAGAAATGTCAAAAATAGAGTTATTTTCTTGTATTATTTTCAATAAAAGGTTGGAGGAAAATAAGAGTTGTTTCGGGTTTAGCATAGGTATGAGTTTCAAAGTCGTTGATTTGTCTTGCAAACATGTGAAACATTTTTCATTTCCAGTCCTTTCACTTCATTTACCATTCACCATTTACTATCCACCCTTTGGTCCCTGTTTCACCTGAAAGTCCTTATGATCTGATGATTTGTGGATTAATTGTAGAGAGTTGGTTAATGAGCAAGCATATGGGAACACTACTTGTGTAATTGTTTTGAGAGTAAACACTTAACCCTAAACACTGAGCGGAAATATTTAGTGATCTTGTGAGGTTTAGTGGTTAATGTTGTTTCGATGTGCCTATTGGATTGCTTGACATTAATTGTATACTTGGTTTTCACACACTTCACTCGAGCATGAATGAGATGTGCATGTTAAACACTTAGCAAATTCGTTAGCATTGGTATATAATTTTTATTCTCCTGATTATAACTCTTCTGAGCTCGCTGAGGATTATGGTTGGAAAGAATATATGTTTTGTGTTTCCCTTTTCTGTTTTGTTTTGTGTGGTTTTAAGTTTTGTGTTGCTAAGGGACTAGCAATAGCTAAGTGTGGGGGAATTTGATAGGAGCACAAAGTGTGACGTTTTTAATGTATTTTCCCTACTATTTGGCTGCGTTTTATTGATTAACTTTGCTATTTTTGCTTAGTTTCCATATTTGAGTCCCTAAATGATATATAAATGTGAATACGTGCAGAAAATCGGAGCTCGGAAATTTACGAAGTCTAATGGGCTTTTTCGAGGCCCATTAAGAGGTGCGCTGCCGTGAGCCCAAGATGAAGGCCCAAACCCAAGAAGGAAGGCCCAAGTCCACAAAGCATGAAGGGGGCCCAAGCCCATGAAGGAGGCCCAAATCCATGAAGGAAGGCCCAGGTTCACAAGGCATGAGGAAAGGCCCAAGCCCAGATTTTCGGACATTCTGCCTGTGCAGATCATTCAACTTGCGAAGCCCATATCTCTCAATTGCACCGTCAGATCTAGCTGTAATTTTTATACACGCTGCATGTGGATGTTAGCTGCTCCCAAATAATATTTCAGAATCATCCCACCGGTGGAACGTCCATTATGCCGCTCTAAGTGCGCACTGCTCAGTACTGTCTGCTTTTTATTTCTTTCCTCTTCTTTTATTTTCAATGCTCCACTCACCCCTATATTCTTTCCTCTTCTTTCTGCCCACAATATTAGTGTTTGATTTCTTTTACCTAAATAAATGGTTCATTGCCATATGACTACATTTCCACCATTCCACTTACCATTTCTTTTCTACCACTCACATTCCACTTCTCTTCCCTTTCTTTCTTTATTTCTTTCATTGTCTTCTTCTTCCTCTCCATTCTCCTATATATAGCAGCCTCATTCTTCTCACCAATACACACCCCAATGGGGAGGGACAAACCCTCCTCTTTCTCTTCTCCATCTCACATCATATTTTCCATTCTCTAGTATTTAGGGTTTTCAAGTCTTCAAGGAGGAGGGGAGCTGTTTACACCATTACCACCAGCCATCAACCATCATCACCACCATCATCATCACCTTGGGAATCTCGGCTTTTGAGTTACTCGCGTGAGGATTTAAGAGTTTGTGATCTTCGAGTTCTTCCTACTTTCCATATGGTGTACTTCAACTTATTCTTTAATTACTCTTTTTGAGTTCCTCTTTGTTGCTTGATTATTCTTTGTATTAGTTAACATGACATGATTTATATAATTTCCAGCCTATTTATATGAGTTTATTTAGTTATTGGATCCTAATTAATTAGTTCTTCTAGTAGCTTATGTGACTCTGTTTACTTGATTCTGAATTATAGAAAACTTTTATGTGTTTATGTTATAGGGATCGATACTTATAATATTTGCATATAATTGGAGCTAGAGTTAGGGATTACAATTCACCTAATAGTTTTGGAAACCTAATTCACGAGTAGTAAAGGCTTTGGACAAAGGTCGGTGTCAAATAAAAAGGATTGCGGACATATGGACTTTTCTATAATGGGTCGTGCACTTTAATTAACAACTCTTTTCTATGCGTTAAATATGGTTTGATTAGCTAGCTTTCTAGACTAAGATGGCATGTTTAATCGGTTAATCTAGGTGCTTTCACTTAGGTTAATTTTCATAGAGATGTTTTATTTGGGGAATGGTTAGCTTCTAACTTTCCACATATGTTAATTTCGGTTTCATGGCTAGGGAACTTGGTTAATTTTCGGTCCAATAATTGGTAAACTTGTATACTTGTGGCTGAACTTTATATATTTTGTGTTTCATCCCATCATATTTTATTTATTCTTTGTAATTTAATTAATTTATTTCATTCAATTTATCTCTCAATTCCCCTTTTTACTTTGTACATATGTATATATTTATACTTTATACTTGTTAATAATAATTCTTTATTTTATTTAATTCTTTGTGACATTTTTTGTTAGGTACACCCTTTGATCTCCGTTGTGAACGATACCCTACTATGCACTATACTACTACCGATAGGGTTTTTTTAAATTGACGCTCCTTTTGGGGCGTGTCAATTTTTGGCGCCGTCGACGTGGATTGAAAATATTCCTAACCTAATATTTTTTTTTTTGTGAATACTGTTTATAATTTTTTGTAATTATTACTGTTTTTATTACTTGTATATAATTACTGTTTACTTTTTATTGTTTATAATTTTACTATTTTTTTTAACTGTTCATATTACTTGTTTATATTACTTGTCTATATTACTTGTGACTAGTTGTTGTTATTACTTGTTTTTAATACTTGTTCATATTTTGTTACACTTAGTAATTTATTTAGGTGTCTTTTATATAGTTGATTATTTTTTTGTTGTTGTAAGTTGTAACTTGAACGGAAATAGGTAAGGTCCTTTTGTTAATATTGGCCTAAACCCTTCATTTTTACCGTAAGGTTATTTGAGGTTGAGGGCGGCCTTTATTAACATTTGGAGAATTGTCGAACACTTAAGTGCTTTCTCAACTGAGTAAGGGGCACATGGATGGTGTCTAGGTCGAGACCCTGGGTGACAGGTTTTGGATTCAGAGGACTATAGACTGACGTAAGTCGATAGGGGTGTAAGCCTCCGTAGTCCACTAAATGAATCCTGCCCCTCGCTTATTCTCATATGATCTGGCCATTCGCCTCTGAAAACACGGAAAGTCATTTAAGTCAAGGCATTGCACCTAGGCCGTAAGTCCACCTTGAGTTACCGCTTGGAATCAACTTTCATTTTTTTTCAACTATATTCGGGCAAAAGAAAATATTTTTGTGTAAATAAAATATACGTAGACATAGGAAAATTTATTCATTCATTTTGTATAGATAATTTGTGACATATTTTTAACTTTGTAAATATTTTGTTTTTATTTTGTAAATTTATTACTAACCTTTTTATTTTGTATAGGAAATAATCCGGGTTTATCGGAAATTCTACCACATACATCGGAGCATACGTTTAGGAAGTCAAGGTTGAAAAACCTTGAGGTTGATGTCTTGTTGGTGATTTTCGGTTTCCTCGGGAGTAAAAAGGTAAGTTTTCTTTTCACTCTCGTTATTTGTTTTTGAAAAATAAAAATAAAATAAAAAATTAGAAAATTTTTAATTGTAAATAAAAAAAAAGAGTGTTTTCTTTTGTTTTACTGTTGGTAATTATTTCTTTTTACTGTTTATAATTACTGTTTGTTTTATTTTTGGGCTTGTTAGTTAGTTTGTTTGTTATTGGGCCTTAGGCCCATTTGTGTGATTCGTTAGGGTTTTAGGTTTTGAAAAAAAAAATAATAAAAAAATAAAAAAAATTGGCCCATTGGGCCCGTGTCATTCCCGAAGCCCGAAACCCATAACCCAAGCCCATTTAGTGTGTCGGGCCTGTTCGTTTTTAGGCCCATTAGTTTAAGCTCACCAATAATGGCCCGTACTCTACGCGGCCAGGCCCACTTTAAGGCCCAGACCATTCCGATGGCCCAGGCCCGTTTAAAGTGTCGGCAACCGTTAGCGCGTGTGCTACGCGTTTTCACTGTTCACTTTACGACTTTCGCGTAAAGATTTAGTTAAATAAAAAGAAAAATTCTTATTGGACCCTCCCGCGACTTTCGCGTCGGCACGATAATTAAAAAAAAAATAAAAAATAAAAAATGAAAAAAATATTTGATTGGGCCGACGGACGACTTTTGCGTCGGCCGATTTGTTTAATAATCCGCATGCGTGTCAATCGTAGCCTTTGCGACTTTCGTCGCTCGATCCGCAATTTGCGGATGCGTGTCCGTGGCACGTGTGCGTACGTGCGTCTGTTCCTTTCCTTTGGTTTGTGTCTATGGGCTTCATTCCATTCATTTTCACTTAGTTCCCTTTTAGTCTCTCTAAATTTTCTCTCGTTTGTTCATACTGTTCTTCACTTGTTCTTCGTTGTTCTTAGTTATTTTTCCGTAAAGTTATCCTCCCTCCCAACCTAGAAATGGCCAAAAGAGTAAATTCTTTCAGTGAGTTGTTTCATTCTAGTCCTCCGAGAGTGATTTCTTTGAAGGCTTGGATGAAATCATTCCACCAAGCATTCTAGATACTGTTAATGCTAGCATGCCGGATGTGCCGGAACCGAACCACAAGCACCAATCCAGCTGCCGATCCACCTATTGTTGCTGTTCTTTGGACCTTCCGAGAAGCGTACGAGAGGCCCGAGGACGAGATTCACCAAGGACCAAAATGATGCGTTGACCGAGTTCTACATGGTGAATCCTCACCCACTCAAACTGCACGAGCAAGGTTTGCTATAGAACTCGGGTTAACCGAAAATAAGGTCTACAACCGGGGAAGGAGATTTCATGATAAGCACGGTATCCCGTCGGAGGAGCAGATTTATGCCGATCTAATAAGAAGAAACGAGGAGCTGATGAGTAAGAATGAGGAGCTTCAAGAGCAGAACCAGAAACTCATCGATGCTCTTCACAGCGGTATTTGTCCCCAGTGTGGAGGTCCTGTTCCGCACCCAGATGTGCATCGATCAAGATTCGAAGTTGTTCCTCCGGAGCCTCTTCTTGTCTTGTCCGATGATTCAATCGACATGGATGACTTGCGAAGGGATGTGCGGAGCCTCATGCCAACATTAGTCGAGCGCTCATCCTCTCATGTGCCATCTGACAACATTCCGGGAGCTGCTCATGATCTCGTTGGGTGTCATTCCGACCAGATCGCCGATATCGTGAACAAAGCCAAAGACGAACTCCTTCTCTTGGTCGCGGCTGGTTTTCCCCTATGGATCTATTCCTCAAATCCCATCACTTCCATTCATCCCGAAACTCTTAATCATGCCGAGTACTTGCGAGTGTCTCAACGAGCTGAGCCTACACCATATTTCATATCGAAGCCTCGAGACACTCGGCAACCATTCACCGAATCCGACCACCATCGTTCAGATTTTAATGGATGTTGGTCAATGGTTGCTCGTCTTCTGTAGCTTGGTCACCAATGCCCATACCTTGGAGGTCCTGTTCTCCGGGATAGAAGAAAGCTACAAGGAGCGAGTGCAAGTGATGTCTGCCGAGTTTCTAGTGCCAACACACAATGTTTCAACTCGTGAAGTCCAGTTTGTTCGTTCCTCTCACCAACAATTGGATGGAAGTTGGATTGTTGTGGATGTCTCTGTGGATGAAATGAGCTCAAATCCAAGGCCTTCCGTGAGATCACGATGTCGAAAACGTCCTTCCGGATGCCTGATACGGGATCTGCAGAATGGATCCTCCTTTGTCACGTGGGTGGAGCATGTTGATGTGCGAGAAAAAGATTTAACCCCCTTATTTAAACCTTTTGTTGAATCAGGTTTTGCATATGGAGCGAAGCGTTGGTTGGCACCTCTTCAACGACATGCCGAGCGCTACTGTGCGTGATGGGGATTCACACTTCACCCAAGTGACTCAATCATTTCACCGGGAGGGAGAAGAAGCCTTGCTAAGATGGCAAACCAGATGGCGGTAAGTTTCTTCAACGACATCACCAACTCGACTTACCATCATTGGACTGCATCAAACAAAACGGGAGACACACATATGGAGGTCGGGACCAACAAGCGAAGGGGTGATCCTAGCCAACCCCTTGGACTCGATCGTACTGCTGGCTGTTCCGTCAAGCACTTCTCCCATCACACAAGAATCTTTGATTTTATCGAGACGTACGACAAGGCATTTATGGGATAGTGTGTCGATAGACAGTTCAGTACATGTGCTTACAAACTTCACCACTGGTCTTGACCCACGAAATTCTATCTCCGTTTTGGGCATAAGTAATCACGTCGACTTCCTCATACTCCGGAGTGCTTCACGGATTCAACGGGGTCGTACGTGATTTATGCGCCTATCGATCAAGCAACCTTCTGATAGGAGCACAAAGTGTGACGTTTTTAATGTGTTTTCCCTACTATTTGGCTATGATTTAATTGTAACTTTGCTATTGTAGCTTAGTTTCCATATTTGAGTCCTAAATGACGTATTAATGTGAACATGTGCAGAAACGAAGCTTAATGGGCTTTTGCGAGGCCCATTAAGAGGTGGTCTGCCATGAGGCCCAAGAAGGAGGCCCAAGCCCAAGATGGAAGGCCCAAATCAATGAAGGAAGGCCCAGGTTCACAAAGCATGAGGAATGGCCCAAGCCCAGATTTTCGGACAATCTGCCTATGCAGATAGGTCAACTTGCGAGGCCCATATCTCTCAATTGCACCGTCAGATCTAGCTGTAATTTTGATACACGCTGCATGTGGATGTGAGTTGTTCGGCATTAAAATTTCAGAAGCATCCAACCGTTGAAACGTGCAGGATTCCGTTCTAAGTGCGCACTGCTCAGTGCTGTCTGCTTTTTATTTCTTTCCTCTTCTTTTATTTTCAATGCTCCACTCACCCCTATATTCTTTCATCTTCTTTATGCCCACAATATTAGTGTTTGATTTCTTTTATCTAAATAAATGGTTCATTGCCATATGACTTCATTTCCACCATTCCACTTACCATTTCTTTTCTACCACTCACATTCCACTTCTCTTCCTTTTCTTTCTTTATTTCTTTCATTGTCTTCTTCTTCCTCTCCATTTTCCTATAAATAGGAGCCTATTTCTCTTCACCAATTCACCAATACACACCCCAATGGGGAGGGACAAACCCTCCTATTTCTCTTCTCCATCTCACATCATATTTTCCATTCTCTAGTATTTAGGGCTTTCAAGTCTTCAAGGAGGAGGGGAGCTGTTTACACCATTACCACCAGCCATCAACCATCATCACCACCATCATCATCACCTTGGGAATCTCGGCTTTTGAGTTACTCGCGTGAGGATTTAAGAGTTTGTGATCTTCGAGTTCTTCCTACTTTCCATATGGTGTACTTCAACTTATTCTTTAATTACTCTTTTTGAGTTCCTCTTTGTTGCTTGATTATTCTTTGTATTAGTTAACATGACATGATTTATATAATTTTCAGCCTATATTTATGAGTTTATTTGATTGTTAGATCCTAATTAATTAGTTCTTCTAGCAGCTTATGTGACTCCGTTTATTTGATTCGGTTTTATTGAATCTTTTATGTGTTCTTGTTTTAAGGTTTGAAACTTAAGATGATTGCATGTAATTGGTGCTAGAATTAGGGTTTTAATTCTAATTCACAAGTAGTAAAGGCTTATCAAACGGGTCGGAATCAAAATAAGAAGGATCGCGGATAGACGAGCGTTCGCTAGGTCGCGCACTTTAATTAACAACTCTTCTCCTATGCGTTAGATATGTTATTGATTGATCACCTTTGCATGTTTAATTGTTTAATCTAGATGAGCGTTCACTAGGTTAATTTTCATAGAAGAGGTTTTATTTGGGGAATGATAACCCGTGTGGGCATTCCACATATGTTAGTTTCGGTTTCATGGCTAGGGAACTTGGTTAATTTTCGGTCCAATGATTAATAAACTTGTGTATATGTGGCTGAACTTTATATACTTTGTGTTTCATCCCATCTCATTTAATTTATTCTTTGTAGTTTAATTAATTTATTTCATTCAATTTATCTCTTAAACCCCCTTACTTTGTACATATGTATATATTCTTTATACTTGTTAATAATAATTCTTTATTTTATTTAATTCTTTGTGACAATTTTTGTTAGGTACACCCTTTGATCTCCGTTGTGAACGATACCCTACTATGCACTATACTACTACCGATAGGGTTTTTTTAAATTGATGCTCCTTTTGGGCCTGTCACCTTCCAGTCCATGTTATGTGGAGTTGACCCGGAGCCTTTTCAATTGATGTCATCTGGCTTCTCCATTCTGCCTGATGTATCCGGAGACGTACTTGATGGAACTCTACTGACGTTAGTGTTCCAGATCTCAGTGAAGGCAAATTCAGCCAGACGTGCTGTGGATTTGGCAACAGGCACGGTCCAGGACACGCTCAAAAGGATCCGAGCCGCAGTCAAATAAGGAGCAAACGTTGGATGCAAGGCCCTGCTAGCCTTGTTTGTGACTGTTG
The DNA here is from genome assembly GCA_030142095.1 of Rubus idaeus. Taxonomy (NCBI): domain Eukaryota; kingdom Viridiplantae; phylum Streptophyta; class Magnoliopsida; order Rosales; family Rosaceae; genus Rubus; species Rubus idaeus. The sequence continues at coordinate 13,662,552 of CM057966.1, read as the reverse complement.
GTGACTTGCTTCGGGAGGAGCTTCACGATCTTCAAAGGGGAGTCTTTCTGTTTCCCTTTTCATTTACTTAACTGTTGTGTGTTTATTTTTGTTGGTGTGTTTATTTCTGTTTGTATTTTCAATTCAATAACCATGCTTGAATTTTTCATTTTCGTGAAATATTTGTCAACATTGAGGACAATGTTTAATTCAAGTGTGGGGGAAGGTTTATTAAAAAGAAAAAAAAAATTTGAAAAATTTGAAAAATTCAAAAAAATAATTTACTTGTGTTTGTTTTCTACGGTAACAATATATCGACTAGATCATACTTACTCCCTTGGTAGCGTTGAACCTACCATTTGGTTAGTTGTAAAAACCGAGGTTCATTAAATTATTACCTAAATTCCTAACAATTGTCGTTAAATAGTATAATGAGAAATAAAGGTTTTTCCCACAGAAGATTGTTATATTTACTTTTAATGTCACGAAAAATTAAATTAAATAAAGAATTATATTTACAAGTATAAAGAATAAAGAATATATATATATACAAAATTAAATAAACTATACAGTATTGTTTCTATTTACAAAAATATACATTATATACAAAAGTATTTTTTGGTGGTTTTTGAGATTTTTGAAAACATTAAAAGAAATATTTTTGGATTTTTATTATTTTTGAAAACAAGAAACACACACACAAATATTGTTTTGAAGATTAACCAACTCCCTAGCCATGAATCCGAAACTAACATATGTAAGATGCTGGACCACCATACATCTCCCAAATAAAACTTTCCCTAACAATTAACTCCGAGACCACTCTGTCAGCTAATCACTAGAAAAAGAGTTGTTAATTCAAGTGCACGACCTAGCGGGACCGCCCAACTATCCGTGATCCTTATTATTTAGTTTCAACATTAAAGATAAAACCAAACAAACAAAATTCACATAAGCTGCTAGAAGAATTAATCAACTTCAATTCAACAATTATTATACAAAATAGAAAATAAACAAACAATAACATTTCCCAAAATTATTCACGAATAGTTAATTAAACAAAAATAAATTATAATAAATAAACAGAGTTTGGGAAAAATGTTACTGTTGTGTCCATGAAAATGGACACTGTCTGGCAGGCGAAGGTGGCAGACTCAGCTATTAGATCGTAACGGTATTGCAACTTTGGATGTGGCGGGTGCAGATAGTAATTTCAGATTGGACCATTGGGCTTTGGGCCTTGGGCTTTTGCATTTGGAGGCCCAAACTTCATTTGTTGACCGGGTCAGCCCAAGACTTGCTGACTTTGACTTTTTCTTCTCCCTTTGACCGCGTCTTTCTTCTTTGTTTCCAGTTGAACCCGTGTTTCTTCTTTCTTTATTCTTTCTTCTTTTCCTTCTTCTTTTATTTCTTCTTTTATTTCTTCTTTCTCTCATGAACACACAGGAGAGAGGCCGTGAGAGACTTGGGCAGTGAGGCACGGGCTACGGAGCAACGCCGGGAGGACACGGAGCTGCGAATTGGAAGAAGACTGATAGGAGCACAAAGTGTGACGTTTTTAATGTATTTTCCCTACTATTTGGCTATGATTTAATTGTAACTTTGCTATTTTTGCTTAGTTTCCATATTTGAGTCCCTAAATGATGTATAAATGTGAATACGTGCAGAAAATCGGAGCTCGGAAATTTACGAAGTCTAATGGGCTTTTTCGAGGCCCATTAGGAGGTGAGCTGCCGTGAGGCCCAAGATGAAGGCCCAAACCCAAGAAGGAGGCCCAAACCCAAGATGGAAGGCCCAAATCCATGAAGGAAGGCCCAAGTTCACAAAGCATGAGGAAAGGCCCAAGCCCAGATTTTCGGACATTCTGCCTGTGCAGATTAGTCAACTTGCGAAGCCCATATCTCCCAATTGAACCGTTGGATCCAGCTGTATTTTTGATACACGCTGCATGTGTGTGTTAGATATTCTGTATTAAAATTTGAGAATCATCCAACCGTTCAAACGTGCATTATTCCGTTCTAAGTGGGAATAGCTCAGTGCTGCCTGCTTTTTATTTCTTTCCTCTTCTTTTATTTTCAATGCTCCACTCACCCCTATATTCTTTCCTCTTCTTTCTACCCACACCATTAGTGTTTAATTTCTTTTACTTAAATAAATGGTTAATTGCAACCCATTATATTTCCACCATGCCACTTACCATTTCTTTATCTCCCACTTAAATTCCACTTCTCTTCCCTTTCTTTCTTTATTTCTTGCATTGTCTTCATCTTCCTCTCCATTCTCCTATAAATAGCAGCCTCATTCTTCTCTTCAAACACACCCCAATGGGGAGGGACAAACCCTCCTCTTTCTCTTCTCATTTCTCATTTTCCATTCTCTAATACTATGGGTTTTCAAGACTTCAAGGAGGAGGAGAATGCGTCTACACCATCACCACCAGCCCCTATTCAACATCACCATCACCATCATCACCTTGTCTTCACAGCTTGGATTACTTGTGGTCAAGGATTCAAGATGTGGTTTCAAGATCTTCATACTATTCATACGGTGTATTTCGACTTAACCTTTAAATTTATGCCTCTTTGTTGCTTGTTTATCTTTTGTATTAGTTAACACAACATGAATTATGTAATTTTCAGCCTTTGTTTATGGGTTTATTTAATTGTTGGATCCTATTTAATTAGTTCTTCTAGTAGCTTATGTGACTCCGTTTATTTGATTCTATTTTAGTAGATAACTTTTATATGTTTTTGTTTTAAGGTTGCAAACTTAAGATGATTGCATATAATTGGTGCTAGAATTAGGGTTTTAATTCTAATTCACAAGTAGTAAAGGCTTTGGAAAGAGGTCGGAAACAAATAAGAAGGATCACGGATAGATGGGCGGTCCCACTAGGTCGTGCACTTTAATTAACAACTCTTCTTTTATGCGTTGGACATGTTTTGATTAGCTACCTTTGCATGTTTGATTGGTTAATCTAGGTGCGGTCGCTTAGGTTACTTTTCATGAAAGTGGTTTTATTTGGGGAATGATAATTGGCGGTCCAGCATTCCACATATGTTAATTTCGGTTTCATGGCTAGGGAACTTGGTTAATTTTCGGTCCAATAATTGGTAAACTTGTATACTTGTGGCTGAACTTTATATACTTTATGTTTCATCCCATTTTATTTAATTTATTCTTTGTAATTTAATTAATTCATTTCATTCAATTTATGACTCAATCCCCCTTTTACTTTGTACATATGTATATATTTATACTTTATACTTGTTAATAATTCTTTATTTTATTTAATTCTTGTGACAATTTTTGTTAGGTACACCCTTTGATCTCCGTTGTGAACGATACCCTACTATGCACTATACTACTACCGATAGGGTTTTTTAAATTGATGCTCCTTATTGGCGTATCAAAGACGGCCGGCACAAATGGGCTGGGCAGGGGGCTTCACGGCGTCGTCATCGGCAACGGGAACAGAGAACAGCGGTGCCGGATTTGCAGCGAATGGCATCAACGGATTGGATCGCCGGTCCGGGTTCGAATTGCAGCGGCTAGGTGCGGAGATCAACGGTGGCGTCGGAATTTGGTGATGCGGGTTATGAAACCGGGACGGGATCGACGCGGCCGTTGAGGAGATCGACGGTGAGAGGTCGATCCGGAACTGGGCACGGGTTCGGGGAACAGCGGCGCGGGAGCATGGAGGCACGGCGGTGATGCGGTGGTGCTTGATGTTGTCCGAGATGGCTGGAATCCGAGCTGGGCACGGTGTGGTCAATAGCAGCGGCGCTGCTATGAATGCGCAGGTGGGCAGTAGCGGAGATGGGGGTGACGCCGGCGTGTGAGTGATGGTTTCTGCAAACCTGCAAAACAAAAACAAATATAATTAGATAGAAGATGATGAATATGTGATTGATATTGATTGCAGGAAATTTGAGGATTGAATTGGGCAGAGAATTAGATTGAGATGCCATGGTGATGAATGGAATTGTGCCGTGAGGGACAGAGGGAAGAGAGGACTGATTGTTGATGATTTCAGTTTGCGGGGGCTCTCTTAAATAGCTGGAGAAAGGGAGAACAGCCAAGGAGCAGAGGGAAGTGGGAGGCCGGCAGTGGGAATATGCAGTGATGGTGGAGAGGTTTGGTGAAGCTAGAAGCCAAGGAGGAGGTGCCGGCAGTGGAGGAAAACCAGGAAACAAATGGACTGTAGCTGGGAGAAGTGGAGAAGTGAGCGGCGTGTAACATGGCTGCAGTAAAGAGAAATCAAACAAAATAAAACAACAAACCAAAAGAAAATTAAAGAAATAAATAAAATAAAATAACAGAAAAATAAAATAACAAAAAGAAACACAAATAATAAAATATAAAATAAGGGAAAATATAATGGAGGTTTGAATTATGTTTCGCCACCGCGTGTGGTGGTTGCGCCGCCTTATGTGGTGGTTCGCCGACAAATTGTCGGGATTCGGAATGGTTCCCGAAATCTTCGTACAATATTTAATTCCACAAATGAAAGTCACGGTTGACTTTCCGATTTACGCTGAAAATCTCCAAAATTCACCTTTTCTGTGCAGATTGACATTTTTCTGGTATTTTCCCTAAAATCACAAAAACAAATATTAAACAAACAATTAAGCTTTCGGAATAGCAAAATCCAGTAATTAAAGGCACTTTGTGAACGTATTTCACGTTCACATCACACCCCTACACTTGAACTATTGCTAGTCCTCGAGCAAACACGAAACAAAACATCACAAAACAGAAAGGGAAACACAAAACAGACGGTCTTTCCAACCATAATCCTCAGCGAGTTCGAAAAAATTATAATCAAGAGAATAAAAATTATATACCAAAGTTAAAGAATTTGCTAAGCATTTAATATGTACATCTCATTTATGCTCGGGTGTGTGTGTGAAAACCAAATGTACAAATAATCTCATGCAATCCAATAGGCACATCGAAACAACATTAACCACTAAAGCTCACAAGATTCACTAAATATTTCCGCTCAGTGTTTAGGGTTAAGTGTTTACTCTCAAAACAATTACACAAGTAGTGTTCCCATATGCTTGCTCATTAACCGACTCTCTACAATTAATCTACAACTCATCAGATCATAAGGACTTTTTAGGTGAAACAGGGACAAAAGGATGAACGGTAAATGGTGAATGGTAAATGATGAATGGTAAATGAAGTGAAAGGACTCGAAATGAAAAATGTTTTACATGTTTGCAAGACAAGTCAACGACTTTGAAACTCATACCTATGCTAAACCCGAAACAACTCTTATTTTCCTCCAACCTTTTATTGAAAATAAAACAAGAAAATAACTCTATTTTTGGAATTTCTCTTTCTGACATTTTTTTTTCTTTCTTTTCTATTTTTTTTCTTCGAGGAATTTATTCCTTCTTTTTGTTTCTGATTTTTTTTTTCTTTGAACAAATACAACAAAATAAATACACCCCCACACTTGCCTTTTGGTATACTACCGTACAAATCCGAAGCATAAAACATAAGAAGTCACTATCATCGTCTTGCAAACACAGTAAAACAAGGGTGAAATGGTGTGGGTGAACAAAAGAAACGGCTAATGAGTGATCAGTTCAAAAGGGGATTCCTAAAGTTCGTGTTTAGATGGATGGTGAATATTTTGGCCATGGTGCTCAACTAATGCCTTAATCATTTCTAATTCATCACAGATTAATAAAAAGTTTCAAGCGGTCTCTGAGCAAGTTCTAGGTTCAAAACTCATGAATTGTGCACACATGAAGAACGAGTAAATGTATGAAATATGCATACATGTGAATATACAATAGGCTCAAATCCTCACATTTTCTGGGTATGCATGACAATGTATGTTCAAATGTGCTTCTCGGATTGCAGTCAACTAATCGAAACAGGTTATGTGAACATGGAATTTCGAGCAATCACAAGTTATGCAAATTAAATCCAAAGCAAACTACACAAAGCCTTGACATATAATCAACATTCTCCTAATCACAACAGATTAAACTCAATTCATCATCGGAATTGGAAAGAACAAAACACAACACGAATAAACACACAAAAACACACAAACAGAAGCAAATATTTTTGTAATTTTTGATTTTTTTGAATTTTTTTTTATTTTTCAATTTACGTAACAATACGTGACCACAGTGACTTACTAAGTGCAATGGTAGGTTCAACGCTACCAAGGGAGTAAGTATGATTTAGTCGATATATTGTTACCGTAGAAAACAAAAAAAGTAAATTATTTTTTTGAATTTTTCAAATTTTTCAAATTTTTTCTTTTCTTTTCAATAAACCTTCCCCCCACACTTGAATTAAACATTGTCCTCAATGTTAGACAGATATTTCACGAAAATGAAAAATTCAAGTATGGTTATTGAATTTAAACACACAAACATAAATCAACAGAAGTAAACACACAACATATATACAAATGAAAAAGATAGGTTAAAGAAAATCTCCCCCTTGAAGATCGTAAAGCTCCTCCCGAAGCAAGTCACCAACAGTCACAAACAAGGCTAGCAGGGCCTTGCATCCAACGTTTGCTCCTTAGTTGACTGCGGTTCTGATCCTTTGAAGTGTGTCCTGGACAAGGGTTGTTGCCGACTCCACGGCAGACTTGGCTGATGTAGCCTTCACTGAGATCTGGAACACCATAGTCAGTAGTGTTCCGTCAAGAATGGCTCCGGATACGTTTGGCAGAATGGAGAAGCCAGAAGACATAAGCGGAAATGGCTCCGGTTGAACTCCACATAGCAAACACTGGAGAATGGAATGGTTAATCGGCGCGTAAATCACAGACGACCCCGTTGCATCGGTGCAACACTCCTGAAGAATGAGGAAGTCGTTGTGACTATCTATGGCGAGCACCGAAATCTGGTTCCGCGGGTCAAGACCGATGGAGAAATTTGCTAGCACACGCACCGAGCTGTCCATCGACATGCTATCCCACATTGGTCTAGTCTGAACGTCTTTGAGGAACTCAAAGATCCTGGTGTGATGGGAGAGATGAACGACGGAACAACCAGCAGTACGATTGACTCCAGGGGGCTTGCTTGGATCACCCCTTCGCTTATTGGTCCTGACCTCCATTCGAGTGTCCCTTGTTCGGTTCGAACAAGTCCAGTGGTGGTACGTGGAGTTGCTGATGTCGTTGAAGAAACAGATCGTCATCTGTTTTGCCATTTCCGCAAGTCCTCTTCTTCCTTCAAGAGAAATAATCGAGTCACCGGGTGAAGAGTGGATACCTGTGGCGCACATGTAGCGCTCGGCTTGTCGTTGGAGGGTTGAGATCCAACGCTTTGCACCAAAAGCGAACCCTGAATGAACAAACGGTTCGAAAATGGCCTTCATCTCCTTTTCGCGTACATCCACGTGCTCCACCCAAGTAACTAAGGAAGATCCATTATGCAAATCACGTATCAAGCATCCGGAGGGGCGTTTTCGGCAAATCGATCTCACGGAAGGCTTCGGATTTGTGCGCAATTCATCCACGGAGACATCCACAACGACCCAACTTCCATCCAGTTGTTGGTGAGAATACCGAACGAACTGGACTTCACGAGTTGAGACGATGTGAGATGGCACCAGAAACTCGGCCGACATCACCTGCATATGCTCCTCGTAGCCTTCTTCGTTGTTGGACGATAAGATCTCCAACGTTTTGGCGTTTGTGATCATGCTACAGAAGACTGGCAACCATCGACCAACATCCATTAAGATCTGAACGATGGTGGTCGGATAAAGATGGATGGTTGCCGAGTGTCTCGACGATTCGGCTTTGAAGTACGGAGCAGGTTCAGCTCGTTGAAACACTCGCAAGTACTCGGCCCTATGAAGAGTTTCGGGATGAATAGACGTGTCGGGAGTCGGTGAAGTTATCCACAAAGGAAATCCGGCAGTGGCCATGAGCAGGAGCTCGTGTTTGGCCTTACGGACGATATCCGAGATCAAGTCGGTGTGGACTCCGACAAGATCATGAGCAGGTCCGGGAAGATGGTCAGATGGAATAGGTAAGGATGGGCGCTCGACTAGTGTAGGCATGATGCTCCGCACATCCCGTCTCAAGTGGTCCATGTCGATCGAATCATCGGACAACTCGAGAAGAGGCTCTTGTTGTGGAGGAACAACTTCGAGCCTTCGCCTAGGCACATCTGAGTGCGGAACAGGACCTCCGCAATTGGGACAGATGCCGCGGTGGAGAGCATCGACGAGTCGTTGATTCAGAAGTTGAAGCTCCTCGTTCTTGCTCACCAGCTGATCGTTTCTTCGCTCTAACTCGGCAATACGTTGCTCAGACGTCAGGATACCGAATTTCTTCCTATTTCTCGACCCCCAATAATAGACTTGGTCCTCCTCTAGTCCGATTTTCGGACCAAATCTTTCTCGTTGTGGTTTCGTGGGGTGAGAATACACCACAAAGAAAGCCGCAAGTGCATCTCTCTGAGCTTTGGTGTACTTTGTCGGCGGAAGTCTCCTATAGACAGGAGCGGCTTCCGGCTCAATAGGTGGATCAGCAACCAAGATTGGTGCTTGGGGTAGTGGTTGCGGTTGCGGTTGTGGTTGTGGCTCGGTCGGCATGCTAGCATCGGCGCTATTGAGCATGCTCGGTGGAATTATTTCAGCCAAGCCTTCAAAGATTGGGTTCTCTGAAGGACCTGCCTGAAACAAATCACTGAAAGAATTCACTCTTTTGGCCATTTCTGGGTTGGGAAGGGAGGATAACTTTCTGGGTTTGGGAGATTTTCTGGGAAAACTGAAGAACAGATGAAGAACACGAAGAGAAAACGAGAGAGAGAGAGAGAGAGAGACTAAGGGAAACCTAAGGGAAATGCGTGAAATGAAACACACGAACAGAAGGGAAGGGAAGGGAACGGACGCACGCTCGCACACGTGCCACAGACAGAAGACCCGTAATTTCCGGATCGAGCGACGAAAGTCGTAAAGTCTACAGTAGACACGCACGCGGTTTATTAAAGAAATCGGCCGACGCAAAAGTCGTGCGTCGGCCCAATCACATTTTTTTCTGATTTTCGATTTTTTATTTTTTTTATTTTTTTAATACTTTACGAAAAGTCGTAAAGTGAACAGTGAAAACGCGTCGCACACGCGCTTGCCGACACTTTAAACGGGCCTGGGCCATCGAAATGGTTTGGGCCTTAAAGTGGGCCTGGGCCAAAGAAAACTCCGGCCCATTATTGGTGGGTTTAACTAATGGGCCTAAAAACGAACAGGCCCGACACGCTAAAATGGGCTTGGGTTACGGGTTTTGGGCTTCGTGAATGACACGAGCCCAATGGGCTAAAATTTTTTATTTTTTTTATTTTACGAAACCTAAAACCCTAACCAATCACACAAACGAATGGGCCTAAAGCGCAATAATAAATAACAAACAAACAAGCCTAAAACAAACAAACAGTAATTAAAAAAAGTGAAAATAAATAATTACAAAACAGTAAAACAAACAAACACACTTTTTTTTTTTATTATTTACAATTACAAATTTTCTTTTTTTATTTTTATTTTTTATTTTTAAAACAAATTAATAACAAAAGTGAAAAGGAAACTTACCTTTTTACTTCCGAGGAAACCGAAAAATCACCAACAAGACATCAACCTCAAGGTTTTTCAACCTTGACTTCCTAAACGTATGCTCCGATGTATGTGGTAAAATTTCCGAATAACCCGGATTATTCCCTATAAAAAGTTTAAAGGTTAGTAATAAAATTTACAAGTTAAAAACAAAATATTTACAAAGTTAAAAATAATGTCACAAATTATCTATACAAAATAAATAAATAAAATTTCCTATGTCTAAGTATATTTTATTTACACAAAAATATTTTCTTTTGTCTGAATATAGTTGAAAAAAAAGAAAGTTGATTCCAAGCGGTAACTCAAGGTGGACTTACGGCCTAGGTGCAATGCCTTGACTTAAATGACTTTCCGTGTTTTCAGAAGGCGAATGGCCAGATCACAAGAGATAAGCAAGAGGCAGGATTCATTTAGTGGACAAGTCCTCTGAATCCAATTTTACAAACCCGTCACCCAGAGTCTTGATCATATCTAGACACCATTCATGTGCCCCTTACTCAGTTGAGAAAGCACTTAAGTGTTCGACAATTCTCCAAGTGTTAATAAAGGCCGCCCTCAACCTCAAATAACCTTACGGTAAAAATGAAGGGTTTAGGCCAATATTAACAAAAGGACCTTACCTAATCCGTTCAAGTTACAACTTACAACAACAAAAAATATAATCAACTATATAAAAGACACCTAAATAAATTACTAAGTGTAAAAATATAAACAAGTGAGTATAAATAAAATTAACAAGTATTATTTACAAAAAGTAAAAAGTCAATAGTCAATAGTCAATAGTAAACAGTCAATAGTAAAAAGTCAAAAGTAAATAGTCAAAAGTAAATAGTCAATAGTAAAAGTCAAAAGTAAATAGTAAAAACAATCCCCGGCGAGCCGGCGCCAAAATGGTTAGAGGTATTTTTAACCTACGTCATTAATTATTACCTAAATTCCTAACAGTTGTCGTTGTAAAGTATAATGGGAAATAAAGGTTTTTCCCACAGAAGATTGTTATATTTACTTTTAATGTCACGAAAAATTAAATTAAATAAAGAATTATATTTACAAGTATAAAGAATAAAGAATATATATATATACAAAATTAAATAAACTATACAGTATTGTTTCTATTTACAAAAATATACATTATATACAAAAGTATTTTTTGGGGGTTTTTGAGATTTTTGAAAACATTAAAAGAAATATTTTTGGATTTTTATTATTTTTGAAAACAAGAAACACACACACAAGTATTGTTTTGAAGATTAACCAACTCCCTAGCCATGAATCCGAAACTAACATATGTAAGATGCTGGACCACCATACATCTCCCAAATAAAACTTTCCCTAACAATTAACTCCGAGACCACTCTGTCAGCTAATCACTAGAAAAAGAGTTGTTAATTCAAGTGCACGACCTAGCGGGACCGCCCAACTATCCGTGATCCTTATTATTTAGTTTCAACATTAAAGATAAAACCAAACAAACAAAATTCACATAAGCTGCTAGAAGAATTAATCAACTTCAATTCAACAATTATTATACAAAATAGAAAATAAACAAACAATAACATTTCCCAAAATTATTCACGAATAGTTAATTAAACAAAAATAAATTATAATAAATAAACAGAGTTTGGGAAAAATGTTACTGTTGTGTCCATGAAAATGGACACTGTCTGGCAGGCGAAGGTGGCAGACTCAGTATTAGATCGTAACGGTATTGCAACTTTGGATGTGGCGGGTGCAGATAGTAATTTCAGATTGGACCATTGGGCTTTGGGCCTTGGGCTTTTGCATTTGGAGGCCCAAACTTCATTTGTTGACCGGGTCAGCCCAAGACTTGCTGACTTTGACTTTTTCTTCTCCCTTTGACCGCGTCTTTCTTCTTTGTTTCCGTTGAACCCGTGTTTCTTCTTTCTTTATTCTTTCTTCTTTTCCTTCTTCTTTTATTTCTTCTTTTATTTCTTCTTTCTCTCATGAACACACGGAGAGAGGCCGTGAGAGACTTGGGCAGTGAGGCACGGCGCTACGGAGCAACGCCGGGAGGACACGGAGCTGCGAATTGGAAGAAGACGGCCGGCACAAATGGGCTGGGCAGGGCTTCACGGCGTCGTCATCAGCAACGGGAACAGAGAACAGCGGTGCCGGATTTGCAGCGAATGGCATCAACGGATTGGATCGCCGGTCTGGGTTCGAATTGCAGCGGCTAGGTGCGGAGATCAACGGTGGCGTCGGAATTTGGTGATGCGGGTTATGAAACCGGGACGGGATCGACGCGGCCGTTGAGGAGATCGACGGTGAGAGGTCGATCCGGAACCGGGCACGGGTTCGGGGAACAGGGGCGCAGGAGCATGGAGGCACGGCGGTGATGCGGTGGTGCTTGATGTTGTCCGAGATGGCTGGAATCCGAGCTGGGCACGGTGTGGTCAATAGCAGCGGCGCTGCTATGAATGCGCAGGTGGGCGTAGCGGAGATGGGGGCGACGCCGGCGTGTGAGTGATGGTTTCTGCAAACCTGCAAAACAAAAACAAATATAATTAGATAGAAGATGATGAATATGTGATTGATATTGATTGCAGGAAATTTGAGGATTGAATTGGGCAGAGAATTAGATTGAGATGCCATGGTGATGAATGGAATTGTGCCGTGAGGGACAGAGGGAAGAGAGGACTGATTGTTGATGATTTCAGTTTGCAGGGGCTCTCTTAAATAGCTGGAGAAAGGGAGAACAGCCAAGGAGCAGAGGGAAGTGGGAGGCCGGCAGTGGGAATATGCAGTGATGGTGGAGAGGTTTGGTGAAGCTAGAAGCCAAGGAGGAGGTGCCGACAGTGGAGGAAAACCAGGAAACAAATGGACTGTAGCTGGAGAAGTGGAGAAGTGAGCGGCGTGTAACATGGCTGCAGTAAAGAGAAATCAAACAAAATAAAACAACAAACCAAAAGAAAATTAAAGAAATAAATAAAATAAAATAACAGAAAAATAAAATAACAAAAAGAAACACAAATAATAAAATATAAAATAAGGGAAAATATAATGGAGGTTTGAATTATGTTTCGCCACCGCGTGTGGTGGTTGCGCCGCCTTATGTGGTGGTTCGCCGACAAATTGTCGGGATTCGGAATGGTTCCCGAAATCTTCGTACAATATTTAATTCCACAAATGAAAGTCACGGTTGACTTTCCGATTTACGCTGAAAATCTCCAAAATTCACCTTTTCTGTGCAGATTGACATTTTTCTGGTATTTTCCCTAAAATCACAAAAACAAATATTAAACAAACAATTAAGCTTTCGGAATAGCAAAATCCAGTAATTAAAGGCACTTTGTGAACGTATTTCACGTTCACATCACCATTGCACTAAGTAAGTCACTGTGGTCATGTATTGTTACCCTAATAAAAAAATTTGAAAAAGAAAAAAAAATAGTTTTGTAAGCTCGTTTGTTTCGCACTGGCTTTGGAGCTATTGACTCTTAGAAAGTGCTTGTTTGTTTATTTGAGCTATATCATTTAAAAAAAAATCAATCAAAAAAATCAAAAAAATCAAAAATTACAAAAATATTTGCTTCTGTTTGTGTGTTTTGTGCTTTGATCTTTCCAATCCCAAGGATGAATTGAGTTTAATTGTTGTGATTAGGAGAATGTTTATTATATGTCAAGGCTTTGTGTAGTTTGCTTTGAATTTAATTTGCATAACTTGTGATTGCTCGAAATTCCATGTTCACATAACCTGTTTCGATTAATTGATTGCAATCCGAGAAGCACATTTAAACATACATTGTCATGCATGCCCAGAAAATGTGAGGACTTGAGCCTATTGAATATTCACATGTATGCATATTTCATACATTTACTCGTTCTTCATGTGTGCACAATTCATGAGTTTTGAACCTAGAACTTGCTCAAAGACCACTTGAAACATTTTGTTAATCTGTGATGAATTAGAAATGAGTAAGGCATTAGTTGAGCACCATGGCCAAAGTATTCACCATCCATCTAAACACGAACTTTAGGAATCCCCTTTTGAACTAAACACTCATTAGCCGTTTCTTTTGTTCACCCACACCATCTCACCCTTGTTTTATTTATGTTTGCAAGACGATGATAGTGACTTCTTATGTTCTTATGCTTCGGGTTTTGATTTGTATGGTAGTATACCAAAAGGCAAGTGTGGGGGTGCATTTTATTTTGTTGTATTTGTTCAAAGAAAGAAAGAAAAAAAATCGAAAACAAAAAGAAGGAATAAAGTTCCTCAAAGAAAAAAAATAGAAAAGAAAGAAAGAAAGAAAAAAATGTCAGAAAGAGAAATGTCAAAAATAGAGTTATTTTCTTGTATTATTTTCAATAAAAGGTTGGAGGAAAATAAGAGTTGTTTCGGGTTTAGCATAGGTATGAGTTTCAAAGTCGTTGATTTGTCTTGCAAACATGTGAAACATTTTTCATTTCCAGTCCTTTCACTTCATTTACCATTCACCATTTACTATCCACCCTTTGGTCCCTGTTTCACCTGAAAGTCCTTATGATCTGATGATTTGTGGATTAATTGTAGAGAGTTGGTTAATGAGCAAGCATATGGGAACACTACTTGTGTAATTGTTTTGAGAGTAAACACTTAACCCTAAACACTGAGCGGAAATATTTAGTGATCTTGTGAGGTTTAGTGGTTAATGTTGTTTCGATGTGCCTATTGGATTGCTTGACATTAATTGTATACTTGGTTTTCACACACTTCACCCGAGCATAAATGAGATGTGCATGTTAAACACTTAGCAAATTCGTTAGCATTGGTATATAATTTTTATTCTCCTGATTATAACTCTTCTGAGCTCGCTGAGGATTATGGTTGGAAAGAATATATGTTTTGTGTTTCCCTTTTCTGTTTTATTTTGTGTGGTTTTAAGTTTTGTGTTGCTAAGGGACTAGCAATAGCTCAGTGTGGGGGAATTTGATAGGAGCACAAAGTGTGACGTTTTTAATGTATTTTCCCTACTATTTGGCTGCGTTTTATTGATTAACTTTGCTATTTAGCTTAGTTTCCATATTTGAGTCCCTAAATGATATATAAATGTGAATACGTGCAGAAAATCGGAGCTCGGAAATTTACGAAGTCTAATGGGCTTTTTCGAGGCCCATTAAGAGGTGCGCTGCCGTGAGCCCAAGATGAAGGCCCAAACCCAAGAAGGAAGGCCCAAGTCCACAAAGCATGAAGGGGGCCCAAGCCCATGAAGGAGGCCCAAATCCATGAAGGAAGGCCCAGGTTCACAAGGCATGAGGAAAGGCCCAAGCCCGGATTTTCGGACATTCTGCCTGTGCAGATCATTCAACTTGCGAAGCCCATATCTCTCAATTGCACCGTCAGATCTAGCTGTAATTTTTATACACGCTGCATGTGGATGTTAGCTGCTCCCAAATAATATTTCAGAATCATCCCACCGGTGGAACGTCCATTATGCCGCTCTAAGTGCGCACTGCTCAGTATTGTCTGCTTTTTATTTC
Organism: Rubus idaeus; assembly: GCA_030142095.1. Classification (NCBI taxonomy): domain Eukaryota; kingdom Viridiplantae; phylum Streptophyta; class Magnoliopsida; order Rosales; family Rosaceae; genus Rubus; species Rubus idaeus. The sequence goes on along the minus strand of CM057966.1, from coordinate 13,647,489 downwards.
TTTCCTCTTCTTTTATTTTCAATGCTCCACTCACCCCTATATTCTTTCCTCTTCTTTCTGCCCACAATATTAGTGTTTGATTTCTTTTACCTAAATAAATGGTTCATTGCCATATGACTACATTTCCACCATTCCACTTACCATTTCTTTTCTACCACTCACATTCCACTTCTCTTCCCTTTCTTTCTTTATTTCTTTCATTGTCTTCTTCTTCCTCTCCATTCTCCTATATATAGCAGCCTCATTCTTCTCACCAATACACACCCCAATGGGGAGGGACAAACCCTCCTCTTTCTCTTCTCCATCTCACATCATATTTTCCATTCTCTAGTATTTAGGGTTTTCAAGTCTTCAAGGAGGAGGGGAGCTGTTTACACCATTACCACCAGCCATCAACCATCATCACCACCATCATCATCACCTTGGGAATCTCGGCTTTTGAGTTACTCGCGTGAGGATTTAAGAGTTTGTGATCTTCGAGTTCTTCCTACTTTCCATATGGTGTACTTCAACTTATTCTTTAATTACTCTTTTTGAGTTCCTCTTTGTTGCTTGATTATTCTTTGTATTAGTTAACATGACATGATTTATATAATTTCCAGCCTATTTATATGAGTTTATTTAGTTATTGGATCCTAATTAATTAGTTCTTCTAGTAGCTTATGTGACTCTGTTTACTTGATTCCGAATTATAGAAAACTTTTATGTGTTTATGTTATAGGGATCGATACTTATAATATTTGCATATAATTGGAGCTAGAGTTAGGGATTACAATTCACCTAATAGTTTTGGAAACCTAATTCACGAGTAGTAAAGGCTTTGGACAAAGGTCGGTGTCAAATAAAAAGGATTGCGGACATATGGACTTTTCTATAATGGGTCGTGCACTTTAATTAACAACTCTTTTCTATGCGTTAAATATGGTTTGATTAGCTAGCTTTCTAGACTAAGATGGCATGTTTAATCGGTTAATCTAGGTGCTTTCACTTAGGTTAATTTTCATAGAGATGTTTTATTTGGGGAATGGTTAGCTTCTAACTTTCCACATATGTTAATTTCGGTTTCATGGCTAGGGAACTTGGTTAATTTTCGGTCCAATAATTGGTAAACTTGTATACTTGTGGCTGAACTTTATATATTTTGTGTTTCATCCCATCATATTTTATTTATTCTTTGTAATTTAATTAATTTATTTCATTCAATTTATCTCTCAATTCCCCTTTTTACTTTGTACATATGTATATATTTATACTTTATACTTGTTAATAATAATTCTTTATTTTATTTAATTCTTTGTGACATTTTTTGTTAGGTACACCCTTTGATCTCCGTTGTGAACGATACCCTACTTACACTATACTACCGATAGGGATTTTTTTAAATTGATGCTCATTTTGGGCGTATCATGTTTGCTATGTGGAGTTCAACCGGAGCCGTTTCCGCTCATGTCTTCAGGCTTCTCCATTCTGCCTAACGTATCCGGAGCTGTTCTTGACGGAACACTACTGACTATGGTGTTCCAGATCTCAGTGAAGGCTACATCAGCCAAGTCTGCCGTCGAGTCGGCAACTACCCTTGTCCAGGACACACTTCAAAGGATCAGAGCCGCAGTCAATTAAGGAGCAAACGTTGGATGCAAGGCCCTGCTAGCCTTGTTTGTGACTGTTGGTGACTAGCTTCGGGAGGAGCTTCACGATCTTCAAGGGGGAGTTTTTCTTTAACCTATCTTTTTCATTTGTATATATGTTGTGTGTTTACTTCTGTTTATATTTGTGTGTTTATTTCGGTTGGTGTGTTTATTTCTGCATGTGTGTTTAAATTCGATAACCATGCTTGAATTTTTCATTTTCGTGAAATATCTGTCTAACATTGAGGACAATGTTTAATTCAAGTGTGGGGGGAAGGTTTATTAAAAAGAAAAGAAAAAAAATTTGAAAAATTGAAAAAATTCAAAAAAATAATTTACTTGTTTTCGTTTTCTACGGTAACAATATATCGACTAAATCATACTCACTCCCTTGGTAGCGTTGAACCTACCATTGCACTAAGTGAGTCCCTGTGGTCACGTATTGTTACCCTAATAAAAAAAAAAATTGAAAAAAAAATTGAAAAAGAAAAAATAAAATTTGCTTCTGTTGTTTATTTATTTATTTGTTTTCGTTTTCTACGGTAACGGTATATCGACTAGATCATACTTACTCCCTTGGTAGCGTTGAACCTACCATTGCACTTAGTAAGTCCCTGTGGTCACGTATTGTTACGTAAATTGAAAAATCAAAAAAATCAAAAAATCAAAAATTACAAAAATATTTGCTTCTGTTTGTGTGTTTTTGTGTGTTTAGTTGTGTTATGTGTGTTGTGTTCTTTCCAATTCCGATGATGAATTGAGTTTAATTGTTGTGATTAGGAGAATGTTTATTATATGTCAAGGCTTTGTGATTTCCTTTGGATTTAATTTGCATAACTTGTGATTGCTCGAAATTTCATGTTCACATAACCTGTTTCGATTAATTGATTGCAATCCGAGAAGCACATTTAAACATACATTGTCATGCATACCCAGAAAATGTGAGGACTTGAGCCTATTGTATATTCACATGTATGCATATTTCATACATTTACTCGTTCTTCATGAGTGCACAATGCATGAGTTTTGAACATAGAACTTGCTCAGAGACCACTTGAAACATTTTGTTAATCTGTGATGAATTAGAGATGATTAAGGCATTAGTTGAGCACCATGGCCAAAATATTCACCATCCATCTAAACACGAACTTTAGGAATCCCCTTTTGAACTAAATACTCATTAGCCGTTTCTTTTGTTCACCCACACCATCTCACCCTTGTTTTATTGTGTTTGCAAGATAATGATAGTGACTTCTTGTGTTCTTATGCTTCGGGTTTTGATTTGTATGGTAGTATACCAAAAGGCAAGTGTGGGGGTGTATTTATTTTGTTGTATTTGTTCAAAGAAAAAAAAAATCAGAAATAAAAAGAAGGAATAAATTCCTCAAAGAAAAAAAAAGAAAAAAAAGAAAGAGAAATTCCAAAAAAAATAGAGTTATTTTCTTGTATTGTTTTATTTTCAATAAAAGGTTGGAGGAAAATAAGAAAGTTGTTTCGGGTTTAGCATAGGTATGAGTTTCAAAGTCGTTGATTTGTCTTGCAAACATTTGAAACATTTATCATTTTCGAGTCCTTTCACTTCATTTACCATTCACCATTTACCATCCACCCTTTGGTCCCTGTTTCACCTGAAAGTCCTTATGATCTGATGATTTGTAGATGACACGCCCTAAAGGAGCATCAATTTAAAAAAACCCTATCGGTAGTAGTATAGTGCATAGTAGGGTATCGTTCACAACGGAGATCAAAGGGTGTACCTAACAAAAGTTGTCACAAAGAATTAAATAAAATAAAGAATTATTATTAACAAGTATAAAGAATATATACATATGTACAAAGTGAAAATGGGGTTTAAGAGATAAATTGAATGAAATAAATTAATTAAATTACAAAGAATAAATGAAATAAGATGGGATGAAACATAAAGAATATAAAGTTCAGCCACAAGTATACAAGTTTACCAATTATTGGACCGAAAATTAACCAAGTTCCCTAGCCATGAAACCGAAATTAACATATGTGGAATGTTGGACCGCCAATTATCATTCCCCAAATAAAACCACTTTCATGAAAATTAACCTAAGCGACCGCACCTAGATTAACCAATCAAACATGCAAAGGTAGCTAATCAAAACATGTCTAACGCATAAAAGAAGAGTTGTTAATTAAAGTGCACGACCTAGTGGGACCGCCCATCTATCCGTGATCCTTCTTATTTGTTTCCGACCTCTTTCCAAAGCCTTTACTACTTGTGAATTAGAATTAAAACCCTAATTCTAGCACCAATTATATGCAATCATCTTAAGTTTGCAACCTTAAAACAAAAACATATAAAAGTTATCTACTAAAATAGAATCAAATAAACGGAGTCACATAAGCTACTAGAAGAACTAATTAATTAGGATCCAACAATTAAATAAACCCATAAACAAAGGCTGAAAATTATATAAATCATGTCATGTTAACTAATACAAAGGATAAACAAGCAACAAAGAGGCATAAATTTAAAGGCTAAGTCGAAATACACCGTATGAATAGCATGAAGATCTTGAAGCCACATCTTGAATCCTTGACCACAAGTAATCCAAGCCGTGAAGACAAGGTGATGATGGTGATGGTGATGTTGAATAGGGGCTGGTGGTGATGGTGTAGACGCCTTCTCCTCCTCCTTGAAGACTTGAAAACCCATAGTATTAGAGAATGGAAAATGAGAAATGAGAAGAGAAAGAGGAGGGTTTGTCCCTCCCCATTGGGGTGTGTTTGAAGAGAAGAATGAGGCTGATATTTATAGGAGAATGAGGAGGAAGAAGAAGACAATGAAAGAAATAAAGAAAGAAAGGGAAGAGAAGTGGAATTTGAGTGGTAGAAAAGAAATGGTGAGTGGAATGGTGGAAATGTAGTCATATGGCAATTAACCATTTATTTAAATAAAAGAAATCAAACACTAATGGTATGGGAAGAAAGAAACAAACATGGTGTGGTGGGATGGATGGCAATATGGTGGTGAGTGGAGCAATGAGAATAAAAGAAAATGAAAGAAATAAAAAGCAGGCAGCACTGAGCTATTCCCACTTAGAACAGAATAATACACGTTTGAACGGTTGGATGATTCTCAAATTTTAATACAGAATATCTAACACACACATGCAGCGTGTATCAAAATTACAGCTGGATCCAACGGTGCAATTGGGAGATATGGGCTTCGCAAGTTGACTAATCTGCACAGGCAGAATGTCCGAAAATCTGGGCTTGGGCCTTTCCTCATGCTTTGTGAACTTGGGCCTTCCTTCATGGATTTGGGCCTTCCATCTTGGGTTTGGGCCTCCTTCTTGGGCTTGGGCCTCCTTCTTGGGCTTGGGCGTCCTTCTTGGGCCTCACGGCAGCTCACCTCTTAATGGGCCTCGCAAAAGCCCATTATACTTCGTTTCTGCACATGTTCACATTAATACATCATTTTGGACTCAAATATGGAAACTAAGCTAAAATAGCAAAGTTACAATTAAATCATAGCCAAATAGTAGGGAAAACACATTAAAAACGTCACACTTTGTGCTCCTATCAAATTCCCCCACACTTAGCTACTGCTAGTCCTCTAGCAAACACAAGAACAACAGAAAATAGAAAAGGAAACACAAAACAGAATGGTCTTTCCAACCATAACCCTCAGCGAGTTCAAAAGAGTTATAATCAGGAGAATAAAAATTATATACCAAGGCTAAAGAATTTGCTAAGCATTTAACATGTACATCTCATTCATGCTCGGGTGAAGTGTGTGAAAACCAAGTATACAATTAATCTTATGCAATCCAATAGGCACATCGAAACAACATTAACCACTAAACCTCACAAGATTCACTAAATATTTCCGCTCAGTGTTTAGGGTTAAGTGTTTACTCTCAAAACAATTACACAAGTAGTGTTCCCATATGCTTGCTCATCGACCAACTCTCCACGGTTAATCCACAAATCATTAAATCATAAGGACTTTCAGGTGAAACAGGGACCAAAGGGTGGATGGTAAATGGTGAATGGTAAATGGTAAATGAAGTGAAAGGACTCGAAATGAAAAATGTTTTACATGTTTGCAAGACAAATCAACGACTTTGAAACTCATACCTATGCTAAACCCGAAGCAACTCTTATTTTCCTCTAACCTTTTATTGAAAATAAAAAAAAACAACACAATAACTCTATTTTTGGAATTTCTATTTCTTTTTTTTTTCTATTTTTTTTTCTTTGAGGAATTTATTCCTTCTTTTTATTTTTGATTTTTTTTCTTTCTTTGAACAAATACAACAAAATAAATACACCCCCATGATAGGAGCACAAAGTGTGACGTTTTTAATGTGTTTTCCCTACTATTTGGCTATGATTTAATTGTAACTTTGCTATTTTAGCTTAGTTTCCATATTTGAGTCCAAAATAATATATAAATGTGAATACGTGCAGAAAATCGGAGCTCGGAAATTTACGAAGTCTAATGGGCTTTTTCGAGGCCCATTAAGAAGTGAGCTGCCGTCAGGCCCAAGATGGAAGGCCCAAACCCAAGAAGGAGGCCCAAACCCAAGATGGAAGGCCCAAATCCATGAAGGAAGGCCCAGGTTCACAAAGCATGAGGAAAGGCCCAAGCCCAGATTTTCAGACATTCTGCCTGTGCAGATCAGTCAACTTGCGAAACCCATATCTCTCAATTGCGCCGTCAGATCTAGCTGTAATTTTGATACACGCTGCATGTGTGTGTTAGATATTCTGTATTAAAATTTGAGAATCATCCAACCGTCCAAACGTCAATTATTCCGTTCTAAGTGGGAATAGCTCAGTGCTGCCTGCTTTTTATTTCTTTCATTTTCTTTTATTCTCATTGCTCCACTCACCACCATATTGCCATCCATCCCACCACACCATGTTTGTTTCTTTCTTCCCACACCATTAGTATTTGATTTCTTTTATTTAAATAAATGGCTAATTGCCATATGACTACATTTCCACCATTCCACTCACCATTTCTTTTCTACCACTCAAATTCCACTTCTCTTCCTTTTCTTTCTTTATTTCTTTCATTGTCTTCTTCTTCCTCTTCATTCTCCTATAAATAGCAGCTTCATTCTTCTCTACAAATTCACACCCCAATGGGGAGGGACAAACCCTCCTCTTTCTCTTCTCCATCTCACATCATATTTTCCATTCTCTAGTATTTAGGGTTTTCAAGACTTCAAGGAGGAGGAGAAGGCGTCTACACCATCACCACCAGCCCCTATTCAACATCACCATCACCATCATCACCTTGTCTTCACGGCTTGGATTACTTGTGGTCAAGGATTCAAGATGTGGCTTCAAGATCTTCATGCTATTCATACGGTGTATTTCGACTTATTCTTTAATTTCTCTTATGAGTTCCTCTTTGTTGCTTGTTTATCCTTTGTATTAGTTAACATGACATGATTTATATAATTTTCAGCCTTTGTTTATGGGTTTATTTAATTGTTGGATCCTAATTAATTAGTTCTTCTAGTAGCTTATGTGACTCCGTTTATTTGATTCTATTTTAGTAGATAACTTTTATATGTTTTTGTTTTAAGGTTGCAAACTTAAGATGATTGCATATAATTGGTGCTAGAATTAGGGTTTTAATTCTAATTCACAAGTAGTAAAGGCTTTGGAAAGAGGTCGGAAACAAATAAGAAGGATCACGGATAGATGGGCGGTCCCACTAGGTCGTGCACTTTAATTAACAACTCTTCTTTTATGCGTTGGACATGTTCTGATTAGCTACCTTTGCATGCTTGATTGATTAATCTAGGTGCGGTCGCTTAGGTTAATTTTCATGAAAGTGGTTTTATTTGGGGAATGATAATTGGCGGTCCAGCATTCCACATATGTTAATTTCGGTTTCATGGCTAGGGAACTTGGTTAATTTTCGGTCCAATAATTGGTAAACTTGTATACTTGTGGCTGAACTTTATATACTTTGTGTTTCATCATCATATTTTATTTATTCTTTGTAATTTAATTAATTTATTTCATTCAATTTATCTCTCAATTCCCCTTTTTACTTTGTACATATGTATATATTTATACTTTATACTTGTTAATAATAATTCTTTATTTTATTTAATTCTTTGTGACATTTTTTGTTAGGTACACCCTTTGATCTCCGTTGTGAACGATACCCTACTATGCACTATACTACTACCGATAGGGTTTTTTTAAATTGATGCTCCTTTTGAGCCTATCAATTTTTGGCGCCGTCGACGTGGATTGAAAATATTCCTAACCTAATTTTTTTTTTTGTGAATACTGTTTATAATTTTTTGTAATTATTACTGTTTATATTACTTGTCTATATTACTTGTGAATAGTTGTTGTTATTACTTGTTTTTAATACTTGTTCATATTTTGTTACACTTAGTAATTTATTTAGGTGTCTTTTATATAGTTGATTATTTTTTGTTGTTGTAAGTTGTAACTTGAACGGAAATAGGTAAGGTCCTTTTGTTAATATTGGCCTAAACCCTTCATTTTTACCGTAAGGTTATTTGAGGTTGAGGGCGGCCTTTATTAACACTTGGAGAATTGTCGAACACTTAAGTGCTTTCTCAACTGAGTAAGGGGCACATGAATGGTGTCTAGATATGATCGAGACCCTGGGTGACGGGTTTGTAAAATTGGATTCAGAGGACTAGTCCACTAAATGAATCCTGCCTCTCGCTTATCTCTTGTGATCTGGCCATTCGCCTCTGAAAACACGGAAAGTCATTTAAGTCAAGGCATTGCACCTAGGCCGCAAGTCCACCTTAAGTTACCGCTTGGAATCAACTTTCTTTTTTTTCAACTATATTCAGGCAAAAGAAAATATTTTTGTACACTTAAGTGTATTGTGTAAATAAAATATACGTAGACATAGGAAAATTTATTCATTCATTTTGTATAGATAATTTGTGACATATTTTTAACTTTGTAAATATTTTGTTTTTATTTTGTAAAATTATTACTAACCTTTTTTATTTTGTATAGGAAATAATCCGGGTTTATCGGAAATTATACGACATACATCGGAGCATACGTTTAGGAAGTCAAGGTTGAAAAACCTTGAGGTTGATGTCTTGTTGGTGATTTTTGGTTTCCTCGGGAGTAAAAAGGTAAGTTTTCTTTTCATTCTTGTTATTTATTTGATTTAAATAAAAAATAAAAAAAACAAAAAAATAAAAAAAATTTAGCCCATTGGGCTCGTGTCATTCACGAAGCCCAAAACCGATAACCCAAGACCATTAGGGTGTCGGGCCTGTTCGTTTTTAGGCCCATTAGTTTAAGCCCACCAATAATGGGCCGGAGTTTTCTTTGGCCCAGGCCCACTTTAAGGCCCAGACCATTCCGATGGCCCAAGCCCGTTTAAAGTGTCGGCAAGCGCGTGTGCTACGCGTTTTCACTGTTCACTTTACGACTTTTCGTAAAGTATTAAAAAAATAAAAAAATCAAAAATCAAAAATCAAGAAAAAATGTGATTGGGCCGACGCACGACTTTTGCGTCGGCCGATTTGTTTAATAAACCGCGTGCGTGTCTACTGTAGACTTTACGACTTTCGTCGCTCGATCCACGATTTACGGATCTTTGTCTTCGACTTTGGACACGCGTCCGTCCATTCCGTTCCCTTCCCCTTCGGTTTGCGTTAGTTCCCTTAGGTCATTTCACGCGTTTTCCCTCTCTCTCTCTCTCATTCTCTCTCGTTTTCTCTCATCTGTTCTTCATCTGTTCTTGAGCTTTTCCCAGAAACCTCCCAATTCCCAGAAGCTTTCCTCCCTTCCCAAACCACAAATGGCCAAAAGAGTCAATTCTTTCAGCGACTTGTTTCAGGCAGGTCCTTCAGAGAACCCAATCTTTGAAGGCTTGGCTGAAATAATTCCACCAAGCATGCTCAATAGCGCCGATGCTAGCATGCCGACCGAGCCACTACCACAACCACAACCACTACCCCAAGCACCAATCCTGGTTGCTGATCCACCCGTTGAGCCGGAAGCCGCTCCTGTCTATAGGAGACTTCCGAGGACCAAATACACCAAAGCTCAGAGAGAAGCACTGGCGGCTTTCTTTGCGGTGTATTCTCACCCCACCAAGCCACAAAGAGAAAGATTTGGTCCAAAAATCGGATTAGAAGAAGACCAAGTCTACTATTGGGGGTCGAGAAATAGGAAGAAGTTCGGTATCCAGTCTTCCGAGCAGCGTATTGCCGAGCTAGAGAAAAGAAACGATCAGCTGGTGAGCAAAAACGAGGAGCTTCAAATGCAGAATCAAAGACTCGTTGATGCTCTCCACAGCGGCATCTGTCCCAATTGCGGAGGTCCTGTTCCGCACTCAGATGTGCCTAGGCGAAGGCTCGAAGTTGTTCCTCCACAACAAGAGCCTATTCTCGAGTTGTCCGATGATTCCATCGACATGGACCACTTGAGACGGGATGTGCGGAGCCTCATGCCTACCCTAGTCGAGCGCCCATCCGTACCTGTGCCATCTAATCTTCCCGGACCTGCTCATGATCTTGTCGGAGTCCACACCGACTTGATCTCGGATATCGCCCGCAAGGCCAAAGACGAGCTCCTGCTCATGGCCACTGCCGGATTTCCTTTGTGGATAACTTCACCGACTCCGGATACTTCCATTCATCCCGAGACTCTTCATAGGGCCGAGTACTTGCGAGTGTTTCAACGTGCTGAACCTACACCGTACTTCAAAGCCGAATCGTCGAGACACTCGGCAACCATCCATCTTTATCCGACCACCATCGTTCAAATTCTCATGGATGTTGGTCGATGGTTGCCAGTCTTCTGTAGCATGATCACAAACGCCCAGACGTTGGAGATCTTATCCTCCAGCAATGAAGAAGGCTACGAGGAGCAGAAGCAAGTGATGTCGGCCGAGTTTCTGGTGCCATCTCATCTCGTTTCAACTCGTGAAGTCCAGTTCGTTCGGTATTCTCACCAACAACTGGATGGAAGTTGGGTCGTTGTGGATGTCTCCGTGGATGAATTGCGCACAAATCCGAAGCCTTCCGTTAGATCTATATGCCGAAAACGCCCCTCCGGATGCCTGATACGTGATTTGCATAATGGATCTTCCTTAGTCACTTGGGTGGATGATGTGAACGTAAAATACGTTCACAAAGTGCCTTTAATTACTGGATTTTGCTATTCCGAAAGCTTAATTATCTGTTTAATATTTGTTTTCGTGTTTTTAGGGAAAATACGGGGAAAATGTTTATCTGCACAGAATAGGTGAATTTTGGAGATTTTCAGTGTAATTCCGAAAAGTCAACCGTGACTTTTCAGATATCAAAATGACACCGGTCATTTTGAGGATGTGGGCCCAGTTAATGTACGAAGATTTCGGAAACCGTTCCGAATTCCGGCAAATTTGTCGGCGAACCACCACATCAGGCGGCACAACCACCACACGCGGTGGCAGAATATATTTTAAATCTCCATTATATTTTCCCTTGTTTATTTTATAATTTAATTATTTCATTTAATTTCTTTTGTTATTTTATTTTGTTTTATTTTATAATTATTTATTTTAATTATTTTCTTTTATTTCCTTTTCTTTTGTTTGTTTTCTTTGCAGCCGCCATCTCCACTTCAACCACCGAGATTCCTCCTCACATGGTTTCAATTTTCTCTGTGATTCATCTCCAGCTATTTCACCCACACTTCATCTACTGCCTCCACCAAAATCCCACCACCAGCTAGAGTCCAATTTTCCCTGGATTTCATCCACGCCGGCAAGCACTACAGAGCACCCACGAAGCTCCACCATCAATGAATATTCCTTCACCGTTGGCTGCTTCTGCCCCTTCCCCTCTCTATTTAAGGGAGTTCCTGCAGAGTCTTCATCACCAATTCACAATTCAGCAGTTCACAATGGCTCTTTACACCACCACGTCGCCAATCTCAATTTTCATCTCCTCTGTTTACCTGCAAATTAATCACAATCAAAGTAATCATCTTCTAATTTCTCTGTGTTTCTTTTGCAGGTTTGGAAGCAGCTCAAAGCTGCTGTCATCACGGCCCCACTCCGGCGTCTCCATCTCCACCGGCGTCGCTCCCATTCCTTCCCAGCGCCGACGCCGTTCTATCACCGTACAACCCGCCGCGCCTCCCTTGCTTAAGCTGCCCAGGCCGCGCCTGCCCTCTGCCAACAACCCGCCTTGCTTTCTCTGCCCAGATTCCGTCACCGTCGATCTCCATCCGCCGGCGCCGCTCAACCACCGTAGCTGCCACACCACGCCGTCGATCAAAGCAGCCCAGCACCGCTCCCTGCTCTCTCTCGCTCTCTGCAGAAGTTGCGAAGAAGAAGAAGAAATGAATTATGATGCTGACGTGGAGGAAAGAATAAAAAAGAAAGAGAAGGATTTTTGGGTTGAAAAGTCAACCATTGGGAGAAAATGAAGAAAACCGGAATGAAGAAATGCTAAATTGACTTTGTCAATTTGGGTTTTTGACCAAGCCAATTAACCAAGCCCAAAGATCCAATTGCTATCTACACCCACAAGGCCAAAGCCCAAATGCTTTCTGCACCCGCCACATCCAAAGTACTTGTTCGATTTTCTATAGCTGAGTCTGCCACCTTCGCCTGCCAGACAGTGTCCATTTTCATGGACACAACAGTAACATTTTTCCCAAACTCTGTTTATTTATTATAATTTATTTTTGTTTAATTAACTATTCGTGAATAATTTTGGGAAATGTTATTGTTTGTTTATTTTCTATTTTGTGTAATAATTGTTGGATTGAAGTTGATTGATTTTTCTAGCAGCTTATGTGAATTTTGTTTGTTTGGTTTTATCTTTAATGTTGAAACTAAATGATAAGGATCGCGGATAGACGAGCGTTCGCTAGGTCGCGCACTTGAATTAACAACTCTTTTTCTATGCGTTAGACATGTTTAGATTAATCACCTTTGCATGTTTAATTGTTTAATCTAGATGAGCGTTCACTAGGTTGATTTCATGGGAGAAGTTTATTTGGGGAATGATAACCTGCGTAGGCATTCTACATGTGTTAGTTTCGGATTCATGGCTAGGGAGTTGGTTAATCTTCAAAACAATATTTGTGTGTGTTTTCTTGTTTTCAAAAATAATAAAAATCCAAAAATATTTCTTTTTATTGTTTTCAAAAATCTCAAAAACCCCCAAAAATACTTTTGTATATAATGTATATTTTTGTAAATAGAAACAATACTGTATAGTTTATTTAATTTTGTATATATATATATATTCTTTATTCTTTATACTTGTTAATAATAATTCTTTATTTAATTTAATTTTTCGTGACATTAAAAAGTAAATATAACAATCTTCTGTGGGAAAAACCTTTATTTCCCATTATACTTTACAACGACAACTGTTAGGAATTTAGGTAATAATTAATGACTGCGGTGTAAAAACCATCTAATCATTTTGGCGCCGGCTCGCCGGGGATTGTTTTTACTATTGACTTTTTACTTTTGACTTTTTACTATTGACTATTGACTTTTTACTATTTGTAAATAATACTTGTTAATTTTATTTATACTCACTAATTATACTTGTTGATATTTTTTTTACACTTAGTAATTATACTTAGGTATCCTGAATATGGTTGATTATTTTTTTGTTGTTGTAAGTTGTAACTTGAACGGAAATAGGTAAGGTCCTTTTGTTAATATTGGCCTAAACCCTTCATTTTTACCGTAAGGTTATTTGAGGTTGAGGGCGGCCTTTATTAACACTTGGAGAATTGTCGAACACTTAAGTGCTTTCTCAACTGAGTAAGGGGCACATGAATGGTGTCTAGATATGATCAAGACTCTGGGTGACGGGTTTGTAAAATTGGATTCAGAGGACTTGTTGATAGGAGCACAAAGTGTGACGTTTTTAATGTATTTTCCCTACTATTTGGCTATGATTTAATTGTAACTTTGTTATTTTTGCTTAGTTTCCATATTTGAGTCCCTAAATGATATATAAATGTGAATACGTGCAGAAAATCGGAGCTCGGAAATTTACGAAGTCTAATGGGCTTTTTCGAGGCCCATTAAGAAGTGAGCTGCCGTGAGGCCCAAGATGAAGGCCCAAATCCATGAAGAAAGGCCCAAGCCCAAGAAGAAAGGCCCAAGCCCAAGAAGGAAGGTCCAAGCCCATTTTCGGACAATCTGCCTGTGCAGATATGTCAACTTGCGAAGCCTATATCTCCCAATTGCACCGTTGGATCCAGCTGTAATTTTGATACACGCTGCATGTGTGTGTTATATATTCTGTATTAAAATTTGAGAATCATCCAACCGTTCAAACGTGCATTATTCCGTTCTAAGTGGGAACTGCTCAGTGCTGTCTGCTTTTTATTTCTTTCCTCTTCTTTTATTTTCAATGCTCCACTCACCCCTATATTCTTTCCTCTTCTTTCTGCCCACACCATTAGTGTTTAATTTCTTTTACCTAAATAAATGGTTCATTGCCATATGACTACATTTCCACCATTCCACTTACCATTTCTTTTCTACCACTCACATTCCACTTCTCTTCCTTTTCTTTCTTTATTTCTTGCATTGTCTTCTTCTTCCTCTCCATTCTCCTATAAATAGCAGCCTCATTCTTCTCTTCAATTCACACCCCAATGGGGAGGGACAAACCCTCCTCTTTCTCTTCTCATTTCTCATTTTCCATTCTCTAATACTATGGGTTTTCAAGACTTCAAGGAGGAGGAGAAGGCTTCTACACCATCACCACCAGCCCCTAATCAACATCACCATCACCATCATCACCTTGTCTTCACAGCTTGGATTACTTGTGGTCAAGGATTCAAGATGTGGTTTCAAGATCTTCATACTATTCATACGGTGTATTTCGACTTAACCTTTAAATTTATGCCTCTTTGTTGCTTGTTTATCTTTTGTATTAGTTAACACAACATGAATTATGTAATTTTCAGCCTTTGTTTATGGGTTTATTTAATTGTTGGATCCTAATTAATTAGTTCTTCTAGTAGCTTATGTGACTCCGTTTATTTGATTTTGTTTTAGTAGAGAACTTTTATATGTTTTTGTTTTAAGGTTGCAAACTTAAGATGATTGCATATAATTGGTGCTAGAATTAGGGTTTTAATTCTAATTCACAAGTAGTAAAGGCTTTGGAAAGAGGTCGGAAACAAATAAGAAGGATCACTGATATGCGGTTTTACCGACGTCATTAATTATTACCTAAACATCCTAACAATTTGTCGTTGAATAGTATAATGGGAAGTAGAGGTTTTTCCCACAGAGGATTGTTTATTTACTTTTCTAATGTCACGAAATTAATTAAACTATAATGTATCTATTTACAAAAATGTACAATATATACACAAGTATTCTTTTTGGGTTTTTGAAATTCTTTTGAAAACAAGAAATAAATAAAAGGAAATATTTTTGGCTTTTTAATATTTTTGAAAACAAATAAAATAAAACAAGAACAAAACAAATTAAGATGCAATTTAAACTAACACACTTAAATAAAACACACCAACAATAAAGAAATTAAACTAACACACAAATGAATCAAATAACATATTTTTGGGTTTTTCAAAAAATAATTAAACACACAAATATCAAATCAATCAAATATTCAAAATACAAATAAATCAAATAAATCAAATAAATCACACAACATAAAATTAAATTGAGTTTGAGAGAAATGCTCATTTAATTCCGGCGAGGGATCTAATCGGACTCGCCGGATTTTCGATGAAGTTCGGGGAGCTCGGGTGCACTTAGTAATTGGGCTTGGGCTTTTGTGCTTGGGCTTTGACTTGGTCAATGGCCCAACTTAAGAAAAGCCCAATCTTTCTTCTCCTTTCTTCCGGCCCAAGCCCAAGCGGTGGCTTTCTTTTAACGTTGACTTTTCAACGCCTGAGATTTCTCATCTTCTTCCTCGTGCTCCAGGTCAGCCTACCATCTCTTCAATTTCTTTCTTTCATCTATCTTTCTTTTCTCTTCAAGTTCTGCAGCAAGAAGAGAAACCGTGAGAACCATGGTAGCGTGAAGAAGGGATCGGCGCGCGAAAGCTTGGAGGCACGGGAAGATGCGCCGAAGGCGCGGCGAGGCATGGGAAGACGCAAGGGAGCGAGAGACTCGGTGACGGCGCAGAGCTTCTGGAGGTCGGTGATGGGTGCAGCAGGCATCGATGATGGCGACGGGGCTAAGAGCACGCGGTTCGATAGAGGAAGACGAGGAATGGGCTTCACGGGTGGCGGAGCCTGCAAGGGAGGCGCGGCCATCGAACGGCGGTGCAGTCCAGGGCGACGGGGGCAGAGGGAGCCGTGACCAGGAGATCGACACGGGCTTGATTGATGGCTGGGCTTGACGGCATGGGCCTGGGCTCGGGGCAGATGCGGCGGAGAGAGGGCTCGAGGAGGTTCGGTGAAGACAACGCCGGCGTCAAGGCCATTGAAAAGCGGCGACGGTGATGGCGCCGAGAGCGAGACGGGCTCAGAGCAACCTGCAATTAAACACACTTTTATTAATTGTTTGTGAATTTAAATTAATGTAATTTGCAGAAGGATATGGTGGGGTGAAGGTGATGAAGGGTGGGATGATTATGGGTAATTGCAGATTAAATGGAGGATTGAGTGAGAAATCTTTGTTAATTAGAGATGGTGATGGTAGATTTGAATGAAAAACAGAGAGCCACGGGAGATGAAGACGGGGCTGAGTTACGTGAATTTTGAGAGAAGGGAGGAGAGAGAGGAGAGATTGATTGATTGTGCAGACAGAGAATAGAGAGAGGAGTGAGTAAGAGAAGGCTAGGGTGAGAGCTAGCACGGCGCATCAGAGAGGAGTGCTTGCACACGGACGCATTGAGGACATAGAGTGATTGAGAAAGTAACCATAAGGACAGAAGGCTAGCTAGGAGAACTAGCACGGAAGCTTGAGAATGGTGGAGGGGGAAAGAGAAGGGGAAAGAGTTGGTGGCGCGGGGAGAAGCCCCGGCCAGTGAGAAATGAATTGGTTCTGGGTATTTGAAGAGGATGGGGTCTGCTAGAAGCCAAATCAGTGGGAAAGAAATAGTGGAAGCTGAAATGGTGTGTCACAAGCCGGAGATGCTGCCGGCGGACAAGTTTGAATTCAAATTGGAGTGGGAATCTGCCGGTGGGGAGCTTGAGCTGGAGAGACTTTGGCATGTATCGGGATTTGAATGTGAATGCCGCACATGGCTGCTGCAAAGAGAACAAAACCAAAAGAAAATAAAATAATAAAAAGAAACAAAAAGAAATAATTATAAAATCAAACAAAAGAAAAATAAAATAATAAAAGATATTATAAAATAAATACTAAAATAAAAATGTAAATAAATATAAATATAAACAAGGAAAAATAAACGGGAGATTTAATTTGTCTTTCACCACCGCGTGTGGTGGTTGCGCCTCCGTGAGTGGTGGTTCGCCGGCAAAATTGCCGGGATTCGAAACGTCTTTCGAAATCTTCGTACAATGTTATATTCCACTTCCAAATAATGACCGGTGTCATCAGATAATCGGAAAGTCACGGTTGACTTTCCGAAATTGCGCGGTAAATCTCCAAAAATCACCTTTTATGTGTAAATTAGCATTTTTCACATATTTTCCCTGAAAACACGAAAACAAACATTAAACCGACAAATAAGCTTTCAGAATAGCATCCATCCAAGTATTTAGAGCACTTTATGAACGTATTTTACGTTCACATCACACCCCCACACTTGAACTTTTGCTAGTCCTCTAGCAAACACAAAACTAAAAACAGAACAACACACAAACCGAAAGGGAAACACAAAACAGAATTTCTTTCCAACCATAACCCTCAACGAGTTCACAAGAGTTATAACCAGGAGAATAAAAACTATATACCAAGGCTCACGAATTTGCTAAGTATTTAACATGGACATCTCATTCGTGCTCGAGTGAAGTGTGTGAAAACCGAGTGTACAATTAATTTCAAGCAATCAAATAGGCACATATGAACAACATTAACCACTAAAGCTCACAAGATTCGCTAAATATTTCCGCTCAGTGTTTAGGGTTAAGTGTTTACTCTCATAACAATTGCACAAGTAGTGTTCCCATAAGCTTGCTCATTAACCAACTCTCCACAATTAATCCACAAATCATTAAATCATAAGGGCTTTTAAGGTGAAACAGGGGCCAAAGGGTGAATGGTAAATGGTAAATGGTAAATGAAATGAAAGGATTAGAAATGATAAATGTTCCACATGTTTGCAAGACAAATCAACGACTTTGAAACTCATACATATGCTATACCCGAAACAACTCTTATTCTCCTCCAACCTTTTATTGAAAATAAGAAAACAACTCTATTTTTGGAATTTCTCTTTCTGACATTTTTTTTTTCTTTCTTTCTTTTCTATTTTTTTTTCTTTGAGGAACTTTATTCCTTCTTTTTATTTCTGAATTTTTTTTTCTTTCTTTCTTTGAACAAATACAACAAAATAAATACACCCCCACACTTGCCTTTTGGTATACTACCATACAAATCAAAACCCGAAGCATAAGAACACAAGAAGTCACTATCATCGTCTTGCAAACATAAATAAAACAAGGGTGAGATGGTGTGGGTGAACAAAAAAAAACGGCTAATGAGTGATAAGTTCAAAAGGGGATTCCTAAAGTTCGTGTTTAAATGGATGGTGAATATTTGGCCATGGTGCTCAACTAATGCCTTAATCATTTTCAATTCATCACAGATTAATAAAAAGTTTCGAGAGGTCAATGAGCAAGTTCTAGGTTCAAAAACTCATGAATTGTGCACACATGAAGAACGAGTAAATGTATGAATAATGCATACATGTGAATATTCAACAGGCTCAAATTCTCACAATTTCTGGGTATGCATGACAATGTAAGTTCAAATGTGCTTCTCGGATTGCAATCAATTAATCAACACAGGTTATGTGAACATGGAATTTCGAGCAATCACAAGTTATGCAAATTAAATCCAAAACAAATCACAGAAAGCCTTACCATATAATCAACATTCTCCTAATCACAACAATTAAACTCAATTCATCATCGGGATTGGAAAGAACAAAACACGAATACAAATAAACACACAAAAACACACAAACAGAAGCAAATATTTTTGTATTTTTTTGATTTTTTGATTTTTTTTTTTTTATTTTTTCAATTTACGTAACAATACGTGACCACAGGGACTCACTTAGTGCAATGGTAGGTTCAACGCTACCAAAGGAGTGAGTATGATCTAGTCGAGATACCGTTACGGTAGAAAACGAAAACAAGTAAAATATTTTTTTGAATTTTTGAATTTTTCAAATTTTTTCTTTTCTTTTTAATAAACTTTCCCCCACACTTGAATTAAACATTGTCCTCAATGATAGACAGATATTTCACGAAAATGAAAAATTCAAGTATGGTTATTGAATTGAAACACACAACAGAAATAAACACACAACATTTATACAAATGAAAAAGGAAACAAAAATAAACAGAAAGGTTAAAGAAAAACTCCCCTTTGTAGATCGTGAAGCTCCTCCCGAAGCAAGTCACCAACAGTCACAAACAAGGCTAGCAGGGCCTTGCATCCAACGTTTGCTCCTTAGTTGACTGCGGCACCGATCCGCTTCAATGTGTCCCGGACGAGTGTTGTTGCCGACTCCACGGCAGATTTAGCCGATGTAGCCCTCACCGAGATCCGGAACACCATAGTCGCAGTGTTCCGTCAAGTACAGCTCCGGATACGTTAGGCGGAGAATGGAGAAGCCTGAAGACATAAGCGGAAATGGCTCCGGTTGAACTCCACATAACAAACACTTGGAGAATGGAATGGTTGATCGGCGCATAAATCACGACGACCCCGTTGCATCGGTGCAACACTCCCGAAGAATGAGGAAGTCGTTGTGACTATCTATGGCGAGCACCGAAATCTGGTTCCGCGGGTCAAGACCGATGGTGAAATTTGCTAGCACACGTACCGAGCTGTCCATCGACATACTATCCCATTGTGGTCTTGTACCGCACGTCTTTGAGGAACTCAAAGATCCTGGTGTGATGAGATAGATGAACGACGGAACAACCAGCAGTACGATTGACTCCAGGGGGCTTGCTCGGATCTCCCCTTCGCTTGTTGGTCCTGACCTCCATTCGAGTGTCTCTTGTTCGGTTCGAACAAGTCCAGTGGTGGTATGTGGAGTTACTGATGTCGTTGAAGAAACAGATCGTCATCTGTTTTGCCATTTCCGCAAGGCCTCTTCTTCCTTCAAGAGAAATAATCGAGTCACCGGGTGAAGAGTGGATACCTGTGGCGCACATGTAGCGCTCGGCTTGTCGTTGGAGGGTTGAGATCCAACGTTTTGCACCAAAAGCGAACCCTGAATGAACAAAAGGTTCGAATCTGGCCTTCATCTCCTTTTCGCGTACATCCACGTGCTCCACCCAAGTAACTAAGGAAGATCCATTCTGCAAGTCTCGAATCAAACATCCGGAGGGGCGCTTTCGGCAAATCGATCTCACTGAAGGCTTCGGATTTGAGCGCAGTTCATCCACGGAGACATCCACAACGATCCAACTTCCATCCAGTTGTAATTGAGAATATCGAACGAACTGGACTTCACGAGTTGAGACGATGTGAGATGGCACTAGAAACTCGGCCGACATAACTTGCTTCTGCTCCTCGTAGCCTACTGCAGTGTCAGAGGGAAGGATCTCCAACGTCTTGGCGTTTGTGATCATGCTACAGAAGACGGGCAACCATCGACCAACATCCATTAAAATCTCAACGATGGTGGTCGGATGAAGCTGGATGGTTGCCGAGTGTCTCGACGATTCGGCTTTGAAGTACGGAGCAGGTTCAGCTCGTTGAAACACTCGCAAGTACTCGGCGCGGTTAAGAGTTTCGGGATGAATGGAAGTATCGGGAGTCGGTGAACATATCCACAAAGGAAAACCGGCGGTGGCCGCGAGCATGAGCTCGTGCTTGGCCTTGCGGGCGATATCCGAGATCAAGTCGGTGTGGACTCCGACAAGATCGTGAGCAGGTCCCGGAAGATGGTCAGATGGAATAGGTAAGGATGGGCGCTCGACTAGTGTAGGCATGAGGCTCCGCACATCCCGTCTCAAGTGGTCCATGTCGATCGAATCATCGGACAACTCGAGAAGAGGCTCTTGTTGTGGAGGAACAACTTCGAGCCTTCGCCTAGGCACATCTGAGTGCGGAACAGGACCTCCGCAATTGGGACAGATGCCGCTGTGGAGAGCATCGATGAGTCTCTGATTCTGCGTTTGAAGCTCCTCGTTTTTGCTCACCAGCTGATCGTTTCTTTTCTCTAGCTCGGCAATACGCTGCTCAGACGTCTGGATACCGAACTTCTTCCTATTTCTCGACCCCCAAAAGTAGACTTGGTCTTCTTCTAGACTGATTTTTGAACCAAATCTTTTACGTTGTGGCTTGGTGGGGTGAGAATACACCGCAAAGAAAGCCGCAAGTGCATCACTTTGAGATTTGGTGTATTTCGTCCTCGGAAGTCTCCTATAGACAGGAGCGGCTTCCGGCTCGGCGGGTGGATCAGCAACCAGGATTGGTGCTTGGGGTAGTGGTTGCGGTTGTGGTTGTGGCTGGGTCGGCATGCTAGCATCGGCGCTATTGAGCATGCTGGGTGGAATGATTTCAGCCAGACCTTCAAAGATTGGGTTCTCTGAAGGACCTGCCTGAAACAACTCGCTGAAGGAATTAACTCTTTTGGCCATTTCTGGGTTTGGAAAGGAGGAAAGCTTCTCTGGGTTTGGGAGTTTTCTGGGAAAAAAGACTAAGAACACAGATGAACACTATGAACTAGCGAGAGAAAACGAGAGAGAGAGAGAGAGAGAGAGAGAAAGACTAAGGGAAACGCGAAATGACCTAAGGAAACTAACGCAAACAGAAGGGAAGGGGAAAGACGCGCACACGCTCGCACACGTGCCAGAGACAGAAGACCCGCAAATTGCGGATCGGGCGACGAAAGTCGCAAAGCGTACAGTGAAAACGCATGCGGCTTAATAAACAAATCGGCCGACGCAAAAGTCGTGCGTCGGCCCAATCACATTTTTTTCTGATTTTCGATTTTTTATTTTTTTTATTTTTTTAATACTTTACGAAAAGTCGTAAAGTGAACAGTGAAAACGCGTAGCACACGCGCTTGCCGACACTTTAAACGGGCCTGGGCCATCGGAATGGTCTGGGCCTTAAAATGGGCCTGGGCCAAAGAAAACTCCGGCCCATTATTGGTGGACTTAAACTAATGGGCCTAAAAACGAACAGGCCCGACACACTAATGGGCTTGGGTTACGGGTTTTGGGCTTCGTGAATGACACGAGCCCAATGGGCCAAAATTTTTATTTTTTATTTTTTTATTTTTTTTTTATTTTACGAAACCAAAAACCCTAACCAATCACACAAACATATGGGCCTAAGGCCCAATAATAAATAACAAACAAACAAGCCCAAAACAAACAAACAGTAATTATAAATAGTAAAAATAAATAATTACAAAACAGTAAAATAAAAACAAACACACTCTTTTTTTTTTTTTTTTACAAACAAAAATTTTTTATTTTTTATTTTTTTATTTTTTTTCAAACAAACAAATAACGAGAGTGAAAAGAAAACTTACCTTTTTACTCCCGAGGAAACCGAAAATCACCAACAAGACATCAACCTCAAGGTTTTTCAACCTTGACTTCCTAAACGTATGCTCCGATGTATGTGGTAAAATTTCCGAATAACCCGGATTATTCCCTATAAAAATTAAAAGGTTAGTAATAAAATTTACAAGTTAAACACAAAATATTTACAAAGTTAAAAATAATGTCACAAATTATTTATACAAAATGAATAAATAAAATTTCCTATGTCTAAGTATATTTTATTTACAAGTAATGTTAAATTGTCCAAAATATAGTTAAGAACAAAGTTGATTCCAAGCGGTAATTCGAGGTGGACGTACGGCCTAGGTGCAATGTCTTGACGTAAATGACTTTCCGTGTTTTCAGAAGGCGAATGGCCAGATCACAAGAGATAAGCGAGAGGCAGGATTCATTAGTGGACAAGTCCTCTGAATCCAATTTTACAAACCCGTCACCCGGAGTCTTGATCATATCTAGACACCATTCATGTGCCCCTTACTCGGTTGAGAAAGCACTTAAGTGTTCGACAATTCTCCAAGTGTTAATAAAGGCCGCCCTCAACCTCAAGTGACCTTACGGTACAAATGAAGGGTTTAGGCCAATATTAATAAAAGGACCTTACCTATTTCCGTTCAAATTACAACCTACAACAACTTAAATAATTAACAGTACTCAGGATACCTAAGTATAATTACTAAGTGTAACAATATATACAAGTAAAATTAGTAAGTATAAAATTAACAAGTATTATTTACAAACAGTAAAAAGTCAACAGTCAAAAAGTCAACAGTCAAAAAGTCAACAGTCAAAAGTCAAAAGTAAATAGTAAAAACAATCCCCGGCGAGCCGGCGCCAAAATGATATGCGGTTTTACCGACGTCATTAATTATTACCTAAACATCCTAACAATTTGTCGTTGAATAGTATAATGGGAAGTAGAGGTTTTTCCCACAGAGGATTGTTTATTTACTTTT
This sequence comes from Rubus idaeus, assembly GCA_030142095.1. Taxonomy (NCBI): domain Eukaryota; kingdom Viridiplantae; phylum Streptophyta; class Magnoliopsida; order Rosales; family Rosaceae; genus Rubus; species Rubus idaeus. The sequence goes on along the minus strand of CM057966.1, from coordinate 13,624,214 downwards.
CTAATGTCACGAAATTAATTAAACTATATTGTATCTATTTACAAAAATGTACAATATATACACAAGTATTCTTTTTGGGTTTTTGAAATTCTTTTGAAAACAAGAAATAAATAAAAGGAAATATTTTTGGCTTTTTAATATTTTTGAAAACAAATAAAATAAAACAAGAACAAAACAAATTAAGATGCAATTTAAACTAACACACTTAAATAAAACACACCAACAATAAAGAAATTAAACTAACACACAAATGAATCAAATAACATATTTTTGGGTTTTTCATAAAATAATTAAACACACAAATATCAAATCAATCAAATATTCAAAATACAAATAAATCAAATAAATCAAATAAATCACACAACATAAAATTAAATTGAGTTTGAGAGAAATGCTCATTTAATTCCGGCGAGGGATCTAATCGGACTCGCCGGATTTTCGATGAAGTTCGGGGAGCTCGGGTGTAGAGAGCACTTTGGGCCTGGGCCTTGGGTGTGTATAGCATTTGGGCCTTGGGCTTTGACTTGGTCAAAAGCCCAATCTTTCTTTCTCTTCCTTGCTGGTCCAAGCCTTTCTTCTTGTTGACTTTTTCAACCTTTGAATTACTCTCTTCTTCATCCCGTGCTCCGAGTCGGCTTACCATCTCTTCATTTTTCATTTTTCAGTTCTTTCTTCTTCACCTCATCAAGGCAGATATGCTAGCAGCAAGGAAGAAGACACCGGGAAGGCAGAGGCACGGGAAGAAGGATCAGCGGCATGGGCGGACCGGTTTGGTGGCGGTAGATGCAGCCGGCGCGGCGAGTTTGAGGCACGGGAAGAGATCCCGCAAGGGAGCGAGAGCACGGGCTCGGAACGGCGCAGCACCGGAGGTGCGGCGGAGCAAGGATGCGGGGGCATCGAACTGGAATGGCGACGCCGGCCGGGCAGAGCGGACGCGGGTTTGATTGATTAGGAAGCACGAGCACGGCAAATCAAATCGGGCTTTGCGGCGTGGCCGGGTTCGGCGACGGCAAGGGAGGCGCGGCTCTCGTCGAACGGCGGTGCAGTCCATGGGTGACGGTAGTGGCAGATTTGGTGATGCCGTGACCATGGATGATCGATTAAAGGGTGTCGGTGGTGTGATTGATGACGGGCTTGACGGCATGGGCCTGGGCTCGTATTGACGAAACATGCGGCGGAGAGAGAGAGCTCGAGAGGAGGTTCGGCGGTGCAAGCAAGGACGCTTGCGGCGTCGGGCATCAATTGAAAAGCAGCGACGGTGATGGCGCCGAGAGCGAGCACGGGCTCTATATCAACCTGCAATTAATCACACTTTTATTAATTGTTTGGAAACTTAAATTGATTAATTTGCAGATTAGATATGGTGGGGTGAAGGTGATGATGGGTGTGATGATTGTGGGTAATTGCAGATTAAATGGAGGATTGAGTGAAAATCTTTGTTAATTAGACTAAGAGCTGATGGTGGAAGAAAAGAAGAAAAACAGAGAGCTCAGGGAGATGAAGACGGGGCTGAGTTAGTGATTTGAGAGAAGGGAGGAGAGAGAGGAGAGATTGATTGATTTGTTTGCAGACAGAGAATAGAGAGAGCAGTGAGTAACCAGAGAGGTGAGGGTGAGAGTAGAAGGCACAGGAGAGGAGCTCCTGCACACGGACGCATTGAGGACATAGAGTGATTGAGAAAGTAACCATAAGGACAGAAGGCTAGCTATGAGAACTAGCACGGACGCTTGGGAAATGGTGGAGGGGGAAAGAGAAGGGGAAAGAGTTGGTGGCGCGGGGAGAAGCCCCGGCCAGTGAGAAATGAATTGGTTCTGGGTATTTGAAGAGGATGGGGTCTGCTAGAAGCCAAATCAGTGGGAAAGAAATAGTGGAAGCTGAAATGGTGTGTCACAGGCTGGAGATGCTGCCGGCAGACAAGTTTGAATTCAAATTGGAGTGGGAATCTGCCGGTGGGGAGCTTGAGCTGGAGAGACTTTGGCATGTATCAGGATTTGAATGTGAATGCCGCACATGGCTGCTGCAAAGAGAACAAAACCAAAAGAAAATAAAATAATAAAAAGAAACAAAAAGAAATAATTATAAAATCAAACAAAAGAAAAATAAAATAATAAAAGATATTATAAAATAAATACTAAAATAAAAATGTAAATAAATATAAATATAAACAAGGAAAAATAAACGGGAGATTTAATTTGTCTTTCACCACCGCGTGTGGTGGTTGCGCCTCCGTGAGTGGTGGTTCGCCGGCAAAATTGCCGGGATTCGAAACGTCTTTCGAAATCTTCGTACAATGTTATATTCCACTTCCAAATAATGACCGGTGTCATCAGATAATCGGAAAGTCACGGTTGACTTTCCGAAATTGCGCGGTAAATCTCCAAAAATCACCTTTTATGTGTAAAATAGCATTTTTCACATATTTTCCCTGAAAACACGAAAACAAACATTAAACCGACAAATAAGCTTTCAGAATAGCATCCATCCAAGTATTTAGAGCACTTTATGAACGTATTTTACGTTCACATCAATCACGGATAGATGGGCGGTCCCACTAGGTCGTGCACTTTAATTAACAACTCTTCTTTTATGCGTTGGACATGTTTTGATTAGCTACCTTTGCATGTTTGATTGATTAATCTAGGTGCGGTCGCTTAGGTTAATTTTCATGAAAGTGGTTTTATTTGGGGAATGATAATTGGCGGTCCAGCATTCCACATATGTTAATTTCGGTTTCATGGCTAGGGAACTTGGTTAATTTTCGGTCCAATAATTGGTAAACTTGTATACTTACGGCTGAACTTTATATACTTCGTGTTTCATCCCATCTTATTTAATTTATTCTTTGTAATTTAATTAATTTATTTCATTCAATCAATTTCTTTAACCCCCCTTTTACTCTTTGTACATATGTATATATTCTTTATTTTATTTAATAATAATTATTTATTTTATTTAATTATTTGTGACATTTTTTGTTAGGTACACCCTTTGATCTCCGTTGTGAACGATACCCTACTATGCACTATACTACTACCGATAGGGTTTTTTTAAATTGACGCTCCTTTTGGGGCCTGTCAATTTTTGGCGCCGTCGACGGGGATTGAAAATTCCTAACTATTATTTTGTGAATATTTGTGAATAATATTTATTTATACTTGTTGATATTTTGTTACACGTAGTAATTTATTTAGGTGTCTTTTATATAGTTGATTATTTTTTTGTTGTTGTAAGTTGTAACTTGAACGGAAATAGGTAAGGTCCTTTTGTTAATATTGGCCTAAACCCTTCATTTTTACCGTAAGGTTATTTGAGGTTGAGGGCGGCCTTTATTAACACTTGGAGAATTGTCGAACACTTAAGTGCTTTCTCAACTGAGTAAGGGGCACATGAATGGTGTCTAGATATGATCGAGACCCTGGGTGACGGGTTTGTAAAATTGGATTCAGAGGACTAGTCCACTAAATGAATCCTGCCTCTCGCTTATCTCTTGTGATCTGGCCATTCGCCTTCTGAAAACACGGAAAGTCATTTAAGTCAAGGCATTGCACCTAGGCCGTAAGTCCACCTTGAGTTACCGCTTGGAATCAACTTTCATTTTTTTTCAACTATATTAAGGCAAAGGAAAATATTTTTGTACACTTAAGTGTATTGTGTAAATAAAATATACGTAGACATAGGAAAATTTATTCATTCATTTTGTATAGATAATTTGTGATACATTTTTAACATTGTAAATATTTTCTTTTATTTTGTAAATTTATTACTAACCTTTTTATTTTGTATAGGAAATAATCCGGGTTTATCGGAAATTCTACCACATACATCGGAGCATACGTTTAGGAAGTCAAGGTTGAAAAACCTTGAGGTTGATGTCTTGTTGGTGATTTTCGGTTTCCTCGGGAGTAAAAAGGTAAGTTTTCTTTTCACTCTCGTTATTTATTTTAAAAATAAAAAAAAAATAATAAAAAAAAAAGAAAAAAAAAAAGAGTGGAAATTTTTAATTGTAAATAAAAACAAAAAAAAAGTGTGTTTGTTTTGTTTTACTGTTTGTAATTATTTATTTTTACTGTTTATAATTAATGTGTGTTTTATTTTCGGGCTTGTTGTAGTTATTTGTTATTGGGCTTTAGGCTCATTTGTGTGATTGGTTAGGGTTTTAGGTTTTGAAAATAAAAAAATAAAAAAAAAATAAAAAATAAAAAATTTAGCCCATTGGGCTCGTGTCATTCACGAAGCCCAAAACCCGTAACCCAAGCCCATTTTAGTGTGTCGGGCCTGTTCGTTTTTAGGCCCATTAGTTAAGCCCACCAATAATGGGCCGGAGTTTTCTTTGGCCCAGGCCCACTTTAAGGCCCAAACCATTTCGATGGCCCAAGCCCGTTTAAAGTGTCGGCAAGCGCGTGTGCTACGCGTTTTCACTGTTCACTTTACGACTTTTCGTAAAGTATTAAAAAAATAAAAAAAATAAAAAAATCGAAAATCAGAAAAAATTTTGATTGGGCCGACGCACGACTTTTGCGTCGGCCGAATTCTTTAATAAGCCGCGTGCGTGTCTACTGTAGACTTTACGACTTTCGTCGCTCGATCCGGAAATTTCGGGTCTTCTGTCTGTGGCACGTGTGCGAGCGTGCGTCCGTTCCTTCCTTTCCCTTCTGTTTGCGTTAGTTTCCTCAGGTCATTTCGCGTTTCCCTTAGTCTCTCTCTCTCATTCTCTCTCATCTCCTCTCGTTTTTCTCTAAGTGTTCTTTGTGTTCTTCGTGTTCTTACTTAGTTTTCCCAGAAAACCTCCCAAAATCCCAAAAGTTATCCTCCCTTCCCAACCCAGAAATGGCCAAAAGAGTGAATTCTTTCAGTGATTTGTTTCAGGCAGGTCCTTCAGAGAACCCGATCTTTGAAGGTGACAAGTCCAAAATGAACATCAATTTTAAAAAATCCCTATCGGTAGTATAGTGGTGTAAGTAGGGTATCGTTCACAACGGAGATCAAAGGGTGTACCTAACAAAAAATGTCACAAAGAATTAAATAAAATAAAGAATTATTATTAACAAGTATAAAGAATATATACATATGTACAAAGTAAAAGGGGGTTTAAGAGATAAATTGAATGAAATAAATTAATTAAATTACAAAGAATAAATTAAATGAGATGGGATGAAACACAAAGTATATAAAGTTCAGCCACATATACACAAGTTTATTAATCATTGGACCGAAAATTAACCAAGTTCCCTAGCCATGAAACCGAAATTAACATATGTGGAAAGTTAGAAGCTAACCATTCCCCAAATAAAACCTCTCTACGAAAATTAACCTAAGTGAAAGCACCTAGATTAACCAATTAAACAAGCCATCTTAGTCTAGAAAGCTAGCTAATCAAACCATATTTAACGCATAGAAAAGAGTTGTTAATTAAAGTGCACGACCCATTATAGAAAAGTCCATATGTCCGCAATCCTTTTTATTTGACACCGACCTTTGTCCAAAGCCTTTACTACTCGTGAATTAGGTTTCCAAAACTATTAGGTGAATTGTAATCCCTAACTCTAGCTCCAATTATATGCAAATATTATAAGTATCGATCCCTATAACATAAACACATAAAAGTTTTCTATAAAACAGAATCAAGTAAACGGAGTCACATAAGCTACTAGAAGAACTAATTAATTAGGATCCAATAACTAAATAAACTCATATAAATAGGCTGGAAATTATATAAATCATGTCATGTTAACTAATACAAAGAATAATCAAGCAACAAAGAGGAATTCATAAGAATAATTAAAGGAAAAGTCAGATTACACCATATGGAATAGCATGAAGACTTGAAGACCACGAAACCTTGAATCCTTGAAAGCAAGTAATCCAAACCGTGTGCAGCAAGGTGGTGATGATGATGGACGAAATTGATGGTGATGATGGTGATGGTGCAGCCGCCTTTCCTCCTCCTTGAAGCCTTGAGAACCCTAAATACTAGAGAATGGAAAATATGATGGAGAAGAGAAAGAGGAGGGTTTGTCCCTCCCTATTGGGGTGTGTATTGGTGAGAAGAATGAGGCTGCTATTTATAGGAGAATGGAGAGGAAGAAGAAGACAATGAAAGAAATAAAGAAAGAAAAGGAAGAGAAGTGGAATGTGAGTGGTAGAAAAGAAATGGTAAGTGGAATGGTGGAAATGAAGTCATATGGCAATGGACCATTTATTTAGGTAAAAGAAATCAAACACTAATATTGTGGGCAGAAAGAAGAGGAAAGAATATAGGGGTGAGTGGAGCATTGAAAATAAAAGAAGAGGAAAGAAATAAAAAGCAGACAGCACTGAGCAGTGCGCACTTAGAGCGGCATAATGGACGTTCCAACGGTTGGATGATTCTGAAATTTTAATACCGTATACCTAACACCCACATGCAGCGTGTATCAAAATTACAGCTAGATCTGACGGTGCAATTGGGAGATATGGGCTTCGCAAGTTGACTGATCTGCACAGGCAGAATGTCCGAAAATCTGGGCTTGGGCCTTTCCTCATGCTTTGTGAACCTGGGCCTTCCTTCATGGATTTGGGCCTCCTTCTTAATGGGCCTCGCAAAAGCCCATTAGACTTCGTTTCTGCACATGTTCACATTAATACGTCATTTAGGACTCAAATATGGAAACTAAGCTAAAATAGCAAAGTTACAATTAAATCATAGCCAAATAGTAGGGAAAACACATTAAAAACGTCACACTTTGTGCTCCTATCAAATTCCCCCACACTTAGCTATTGCTAGTCCTCTAGCAAACACAAAACTTTAAAACAGAACAACACAAAACAGAAAACGAAACACAAAACAAAATGGTCTTTCCAACCATAACCCTCAGCGAGTTCAGAAGAGTTATAATCAAGAGAATAAAAATTATATACCAAGGCTAAAGAATTTGCTAAGTCTTTAACATGCACATCTCATTTATGCTCGGGTGAAGTGTGTGAAAACCGAGTATACAATTAATCTCATGAAATCAAATAGGCACATCGAAACAACATTAACCACTAAAGCTCACAATGGTCACTAAATATTTCCGCTCAGTGTTTACTCTCATAACAATTGCACAAGTAATGTTCCCATAAGCTTGCTCATTAACCAACTCTCCACAATTAATCCACAAATCATTAGATCATAAGGGCTTTTTAGGTGAAACAGGGACCAAAAGGTGGATGGTAAATGGTGAATGGTAAATGAAGAGACTGGAAATGAAAAATGTTTCACATGTTTGCAAGACAAGTCAACGACTTTGAAACTCATACATATGCTATACCCGAAACAACTTTCTTATTCTCCTCCAACCTTTTATTGAAAATAATACAAGAAAATAACTCTATTTTTGGAATTTCTCTTTCTTTTTTTTTTTTTTTTTTTTTTCTTTTTTTTTTTTTTTTTTTTTTTTTTTTTCTTTGAGGAAATACAACAAAATAAAATGCACCCCCACACTTGCCTTTTGGTATATTACCATACAAATCCGAAGCATAAAAACACAAGAAGTCACTATCATCGTCTTGCAAACACAATAAAACAAGGGTGAGATGGTGTAGGTGAACAAAAGAAAAGGCTAATGAGTGTTTAGTTCAAAAGGGGATTCCTAAAGTTCGTGTTTAGATGGATGGTGAATATTTTGGCCATGGTGCTCAACTAATGCCTTAATCATCTCTAATTCATCACAGATTAACAAAACGTTTCAAGTGGTCTTTGAGCAAGTTCTAGGTTCAAATCTCATGAATTGTGCACACATGAAGAACGAGTAAATGTATGAAAGATGCATACATGTGAATATTCAATAGGCTCAAATCCTCACATTTTCTGGGTATGCATGACAATGTATGTTTAAATGTGCTTCTCGGATTGCAATCAATTAATCGAAACAGGTTATGTGAACATGGAATTTCGAGCAATCACAAGTTATGCATATTAAATCCAAAGCAAACTACACAAAGCCTTGACATATAATAAACATTCTCCTAATCACAACAATTAAACTCAATTCATCCTTGGGATTGGAAAGAACAAAGCACATAACACAAATAAAACACACAACAGAAGCAAATATTTTTGTCATTTTTTATTTCTTGATTTTTTTGATATAGCTCAAATAAACGAACAAGCACTTTCTAAGACTCGATAGCTCCAAAGCCAGTGCGAAACAAACGAGCTTACAAAACTATTTTTTTTTCTTTTTCAATTTTTTTTATTAGGGTAACAATACGTGACCACAGTGACTTACTAAGTGCAATGGTAGGTTCAACGCTACCAAGGGAGTAAGTATGATCTAGTCGATATATTGTTACCGTAGAAAACGAAAACAAGTAAATTATTTTTTTTTGAATTTTTTCAATTTTTCAAATTTTTTCTTTTCTTTTTAAATAAACCTTCCCCCCACACTTGAATTAAACATTGTCCTCAATGTTAGACAGATATTTCACGAAAATGAAAAATTCAAGCATGGTTATTGAATTTAAACACACAAACAGAAGTAAACACACAAACATAAATAAACACACAACAGTTAAGTAAATGAAAAGGGAAACAGAAAGACTCCCCTTTGAAGATCGTGAAGCTCCTCCCGAAGGTAGTCACCAACAGTCACAAACAAGGCTAGCGGGGCCTTGCATCCAACGTTTGCTCCTTAGTTGACTGCGGCTTTGATCTTTTTGAGCGTGTCCTGGACCGTGCCTGTTGCCAAATCCACGGCACGTCGGCTGAATTTGCCTTCACCGAGATCTGGAACACTAACGTCGGTAGAGTTCCATCAAGTACGTCTCCGGATACATCGGGCGAGAATGGAGAAGCCGGATGACATCAATTGAAAAGGCTCCGGGTCGAACTCCACATAACATGGACTGGAAGGTTGCTTGATCGATAGGCGCATAAATCACGTACGACCCCGTTGAATCCGTGAAGCACTCCTGGAGTATGAGGAAGTCGACGTGATTACTTATGCCCAAAACGGAGATAGAATTTCGTGGGTCAAGACTAGTGGTGAAGTTTGTAAGCACGTATGCTGAACTGTCTATCGACACACTATCCCATAAATGCCTTGTACGTACGTCTCGATAAAATCAAAGATTCTTGTGTGATGGGAGAAGTGCTTGACGAACGGCCCGACGGTACGATCGAGTCCAGGGGTTGGCTAGGATCACCCCTTCGCTTGTTGGTCCCGACCTCCGTATGTGTGTCTCCGTTTTGTTTGATGCAGTCCGATGATGGTAAGTCGAGTTGGTGATGTCGTTGAAGAAACTTACCGCCATCCGGTTTGCCATCTTAGCAAGGCTTCTTCTCCCTCCTGGTGAAATGATTGAGTCACTGGGTGAAGTGTGAATCCCCATCACGCACATGTAGCGCTCGGCATGTCGTTGAAGAGGTGCCAGACCAACGCTTCGCTCCATATGCAAAACCTGATTCAACAAAAGGTTTAAATAAGGGGGTTAAATCTTTTTCTCGCACATCAACATGCTCCACCCACGTGACAAAGGAGGATCCATTCTGCAGATCCCGTATCGGGCATCCGGAAGGACGTTTTCGGCATCTTGATCTCACGGAAGGCCTTGGATTTGAGCTTATTTCATCCACGAGACATCCGCAACAATCCAACTTCCATCCGATTGTTGGTGAGAGGAACGAACAAACTGGACTTCACGAGTTGAAACGTTGTGTGTTGGCACTAGGAACTCGGCGGACATCACTTGCACTTGCTCCTTGTAGCTTTCTTCTATCCGGAGAACGGGACCTCCAAGGTATGGGCATTGGTGACCAACCTACGAGAAGATGAGCAACCATTGACCAACATCCATTAAAATCCGAACGATGGTGGTCGGATTCGGGTGAATGGTTGCTTTGAGTGTCTCGAGGCTTCGATATGAAATATGGTGTAGGCTCGGCTCGTTGAGACACTCGCGAGTACTCGGCATGATTAAGAATTTCGGGATGAATGGAAGTGATGGGATTTGAGGAATAGATCCATGGGGAAAACCAGCGAGCGACCAAGAGCATGAGTTCGTCTTTGGCTTTGTTCACGATATCGGCGATCTGGTCGGAATGAAACCCAACGAGATCATGAGCGAGGTCCGGAATGTTGTCGATGGCACATGAGAGGATGAGCGCTCGAGTAATGTTGGCATGAGGCTCCGCACATCCCTTCGCAAGTCATCCATGTCGATTGAATCATCGGACAAGACAAGAAGAGGCTCCGGAGGAACAACTTCGAATCTTGATCGATGCACATCGGGTGCGGAACGGGACCTCCACACTGGGGACAAATGCCGCTGTGAAGAGCATCGATGAGTTTCTGGTTCTGCTCTTGAAGCTCCTCGTTCTTACTCATCGGCTCCTCGTTTCTTCTTATTAGATCGGCATAAATCTGCTCCTCCGACGGGATACCGTGCTTATCATGAAATCTCCTTCCCCGGTTGTAGACCTTATTTTCGGTTAACCCGAGTTCTATAGCAAACCTTGCTCTGTGCAGTTTGAGTGGGTGAGGATTCACCGTGTAGAACTCGGTCAACGCATCATTTTGGTCCTTGGTGAATCTCGTCCTCGGGCCTCTCGTACGCTTCGGGAAGGACCAGCAACAACAACAACATGTGGATCAGCGGCTGGATTGGTGCTTGTGGTTCCGGTTCTGGTTCCGGCACATCCGGCATGCTAGCATTAACGGTATCTAGAATGCTTGGTGGAATGATTTCATCCAAGCCTTCAAAGAAATCACTCTCCGGAGGACTAGAATGAAACAACTCACTGAAAGAATTCACTCTTTTGGCCATTTTAGGTTGGGAGGGAGGATAGCTTTACGGGAAAAATAACTAAGAACAACGAAGAACAAGTGAAGAACAATATGAACAAACGAGAGAAAATTTAGAGAGACTAAAAGGGAACTAAGTGAAAATGAATGCAAAATGAATGGAATGAAGCACATAGACACAAACCAAGGGAAAGGAACGAGACGCACGTACGCACACGTGCCACGGACACGGATCCGCAAATTGCGGATCGAGCGACGAAAGTCGCAAAGGCTACGATTGACACGCGTGCGGATTATTAAACAAATCGGCCGACGCAAAAGTCGTCCGTCGGCCCAATCAAATATTTTTTTTTATAATTTTTAATTTTTTTAATTTTTTTTTAATTACCGTGCCGACGCGAAAGTCGCGGGACGGTCCAATAAGAATTTTTCTTTTTATTTAACCAAATCTTTACGCGAAAGTCGTAAAGTGAACAGTGAAAACGCGTGTCACACGCGCTGACGCTTCCGACACTTTAAACGGGCCTGGGCCATCGGAATGGTCTGGGCCTTAAAGTGGGCCTGGCCGCGTAGAGTACGGGCCATTATTGGTGAGCTTAAACTAATGGGCCTAAAAACGAACAGGCCCGACACACTAATGGGCTTGGGATACGGGTTTTGGGCTTCGGGAATGACACGAGCCCAATGGGCCAATTTTTTTAATTTTTTTTTTTAATTTTTTTTTATTTCGAAACCTAAAACCCTAACCAATCACACAAATGGGCCTAAGGCCCAATAACAAATAACAACAATCAAGCCCAAAAATAAAACAAACATTAATTATAAATAGTAAAAAGAAATAATTACCAACAGTAAAACAAAAGAAAACACTCTTTTTTTTTTATTTACAATTACAAATTTTCTATTTTTTTATTTTTAATTTTTTTTTTAATTTTTTTTTAAAACAAATAACGAGAGTGAAAAGAAAACTTACCTTTTTACTCCCGAGGAAACCGAAAATCACCAACAAGACATCAACCTCAAGGTTTTTCAACCTTGACTTCCAAAACGTATGCTCCGATGTATGTGGTAAAATTTTCAAATAACCTGGATTATTCCCTATAAAAATTAAAAAGTTAGTAATAAAATTAACAAAGTAAAAACAAAATATTTACAAAGTTAAAAATGTATCACAAATTATATATACAAAATGAATAAATAAATTTTCCTATGTCTAAGTAAATTTTATTTACACAATACACTTAGGTATGGGAACAGAGGACTTCAATGTGCAATGGGACTGAAACAGCTACCCATCTTAAAGTCATGTTTAATCCAATATACCTAAAGTGTACAAAAACATTTTCCTTTGCCTCAATATAGTTGAAAAAAAATGAAAGTTGATTCCAAGTGGTAACTCAAGGTGGACTTACGGCCTAGGTGCAATGCCTTGACTTAAATGACTTTCCGTGTTTTCAGAAGGCGAATGGCCAGATCATATGAGAATAAGCGAGGGGCAGGATTCATTTGGTGGACTACGGAGGCAAGCCCCTATCGACTTTCGTCTGTCTATAGTCCTCTGAATCCAAAACCTGTCACCCAGGGTCTCGACCTAGACACCATCCCTGTGCCCCTTACTCAGTTGAGAAAGCACTTAAGTGTTCGACAATTCTCCAAGTGTTAATAAAGGCCGCCCTCAACCTCAAATAACCTTACGGTAAAAATGAAGGGTTTAGGCCAATATTAATAAAAGGACCTTACCTATTTCCGTTCAAGTTACAACTTACAACAACAAAAAATAATCAACTATATAAAAGACACCTAAATATAATTACTAAGTGTAAAATATCTACAAGTAAAATTAATAAGTGTAACAAAATATCAACAAGTATAAACAAGTATTATTCACAGTTAAAAAAATAGTAAAATTATAAACAATAAAAAGTAAACAGTAATTATATACAAGTAATAAAAACAGTAATAATTACAAAAAATTATAAACAGTATTCACAAAAAAAATATTAGGTTAGGAACATTTTCAATCCACGTCGACGGCGCCAAAAATTGGTAGGCTACAATGTAGCATCAATTTAAAAAAATCCCTATCGGTAGTATAGTGGTGTAAGTAGGGTATCGTTCACAACGGAGATCAAAGGGTGTACCTAACAAAAAATGTCACAAAGAATTAAATAAAATAAAGAATTATTATTAACAAGTATAAAGAATATATACATATGTACAAAGTAAAAGGGGGTTTAAGAGATAAATTGAATGAAATAAATTAATTAAATTACAAAGAATAAATTAAATGAGATGGGATGAAACACAAAGTATATAAAGTTCAGCCACATATACACAAGTTTATTAATCATTGGACCGAAAATTAACCAAGTTCCCTAGCCATGAAACCGAAATTAACATATGTGGAAAGTTAGAAGCTAACCATTCCCCAAATAAAACCTCTCTACGAAAATTAACCTAAGTGAAAGCACCTAGATTAACCAATTAAACAAGCCATCTTAGTCTAGAAAGCTAGCTAATCAAACCATATTTAACGCATAGAAAAGAGTTGTTAATTAAAGTGCACGACCCATTATAGAAAAGTCCATATGTCCGCAATCCTTTTTATTTGACACCGACCTTTGTCCAAAGCCTTTACTACTCGTGAATTAGGTTTCCAAAACTATTAGGTGAATTGTAATCCCTAACTCTAGCTCCAATTATATGCAAATATTATAAGTATCGATCCCTATAACATAAACACATAAAAGTTTTCTATAAAACAGAATCAAGTAAACGGAGTCACATAAGCTACTAGAAGAACTAATTAATTAGGATCCAATAACTAAATAAACTCATATAAATAGGCTGGAAATTATATAAATCATGTCATGTTAACTAATACAAAGAATAATCAAGCAACAAAGAGGAATTCATAAGAATAATTAAAGGAAAAGTCAGATTACACCATATGGAATAGCATGAAGACTTGAAGACCACGAAACCTTGAATCCTTGAAAGCAAGTAATCCAAACCGTGTGCAGCAAGGTGGTGATGATGATGGACGAAATTGATGGTGATGATGGTGATGGTGCAGCCGCCTTTCCTCCTCCTTGAAGCCTTGAGAACCCTAAATACTAGAGAATGGAAAATATGATGGAGAAGAGAAAGAGGAGGGTTTGTCCCTCCCCATTGGGGTGTGTATTGGTGAGAAGAATGAGGCTGCTATTTATAGGAGAATGGAGAGGAAGAAGAAGACAATGAAAGAAATAAAGAAAGAAAAGGAAGAGAAGTGGAATGTGAGTGGTAGAAAAGAAATGGTAAGTGGAATGGTGGAAATGAAGTCATATGGCAATGGACCATTTATTTAGGTAAAAGAAATCAAACACTAATATTGTGGGCAGAAAGAAGAGGAAAGAATATAGGGGTGAGTGGAGCATTGAAAATAAAAGAAGAGGAAAGAAATAAAAAGCAGACAGCACTGAGCAGTGCGCACTTAGAGCGGCATAATGGACGTTCCAACGGTTGGATGATTCTGAAATTTTAATACCGTATACCTAACACCCACATGCAGCGTGTATCAAAATTACAGCTAGATCTGACGGTGCAATTGGGAGATATGGGCTTCGCAAGTTGACTGATCTGCACAGGCAGAATGTCCGAAAATCTGGGCTTGGGCCTTTCCTCATGCTTTGTGAACCTGGGCCTTCCTTCATGGATTTGGGCCTGCCATCTTGGGTCTGGGCCTCCTTCTTAATGGGCCTCCTTCTTAATGGGCCTCGCAAAAGCCCATTAGACTTCGTTTCTGCACATGTTCACATTAATACGTCATTTAGGACTCAAATATGGAAACTAAGCTAAAATAGCAAAGTTACAATTAAATCATAGCCAAATAGTAGGGAAAACACATTAAAAACGTCACACTTTGTGCTCCTATCAGAAGGCTTGGCTGAAATAATTCCACCGAGCATGCTCAATAGCGCCGATGCTAGCATGCCGACCGAGCCACAACCACAACCACAACCGCAACCACTACCCCAAGCACCCGATCCTGGTTGCTGATCCACCAGCCCGAGCCGGAAGCCGCTCCCGTCTATAGGAGACTTCCGAGGACAAAATACACCAAGGCTCGAGAGAAGCACTTGGCGGCTTTCTTTGCGGTGTATTCTCACCCCACGAAACCACAACGAGAAAGATTTGGTCCAAAAATCGGACTAGAAGAAGACCAAGTCTATTATTGGGGGTCGAGAAATAGGAAGAAGTTCGGTATCACGACGTCGAGCAACGTATCGCCGAGCTAGAGAGACGAAATGATCAGCTGGTGAGCAAGAACGAGGAGCTTCAAATGCGAGAATCAACGACTCGTCGATGCTCTCCACGGCGGCATATGTCCCCGATTGCGGAGGTCCTGTTCCGCACTCGGATGTGCCACGGCGAAGGCTCGAAGTTGTTCCTCCACAACAAGAGCCTATTCTCGAGTTGTCCGATGATTCCATCGACATGGACCACTTGAGACGGGATGTGCGGAGCCTCGTACCTACCCTAGTCGAGCGCCCATCCATACCTGTGCCATCTAATCTTCCGGACCTGCTCGCTGATCTTGTCGGAGTCCACACCGACTTGATCTCGGATATCGTCCGTAAGGCCAAACACGAGCTCCTGCTCGTGGCCCTTGCCGGATTTCTTTTGTGGATAACTTCACCGACTCCCGACACGTCTATTCATCCCGAGACTCTTCATAGGGCCGAGTACTTGCGAGTGTTTCAACGAGCTGAACCTGCTCCGTACTTCAAAGCCGAATCGTCGAGACACTCGGCAACCATCCATCTTTATCCGACCACCATCGTTCGGATCTTAATGGATGTTGGTCGATGGTTGCCGGTCTTCGTAGCATGATCACGAACGCCAAGACGTTGGAGATCCTTTCCTCCGACGAACGAAGAAGGCTACGAGGAGCATATGCGGTGATGTCGGCCGAGTTTCTGGTGCCATCTCACATCGTCTCAACTCGTGAAGTCCAGTTCGTTCGGTACTCTCACCAGCAACTGGATGGAAGTTGGGTCGTCGTGGATGTCTCCGTGGATGAATTACGTTCCAATCCAAAGCCTTCCGTGAGATCGATTTGCCGAAAACGCCCCTCCGGATGCCTGATACGTGATCTTTATAATGGATCTTCCTTAGTCACTTGGGTGGAGCACGTGGATGTACGCGAGAAGGAAATGAAGGCCAGTTTCGAACCTTTTGTTCATTCAGGGTTCGCTTTTGGTGCAAAGCGTTGGATCTCGACCCTCCAACGACAAGCCGAGCGCTACATGTGCGCCACAGGTATCCACTCTTCACCCGGTGACTCCATTATTTCTCTTGAAGGAAGAAGAGGACTTGCGGAAATGGCAAAACGGATGACGATCTGTTTCTTCAACGACATCGGCAACTCCACGTACCACCACCTTGGACTTGTTCGAACCGAACAAGAGACACTCGAATGGAGGTCGGGACCCACAAGCGCGGGGGTGATCCGAGCAAGCCCCACGGAGTCGATCGTACTGCTGGTTGTTCCGTCGTTCATCTATCTCATCACACCGGGATCTTTGAGTTCCTCGAAGACGTTCGAGACTAGACCAATGTGGGATAGTATGTCGATGGACAGCTCGGTACGTGTGCTAACAAATTTCACCATCGGTCTTGACCCGCGGAACCAGATCTCGGTGCTCGCCATAGATAGTCACAACGACTTCCTCATCCTTCGGGGAGTGTTGCACCGATGCAACAGGGTCGTCTGTGATTTATGCGCCGATTAACCATTCCATTTTCCAGTGTTTGCTATCTGGAGTTCAACCGGAGCCGTTTCCGCTCATGTCTTCAGGCTTCTCCATTCTGCCTAACGTATTCGGAGCTGTTCTTGACGGAACACTACTGACTATGGTGTTCCAGATCTCAGTGAAGGCTACATCAGCCAAGTCTGCCGTGGAGTCGGCAACTACCCTTGTCCGGGACACACTTCAAAGGATCGAGCCGCGAGTCGATTAAGGAGCAAACGTTGGATGCAAGGCCACTGCTAGCCTTGTTTGTGACTGTTGGTGACTTGCTTCGGGAGGAGCTTAATGATCTTCAAGGGGGAGTCTTTCTGTCTTTCCCTTTTCATTTACTTAACTGTTGTGTGTTTACTTCTGTTTATGTTGTGTGTTGATTTCTGTTTGTGTGTTTAAATTCAATAACCATGCTTGAATTTTTCATTTTCGTGAAATATCTGTCTAACATTGAGGACAATGTTTAATTCAAGTGTGGGGGGAAGGTTTATTGAAAAGAAAAGAAAAAATTTGAAAAATTTGAAAAGTTCAAAAAAAAAAATAATTTACTTGTTTTTGTTTTCTATGGTAACAATATATCGACTAAATCATACTTACTCCCTTGGTAGCGTTGAACCTACCATTGCACTTAGTAAGTCACTGTGGTCACGTATTGTTACCCTAATAAAAAAAAATTGAAAAAGAAAAAAAAATTGCTTCTGTTGTTTATTTATTTGTTTGTTTTCGTTTTCTACGGTAACGGTATATCAACTATATCACACTCACTCCCTTGGTAGCGTTGAACCTACCATTGCACTAAGTGAGTCCCTGTGGTCACGTATTGTTACCTACATTGAAAAATAAAATAAAAATCCAAAAAATCAAAAATTACAAAAATATTTGCTTCTGTTTTGTTGTTTTTGTGTGTTTTATTGTGTTTTGTGTTTTGTTCTTTCCAATTCCGATGATGAATTGAGTTTAATTGTTGTGATTAGGAGAATGTTTATTATATGTCAAGGCTTTGTGTAGTTTGCTTTGGATTTAATATGCATAACTTGTGATTGCTCGAATTTCCATGTTCACATCACCGGTGTTAATTAATTGATTGTAATCCGAGAAGCACATTTGAACATACATTGTCATGCATACCCAGAAACTGTGAGGATTTGAGCCTATTGAATATTCACATGTATGCATATTTCATACATTTACTCGTTCTTCATGTGTGCACAATTCATGAGTTTTGAACCTAGAACTTGCTCAAAGACCACTTGAAACGTTTTGTTAATCTGTGATGAATTAGAAATGAGTAAGGCATTAGTTGAGCACCATGGCCAAAATATTCACCATCCATCTAAACACGAACTTTAGGAATCCCCTTTTGAACTAAACACTCATTAGCCGTTTCTTTTGTTCACCCACACCATCTCACCCTTGTTTTATTTATGTTTGCAAGACGATGATAGTGACTTCTTGTGTTCTTATGCTTCGGGTTTTGATTTGTATGGTAGTATACCAAAAGGCAAGTGTGGGGGTGTATTTATTTTGTTGTATTTGTTCAAGGAAAAAAAAATCAGAAATAAAAAGAAGGAATAAATTCCTCAAAGAAAAAAGAAATAGAAAAAAAAAAGAAAAAAAAAATGTCAGAAAGAAAAAAAAAATATAGAGTTATTTTCTTGTATTACTTTTAATAAAAGGTTGGAGGAAAATAAGAGTTGTTTCGGGTTTAGCATATGTATGAGTTTCAAAGTCGTTGACTTGTCTTGCAAACATGTGAAACATTTTTCATTTCGAGTCCTTTCATTTCACTTCATTTACCATTCACTATTTACCATCCACCCTTTGGTCCCTGTTTCACCTAAAAAGTCCTTATGATCTGATGATTTGTGGATTAATTGTAGAGAGTTGGTTAATGAGCAAACATATGGGAACACTACTTGTGTAATTGTTTTGAGAGTAAACACTTAACCCTAAACACTGAGCGGAAATATTTAGTGAATCTTGTGAGGTTTAGTGGTTAATGTTGTTCATATGTGCCTATTGGATTGCTTGACATTAATTGTATACTTGGTTTTCACACACTACACCCGAGCATAAATGAGATGTGTATGTTAAAGACTTAGCAAATTC
Source organism: Rubus idaeus (assembly GCA_030142095.1). Classification (NCBI taxonomy): domain Eukaryota; kingdom Viridiplantae; phylum Streptophyta; class Magnoliopsida; order Rosales; family Rosaceae; genus Rubus; species Rubus idaeus. The sequence goes on along the minus strand of CM057966.1, from coordinate 13,605,556 downwards.
TTTAGCCTTGATATATAATTTTTATTCTCCTGATTATAATTTTTCTGAACTCGCTGAGGGTTATGGTTGGAAAGAATATATGTTTTGTGTTTCCCTTTTCTGTTTTGTGTTGTTTTGTTTTAAGTTTTGTGTTGCTAAGGGACTAGCAATAGCTAAGTGTGGGGGAATTTGATAGGAGCACAAAGTGTGACGTTTTTAATGTATTTTCCCTACTATTTGGCTATGATTTAATTGTAACTTTGTTATTTTTGCTTAGTTTCCATATTTGAGTCCCTAAATGATATATAAATGTGAATACGTGCAGAAAATCGGAGCTCGGAAATTTACGAAGTCTAATGGGCTTTTTCGAGGCCCATTAAGAAGTGAGCTGCCGTGAGGCCCAAGATGAAGGCCCAAATCCATGAAGAAAGGCCCAAGCCCAAGAAGAAAGGCCCAAGCCCAAGAAGGAAGGTCCAAGCCCATTTTCGGACAATCTGCCTGTGCAGATATGTCAACTTGCGAAGCCTATATCTCCCAATTGCACCGTTGGATCCAGCTGTAATTTTGATACACGCTGCATGTGTGTGTTATATATTCTGTATTAAAATTTGAGAATCATCCAACCGTTCAAACGTGCATTATTCCGTTCTAAGTGGGAACTGCTCAGTGCTGTCTGCTTTTTATTTCTTTCCTCTTCTTTTATTTTCAATGCTCCACTCACCCCTATATTCTTTCCTCTTCTTTCTGCCCACACCATTAGTGTTTAATTTCTTTTACCTAAATAAATGGTTCATTGCCATATGACTACATTTCCACCATTCCACTTACCATTTCTTTTCTACCACTCACATTCCACTTCTCTTCCTTTTCTTTCTTTATTTCTTGCATTGTCTTCTTCTTCCTCTCCATTCTCCTATAAATAGCAGCCTCATTCTTCTCTTCAATTCACACCCCAATGGGGAGGGACAAACCCTCCTCTTTCTCTTCTCATTTCTCATTTTCCATTCTCTAATACTATGGGTTTTCAAGACTTCAAGGAGGAGGAGAAGGCTTCTACACCATCACCACCAGCCCCTATTCAACATCACCATCACCATCATCACCTTGTCTTCACAGCTTGGATTACTTGTGGTCAAGGATTCAAGATGTGGTTTCAAGATCTTCATACTATTCATACGGTGTATTTCGACTTAACCTTTAAATTTATGCCTCTTTGTTGCTTGTTTATCTTTTGTATTAGTTAACACAACATGAATTATGTAATTTTCAGCCTTTGTTTATGGGTTTATTTAATTGTTGGATCCTAATTAATTAGTTCTTCTAGTAGCTTATGTGACTCCGTTTATTTGATTTTGTTTTAGTAGAGAACTTTTATATGTTTTTGTTTTAAGGTTGCAAACTTAAGATGATTGCATATAATTGGTGCTAGAATTAGGGTTTTAATTCTAATTCACAAGTAGTAAAGGCTTTGGAAAAAGGTCGGAAACAAATAAGAAGGATCACGGATAGATGGGCGGTCCCACTAGGTCGTGCACTTTAATTAACAACTCTTCTTTTATGCGTTGGACATGTTTTGATTAGCTACCTTTGCATGTTTGATTGATTAATCTAGGTGCGGTCGCTTAGGTTAATTTTCATGAAAGTGGTTTTATTTGGGGAATGATAATTGGCGGTCCAGCATTCCACATATGTTAATTTCGGTTTCATGGCTAGGGAACTTGGTTAATTTTCGGTCCAATAATTGGTAAACTTGTATACTTACGGCTGAACTTTATATACTTCGTGTTTCATCCCATCTTATTTAATTTATTCTTTGTAATTTAATTAATTTATTTCATTCAATCAATTTCTTTAACCCCCCTTTTACTCTTTGTACATATGTATATATTCTTTATTTTATTTAATAATAATTATTTATTTTATTTAATTATTTGTGACATTTTTTGTTAGGTACACCCTTTGATCTCCGTTGTGAACGATACCCTACTATGCACTATACTACTACCGATAGGGTTTTTTTAAATTGACGCTCCTTTTGGGGCCTATCACTTGTCCACTAAATGAATCCTGCCTCTCGCTTATCTCTTGTGATCTGGCCATTCGCCTTCTGAAAACACGGAAAGTCATTTACGTCAAGGCATTGCACCTAGGCCGTAAGTCCACCTTGAGTTACCGCTTGGAATCAACTTTCATTTTTTTTTCAACTATATTCAGGCAAAAGAAAATATTTTTGTGTAAATAAAATATACGTAGACATAGGAATATACGTAGACATAGGAATATACGTAGACATAGGAATATACGTAGACATAAAATATACTTAGACATAGGAAATTTTATTCATTCATTTTGTATAGCTAATTTGTGACACATTTTTAACTTTGTAAATATTTTGTTTTTATTTTGTAAATTTATTACTAACCTTTTTATTTTGTATAGGAAATAATCCGGGTTTATCGGAAATTTTACCACATACATCGGAGCATACGTTTAGGAAGTCAAGGTTGAAAAACCTTGAGGTTGATGTCTTGTTGGTGATTTTCGGTTTCCTCGGGAGTAAAAAGGTAAGTTTTCTTTTCACTCTCGTTATTTATTTTAAAAAAAAAATAAAATAAAATAAAATAAAATAAAAAAATTAATTCTAAATAAATAAAAAAGAGTGTTTTCTTTTGTTTTACTGTTGGTAATTATTTCTTTTTACTATTTATAATTACTGTTTGTTTTAATTTTGGGCTTGTTTGTTAGTTTGTTTGTTATTGGGCCTTAAGCCCATTTGTTTGTGTGATTGGTTAGGGTTTTAGGTTTCGTAAAATAAAAAAAAATAAAAAATAAAAAATTTAGCTCATTGGGCTCGTGTCATTCACGAAGCCCAAAACCCGTAACCCAAGCCCATTAGTGTATCGGGCCTGTTCGTTTTTAGGCCCATTAGTTTAAGCCCACCAATAATGGGCCGAAGATTTCTTTGGCCCAGGCCCACTTTAAGGCCCAGACCATTCCGATGGCCCAAGCCCGTTTAAAGTGTCGGCAAGCGCGTGTGCTACGCGTTTTCACTTTGTTCACTTTACGACTTTTCGTAAAGTATTAAAAAAAATAAAAAAATAAAAAATCGAAAATCAGAAAAAAATGTGATTGGGCCGACGCACGACTTTTGCGTCGGCCGAATTGTTTAATAAACCGCGTGCGTTCCTTATTACGACTTTGCGACTTTCGTCGCTCGATCCGCAATTTACGGGTCTTCTGTCTTTGGCACGTGTGCGAGCGTGTGCGAGTCTTTCCCCTTCCCTTCGTTTGCGTTAGTTTCCTTAGGCATTTCATACGTTTCCCTTAGTCTCTCTCTCTCTCTCTCTCTCTTTTTTTCTCTCTCGTTGTTCTTCGTGTTCTTGAGTTTTCCCAAAAACCTCCCTAATTCCCAGAAGCTATCCTCCCTTCCCAACCCAGAAATGGCCAAACGAGTGAATTCTTTCAGTGATTTGTTTCAGGCAGGTCCTTCAGAGAACCCAATCTTTGAAGGCTTGGCTGAAATAATTCCACCGAGCATGCTCAATAGCGCCGATGCTAGCATGCCGACCGAGCCACAACCACAACCGCAACCACTACCTCAAGCACCAATCTTGGTTGCTGATCCACCTGTTGAGCCGGAAGCCGCTCCTGTCTATAGGAGACTTCCGAGGTCGAAGTACAGCAAAGCTCAGAGAGATGCACTTGCGGCTTTCTTTGCGGTGTATTCTCACCCCACGAAACCACAACGAGAACGATTTGGTCCGAAAATCGGACTAGAGGAGGACCAAGTCTACTATTGGGGGTCGAGAAATAGGAAGAAGTTCGGTATCCAGTCTTCCGAGCAGCGTATTGCCGAGCTAGAGAAAAGAAACGATCAGCTGGTGAGCAAGAACGAGGAGCTTCAAATGCAGAATCAACGACTCGTCGATGCTCTCCACAGCGGCATATGTCCCAATTGCGGAGGTCCTGTTCCGCACTCAGATGTGCCAAGGCGAAGGCTCGAAGTTGTTCCTCAACAACAAGAGCCTCTTCTCGAGTTGTCCGATGATTCCATCGACATGGACCACTTAAGACGGGATGTGCGGAGCCTCATGCCTACCCTTGTCGAGCGCCCATCCGTACCTTTGCCATCGATACCCTTCCCGGACCTGCTCACGATCTTGTCGGAGTCCACACCGACTTGATCTCGGATATCGTCCGTAAGGCCAAACACGAGCTCCTGCTCATGGCCCTTTTGGATTTCCTTTGTGGATAACTTCACCGACTCCCGACACGTCTATTCATCCCGAGACTCTTCATAGGGCCGAGTACTTGCGAGTGTTTCAACGAGCCGAACCTGCTCCGTACTTCAAAGCCGAATCGTCGAGACACTCGGCAACCATCCATCTTTATCCGACCACCATCGTTCAGATCTTAATGGATGTTGGTCGATGGTTGCCGGTCTTCGTAGCATGATCACAAACGCCAAGACGTTGGAGATCCTTTCCTCCAAAGAACGAAGAAGGCTACGAGGAGCATATGCGGGTGATGTCGGCCGAGTTTCGGTGCCATCTCACCTCGTTTCGACTCGTGAAGTCCGGTTCGTTCGGTATTCTCACCAACAATTGGATGGAAGTTGGGTCGTCGTGGATGTCTCCGTGGATGAATTGCGTTCCAATCCAAAGCCTTCCGTGAGATCGATTTGCCGAAAACGCCCCTCCGGATGCCCGATACGTGATCTTCATAATGGATCTTCCTTGGTCACTTGGGTGGAGCACGTGGATGTACGCGAGAAGGAGATGAAGGCCGGTTTCGAACCTTTTGTTCATTCGGGGTTCGCTTTTGGTGCAAAGCGTTGGATCTCGACTCTCCAACGACAAGCCGAGCGCTACATGTGCGCCACGGGTATCCACTCTTCACCCGGTGACTCGATTATTTCTCTTGAAGGAAGAAGAGGCTTGCGGAAATGGCAAAACGGATGACAATCTGTTTCTTCAACGATATCGCAACTCCACGTACCACCACTTGGACTTGTTCGAACCGAACAAGAGACACTCGAATGGAGGTCGGGACCAACAAGCGAAGGGGTGATCCGAGCAAGCCCCCTGGAGTCAATCGTACTGCTGGTTGTTCCGTCGTTCATCTATCTCATCACACCAGGATCTTTGAGTTCCTCAAAGACGTTCAGACGAGACCCTTTGTGGGATAGTATGTCGATGGACAGCTCGGTACGTGTGTTAGCAAATTTCACCATCGGTCTTGACCCGCGGAACCAGATTTCGGTGCTCGCTATAGATAGTCACAACGACTTCCTCATTCTTCAGGAGTGTTGCACCGATGCAACGGGGTCGTCTGTGATTTATGCGCCGATTAACCATTCCATTTTCCAGTGTTTGCTATCTGGAGTTCAACCGGAGCCATTTCCGCTTATGTCTTCAGGCTTCTCCATTTTGCCTAACGTATCCGGAGCTGTACTTGATGGAACATTGCTGACTATAGTGTTCCAGATCTCAGTGAGGGCTACATCAGCCAAGTCTGCCGTGGAGTCGGCAACAACCCTTGTCCAGGACACACTTCAACGGATCAGAACCGCAGTCAATTAAGGAGCAAACGTTGGATGCAAGGCCCTGCTAGCCTTGTTTGTGACTGTTGGTGACTTGCTTCGGGAGGAGCTTAATGATCTTCAAGGGGGAGTTTTTCTTTAACTTATTTGTTTTTCATTTGTATATATGTTGTGTGTTTACTTCTGTTGATTTATGTTTGTGTGTTTATTTCTGTTTGTGTGTTTAAATTCAATAACCATGCTTGAATTATTCATTTTCGTGAAATATCTGTCTAACATTGAGGACAATGTTTAATTCAAGTGTGGGGGGAAGGTTTATTAAAAAGAAAAGAAAAAAATTTGAAAAATTCAAAAATTCAAAAAAATAATTTACTTGTTTTTGTTTTCTACTGTAACGGTATATCGACTAAATCATACTTACTCCCTTGGTAGCGTTGAACCTACCATTGCACTTAGTAAGTCACTGTGGTCACGTATTGTTACCTAAATTGAAAAAATCAAAAAAATCAAAAAATCAAAAAATTACAAAAATATTTGCTTCTGTTTGTGTTTTTGTGTGTTTTATTTGTGTTATGTGTGTTGTTTTCTTTCCAATCCCGATGATGAATTGAGTTTAATTGTTATGATTTTGAGAATGTTGATTATATGCTAAGGCTTTGTGTAGTTTGCTTTGGATTTAATATGCATAACTTGTGATTGCTCGAAATTTCCATGTTCACATAACCTGTTTCGATTAATTGATTGCAATCCGAGAAGCACATTTGAACATACATTGTCATGCATACCCAGAAAATGTGAGGACTTGAGCCTATTGTATATTCACATGTATGCATATTTCATACATTTACTCGTTCTTCATGTGTGCACAATTCATGAGTTTTTGAACCTAGAACTTGCTCAGAGACCTCTTGAAACATTTTGTTAATCTGTAATGAATTAGAAATGAGTAAGGCATTAGTTGAGCACCATGGCCAAAGTATTCACCATCCATCTAAACACGAACTTTAGGAATCCCCTTTTGAACTAAACACTCATTAGCCGTTTCTTTTGTTCACCCACACCATTTCACCCTTGTTTTATTTATGTTTGCAAGACGATGATAGTGACTTCTTATGTTTTTATGCTTCGGATTTGTATGGTAGTATACCAAAAGGCAAGTGTGGGGGTGTATTTATTTTGTTGTATTTGTTCAAAGAAAGAAAAAAAAAATCAGAAATAAAAAGAAGGAATAAATTCCTCAAAGAAAAAAATAGAAAAAAAAATGTGGAAAAGAAAAAGAAAAAAAAAATACCACAAAAATAGAGTTATTTTATTTACTTGTATTATTTTCAATAAAAGGTTGGAGGAGAATAAGAGTTGTTTCGGGTTTAGCATAGGTATGAGTTTCAAAGTCGTTGACTTGTCTTGCAAACATGTAAAACATTTTTCATTTCGAGTCATTTCACTTCATTTACCATTCACCATTTACCATCCACCCTTTGGTCCCTGTTTCACCTGAAAGTCCTTATGATCTGATGATTTGTGGATTAATTGTAGAGAGTTGGTTAATGAGCAAGCATATGGGAACACTACTTGTGTAATTGTTTTGAGAGTAAACACTTAACCCTAAACACTGAGCGGAAATATTTAGTGAATCTTGTGAGGTTTAGTGGTTAATGTTGTTCATATGTGCCTATTGGATTGCTTGGCATTAATTGTATACTTGGTTTTCACACACTTCACCCGAGCATAAATGAGATATACATGTTAAATGCTTAGCAAATTCTTTAACCTTGATATATAATTTTTATTCTCTTGATTATAATTCTTTCGAACTCGCTGAGGATTATGGTTGGAAAGACCAGTTTGTTTTGTGTTTCCCTTTCTGTTTTGTGTTGTTTTGTTTTGTGTTTGCTCGAGGACTAGCAATAGTTCAAGTGTAGGGGTGTGATGTGAACGTAAAATACGTTCACAAAGTGCCTTTAATTACTGGATTTTGCTATTCCGAAAGCTTAATTATCTGTTTAATATTTGTTTTCGTGTTTTTAGGGAAAATACGGGGAAAATGTTTATCTGCACAGAATAGGTGAATTTTGGAGATTTTCAGTGTAATTCCGAAAAGTCAACCGTGACTTTTCAGATATCAAAATGACACCGGTCATTTTGAGGATGTGGGCCCAGTTAATGTACGAAGATTTCGGAAACCGTTCCGAATTCCGGCAAATTTGTCGGCGAACCACCACATCAGGCGGCACAACCACCACACGCGGTGGCAGAATATATTTTAAATCTCCATTATATTTTCCCTTGTTTATTTTATAATTTAATTATTTCATTTAATTTCTTTTGTTATTTTATTTTGTTTTATTTTATAATTATTTATTTTAATTATTTTCTTTTATTTCCTTTTCTTTTGTTTGTTTTCTTTGCAGCCGCCATCTCCACTTCAACCACCGAGATTCCTCCTCACATGGTTTCAATTTTCTCTGTGATTCATCTCCAGCTATTTCACCCACACTTCATCTACTGCCTCCACCAAAATCCCACCACCAGCTAGAGTCCAATTTTCCCTGGATTTCATCCACTGCCGGCAAGCACTACAGAGCACCCACGAAGCTCCACCATCAATGAATATTCCTTCACCGTTGGCTGCTTCTGCCCCTTCCCCTCTCTATTTAAGGGAGTTCCTGCAGAGTCTTCATCACCAATTCACAATTCAGCAGTTCACAATGGCTCTTTACACCACCACGTCGCCAATCTCAATTTTCATCTCCTCTGTTTACCTGCAAATTAATCACAATCAAAGTAATCATCTTCTAATTTCTCTGTGTTTCTTTTGCAGGTTTGGAAGCAGCTCAAAGCTGCTGTCATCACGGCCCCACTCCGGCGTCTCCATCTCCACCGGCGTCGCTCCCATTCCTTCCCAGCGCCGACGCCGTTCTATCACCGTACAACCCGCCGCGCCTCCCTTGCTGCTAAGCTGCCCAGGCCGCGCCTGCCCTCTGCCAACAACCCGCCTTGCTTTCTCTGCCCAGATTCCGTCACCGTCGATCTCCATCCGCCGGCGCCGCTCAACCACCGTAGCTGCCACACCACGCCGTCGATCAAAGCAGCCCAGCACCGCTCCCTGCTCTCTCTCGCTCTCTGCAGAAGTTGCGAAGAAGAAGAAGAAATGAATTATGATGCTGACGTGGAGGAAAGAATAAAAAAGAAAGAGAAGGATTTTTGGGTTGAAAAGTCAACCATTGGGAGAAAATGAAGAAAACCGGAATGAAGAAATGCTAAATTGACTTTGTCAATTTGGGTTTTTGACCAAGCCAATTAACCAAGCCCAAAGATCCAATTGCTATCTACACCCACAAGGCCAAAGCCCAAATGCTTTCTGCACCCGCCACATCCAAAGTACTTGTTCGATTTTCTATAGCTGAGTCTGCCACCTTCGCCTGCCAGACAGTGTCCATTTTCATGGACACAACAGTAACATTTTTCCCAAACTCTGTTTATTTATTATAATTTATTTTTGTTTAATTAACTATTCGTGAATAATTTTGGGAAATGTTATTGTTTGTTTTATTTTCTATTTTGTGTAATAATTGTTGGATTGAAGTTGATTGATTCTTCTAGCAGCTTATGTGAATTTTGTTTGTTTGGTTTTATCTTTAATGTTGAAACTAAATGATAAGGATCGCGGATAGACGAGCGTTCGCTAGGTCGCGCACTTGAATTAACAACTCTTTTTCTATGCGTTAGACATGTTTAGATTAATCACCTTTGCATGTTTAATTGTTTAATCTAGATGAGCGTTCACTAGGTTGATTTCATGGGAGAAGTTTATTTGGGGAATGATAACCTGCGTGGGCATTCTACATGTGTTAGTTTCGGATTCATGGCTAGGGAGTTGGTTAATCTTCAAAACAATATTTGTGTGTGTGTTTCTTGTTTTCAAAAATAATAAAAATCCAAAAATATTTCTTTTTATTGTTTTCAAAAATCTCAAAAACCCCCAAAAATACTTTTGTATATAATGTATATTTTTGTAAATAGAAACAATACTGTATAGTTTATTTAATTTTGTATATATATATATATTCTTTATTCTTTATACTTGTTAATAATAATTCTTTATTTAATTTAATTTTTCGTGACATTAAAAAGTAAATATAACAATCTTCTGTGGGAAAAACCTTTATTTCCCATTATACTTTACAACGACAACTGTTAGGAATTTAGGTAATAATTAATGACTGCGGTGTAAAAACCATCTAATCAACGACAAGCCGAGCGCTACATGTGCGCCACGGTATCCACACTTCACCCGGTGACTCGATCATTTCTCTCGAAGGAAGAAGAGGACTTGCGGAAATGGCAAAACGGATGACAATCTGTTTCTTCAACGACATCAGCAACTCCACGTACCATCACTGGACTTGTTCGAACCGAACAAGAGACACTCGAATGGAGGTCGGGACCAACAAGCGAAGGGGTGATCCGAGCAAGCCCCACGGAGTCAATCGTACTGCTGGTTGTTCCGTCGTTCATCTATCTCATCACACCGGGATCTTTGAGTTCCTCGAAGACGTTCGAGACTAGACCAATGTGGGATAGCATGTCGATGGACAGCTCGGTGCGTGTGCTAGCAAACTTCACCATCGGTCTTGACCCGCGGAACCGGATCTCGGTGCTCGCTATAGATAGTCACAACGACTTCCTCATCCTTCGGGAGTGTTGCACCGATGCAACGGGGTCGTCTGTGATTTATGCGCCGATTAACCATTCCATTCTCCAGTGTTTGTTATGTGGAGTTCAACCGGAGCCATTTCCGCTTATGTCTTCGGCTTCTCCATTCTGCCTAACGTATCCGGAGCTGTACTTGACGGAACACTGCTGACTATAGTGTTCCAGATCTCGGTGAAGGCTACATCAGCCAAGTCTGCCGTGGAGTCGGCAACTACCCTTGTCCAGGACACACTTCAAAGGATCAGAACCGCAGTCAATTAAGGAGCAAACGTTGGATGCAAGGCCCTGCTAGCCTTGTTTGTGACTGTTGGTGACTTGCTTCGGGAGGAGCTTAATGATCTTCAAGGGGGAGTTTTTCTTTAACCTATCTTTTTCATTTGTATATATGTTGTGTGTTTATTTCTGTTTATTTCTATTTGTGTGTTTACTTCTGTTTGTGTGTTTAAATTCAATAACCATGCTTGAATTTTTCATTTTCGTGAAATATTTGTGTAACATTGAGGACAATGTTTAATTCAAGTGTGGGGGGAAGGTTTATTAAAAAGAAAAGAAAAAATTTGAAAAATTCAAAAAAATAATTTACTTGTTTTTGTTTTCTATGGTAACAATATATCGACTAAATCATACTTACTCCCTTGGTAGCGTTGAACCTACCATTGCACTTAGTAAGTCACTGTGGTCACGTATTGTTACCCTAATAAAAAAAATTGAAAAAGAAAAAAAAAATTGCTTCTGTTGTTTATTTATTTGTTTGTTTTCGTTTTCTACGGTAACGGTATATCGACTATATCACACTCACTCCCTTGGTAGCGTTGAACCTACCATTGCACTAAGTGAGTCCCTGTGGTCACGTATTGTTACCTACATTGAAAAAACAAAAACAAAAATCAAAAAAATCAAAAATTACAAAAATATTTACTTCTGTTGTGTGTTTTATTTGTGTTATGTGCTTTGTTCTTTCCAATCCCAAGGATGAATTGAGTTTAATCTGTTATGATTTTGAGAATGTTGATTATATGCTAAGGCTTTGTATAATTTGCTTTGGATTTAATATGCATAACTTGTGATTGCTCGAAATTCCATGTTCACATAACCTGTTTCGATTAATTGATTGCAATCCGAGAAGCACATTTAAACATACATTGTCATGCATACCCAGAAAATGTGAGGACTTGAGCCTATTGAATATTCACATGTATGCATATTTCATACATTTACTCGTTCTTCATGTGTGCACAATTCATGAGTTTTGAACCTAGAACTTGCTCAAAGACCACTTGAAACGTTTTATTAATCTGTAATGAATTAGAAATAAGTAAGGCATTAGTTGAGCACCATGGCCAAATTATTCACCATCCATCTAAACACGAACTTTAGGAATCCCCTTTTGATCTAAACACTCATTAGCCGTTTCTTTTGTTCACCCACACCATCTCACCCTTGTTTTATTTATGTTTGCAAGACGATGATAGTGACTTCTTGTATTCTTATGCTTCGGGTTTTGATTTGTATGGTAGTATACCAAAAGGCAAGTGTGGGGGTGTATTTATTTTGTTGTATTTGTTCAAGGAAAAAAAAATCAGAAATAAAAAGAAGGAATAAATTCCTCAAAGAAAAAAGAAATAGAAAAGAAAGAAAAAAAAATGTCAGAAAGAAAAAAAAATATAGAGTTATTTTGTTGTATTATTTCTGAATTCAATAAAAGGGTTGGAGGAAAATAAGAAAGTTGTTTCGGGTATAGCATAGGCATGAGTTTCAAAGTTGTTGATTTGTCTTGCAAACATGTAAAACATTTTTCATTTCGAGTCCTTTCACTTCATTTACCATCCACCCTTTGGTCCCTGTTTCACCTAAAAAGTCCTTATGATCTGATGATTTGTGGATTAATTGTAGAGAGTTGGTTAATGAGCAAGCATATGGGAACACTACTTGTGTAATTGTTTTGAGAGTAAACACTTAACCCTAAACACTGAGCGGAAATATTTAGTGACCATTGTGAGGTTTAGTGGTTAATGTTGTTCATATGTGCCTATTGGATTGCTTGACATTAATTGTATACTTGGTTTTCACACACTACACCCGAGCATAAATGAGATGTGCATGTTAAAGACTTAGCAAATTCTTTAGCCTTGGTATATAATTTGTATTCTCCTGATTATAACTCTTCTGAACTCGCTGAGGGTTATGGTTGGAAAGAATATATGTTTTATGTTTCCCTTTTCTGTTTTGTGTTGTTTTGTTTTAAGTTTTGTGTTGCTAAGGGACTAGCAGTAGCTAAGTGTGGGGGAATTTGATAGGAGCACAAAGTGTGACGTTTTTAATGTGTTTTCCCTACTATTTGGCTATGATTTAATTGTAACTTTGCTATTTTAGCTTAGTTTCCATATTTGAGTCCAAAATAATATATAAATGTGAATACGTGCAGAAAATCGGAGCTCGGAAATTTACGAAGTCTAATGGGCTTTTTCGAGGCCCATTAAGAAGTGAGCTGCCGTCAGGCCCAAGATGGAAGGCCCAAACCCAAGAAGGAGGCCCAAACCCAAGATGGAAGGCCCAAATCCATGAAGGAAGGCCCAGGTTCACAAAGCATGAGGAAAGGCCCAAGCCCAGATTTTCAGACATTCTGCCTGTGCAGATCAGTCAACTTGCGAAGCCCATATCTCTCAATTGCGCCGTCAGATCTAGCTGTAATTTTGATACACGCTGCATGTGTGTGTTAGATATTCTGTATTAAAATTTGAGAATCATCCAACCGTCCAAACGTCAATTATTCCGTTCTAAGTGGGAATAGCTCAGTGCTGCCTGCTTTTTATTTCTTTCATTTTCTTTTATTCTCATTGCTCCACTCACCACCATATTGCCATCCATCCCACCACACCATGTTTGTTTCTTTCTTCCCACACCATTAGTATTTGATTTCTTTTATTTAAATAAATGGCTAATTGCCATATGACTACATTTCCACCATTCCACTCACCATTTCTTTTCTACCACTCAAATTCCACTTCTCTTCCTTTTCTTTCTTTATTTCTTTCATTGTCTTCTTCTTCCTCTTCATTCTCCTATAAATAGCAGCTTCATTCTTCTCTACAAATTCACACCCCAATGGGGAGGGACAAACCCTCCTCTTTCTCTTCTCCATCTCACATCATATTTTCCATTCTCTAGTATTTAGGGTTTTCAAGACTTCAAGGAGGAGGAGAAGGCGTCTACACCATCACCACCAGCCCCTATTCAACATCACCATCACCATCATCACCTTGTCTTCACGGCTTGGATTACTTGTGGTCAAGGATTCAAGATGTGGCTTCAAGATCTTCATGCTATTCATACGGTGTATTTCGACTTATTCTTTAATTTCTCTTATGAGTTCCTCTTTGTTGCTTGTTTATCCTTTGTATTAGTTAACATGACATGATTTATATAATTTTCAGCCTTTGTTTATGGGTTTATTTAATTGTTGGATCCTAATTAATTAGTTCTTCTAGTAGCTTATGTGACTCCGTTTATTTGATTCTATTTTAGTAGATAACTTTTATATGTTTTTGTTTTAAGGTTGCAAACTTAAGATGATTGCATATAATTGGTGCTAGAATTAGGGTTTTAATTCTAATTCACAAGTAGTAAAGGCTTTGGAAAGAGGTCGGAAACAAATAAGAAGGATCACGGATAGATGGGCGGTCCCACTAGGTCGTGCACTTTAATTAACAACTCTTCTTTTATGCGTTGGACATGTTTTGATTAGCTACCTTTGCATGTTTGATTGATTAATCTAGGTGCGGTCGCTTAGGTTAATTTTCATGAAAGTGGTTTTATTTGGGGAATGATAATTGGCGGTCCAGCATTCCACATATGTTAATTTCGGTTTCATGGCTAGGGAACTTGGTTAATTTTCGGTCCAATAATTGGTAAACTTGTATACTTGTGGCTGAACTTTATATACTTTGTGTTTCATCATCATATTTTATTTATTCTTTGTAATTTAATTAATTTATTTCATTCAATTTATCTCTCAATTCCCCTTTTTACTTTGTACATATGTATATATTTATACTTTATACTTGTTAATAATAATTCTTTATTTTATTTAATTCTTTGTGACATTTTTTGTTAGGTACACCCTTTGATCTCCGTTGTGAACGATACCCTACTATGCACTATACTACTACCGATAGGGTTTTTTTAAATTGATGCCTCATTTTGGGCGTGTCACCCCACACTTGCCTTTTGGTATACTACCATACAAATCCGAAGCATAAAAACATAAGAAGTCACTATCATCCTCTTGCAAACACAATAAAACAAGGGTGAAATGGTGTGGGTGAACAAAAGAAACGGCTAATGAGTGTTTAGTTCAAAAGGGGATTCCTAAAGTTCGTGTTTAGATGGATGGTGAATACTTTGGCCATGGTGCTCAACTAATGCCTTACTCATTTCTAATTCATCACAGATTAACAAAATGTTTCAAGTGGTCTTTGAGCAAGTTCTAGGTTCAAAACTCATGAATTGTGCACACATGAAGAACGAGTAAATGTATGAAATATGCATACATGTGAATATTCAATAGGCTCAAATCCTCACAGTTTCTGGGTATGCATGACAATGTATGTTCAAATGTGCTTCTCGGATTGCAATCAATTAATTAACACCGGTGATGTGAACATGGAAATTCGAGCAATCACAAGTTATGCATATTAAATCCAAAGCAAACTACACAAAGCCTTGACATATAATAAACATTCTCCTAATCACAACAATTAAACTTAATTCATCATCGGAATTGGAAAGAACAAAACACAAAACACAATAAAACACACAAAAACAACAAAACAGAAGCAAATATTTTTGTAATTTTTGATTTTTTGATTTTTTTTGATTTTTCAATGTAGGTAACAATACGTGACCACAGGGACTCACTTAGTGCAATGGTAGGTTCAACGCTACCAAGGGAGTGAGTGTGATATAGTCGATATACCGTTACCGTAGAAAACGAAAACAAACAAATAAATAAACAACAGAAGCAAATTTTTTTTTTCTTTTTCAAAATTTCATTTTTATTAGGGTAACAATACGTGACCATAGTGACTTACTAAGTGCAATGGTAGGTTCAACGCTACCAAGGGAGTAAGTATGATCTAGTCGAGATACCGTTACAGTAGAAAACAAGTAAAATATTTTTTGAATTTTTCAAATTTTTCAACTTTTTTTCTTTTCTTTTCAATAAACCTTCCCCCCACACTTGAATTAAACATTGTCCTCAATGTTAGACAGATATTTCACGAAAATGAAAAATTCAAGCATGGTTATTGAATTGAAAATACAAACAGAAATAAACACACCAATAGAAATAAACAGAAGTAAACACACAACATTTATACAAATGAAAAAGGAAACAGAAATACTCCCCTTTGAAGATCGTGAAGCTCCTCCCGAAAGCAAGTCACCAACAGTCACAAACAAGGCTAGCAGGGCCTTGCATCCAACGTTTGCTCATTAGTTGACTGCGGCTCTGATCCGTTGAAGTGTGTCCTGGACAAGGGTAGTTGCCGACTCCACGGCACACTTAGCTGATGTAGCCCTCACTGAGATCTGGAAGACTAAAGTAAGTAGAGTCCCATCAAGTACAGCTCCGGATACGTTAGGCAGAATGGAGAAGCCAGAAGACATAAGCGGAAATGGCTCCGGTTGAACTCCACATAGCAAACACTGGAGAATGGAATGGTTGATCGGCGCGTATATCACAGACGACCCCGTTGCATCGGTGCAACACTCCTGAAGAATGAGGAAGTCGTTGTGACTATCTATGGCGAGCACCGAAATCTGGTTCCGCGGGTCAAGACCGATGGAGAAATTTGCTAGCACACGTACCGAGCTGTCCATCGACATACTATCCCACATTGGTCTCGTCTGAACGTCTTTGAGGAACTCAAAGATCCTGGTGTGATGAGATAGATGAACAACGGAACAACCAGCAGTACGATTGACTCCAGGGGGCTTGCTCGGATCACCCCTTCGCTTGTTGGTCCTGACCTCCATTCGAGTGTCTCTTGTTCGGTTCGAACAAGTCCGGTGGTGGTACGTGGAGTTGCGATGTCGTTGAAGAAACAGATCGTCATCTGTTTTGCCATTTCCGCAAGTCCTCTTCTTCCTTCAAGAGAAATAATCGAGTCACCGGGTGAAGAGTGGATACTGTGGCGCACATGTAGCGCTCGGCTTGTCGTTGGAGTGTTGAGATCCAACGCTTTGCACCAAATGCGAACCCCCGAATGAACAAATGGTTCGAAACTGGCCTTCATCTCCTTCTCGCGCACATCCACGTGCTCCACCCAAGTGACCAAGGAAGATCCATTATGAAGATCACGTATCGGGCATCCGGAGGGGCGTTTTCGGCAAATCGATCTCACGGAAGGCTTTGGATTGGAACGCAATTCATCCACGGAGACATCCACGACGACCCAACTTCCATCCGATTCTTGGTGAGAGTACCGAACGAACTGGACTTCACGAGTTGAGACGATGTGAGATGGCACCGAAACTCGGCCGACATCACCTGCATATGCTCCTCGTAGCCTTCTTCGTTCTTTGGAGGAAAGGATCTCCAACGTCTTGGCGTTTGTGATCATGCTACGAAGATCGGCAACCATCGACCAACATCCATTAAGATCCGAACGATGGTGGTCGGATAAAGATGGATGGTTGCCGAGTGTCTCGACGATTCGGCTTTGAAGTACGGAGCAGGTTCAGCTCGTTGAAACACTCGCAAGTACTCGGCCCTATGAAGAGTCTCGGGATGAATAGACGTGTCGGGAGTCGGTGAAGTTATCCACAAAGGAAAACCAGCGGTGGCCATGAGCGGGAGCTCGTCTTTGGCCTTGCGGGCGATATCCGAGATCAAGTCGGTGTGGACTCCGACAAGATCATGAGCAGGTCCGGGAAGGGTATCGGATGGCAAAGGTATGGATGGGCGCTCGACAAGTGTAGGCATGAGGCTTCGCACATCCCTTCTTAAGTGGTCCATGTCGATGGAATCATCGGACAACTCGAGAATAGGCTCTTGTTGTGGAGGAACAACTTCGAGCCTTCGCCTAGGCACATCCGAGTGCGGAACGGGACCTCCGCAATCGGGGGACGATGCCGCTGTGGAGAGCATCGACGAGTCGTTGATTCCGCATTTGAAGCTCCTCGTTCTTGCTCACCGGCTGATCGTTTCTTCTCTCTAGCTCGGCGATACGCTGCTCGAAGTCCGGATACCGAACTTCTTCCTATTTCTCGACCCCCGATAGTAGACTTGGTCTTCTTCTAGTCCGATTTTTGGACCAAATCTTTCTCGTTGTGGTTTCGTGGGGTGAGAATACACCGCAAAGAAAGCCGCAAGTGCTTCTCTCCGAGCTTTGGTGTACTTCGACCTCGGAAGTCTCCTATAGACGGGAGCGGCTTCGGCTCAACGGGTGGATCAGCAACCAAGATTGGTGCTTGAGGTAGTGGTTGCGGTTGTGGTTGTGGCTCGGTCGGCATGCTAGCATCGGCGCTATTGAGCATGCTCGGTGGAATTATTTCAGCCAGACCTTGAAAGATTGGGTTCTCTGAAGGACCTGCACCGAAACAAGTCGCCGAAAGAATTGACTCTTTTGGCCATTTCTGGGTTGGGAAGGGAGGATAACTTTCTCGGGAATTAGGGAGGTTTCGGGAAAACCGAAGAACACGAAGAACACACGAGAGAGAAAACGAGAGAGAGAGAGTGAGAGAGACTAAGGGAAAACGCGTGAAATGACCTAAGGCACTAACGCAAATCGAAGGGAAGGGAAACGAACGGACGGACGCGTGTCCAAAGTCGAGGACGAGAGATCCGTAAATCACGGATCAAGCGACGAAAGTCGCAAAGGGAATAGTGGAACGCGCGCACGATTTATTAAACAATTTGGCCGACGCAAAAGTCGTGCGTCGGCCCAATCACATTTTTTTCTGATTTTCGATTTTTTTATTTTTCTATTTTTTTAATACTTTACGAAAAGTCGTAAAGTGAACAGTGAAAACGCGTCGCACACGCGCTTGCCGACACTTTAAACGGGCCTGGGCCATCGGAATGGTCTGGGCCTTAAAGTGGGCCTGGGCCAAAGAAATCTCCGGCCCATTATTGGTGGGCTTAAACTAATGGGCCTAAAAACGAACAGGCCCGACACACAAATGGGCTTGGGTTACGGGTTTTGGGCTTCGTGAATGACACGAGCCCAATAGGCTAAATTTATTATTTTTTATTTTTTATTTTTTATTTTACGAAACCTAAAACCCTAACCAATCACACAAATGGGCCTAAGGCCCAATAACAAATAACTACAACAAGCCCGAAAATAAAACAAACAGTAACAGTAAAAATAAATAATTACAAATAATAAAACAAACAAACACTCTTTTTTTTATTATTTACAATTACAAATTTTTTTATTTTTTTATTTTTTAAATAAATAACGAGAGTTAAAAGAAAACTTACCTTTTTACACCCGAGGAAACCGAAAATCACCAACAAGACATCAACCTCAAGGTTTTTCAACCTTGACTTCCTAAACGTATGCTCCGATGTATGTGGTAAAATTTCCGAATAACCCGGATTATTCCCTATAAAAATGAAAAAGTTAGTAATAAAATTTACAAAATCAAAACAAAATATTTACAAAATTAAAAATGTGTCACAAATTATCTATACAAAATGAATGAATAAATTTTCCTATGTCTACGTATATTTTATTTACACAATACACTTAAGTGTACAAAAATATTTTCCTTTGCCTAAATATAGTTGAAAAAAAATGAAAGTTGATTCCAAGCGGTAACTCAAGGTGGACTTACGGCCTAGGTGCAATGCCTTGACTTAAATGACTTTCCGTGTTTTCAGAAGGCGAATGGCCAGATCACAAGAGATAAGCGAGAGGCAGGATTCATTTAGTGGACTAGTCCTCTGAATCCAATTTTACAAACCCGTCACCCAGGGTCTCGATCATATCTAGACACCATTCATGTGCCCCTTACTCAGTTGAGAAAGCACTTAAGTGTTCGACAATTCTCCAAGTGTTAATAAAGGCCGCCCTCAACCTCAAATAACCTTACGGTAAAAATGAAGGGTTTAGGCCAATATTAATAAAAGGACCTTACCTATTCCGTTCAAGTTACAACTTACAACAACAAAAAATAATCAACTATACTCGGAACACCTAAGTATAATTACTAAGTGTAACCAAATATGAACAAGTATTAAAAACAAGTAATAACAACAACTAGTCACAAGTAATATAGACAAGTAATATAAACAAGTAATATGAACAGTTAAAAAAAATAGTAAAATTATAAACAATAAAAAGTAAACAGTAATTATATACAAGTAAAAAAACAGTAATAATTACAAAAAATTATAAACAGTATTCACAAAAAAAAAATATTAGGTTAGGAATATTTTCAATCCACGTCGACGGCGCCAAAAATTGATACGCCCTAAAGGAGCATCAATTTAAAAAAACCCTATCGGTAGTAGTATAGTGCATAGTAGGGTATCGTTCACAACGGAGATCAAAGGGTGTACCTAACAAAAGTTGTCACAAAGAATTAAATAAAATAAAGAATTATTATTAACAAGTATAAAGAATATATACATATGTACAAAGTGAAAATGGGGTTTAAGAGATAAATTGAATGAAATAAATTAATTAAATTACAAAGAATAAATGAAATAAGATGGGATGAAACATAAAGAATATAAAGTTCAGCCACAAGTATACAAGTTTACCAATTATTGGACCGAAAATTAACCAAGTTCCCTAGCCATGAAACCGAAATTAACATATGTGGAATGTTGGACCGCCAATTATCATTCCCCAAATAAAACCACTTTCATGAAAATTAACCTAAGCGACCGCACCTAGATTAACCAATCAAACATGCAAAGGTAGCTAATCAAAACATGTCTAACGCATAAAAGAAGAGTTGTTAATTAAAGTGCACGACCTAGTGGGACCGCCCATCTATCCGTGATCCTTCTTATTTGTTTCCGACCTCTTTCCAAAGCCTTTACTACTTGTGAATTAGAATTAAAACCCTAATTCTAGCACCAATTATATGCAATCATCTTAAGTTTGCAACCTTAAAACAAAAACATATAAAAGTTATCTACTAAAATAGAATCAAATAAACGGAGTCACATAAGCTACTAGAAGAACTAATTAATTAGGATCCAACAATTAAATAAACCCATAAACAAAGGCTGAAAATTATATAAATCATGTCATGTTAACTAATACAAAGGATAAACAAGCAACAAAGAGGCATAAATTTAAAGGCTAAGTCGAAATACACCGTATGAATAGCATGAAGATCTTGAAGCCACATCTTGAATCCTTGACCACAAGTAATCCAAGCCGTGAAGACAAGGTGATGATGGTGATGGTGATGTTGAATAGGGGCTGGTGGTGATGGTGTAGACGCCTTCTCCTCCTCCTTGAAGACTTGAAAACCCATAGTATTAGAGAATGGAAAATGAGAAATGAGAAGAGAAAGAGGAGGGTTTGTCCCTCCCCATTGGGGTGTGTTTGAAGAGAAGAATGAGGCTGCTATTTATAGGAGAATGGGGAGGAAGAAGAAGACAATGAAAGAAATAAAGAAAGAAAGGGAAGAGAAGTGGAATTTGAGTGGTAGAAAAGAAATGGTGAGTGGAATGGTGGAAATGTAGTCATATGGCAATTAACCATTTATTTAAATAAAAGAAATCAAACACTAATGGTATGGGAAGAAAGAAACAAACATGGTGTGGTGGGATGGTGATGTGAACGTAAAATACGTTCACAAAGTGCCTTTAATTACTGGATTTTGCTATTTCGAAAGCTTAATTGTCTGTTTAATATTTGTTTTTGTGTTTTTAGGGAAAATACGAGTTAAATGTCAATTTCAACACAAAAGGTGAATTTTGGAGATATTCAGCGTAAATCGGAAAGTCAACCGTGACTTTCACATGTGGAATAAAATATTGTACGAAGATTTCGAAAACCGTTCCGAATCCCGACAATTTGTCGGCGAACCACCACATAAGGCGGCGCAACCACCACACGCGGTGGCAATACACATTTTAAATCTCCATTATATTTTCCCTTGTTTATATTTTATTTTTAATTATTTTCGTTTGTTTTTGTTATTTTATTTTTATGTTATTTTATTTCTTTTAATTACTTTTATTATTTTATTTTATTTCTTTTTTCTTTGTTTTCTTTGTTTTCTTTTGCAGCCACGTTTCTCACTCCACCGCCGGCAAGCATCTACAGCTCAAAAGTCCACCATAGCAGCCATTTCCATTTTTCCCGTGGCTTCTAGCTCACCTACTGCCTCCACCCAAGTTCCACCACCACTACAGTCCATTTCCTCCACTATTCCACTTCCACCAGCCGGCAGACCATCACAGCTCACTCCACCATCACTTCCTTTCCAGCCATTCCAGCTCCTCCTCTCCCTTGGCCGCATCTCCCATTTCCTCTGCTATTTAAGCCATCCTCCCTTCCTGCAATTTCACTCACAAATCAGAATCACAACCCAATTCCAATCATGGCAGCCATTTCTATAATCAATTCAAGTTTTCTCTTTTTGTTTCTGCAAATTTACAATCATGAAATAATCTCTCTAATCACTTTCTTTTGTTTTGCAGAAAGCCCAGGCCGCTGCACCTCACGCTACCGGCGCCGTTCTCTGCCACCATGGCAATACAGCCCTCACCGCATCTCACAAAGCTGCCGGCGACCCATCGCTCTTCCCAAGCTTCGCCGTCGCTCCTCTCTGCCGCGACGCCGACGACACACCCCCAGCCCAGATTTCATTGTCGGCGCCGCAATCATCACATGCCCAGCCTTGCCGGCATCTCTGCTGCCATCGCCGTCCTCCATAGCCGCTGCTCTCCAGCCGGCGTCCTGTCCGCCGTCCTCCATAGCTTCAGTCCTTGATCCCAGCTCAATCCACCGGCGACCCAATCACGCATCTGCCATCACCGATCCAAAGCTCCCAGCTCACTACCGCGCGCCTCTGTCCTCCACGGTTCCCGTGTTCATCTTCGCCGGCGCCGTTGAAAGCCTCGCCGTGCCTCACTGCCCAAGTTTTCTCTCGCCCTCTCTCTTGTGTGCAGAAATGAAGAAGAAAAAATGAAATGAAAAGAAAACTGAAGAAGGGAGAGGAAGGAGACCACGGGTCAACTAAAGGGAAGAAAGAAGAAAAGTCAACAGGTCAAAAATGGAATGGGCCGGTCAACAAGTCAACTAATTTGGAATTGGGCATCAAGCCCAATTTGCTATCTGCACCCCAAGGCCCAATTGCTAAGTGCACCCGCCACATCCAAATACATAGTTCGATTTTATAGCTGAGTCTGCCACCTTCGCCTGCCAGACAGTGTCCATTTTCATGGACACAACAGTAACATTTTTCCCAAACTCGTTTATTTATTATAATTTATTTTTGTTTAATTAACTATTCGTGAATAATTTTGGGAAATGTTATTGTTTGTTTATTTTCTATTTTGTGTAATAATTGTTGGATTGAAGTTAATTGATTCTTCTAGCAGCTTATGTGAATTTTGTTTGTTTAGTTTTATCTTTAATGTTGAAACTAAATAATAAGGATCGCGGATAGACGAGCGTTCGCTAGGTCGCGCACTTGAATTAACAACTCTTTTTCTATGCGTTAGACATGTTTAGATTAATCACCTTTGCATGTTTAATTGTTTAATCTAGATGAGCGTTCACTAGGTTGATTTCATGGGAGAAGTTTATTTGGGGAATGATAACCCGCGTGGGCATTCTACATGTGTTAGTTTCGGATTCATGGCTAGGGAATTGGTTAATCTTCAAAACAATATTTGTGTGTGTTTTTCTTGTTTTCAAAAATAATAAAAATCCAAAAATATTTCCTTTTATTGTTTTCAAAATTATCAAAACCCCCAAAAATACTTTTGTATATAATGTATATTTTTGTAAATAGAAACAATACTGTATAGTTTATTTAATTTTGTATATATATATTCTTTATTCTTTATACTTGTTAATATAATTCTTTATTTAATTTAATTTTTCGTGACATTTAAAAAGTAAATATAACAATCTTCTGTGGGAAAAACCTTTATTTCCCATTATACTTTACAACGACAATTGTTAGGAATTTAGGTAAATAATTAATGAACCTCGGTTTTTACCGCTAATCATTTTTGGCGCCGTTGCCGGGGATTGAAAATTCCTAACTATTATTTTGTGAATATTTGTGAATAATATTTATTTATACTTGTTCATATTTTTTTTTACACTTAGTAATTTATTTAGGTGTCTTTTATATAGTTGATTATTTTTTGTTGTTGTAAGTTGTAACTTGAACGGAATAGGTAAGGTCCTTTTATTAATATTGGCCTAAACCCTTCATTTGTACCGTAAGGTCACTTGAGGTTGAG
Source organism: Rubus idaeus (assembly GCA_030142095.1). NCBI lineage: Eukaryota > Viridiplantae > Streptophyta > Magnoliopsida > Rosales > Rosaceae > Rubus > Rubus idaeus. Next base: position 13,581,863 of record CM057966.1, on the reverse strand, counting down.
GGCGGCCTTTATTAACACTTGGAGAATTGTCGAACACTTAAGTGCTTTCTCAACTGAGTAAGGGGCACATGAATGGTGTCTAGATATGATCAAGACTCTGGGTGACGGGTTTGTAAAATTGGATTCAGAGGACTTGTCCACTAAATGAATCCTGCCTCTCGTTTATCTCTTGTGATCTGGCCATTCGCCTTCTGAAAACACGGAAAGTCATTTACGTCAAGGCATTGCACCTAGGCCGTAAGTCCACCTTGAGTTACCGCTTGGAATCAACTTTCATTTTTTTCAACTATATTCAGGCAAAGGAAAATATTTTTGTACACTTAAGTGTATTGTGTAAATAAAATATACATAGACATAGGAAAATTTATTCATTTATTTTGTATAGATAATTTGTGACATATTTTTAACTTTGTACATATTTTGTTTTTATTTTGTAAATTTATTACTAACCTTTTTATTTTGTATAGGAAATAATCCGGGTTTATCGGAAATTTTACCACATACATCGGAGCATACGTTTAGGAAGTCAAGGTTGAAAAACCTTGAGGTTGATGTCTTGTTGGTGATTTTCGGTTTCCTAGGGAGTAAAAAGGTAAGTTTTCTTTTCACTCTCGTTATTTGTTTTTGAAAAATAAAAATAAAAAAATAAAAATAAAAAGTAGATAATTTGTAATTGTAAATAAAAAAAAAGAGTGTTTGCTTTTGTTTTACTGTTTGTAGTTATTTATTTTTACTGTTTATAATTACTGTTTGTTTTATTTTTGGGCTTGTTGTAGTTAATTGTTATTGGGCCTTAGGCCCGTTTGTGTGATTGGTTAGGGTTTTAGGTTTCGTAAATTAAAAAATAAAAAAATAAAAAATAATAAATTTTGGCCCATTGGGCTCGTGTCATTCACGAAGCCCAAAACCCGTAACCCAAGCCCATTTAGTGTGTCGGGCCTATTCGTTTTTAGGCCCATTAGTTAAGCCCACCAATAATGGGCCGGAGATTTCTTTGGCCCAGGCCCACTTTAAGGCCCAAACCATTCCGATGGCCCAGGCCCGTTTAAAGTGTCGGCAAGCGCGTGTGCTACGCGTTTTCACTGTTCACTTTACGACTTTTCGTAAAGTATTAAAAAATAAAAATAAAAAAATAAAAAATGAAAATGAAAAAATTGTGATTGGGCCGACGCACGACTTTTGCGTCGGCCGATTTCTTTAATAAACCGCGTGCGTGTCTACTGTAGACTTTACGACTTTCGTCGCTCGATCCGGAAATTACGGGTCTTCTGTCTGTGTCACGTGTGCGAGCGTGTGCGCGTCTTTCCCCTTCCCTTCTGTTTGCGTTAGTTTCCTTAGGTCATTTCGCGTTTCCCTTAGTCTCTCTCTCTCATTCTCTCTCATCTCCTCTCGTTTTTCTCTGTGTGTTCTTCGTGTTCTTCCGTTTTTCCCAGAAAACCTCCCAAACCCAGAAAAGTTATCCTCCCTTCCCAACCCAGAAATGGCCAAAAGAGTCAATTCTTTCAGCGACTTGTTTCAGGCAGGTCCTTCAGAGAACCCAATCTTTGAAGGTCTGGCTGAAATAATTCCACCGAGCATGCTCAATAGCGCCGATGCTAGCATGCCGACCGAGCCACTACCACAGCCACAACCACTACCCCAAGCACCAATCCTGGTTGCTGATCCACCCGTTGAACCGGAAGCCGCTCCTGTCTATAGGAGACTTCCGAGGACAAAGTACACCAAAGCTCAGAGAGAAGCACTGGCGGCTTTCTTTGCGGTGTATTCTCACCCCACCAAACTACAACGTGAAAGATTTGGTCCAAAAATCGGACTAGAAGAAGACCAAGTCTACTATTGGGGGTCGAGAAATAGGAAGAAGTTCGGTATCCAGTCTTCCGAGCAGCGTATTGCCGAGTTAGAGAGACGAAACGATCAGCTGGTGAGCAAAAACGAGGAGCTTCAAATGCAGAATCAAAGACTCGTTGATGCTCTCCACGGCGGCATCTGTCCCGATTGCGGAGGACTGTTCCGCACTCGGATGTGCCACGGCGAAGGCTCGAAGTTGTTCCTCCACAACAAGAGCCTCTTCTCGAGTTGTCCGATGATTCCATCGACATGGACCACTTAAGAAGGGATGTGCGGAGCCTCATGCCTACCCTAGTCGAGCGCCCATCCATACCTTTGCCATCGACACCCTTCCCGGACCTGCTCGCTGATCTTGTCGGAGTCCACACCGACTTGATCTCGGATATCGTCCGTAAGGCCAAACACGAGCTCCTGCTCGTGGCCACTGCTGGATTTCCTTTGTGGATAACTTCACCGACTCCCGACACGTCTATTCATCCCGAGACTCTTCATAGGGCCGAGTACTTGCGAGTGGTTCAACGAGCCGAACCTGCACCGTACTTCAAAGCCGAATCCTCGAGACACTCGGCAACCATCCATCTTTATCCAACCACCATCGTTCAGATCTTAATGGATGTTGGTCGATGGCTGCCAGTCTTCGTAGCATGATCACAAACGCCCGGACGTTGGAGATCTTATCGTCCGAGCAACGAAGAAGGCTACGAGGAGCATATGCGGGTGATGTCGGCCGAGTTTCTGGTGCCATCTCACATCGTCTCGACTCGTGAAGTCCGGTTCGTTCGGTACTCTCACCAACAACCGGATGGAAGTTGGGTCGTCGTGGATGTCTCCGTGGATGAATTGCGTTCCAATCCAAAGCCTTCCGTGAGATCGATTTGCCGAAAACGCCCCTCCGGATGCACGATACGTGATCTTCATAATGGATCTTCCTTGGTCACTTGGGTGGAGCACGTGGATGTACGCGAAAAGGAGATGAAGGCCAGTTTCGAACCGTTTGTTCATTCAGGGTTCGCTTTTGGTGCAAAGCGTTGGATCTCAACCCTCCAACGACAAGCCGAGCGCTACATGTGCGCCACAGGTATCCACTCTTCACCCGGTGACTCGATTATTTCTCTTGAAGGAAGAAGAGGCTTGGCGGAAATGGCAAAACAGATGACAATCTGTTTCTTCAACGATATCAGCAACTCCACGTACCACCACTGGACTTGTTCGAACCGAACAAGAGACACTCGAATGGAGGTCAGGACCAACAAGAGAAGGGGTGATCCGAGCAAGCCCCCTGGAGTCAATCGTACTGCTGGTTGTTCCGTTGTGCATCTTTCCCATCACACCAGGATCTTTGAGTTCCTCAAAGACGTGCAGACAAGACCGCAATGGGATAGTATGTCGATGGACAGCTCTGTACGTGTGCTAGCAAATTTCACCATCGGTCTTGACCCGCGGAACCAGATTTCGGTGCTCGCCATAGATAGTCACAACGACTTCCTCATCCTTCAGGAGTGTTGCACCGATGCAACAGGGTCGTCTGTGATTTATGCGCCGATTAACCATTCCATTTTCCAGTGTTTGCTATCTGGAGTTCAACCGGAGCCATTTCCGCTTATGTCTTCAGGCTTCTCCATTCTGCCTAACGTATCCGGAGCTATACTTGACGGAACACTGCTGACTATAGTGTTCCAGATCTCAGTGAGGGCTACATCAGCCAAGTCTGCCGTGGAGTCGGCAACTACCCTTGTCCAGGACACACTTCAACGGATCAGAACCGCAGTCAATTAAGGAGCAAACGTTGGATGCAAGGCCCTGCTAGCCTTGTTTGTGACTGTTGGTGACTTGCTTCGGGAGGAGCTTCACGATCTTCAAGGGGGAGTCTTTCTGTTTCCCTTTTCATTTACTTAACTGTTGTGTGTTTATTTCAGTTTGTGTGTTTACTTCTGTTTGTGTGTTTAAATTCAATAACCATGCTTGAATTTTTCATTTTCGTGAAATATCTGTCTAAACATTGAGGACAATGTTTAATTCAAGTGTGGGGGGAAGATTTATTAAAAAGAAAAGAAAAAAATTTGAAAAATTCAAAAATTCAAAAAATAATTTACTTGTTTTTGTTTTCTACGGTAACAATATATCGACTAAATCATACTTACTCCCTTGGTAGCGTTGAACCTACCATTGCACTTAGTAAGTCACTGTGGTCACGTATTGTTACGTAAATTGAAAAAAAATCAAAAAAATCAAAAAATCAAAAAATTACAAAAATATTTGCTTCTGTTTGTGTGTTTATTTCTGTTATGTGTGTTGTTTTCTTTCCAATTCCGATGATGAATTGAGTTTAATTGTTTTGATTAGGAGAATGTTTATTATATGTCAAGGCTTTGTGTAATTTGCTTTGGATTTAATATGCATAACTTGTGATTGCTCGAATTTCCATGTTCACTTAACCTGTTTCGATTAGTTGATTGCAATCCGAGAAGCACATTTGAACATACATTGTCATGCATACCCAGAAAATGTGAGGATTTGAGCCTATTGAAAATTCACATGTATGCATATTTCATACATTTACTCGTTCTTCATGTGTGCACAATTCATGAGTTTTGAACCTAGAACTTGCTCAGAGACCGCTTGAAACATTTTGTTAATCTGTAATGAATTAGAAATGAGTAAGGCATTAGTTGAGCACCATGGCCAAAGTATTCACCATCCATCTAAACACGAACTTTAGGAATCCCATTTTGAACTAAACACTCATTAGCCGTTTCTTTTGTTCACCCACACCATTTCAGCCTTGTTTTATTTATGTTTGCAAGACGATGATAGTGACTTCTTATGTTTTTATGCTTCGGATTTGTATGGTAGTATACCAAAAGGCAAGTGTGGGGGTGTATTTATTTTGTTGTATTTGTTCATAGAAAGAAAAAAAAAATCAAATCAGAAATAAAAAGAAGGAATAAATTCCTCAAAGAAAAAAAAATGTGGAAAAGAAAAAGAAAAAAAAATATATATACCACAAAAATAGAGTTATTTTGTTGCATTGTTTTATTTTCAATAAAAGGTTGGAGGAAAATAACAGTTGTTTCGGGTATAGCATAGGTATGAGTTTCAAAGTCGTTGATTTGTCTTGCAAACATGTAAAACATTTTTCATTTCGAGTCCTTTCACTTCATTTACCATTCACCATTTACCATTCACCCTTTGGTCCCTGTTTCACCTGAAAGTCCTTATGATCTGATGATTTGTAGATTAATTGTGGAGAGTCGGTTAATGAGCAAGCATATGGGAACGTTACTTGTGTAATTGTTTTGAGAGTAAACATTTAACCCTAAACACTGAGCGGAAATATTTAGTGAATCTTGTGAGCTTTAGTGGTTAATGTTGTTTCGATGTGCCTATTGGATTGCATGAGATTAATTGTATATTTGGTTTTCACACATTTCACCCGAGCATAAATGAGATGTACATGTTAAATGCTTAGCAAATTCTTTAACCTTGGTATATAATTTGTATTCTCTTGATTATAATTCTTTCGAACTCGCTGAGGATTATGGTTGGAAAGACCATCTGTTTTGTGTTTCCCTTTCTGTTTTGTGTTTTGTATTGTGTTTGCTAGAGGACTAGCAATAGTTCAAGTGTAGGGGTGTGATGTGAACGTAAAATACGTTCACAAAGTGCCTTTAATTACTGGATTTTGCTATTTCGAAAGCTTAATTGTCTGTTTAATATTTGTTTTTGTGTTTTTAGGGAAAATACGAGTTAAATGTCAATTTCAACACAAAAGGTGAATTTTGGAGATATTCAGCGTAAATCGGAAAGTCAACCGTGACTTTCACATGTGGAATAAAATATTGTACGAAGATTTCGGAAACCGTTCCGAATCCCGACAATTTGTCGGCGAACCACCACATAAGGCGGCGCAACCACCACACGCGGTGGCAATACACATTTTAAATCTCCATTATATTTTCCCTTGTTTATATTTTATTTTTAATTATTTTCGTTTGTTTTTGTTATTTTATTTTTATGTTATTTTATTTCTTTTAATTACTTTTATTATTTTATTTTATTTCTTTTTTCTTTGTTTTCTTTGTTTTCTTTTGCAGCCACGTTTCTCACTCCACCGCCGGCAAGCATCTACAGCTCAAAAGTCCACCATAGCAGCCATTTCCATTTTTCCCGTGGCTTCTAGCTCACCTACTGCCTCCACCCAAGTTCCACCACCACTACAGTCCATTTCCTCCACTATTCCACTTCCACCAGCCGGCGGACCATCACGGCTCACTCCACCATCACTTCCTTTCCAGCCATTCCAGCTCCTCCTCTCCCTTGGCCGCATCTCCCATTTCCTCTGCTATTTAAGCCATCCTCCCTTCCTGCAATTTCACTCACAAATCGGAATCACAACCCAATTCCAATCATGGCAGCCATTTCTATAATCAATTCAAGTTTTCTCTTTTTGTTTCTGCAAATTTACAATCATGAAATAATCTCTCTAATCACTTTCTTTTGTTTTGCAGAAAGCCCGAGCCGCTGCACCTCACGCTACCGGCGCCGTTCTCTGCCACCATGGCAATACAGCCCTCACCGCATCTCACAAAGCTGCCGGCGACCCATCGCTCTTCCCAAGCTTCGCCGTCGCTCCTCTCTGCCGCGACGCCGACGACACACCCCCGGCCCAGATTTCATTGTCGGCGCCGCAATCATCACATGCCCGGCCTTGCCGGCATCTCTGCTGCCATCGCCGTCCTCCATAGCCGCTGCTCTCCGGCCGGCGTCTGTCCGCCGTCCTCCATAGCTTCGGTCCTTGATCCCAGCTCAATCCACCGGCGACCCAATCACGCATCTGCCATCACCGATCCAAAGCTCCCAGCTCACTACCGCGCGCCTCTGTCCTCCACGGTTCCCGTGTTCATCTTCGCCGGCGCCGTTGAAAGCCTCGCCGTGCCTCACTGCCCAAGTTTTCTCTCGCCCTCTCTCTTGTGTGCAGAAATGAAGAAGAAAAAATGAAATGAAAAGAAAACTGAAGAAGGGAGAGGAAGGAGACCACGGGTCAACTAAAGGGAAGAAAGAAGAAAAGTCAACAGGTCAAAAATGGAATGGGCCGGTCAACAAGTCAACTAATTTGGAATTGGGCATCAAGCCCAATTTGCTATCTGCACCCCAAGGCCCAATTGCTAAGTGCACCCGCCACATCCAAATACATTGTTCGATTTTCCATAGCTGAGTCTGCCACCTTCGCCTGCCAGACAGTGTCCATTTTCATGGACACAACAGTAACATTTTTCCCAAACTCTGTTTATTTATTATAATTTATTTTTGTTTAATTAACTATTCGTGAATAATTTTGGGAAATGTTATTGTTTGTTTATTTTCTATTTTGTGTAATAATTGTTGGATTGAAGTTAATTGATTCTTCTAGCAGCTTATGTGAATTTTGTTTGTTTAGTTTTATCTTTAATGTTGAAACTAAATAATAAGGATCGCGGATAGACGAGCGTTCGCTAGGTCGCGCACTTGAATTAACAACTCTTTTTCTATGCGTTAGACATGTTTAGATTAATCACCTTTGCATGTTTAATTGTTTAATCTAGATGAGCGTTCACTAGGTTGATTTCATGGGAGAAGTTTATTTGGGGAATGATAACCCGCGTGGGCATTCTACATGTGTTAGTTTCGGATTCATGGCTAGGGAATTGGTTAATCTTCAAAACAATATTTGTGTGTGTTTTTCTTGTTTTCAAAAATAATAAAAATCCAAAAATATTTCCTTTTATTGTTTTCAAAATTATCAAAACCCCCAAAAATACTTTTGTATATAATGTATATTTTTGTAAATAGAAACAATACTGTATAGTTTATTTAATTTTGTATATATATATTCTTTATTCTTTATACTTGTTAATATAATTCTTTATTTAATTTAATTTTTCGTGACATTTAAAAAGTAAATATAACAATCTTCTGTGGGAAAAACCTTTATTTCCCATTATACTTTACAACGACAATTGTTAGGAATTTAGGTAAATAATTAATGAACCTCGGTTTTTACCGCTAATCAGATGGATGGCAATATGGTGGTGAGTGGAGCAATGAGAATAAAAGAAAATGAAAGAAATAAAAAGCAGGCAGCACTGAGCTATTCCCACTTAGAACAGAATAATACACGTTTGAACGGTTGGATGATTCTCAAATTTTAATACAGAATATCTAACACACACATGCAGCGTGTATCAAAATTACAGCTGGATCCAACGGTGCAATTGGGAGATATGGGCTTCGCAAGTTGACTAATCTGCACAGGCAGAATGTCCGAAAATCTGGGCTTGGGCCTTTCCTCATGCTTTGTGAACTTGGGCCTTCCTTCATGGATTTGGGCCTTCCATCTTGGGTTTGGGCCTCCTTCTTGGGCTTGGGCCTCCTTCTTGGGCTTGGGCGTCCTTCTTGGGCCTCACGGCAGCTCACCTCTTAATGGGCCTCGCAAAAGCCCATTATACTTCGTTTCTGCACATGTTCACATTAATACATCATTTTGGACTCAAATATGGAAACTAAGCTAAAATAGCAAAGTTACAATTAAATCATAGCCAAATAGTAGGGAAAACACATTAAAAACTTCACACTTTGTGCTCCTATCAGTAGATTAATTGTAGAGAGTCGGTTAATGAGCAAGCATATGGGAACACTACTTGTGTAATTGTTTTGAGAGTAAACACTTAACCCTAAACACTGAGCGGAAATATTTAGTGAATTTTGTGAGGTTTAGTGGTTAATGTTGTTCATATGTGCCTATTTGATTGCATGAGATTAATTGTATACTTGGTTTTCACACACACACCCGAGCATAAATGAGATGTACATATTAAATGCTTAGCAAATTCTTTAACCTTAGTATATAATTTTTATTCTCTTGATTATAATTCTTTCGAACTCGCTGAAGATTATGGTTGGAAAGACCAGTTTGTTTTGTGTTTCCCTTTCTGTTTTGTGTTGTTTTGTTCTGTGTTTGCTAGAGGACTAGCAATAGTTCAAGTGTAGGGGTGTGATGTGAACGTAAAATACGTTCACAAAGTGCCTTTAATTACTGGATTTTGCTATTCCGAAAGCTTAATTGTTTGTTTAATATTTGTTTTTGTGATTTTAGGGAAAATATGAGAAAAATGCTAAATTCAACACAAAGGTGAATTTTGGAGGTTTTCAGCGTAATTCGGAAAGTCAACTGACACGCCCAAAAGGAGCATCAATTTAAAAAAATCCCTATCGGTAGTATAGTGTAAGTAGGGTATCGTTCACAACGGAGATCAAAGGGTGTACCTAACAATAAATGTCACAAAGAATTAAATAAAATAAAGAATTATTATTAACATGTATAAAGTATAAATATATACATATGTACAAAGTAAGGGGGTTTAAGAGATAAATTGAATGAAATAAATTAATTAAACTACAAAGAATAAATTAAATGAGATGGGATGAAACACAAAGTATATAAAGTTCAGCCACATATACACAAGTTTACCAATCATTAGACCGAAAATTAACCAAGTTCCCTAGCCATGAAACCGAAACTAACATATGTGGAATGCCCACACGGGTTATCATTCCCCAAATAAAACCTCTTCTATGAAAATTAACCTAGTGAACGCTCATCTAGATTAAACAATTAAACATGCAAAGGTGATCAATCAATAACATATCTAACGCATAGGAGAAGAGTTGTTAATTAAAGTGCGCGACCTAGCGAACGCTCGTCTATCCGCGATCCTTCTTATTTTGATTCCGACCCGTTTGATAAGCCTTTACTACTTGTGAATTAGAATTAAAACCCTAATTCTAGCACCAATTACATGCAATCATCTTAAGTTTCGAACCTTAAAACAAGAACACATAAAAGATTCAATAAAACCGAATCAAATAAACGGAGTCACATAAGCTGCTAGAAGAACTAATTAATTAGGATCTAACAATCAAATAAACTCATAAATATAGGCTGAAAATTATATAAATCATGTCATGTTAACTAGTACAAAGAATAAACAAGCAACAAAGAGGAACTCAAAAAGAGTAATTAAAGAATAAGTTGAAGTACACCATATGGAAAGTCGGAAGAACTCGAAGATCACAAACTCTTAAATCCTCACGCGAGTAACTCAAAATCCGAGATTCCCAAGGTGATGATGATGGTGGTGATGGTGGTTGATGGCTGGTGGTAATGGTGTAAACAGCTCCCGTCCTCCTTGAAGACTTGAAAACCCTAAATACTAGAGAATGAAAAATATGATGTGAGATGGAGAAGAGAAAGAGGAGGGTTTGTCCCTCCCCATTGGGGTGTGAATTGGTGAGAAGAATGAGGCTGCTATTTATAGGAGAATGGAGAGGAAGAAGAAGACAATGAAAGAAATAAAGAAAGAAAGGGAAGAGAAGTGGAATGTGAGTGGTAGAAAAGAAATGGTAAGTGGAATGGTGGAAATGTAGTCATATGGCAATGAACCATTTATTTAGGTAAAAGAAATCAAACACTAATATTGTGGGCAGAAAGAAGAGGAAAGAATATAGGGGTGAGTGGAGCATTGAAAATAAAAGAAGAGGAAAGAAATAAAAAGCAGACAGCACTGAGCAGTGCGCACTTAGAGCGGCATAATGGACGTTCCACCGGTTGGATGATTCTGAAATTTTATTTGGGAGCAGCTAACATCCACATGCACCGTGTATCAAAATTACAGCTAGATCTGACGGTGCAATTGAGAGATATGGGCTTCGCAAGTTGACTGATCTGCACAGGCAGAATGTCCGAAAATCTGGGCTTGGGCCTTTCCTCATGCTTTGTGAACCTGGGCCTTCCTTCATGGATTTGGGCCTTCTTCTTGGGTTTGGGCCTTTCCTTCATGGGATTGGGCCCCCTTCTTGGGCCTCATGGCAGACCACCTCTTAATGGGCCTCGAGAAAGCCCATTAGACTTCGTTTCTGCACATGTTCACATTAATACGTCATTTAGGACTCAAATATGGAAACTAAGCTAAAATAGCAAAGTTACAATTAAATCATAGCCAAAATAGTAGGGAAAACACATTAAAAACGTCACACTTTGTGCTCCTATCATCAACCGTGACTTTCATATATGTGGAATAAAATATTGTACGAAGATTTCGGGAACCGTTCTGAATCCCGGCAAGTTTGTCGGCGAACCACCACATAAGGAGGCGCAACCACCACACGCGGTGGTGGAACACAATTCAAACCACCACTTACTTTCTCTAATATTTATTTATTTTATTTATTTAAATTCTTTTATTATTTCTTTATCTTTCTTTTGTTTTATTAATTTTCTTTTTCTTTTTCTTTGTTTTCTTTTCTTTCTCTTTGCAGGTAACATGTTCACGATCCTTGTCTTTGATTCCAGCTCCACTGAGCCGCCCACTTCTCCAGCTACAGTCCAATTTTCCCTGGATATCCTCCACTGCCGCCGGCAGCATCTTCTCCTTTCCAGCCATTCCAGCTCCTCCTCTTCCTTGGCTGCTTCTACTCTTCCTCTGCTATTTAAGCAGCCCCTGCAAGCACAAATTCACAATGAATCTAATTAATCTTCTTTCTCTTTGCAGGTTACGTTCTCTTCTCTTTTGCAGGTTTGAAAGCCCAGCTTGCCACATGCTGCCATGCCTCTATCATCTTGAGCTCCTGCCACCTGCAATTCACAAAAATCACAAACAGCAATCCCAAATCCTTGAAGCCCAATCAATCAAAGCAAATCATTGTTGCCGTCACTGCTGCAAGCCGCTTCATCAGCCCAGATGATTTGATGGTTTTCACCGCGTTCATTAATTATTTACCTAAATTCCTAACAATTGTCGTTGTAAAGTATAATGGGAAATAAAGGTTTTTCCCACAGAAGATTGTTATATTTACTTTTTAATGTCACGAAAAATTAAATTAAATAAAGAATTATATTTACAAGTATAAAGAATTATATTTACAAGTATAAAGAATTATATTTACAAGTATAAAGAATAAAGAATATATATATATACAAAATTAAATGAACTATACAGTATTGTTTCTATTTACAAAAATATACATTATATACAAAAGTATTTTTGGGGGTTTTTGATAATTTTGAAAACAATAAAAGAAATATTTTTGGATTTTTATTATTTTTGAAAACAAGAAACACACACACAAATATTGTTTTGAAGATTAACCAACTCCCTAGCCATGAATCCGAAACTAACATATGTAAGATGCTGGACCACCATACATCTCCCAAATAAAACCTCACTATGAAAATTAAGCCCGAGACCACCCTGACAGGCTAAACAATTAAACATGCAAAGGTAATTAATCTAAACATGTCTAACGCATAGAAGAAGAGTTGCTAATTCAAGTGCACGACCTAGCGGGACCGCCCAACTATCCGTGATCCTTATTATTTAGTTTTAACATTAGAGATAAAACCAAACAAACAAAATTCACATAAGCTACTAGAAGAATCAATTAACTTCAATCCAACAATTATTACACAAAATAGAAAATAAAACAAATAGTAACAAATTATCCCAACATTTATTCACATTAATTAAAGTACGGAAAATAAAATTAAACAAAAATAAAATATAATAAATAAACGAGGGTTGGGAAAATGTTACTAATGTGTCCATGAAAATGGACACTGTCTGGCAGGCGAAGGTGGCAGACTCAGCTATTGAAAACGGACTACGTAATTTGGATGTGGCGGGTGCACAAATCAATTGGGCATTTTCTGAAATTGGGCCAAGTGGGCTTTTGGGCTTTGAGGCAATTGGGCTTGGAGGCCCAATGTTGACTGTTGACTTTGTTTTCTCCCTTTGACCGCGTCATTTCTTCTTTCTTTCCAGTTTTTCCTCTTTTGCCCCTCGTTTTGCTTCTGTTTCTCTGTGCAGAACCCGTGTTCATCCCAATTACAATTATACTTTCATTCTTCTTCATCTCCAACGCACAGAGAACAAGAGAGAGAGGGATGCCACGATGATGACCGGACATGGAGATGCGGCGTCGACGGCCTGGCAAGGCAGCGGTGCAGACGGCAGAGGCGCGGACGTCTGGGTATTGCAGCAGCAACGTGAATTGTGCAGCGACGGCGATTGGGTTTCACGGGCTAGGCACAGAGGAAGGGCCGGCGAAGTGATACGGCGAGAGGAGTTCCGGTGGAAGACGGCGCTGCGCTGGATCGATGAAGGGAAGATGGCGGTGATGGCTGGGCACGGCAACTACGGCGTCGTCGAAGCATGGTGATGGCAGTAGAGAAGCTCGACGCCGGCAACTGGTTTTGGGCAGGGAGATGTCGACGGCGGCGTCGTGGTGAGCGAGAGGCAATCGATTTGTTCTGTTTTTGTTCCATTTTCTTTCATTGCAGCGCCGACGAGAGAGAGATGGTGATTCACGGCAGATGCAGAAATCGAGCACGAGCTTCCCAAACCTGCAAAAAGAAGAAAAGAGATAATTAGATGATTGCTTTGTTTGCAGGTAAGTGATAAAATTGAAGATGGAAATTAAGCTTGCTGCCATGGTGGAATTGTGTTGCCGTGGTGATTTGGACAGAGAGCACGGCTCTGGGCTATGGTTTCGTTGCTTCAAAACCTGCAAAAGAGAAGAAGATAATTAGATTGTTGTGATTAATCCTTGCAGGTGCTGCTTAAATAGCAGAGGAAGAGGGCGAAGCGACCAACGGTGAAGAGAAATTGTTGTGCTCTGTGAAGCTGGAAAGGTAGTGATCGTGGAGCACTTAGATTGATTCCTGATTGAAACCATGTGAGGAATGAGATTCTCAGAGAAATGGAGATGGCGTGGTAACATGGCTGGTTGGTGAAGTGGACACGGTAGGTGGCCGGAAGTGGAAAACTTGGTGGTGAGCTGCAGACAAAACAAAGACAAAAATAACAAAATAAAATAACAAAAAGAAATAAAAGAAATAATTATAAAATAAAATAAAACAAAAGAAATAAAATAACAAATGAAATAATTATAAAATATAAACAAGGGAAAATAAGATGGAGGATTAAAATGTGTATCGCCACCGCGTGTGGTGGTTGCGCCGCCTGATGTGGTGGTTCGCCGACAAATTGTCGGGATTCGGAATAATTCGAAATCTTCGTACATTATTTTATTCCACAAATGAAAGTCACGGTTGACTTTCCGATTTACGCTGAAAACCTCCAAAATGCACCTATTCTGTGCAGATTAACATTTTCCTGGTATTTTCCCTAAAAACACGAAAACAAATATTAAACAGACAAATAAGCTTTCGAAATAGCAAAATCCAGTAATTAAAGGCACTTTGTGAACGTATTTTACGTTCACATCACACCCCTACACTTGAACTATTGCTAGTCCTCTAGCAAACACAGAACAAAACAACACAAAACAGAAAGGGAAACACAAAACAAACTGGTCTTTCCAACCATAATCTTCAGCGAGTTCGAAAGAATTATAATCAAGAGAATAAAAATTATATAACAAGGTTAAAGAATTTGCTAAGCATTTAACATGTACATCTCATTTATGCTCGGGTGTGTGTGTGAAAACCAAATATACAATTAATGTCAAGCAATCCAATAGGCACATATGAACAACATTAACCACTAAACCTCACAAGATTCACTAATTATTTCCGCTCAGTGTTTAGGGTTAAGTGTTTACTCTCAAAACAATTACACAAGTAGTGTTCCCATATGCTTGCTCATCGACCGACTCTCTACAATTAATCCACAAATCATCAGATCATAAGGACTTTCAGGTGAAACAGGGACCAAAGGGTGAATGGTAAATGATAGGACTGGAAATGAAAAATGTTTCACATGTTTGCAAGACAAATCAACGACTTTGAAACTCATACCTATGCTAAACCCGAAACAACTTTTATTTTCCTCCAACCTTTCATTGAAAATAAAACAATACAACAACAAAATAACTCTATTTTTTTTTGAATTTCTCTTTCTGACATTTTTTTTTTTTTTTTCTTTGAGGAATTTTATTCCTTCTTTTTATTTCTGATTGTTTTTTCTTTGAACAAATACAACAAAATTAAATACACCCCCACACTTGCCTTCTGGTATATACCATACAAATCCGAAGCATAAAAACATAAGAAGTCACTATCATCGTCTTGCAAACACAGTAAAACAAGGGTGAAATGGTGTGGGTGAACAAAAGAAACGGCTAATGAGTGATCAGTTCAAAAGGGGATCCTAAAGTTCGTGTTTAGATGGATGGTGAATATTTTGGATATGGTGCTCAACTAATGCCTTACTCATTTCTAATTCATTACAGATTAACAAAATGTTTCAAGCGGTCTCTGAGCAAGTTCTAGGTTCAAAAACTCATGAATTGTGCACACATGAAGAACGAGTAAATGTATGAAATATGCATACATGTGAATATACAATAGGCTCAAATCCTCACATTTTCTGGGTATGTGATATGCTAATAACATAGTATCAATTAAAACCCTATCGGTAGTATAGAATAAGTAGGGATCGTTCACAACGAAGATCGAGGGTGTACCTAACAAAGATTGTCACAAAGAATTATTAACAAGTATAAAGAATAAATATATACATATGTACAAAGTAAAGGGGATTTAAAGATTGATTTAATTAAACTAAGTATAGAAAACATTATGTACAAAATAAATAGGTGAAACATTAAGGTCACAACCCCAAAACCATAGGGTACAAGTTATCATTCAATGATTCCAAAAACTATTAATTCTCTAAGTCATGTGATCAAAATTAGCATTGTGAAACATTAGAAAGCTAATTATTTCCCAATTAAACCTTTCTCTGAAAATTAACCTAAGTGAAAGCACCTAGATCAATCAATTAAACATGCCATCATAGTCTAAAAAGTTAGCTAATCCAACCATGTTCAAAGCATCGAAAAGAATTGTTAATTCAAGTGCACAACCTAGCATGAATAAGTTCATCTAATTGCAATCCTTCTTTATTTGATTCTGACTTTTGTTCAAAGTCTTTACTACTTGTGAAATAGGTTTTGAAAACTATTAGGTGAATCCAAACCCTAATTCTAGCTTCAATTACATGTAAACATCATAAGTTTCGAACCCTATAACATAAACATATAAAAGATTTCTGTAAACTTGAATCAAATAAACAATCACACAAAAGCAACTTAGAAAACAAATAAGTTTCAAATCAAATATATAATAAACCCATAAACAATTCTGGAAATTATAAACTTAATGTTATGTTAACTAAAACAGAGAATTAACAAGCAACAAAGAGGAATAAATTAAAGGCTAAGTCGAAATACACCATATGGAATAGCATGAAGAGCTTGAGCCACGAACCCTTGAATCCTTGGAAGCAAGTAACTCAGATCCGTGAACAGCAAGGTGGTGATGAATATGGACGTCCTTGATGGTGATGGTGGTGATGGTGCAGCCGCCTAGACCTCCTCCTTGAAGACTTGGAAACCCTAGGTTTTAGAGAATGGAACCCAAGAACTCTTGTGGATGGTGTAGTTGCAGAAACTTTGAGAGTGTATGGAATGATATTCTTGGCTAGAAAGTGGTGAAGAATTGTGTTGAGAAGCCTCTCTATTTATAGGAGAGTGGAGAGGAAGAAGAAGACAATGAAAGAAATAAAGAAAGAAAGGGAAAAGAAGTGGAATGTGAGTGGGAGGTAAAGAAATGTTAAGTGACATGGTGGAGATGTGGTCATATTGAAATTAACCATTTATTTAACTAAAAGAAATCAAGCACTAATGTTGTGGGGAGAAAGCAACAAATATAGTGTGGTGACATGAATGACAATATGGGGGTGAGTGGAGCATTGAGAATAAAAGAAAAGGAAAGAATTAAAAATGAGACAGCACTGAGTTGTGTCCACTTAAAACCGAATATTTGACGTTTGAACGGTTGGATGATTCTGAAATTTGAATCCAAAATACCTAACACACGAATCCACATGGTATCAAAATTACAGCTGGATCCAACGGTTGACTTAGGAGATATGGGCCTCCAAAGTGGACTGATCTGCACAGACAGAATGTCTGAAAATCTCCTAGCTTAATGGGCTTGTACCTTTCCTCATGCTTTGTGGACTTGGGCCTTCCTTCATGGATTTGGGCCTTCATCTTGGGCCTCACGGCAGCTCACCTCCTAATGGGCCTCGAAAAAGCCCATTAGACTTCGTAAAATTCCGAGCTCCGATTTTCCGTTCTGAGCTGAAATAGTAATCCTAGTTGCATTAGGATTCCTACTCCCTTTATGATTCCTGTCAGAGTCAGGAAAGAATTCAAATTAGGAAAGTTTCATAATATCTTCATTTTAATTCATTCTTTCAATTAAATCATCATTTAGGGACACAAAGGTAGAAACTAAGCTAAACAGCAAAGTTAACCAATAAAACGTAGCCAAATAGTAGGGAAAATAAATTAAAAACGTCACACTTTGTGCTCCTATCAAATTCCCCCACACTTAGCTATTGCTAGTCCCTTAGCAACACAACCATACTCCACACAAAAATTCTATCGCCCTTAACTTATTGCCTCAGAAATCTCTTACTTTCATGGAATCAAGTTTAGCACTTAACCAAAATTTGTGACAAGAAATTCGAGAGTTAATTAACAACCATGGAATTCATATGAACAAGTAAGACTTGGAAGAACAATAGTTATGCAATGGAGCTCAGCATGTTTCAAACAAGTTATCCTCACAAGGGTATGTTCTCTATTACACTCAGATTCATGGCTCATGCTTAAAAGCTTTTCACTTAAAGATATGTGAGAGAAATTATTGTAAGGCATTCAAATAGCTCACATATATTAATCAAAGAAAGCACTTTAGTGAATAATGATTTCAAACCTCATGAAAGATACCAATTACATGCACAAATGGACCACAACCATATGCTCACCTTCGAAATTTATCTCCACAGATCAAGGGCTACTCATCTTAAGGATCAAGAAGGACTTTATAAGGATATAACGGGGCCAAGGCTCATGGTTTAGAGAAACAAAGGATAGGAAATCACAAAGTGTCCTAAAAACTTAGTAGAGCATCCAAACAACCATGTCACTCAAAAACGGGCCAAATATCATCTTGTTGGGCCCAAACTTCATTCTAAGCACAAATGATAAAGGACAAAGGCCAAGTATTTATTTTAGACCTTCACTTCAAAACAACCTCCTAAATCATCGGGAAAAGGGGACATTAATCCATTTTTTTCTTCAATTTTTCTTTTCTTGCCGTACATGTATTTTTCTTTTCCTCTTTTTTTTTTTTACGGCATACATATGTAATGGACAAGTCTATCCCTCCCCCACACTTATTTTCGTCAATCACCTCTTTTCTTTTGTGTTTCTTCCAAAAGTTCAATCACCATAGCATAGCTCCACTAAGTTCCTAGAACAAGGGTAGAGATATGACTATACTAAGGTTCATGGTCAAGATATCGTGGGTGAAGAAATAAAAGGCTGAATGTAAGCTCAAAGAGGTTTAACTAAGGGGTGCACACATGTGTACACAAATAAGGGACAAATGGCTATTTGGCAATGGTGGAAATCCTAAGTGCCTTCAATCCTTTCCAAAATCAGAGTATGTTATGACTATAAGTTTCGAAAAATTCAAAACCAAGTTCTAGTAAACTCTATAGTCCATTGAAAATCTATGGCATGCAATTGATCAAATAGAAGAATAATGAGGTTAACAACGAGTTTTAAAGCCAAAGAATATCTGATTTTAAACAACTCTCAACAAAGAAAGCACATATAGCTCGAAAGCTCACATAGGTTCATTAACTTGTCTTAACATGCTCAAATTCTGTACCAAAGTTCAAAACCATATCTACTACATGTTCACACATCTTCCATATTCATCAATTAACCAAAGAATAACATTCAACATATCTGATCTTGTGATCCACTTTTCATCCACGATTTGAAAGATTAAACTCATCCTAGGCAGTTAAGGGCATCCTAAGACTCGACAACCACAAAAAAAAAAAAAAAAAACTCTTTTTGTATTTTCAAAATTTTCTAATTTTTGTTTTGTTTTTTTTTATAACGCAAAGCAAAACAAATATAAAAAGCAAAAACATAAATCCTTCCCCCACACTTAAATCTTATATTGTCCTCAATGTAAGCACAAAAGCATATGTAAGACAAGCATGGAAAAAGTAAAACAAATACAGTTCAACCAAAAATAAGTAGAGAGAGATAGAGAAATCAAATCTGCGTGTGATGGCTCCTCCACATCCTTGGTTGAATTGGGTTGCCTCCCAAATAGCGCTTAATGTTTAAAGTCTTCAGCCTAGACTTTGCCGCAGCTGCTAGCCTTCATGATGTAGACGTTGCATCTGAAATGCAATGGCCTCAACGTCCTCTTCCTCATCATTGTCACATGGCTCAAAGTAAGGCTTCAAGCGGTGACCATTCACCTTGAACTCATTGCCGGTGTGTATTCCTTTAATCTGAAAAGCACCATGAGGAAAAATGTTAGTAATAACAAAAGGACCAATCCAACGAGAACGAAGCTTACCGGGAAACAACTTAAGTCTAGAATGAAATAAAAGAACTTTTTGGCCCACGGTAAAGGTTTTCCCACGAATCATGTTATCATGGCATGCCTTTGTTTTCTCCTTGTAGATCCGTGCACTTTCAAATGCATCATTCCTAATCTCTTCAAGTTCACTCATTTGAAGTTTCCTATGAGGCCCGGCCTCATTCATGTCCATGTTCAATTGCTTCACGGCCCACCATGCTTTGTGTTCCAACTCCACCGGTAAATGGCACGGTTTGCCATAGACAATCCGATAAGGTGACATCCCAATGGGGGTCTTGTATGCTGTCCTATATGCCCACAACGCATCCACCAATCTAGTGCTCCAATCCTTGCGGTTAGGGTTAACCGTTTTCTCTAGAATGCTCTTGATCTCTCGATTGGAAACTTCAGCTTGTCCATTCGTTTGAGGATGATAAGGCGTGGAAACCTTATGTGTGACGCCATATTTCTTGAACAAGGCTTCAATGGTGCGGTTACAGAAGTGTGATCCTCCATCACTTATGATTGCTCTTGGCATGCCAAACCTAGAGAAAATGTTAGACTGCACAAAATCTGAAACAACTTTGGCGTCATTAGTCCGGGTGGCTTTTGCTTCCACCCACTTGGAAACATAATCAACAGCAAGGAGAATGTAAAGAAAACCAAAAGATGAAGGAAAAGGGCCCATGAAATCTATTCCCCAAACATCAAATACTTCAACCACCGAAATGTTAGTTAATGGCATCTGATCCCTAGGTCCCAAATTACCGGTTCTTTGACACCTATCACATGTTAAGCAATAAGCATATGCATCTTTAAACAAAGTTGGCCAAAAGAAACCCGATTCTAACACCTTAAAAGCAGTCTTTTTTGAACCAAAGTGCCCCCCACATGCTTTAGAATGGCAAAAAGATAGTATAGCATTTTGTTCATGTTCAGGAATGCATCTCCTAATTAATTGATCAGCACAATGTTTCCACAAATAAGGATCATCCCAAACATATTGCCTAACAATCTTCTTAAGTCTATCTCTTTGAGCATGCGACATGGTATCAGGAATTCTATTAGAAACAATATAGTTCACAATATCAGCATACCATGGTTCACTAACCTGAACTCCGAAGAGTTGTTCATCCGGAAACGTTTCCACAAGAGGAATGGCATCTTCCTCATGCACTAAGCGGCTCAAATGGTCAGCCACCACGTTCTCACTTCCTTTCTTGTCTTTGATCTCCACATCAAACTCTTGAAGTAGAAGTACCCATCTAATCAGCCTTGGTTTCGCCTCCTTCTTGGAGAGTAGGTACTTAAGAGCTGCATGATCAGTGTAAATAATAACTTTAGTACCAAGCAAGTAAGAACGAAATTTTTCAAGGGCAAAAACCACAGCAAGCAACTCTTTCTCAGTAGTGGAATAATTTAATTGAGCATCATTAAGAGTGCGAGAAGCATAATAAATGGCATAAGGCTTCTTATCCAGTCGTTGCCCTAGTACGGCTCCCACAGCATAGTCTGATGCATCACACATCAACTCAAAAGGCAAGGACCAATCCGGGGGTTGCATGATAGGGGATGACGTCAAAAGCTCCTTAAGCTTGTCAAAAGCTCCTTGGCACTCCTTGTCAAACACAAACGTCACCTCTGACACGCCCAAAATGAGGCATCAATTTAAAAAAAACCCTATCGGTAGTATAGTGGTGTAAGTAGGGTATCGTTCACAACGGAGATCAAAGGGTGTACCTAACAAAAATTGTCACAAGAATTAAATAAAATAAAGAATTATTAACAAGTATAAAGTATAAATATATATATATGTACAAAGTAAAAAGGGGGATTGAGAGATAAATTGAATGAAATAAATAAATTAAATTACAAAGAATAAATTAAATATGATGGGATGAAACACAAAGTATATAAAGTTCAGCCACATATACACAAGTTTACCAATCATTAGACCGAAAATTAACCAAGTTCCCTAGCCATGAAACCGAAACTAACATATGTGGAATGCCCACACGGGTTATCATTCCCCAAATAAAACCTCTCTACGAAATATTAACCTAAGTGAAAGCACCTAGATTAACCAATTAAACATGCCATCTTAGTCTAGAAAGCTAGCTAATCAAACCATATTTAACGCATAGAAAAGAGTTGTTAATTAAAGTGCACGACCCATTATAGAAAAGTCCATATGTCCGCAATCCTTTTTATTTGACACCGACCTTTGTCCAAAGCCTTTACTACTCGTGAATTAGGTTTCCAAAACTATTAGGTGAATTGTAATCCCTAACTCTAGCTCCAATTATATGCAAATATTATAAGTATCGATCCCTATAACATAAACACATAAAAGTTTTCTATAATTCAGAATCAAGTAAACAGAGTCACATAAGCTACTAGAAGAACTAATTAATTAGGATCCAATAACTAAATAAACTCATATAAATAGGCTGGAAATTATATAAATCATGTCATGTTAACTAATACAAAGAATAATCAAGCAACAAAGAGGAATTCATAAGAATAATTAAAGGAAAAGTCAGATTACACCATATGGAATAGCATGAAGACTTGAAGACCACGAAACCTTGAATCCTTGAAAGCAAGTAATCCAAACCGTGTGCAGCAAGGTGGTGATGATGATGGACGAAATTGATGGTGATGATGGTGATGGTGCAGCCGCCTTTCCTCCTCCTTGAAGCCTTGAGAACCCTAAATACTAGAGAATGGAAAATATGATGGAGAAGAGAAAGAGGAGGGTTTGTCCCTCCCCATTGGGGTGTGTTTCAAGAGAGGAATGAGGCTGCTATTTATAGGAGAATGGAGAGGAAGAAGAAGACAATGAAAGAAATAAAGAAAGAAAAGGAAGAGAAGTGGAATGTGAGTGGTAGAAAAGAAATGGTAAGTGGAATGGTGGAAATGAAGTCATATGGCAATGAACCATTTATTTAGATAAAAGAAATCAAACACTAATATTGTGGGCAGAAAGAATAGGAAAGAATATAGGGGTGAGTGGAGCATTGAAAATAAAAGAAGAGGAAAGAAATAAAAAGCAGATAGCACTGAGCAGTTCCCACTTAGAACGGAATAATGCACGTTTGAACGGTTGGATGATTCTCAAATTTTAATACAGAATATATAACACACACATACAGCGTGTATCAAAATTACAGCTGGATCCAACGGTGCAATTGGGAGATATTGGCTTCGCAAGTTGACATATCTGCACAGGCAGATTGTCCGAAAATGGGCTTGGACCTTTCTTCTTGGGCTTGGGCCTTTCTTCTTGGGCTTGGGCCTTTCTTCTTGGGCTTGAGCCTTTCTTCATGGATTTGGGCCTTCATCTTCATGGATTTGGGCCTTCATCTTGGGCCTCACGGTAGCTCACTTCTTAATGGGCCTCGAAAAAGCCCATTAGACTTCGTAAATTTCCGAGCTCCGATTTTCTGCACGTATTCACATTTATATATCATTTAGGGACTCAAATATGGAAACTAAGCAAAAATAGCAAAGTTACAATGAAATCATAGCCAAATAGTAGGGAAAATACATTAAAAACGTCACACTTTGTGCTCCTATCAACCTCCTTTTGTAGTAGGCGGCAAAGGGGTCTTGAGATCTTTGAGAAGTCCTTGATAAAGCGACGATAGAATCCTGCATGTCCAAGAAAAGAACGAACCTCTCTCACGGAAGTGGGAGAGGGTAAGTAGCGTACAAGATCGACCTTAGCTTTATCTACTTCTATACCCCTAGAAGAGATAATATGACCTAGGACTATCCTTTGTCTAACCATAAAATGACATTTCTCCCAATTTAGCACAAGGTTAGTTTCAATACACCGTTTAAGTATAAGTTCCAAATTATCAAGGCAATTATCAAAGTTTTCACCAAAAACTGAAAAGTCATCCATAAAAACTTCAATAATTTTTTCAATAAAATCAGAAAAGATGCTTACCATACATCTTTGGAACGTACCTGGTGCATTGCAGAGTCCGAAGGGCATGCGGCGATAAGCAAATGTCCCAAAGGGACAAGTGAAGGTCTTTTCTTGATCCTCATGCGCTATGGCAATCTGATTGTAACCGGAGTATCCATCAAGGAAGCAATAGTAATCATGGCCTGCTAAGCGCTCAAGCATCTGATCAATGAATGGCAAAGGGAAGTGATCCTTCCTAGTGGTGGCGTTGAGCTTCCTATAGTCAATGCAAACTCGATGGCCGGTCACGGTCCTTTGTGGCACCAACTCATTCTCAGCATTCTGAACAACAGTGACTCCAGACTTCTTTGGTACCACTTGGATTGGTGACACCCATTTGGAGTCTGAAATGGGGTAGATAACACCACAATCAAGGAGTTTGATAACCTCCTTCTTCACAACTTCCATCATTGGAGGGTTGAGACGGCGCTGAGCCTCTCTAGTTGGTTTACTCCCCTCCTCAAGAAGTATCCTATGGACGCATGTTGTAGGGCTGATTCCCTTGATATCTGCTAAGGTCCATTGATGTGAACGTAAAATACGTTCATAAAGTGCTCTAAATACTTGGATGGATGCTATTCTGAAAGCTTATTTGTCGGTTTAATGTTTGTTTTCGTGTTTTCAGGGAAAATATGTGCAAAATGCTAATTTACACATAAAAGGTGAATTTTGGAGATTTACAGCGCAATATCGGAAAGTCAACCGTGACTTTTCGATTATCTGATGACACCGGTCATTATTTGGAAGTGGAATATAACATTGTACGAAGATTTCGAAAGACGTTTCGAATCCCGGCAATTTTGCCGGCGAACCACCACTCACGGAGGCGCAACCACCACACGCGGTGGTGAAACATATTTTAAATCTCCATTTTATTTTCCCTTGTTTATATTTTAGATTTATTTATATTTATTTTTATTCTATTTTAGTTTTTATTTTATAATTATTCCTTCTGTTATTTTATTTATTTCTTTTGTTTTATAATTAATTAATTTAATTTCTTTTTATTATTTTATTTGTTTTTCTTTCTTTTTGTGTTTGTTGCAGCCCATGTTCACGGTTCTTCTCTCCCTCTTCTCCAGCCGGCAGCATCTCCAGCTAATCTTCCACCATCATCACCAACCCATCCCTCCATTCCAATTTGAATTCAAATTCCATGAGCTCCCACGGATCACTTGCTATTTCTCCTCTTTAAATACGAGTCCATATTTCCATTTTCCTTGGCCGGGGCTTCTCCCCGCGCCACCAACTCTTCCCCATCTCTTTCTCCCCCTCCATATTTCTCTGGCGTCCGTGTAGCTCTCCCAGCTGCCTTCTCCCTCTCTCTGGTTACTCTCTATTCTGAAATCAACTCTCTCGTGTTCTCAAGCCTCCGTGTGCGGGAGCTCCTCTCCTGTGCCTTCTGCTCTCACCCTCATTTCTCTGGTTACTCACTGCTCTCTCTATTCTCTGTCTGCAACAAATCAATCAATCTCTCCTCCCTTCTCTCCGTTGCTATCTAAGCCCTATTTCTTCCCTGGCTACTCACAAAAACTCACGGCATAATCAATCACCAACACCGCTCCCCCTTCTTTCCCTCTGTTACTCATTCAATTAATCACGGCAGCTCCTCTGCCCAACCTCAATCACCATTAATTACCTGCAAATTCACAGTTCAATTCACCATAATCACACTCACTCTCTCTATTCTATTTTGCAGAAATCAATCACCATGGCAGTTCCTCGAGCCCGTGCTCACCAAATCTGCCGCCCACCGTCGTCGATCCAAGGTGAGCTTCGAACCCAATCCGCCACCGCCATCCCTCTCCGCTCAATTCATTCACAGCCCGGCCGTGCTCTCCTCGGCATTCACCATCTCACCGTCGCTCAGCCCGGCCATCACTGCCGACGAGCCCGTGCTCACTGTTTTCACCGAGCCCAATCGGCCCATCGCCCACGATCACGCCGCCACTTGGAATTGCCGCCGCCGCTGCTTGTTCACGCCGCAAAGCTCATAGCTGCATCTCTGCTCACCGCCGCACGAGCCCGTGCTCTGCCAAGACCCGTGTCTCTCTGCTCTCACGGCCGGTGATCCCATTTGCCCGGCCACGCCGTGCCCGGAAGATTTTCCCCAACGCACCCAAGCAAAATCCGGGCTCGTGCTCACAGCCCCACCTTGCCGTCAATCTTTCTTCTTCCCGGCGATTGCATCTACGTCGACCCGGCTCTCGGATCACCCAATCGTTGAGCCAGCACCTCCGCCATCTCCAAGCTCACCGCGCCACATCAAATCCGACATGCCCGGGCCGCCGCTGTTGCTGTTCTCTTCAGCCCAATCACACCGGCGCCGTAATCGTCTCACCGCTACCTAGGCTGCGTCGGCGTCCCCGTGTTCCAATCACCACATCACCGACGCCACTGCCGTCGACAACAAATGAAAGAAGAAGATGGTGATGAGAGAAGAATCGTGCTGATCTGCAGAAAAGAAAGAGAAAGAATAAGGGAATTAGTCACGTTGAAAAGTCAACAAACAGCCAAGGGAGAATTAAGCCACGGGCTGGTCAAAGTCAATCTGATTTCCTTATTGGGCTTTCAAGCCCTCAAAGCCCAATGGCCCAAGTCCATCTGCTAAGGACACCCGAGCTCCCGAGCCTTCACGAAAATCACGGCGAATCCGATAAGATCCTTCGCCGGAAATTAAATGAGCAATTCTTTTCTCTCAAACTCAATTTAATTTTATGTTGTGTGATTTATTTGATTTATTTGTATTTTGAATATTTGTTTAATTTGAATATTTGTGTGTTTAATTCTATTATTGAAAAACCCAAAAATATGTTATTTGATTAATTTGTGTGTTAGTTTAAATTGTTAGTTCAATTTATATTGTTCTTGTTTCATTTTATTTTCAAAGATATTAAAAATCCAAAAACATTTTCCTTTATTTATTTATTGTTTTCAAAAGAATTTCAAAAACCCAAAAAGAATACTTTTGTATATATTGTACATTTTTGTAAATAGAAACAATATAGTTTAATTAATTTTGTGACATTAGAAAAGTAAATAAACAATCCTCTGTGGGAAAAACCTTTACTTCCCATTATACTATTCAACGACAAATTGTTAGGAAGTTTAGGTAATAATTAATGACGTCGGTTTTACCGCATATCATTTTGGCGCCGGCTCGCCGGGGATTGTTTTTACTATTTACTTTTTACTTTTTACTGTTTACTATTTGTAAATAATACTTGTAAATAATACTTACTAATTATACTTGTATATATTGTTACACTTAGTAATTATACTTAGGTATCCTGAATACTGTTAATTATTTAAGTTGTTGTAGGTTGTAATTTGAACGGAAATAGGTAAGGTCCTTTTGTTAATATTGGCCTAAACCCTTCATTTTTACCGTAAGGTTATTTGAGGTTGAGGGCGGCCTTTATTAACACTTGGAGAATTGTCGAACACTTAAGTGCTTTCTCAACTGAGTAAGGGGCACATGAATGGTGTCTAGATATGATCAAGACTCTGGGTGACGGGTTTGTAAAATTGGATTCAGAGGACTTGTCCACTAAATGAATCCTGCCTCTCGCTTATCTCTTGTGATCTGGCCATTCGCCTTCTGAAAACACGGAAAGTCATTTAAGTCAAGATATTGCACCTAGGCCGTACGTCCACCTCGAATTACCGCTTGGAATCAACTTTGTTTTTAACTATATTTTGGACAAATTAACATTACTTGTAAATAAAATATACTTAGACATAGGAAATTTTATTTATTCATTTTGTATATATAATTTGTGACACATTTTTAACTTTGTAAATATTTTGTTTTTAACTTGTAAATTTTATTACTAACCTTTTAATTTTATAGGGAATAATCCGGGTTATTCGGAAATTTTACCACATACATCGGAGCATACGTTTAGGAAGTCAAGGTTGAAAAACCTTGAGGTTGATGTCTTGTTGGTGATTTTTCGGTTTCCTCGGGAGTAAAAAGGTAAGTTTTCTTTTCACTCTCGTTATTTGTTTGTTTAAAAAAAAAAAAAAAATGAAAAATTTTAATTGTAAATAAAAAAAAAAGTGTGTTTGTTTGTTTTACTGTTTTGTAATTATTTATTTTCACTTTTTATAATTACTGTTTGTTTGTTTTGGGCTTGTTTGTTTGTTCTTTATTATTGGGCCTTAGGCCCATTCGTTTGTGTGATTGGTTAGGGTTTTAGGTTTCGTAAAATAAAAAAAATAAAAAAATAAAAAAATAAAAATTTAGCCCATTGGGCTCGTGTCATTCACGAAGCCCAAAACCCGTAACCCAAGCCCATTAGTGTGTCGGGCCTGTTCGTTTTTAGGCCCATTAGTTTAAGCCCACCAATAATGGGCCGGAGATTTCTTTGGCCCAGGCCCACTTTAAGGCCCAAACCATTTCGATGGCCCAAGCCCGTTTAAAGTGTCGGCAACCTTAGCGCGTGCGTCTCACGCGTTTTCACTGTTCACTTTACGACTTTTCGTAAAGTATTAAAAAAAGAAAATAAAAAAATAAAAAATAGAAAATGAAAAAAATTTTGATTGGGCCGACGCACGACTTTTGCGTCGGCCGAATTGTTTAATAAGCCGCATGCGTTTTCACTGTACGCTTTGCGACTTTCGTCGCCCGATCCGCAATTTGCGGGTCTTCTGTCTTTGGCACGTGTGCGAGCGTGCATGCGTGCATGCGTGCGTCCGCTCCTTTCCCCTTCCCTTCTGTTTGCGCTAGTTTCCTTAGGCATTTCACGTTTTCCCTTAGTCTCTCTCTCTCTCTCTCTCTCTCTCTCTCTCTCTCTCTCTCGTTTTCTCTCGCTTGTTCATCGTGTTCTTAGTTAGTTTTCCCAGAAAACCTCCCAATTCCCAGAAGCTATCCTCCCTCCCAAACCACAAATGGCCAAAAGAGTTAATTCCTTCAGCGAGTTGTTTCATGCAGGTCCTTCAGGGAGTCAAATCTTTGAAGGCCTGGATGAAATAATTCCACCAAGCATGCTCAATAGCGCCGATGCTAGCATGCCGACCCAGCCACCACCACAACCGCAACCACAACCCCAAGCACCAATTCTGGTTGCTGATCCACCCGCCGAGCCGGAAGCCGCTCCTGTCTATAGGAGACTTCCAAGGACAAAATACACCAAGGCTCAGAGAGATGCACTAGCAGCTTTCTTTGCGGTGTATTCTCACCCCACCAAGCCACAACGTGAAAGATTTGGTCCAAAAATCGGACTAGAAGAAGACCAAGTCTACTATTGGGGGTCGAGAAATAGGAAGAAGTTCGGTATCCGGACTTCGAGCAGCGTATTCGTCGAGCTAGAAAGAAGGAACGATCGAGCTGGTGAGCAAAAACGAGGAGCTTCAACTTGCAGAATCAACGACTCGTCGATGCTCTCCGGAGCGGCATTTGTCCCACTGCGGAGGTCCCGTTCCGCATTCGATGTGCCTAGGCGAAGGCTCGAAGTTGTTCCTCCACAACAAGAGCCTCTTCTCGAGTTGTCCGATGATTCGATCGACATGGACCACTTGAGACGGGATGTGCGGAGCCTCATGCCTACACTAGTCGAGCGCCCATCCGTACCTGTGCCATCTACTCTTCCGGGACCTGCTCATGATCTTGTCGGAGTCCACACCGACTTGATCTCGGATATCGCCCGCAAGGCCAAGCACGAGCTCATGCTCATGGCCACTGCCGGTTTTCCTTTGTGGATATCTTCACCGACTCCCGAGACTTCTATTCATCCCGAGACTCTAAATAGGGCCGAGTACTTGCGAGTGTTTCAACGTGGCGAACCTGCGCCATACTTCAAATCAGAATCCTCGAGACACTCGGCAACCATCCACCTTCATCCAACCACCATTGTTGAGATCTTAATGGATGTTGGTCGATGGTTGCCCGTCTTCTGTAGCATGATCACAAACGCTCAAACGTTGGAGATCCTACCCTCCGACAACGCAGTAGGCTACGAGGACCAAAAGCAAGTGATGTCGGCCGAGTTTCTGGTGCCATCTCACATCATTTCGACTCGTGAAGTCCAGTTCGTTCGGTACTCCCACCTACAACTGGATGGAAGTTGGATCGTTGTGGATGTCTCCGTGGATGAACTGCGCTCAAATCCGAAGCCTTCCGTGAGATCTATATGCCGAAAACGCCCCTCCGGATACCTGATTCGAGACTTGCAGAATGGATCTTCCTTAGTTACTTGGGTGGAGCACGTGGATGTGCGCGAGAAGGAGATGAAGGCCATTTTCGAACCCTTTGTCCATTCTGGGTTCGCATTTGGTGCAAAGCGTTGGATCTCAACTCTCCAACGACAAGCCGAGCGCTACATGTGCGTTACTGTTGCGTAAAAATTGCACATAGTGAGTGAATATGTCACCCAACATAATTTCACTCTTATTCATTAAAAGAATAGAGTTTTAATTATTTCAGGTTCGACCCATTCAAGACAGAATGTGTCTCTTAATTACAATCCCTTATTATAAGGGAACACCTTTTGATTCCACTTATGAAGAAACCAATGTATGTTTGTTTATTTTTGCAGCTGCACCCAATATTTATAATGGGTTGCCTACGTACCCTGGAAGGGATCAAGCCACTCGTAGTTCAAGAATTCCAATGAGTGAATGACCTATTGGAGGCTTGGATATTTGGGATGAGAATAGTGTTTAGGATGCGGTTGCATCTAGATTATTTGTGTCTAGATTGCCTACATACCCTTGCGGGATCAAACCACATGTAGTTCCAGGCATTTAGAAGTTAAATGGGTAGATGACCCATTTATTTTGGATTTGTGTTTGGGATATTTGTAGGGTTTAGAGCCCTTGAATTTGGGTAATTTGAGAAAGTGTATTTTCGGTGTTTGGGTGAATTTGACCGATGAGGTCAGTGATTCGATTTTGGGATTGGTTGAATTTGACTGGTGGAGTCAGGGATTCTGTTTGGAGTTGCGGTTGCATCTAGTGGATCGCTAGATTGCCTACGTACCTGATTAGATGTAAAACAACCGCGGTCATTAATTATTACCTAAATTCCTAACAATTGTCGTTGTAAAGTATAATGGGAAATAAAGGTTTTTCCCACAGAAGATTGTTATATTTACTTTTTAATGTCACGAAAAATTAAATTAAATAAAGAATTATTATTAACAAGTATAAAGAATAAAGAATATATATATATACAAAATTAAATAAACTATACAGTATTGTTTTTATTTACGAAAATATACATTATATACAAAAGTATTTTTGGGGGTTTTGATAATTTTGAAAACAATAAAAGAAATATTTTTGGATTTTTATTATTTTTGAAAACAAGAAACACACACACAAATATTGTTTTGAAGATTAACCAACTCCCTAGCCATGAATCCGAAATTAACATATGTAAGATGCTGGACCACCATACATCTCCCAAATAAAACCTCACTATGAAAATTAACCCCGAGACCACCCTGACAGGCTAAACAATTAAACATGCAAAGGTAATTAATCTAAACATGTCTAACGCATAGAAGAAGAGTTGCTAATTCAAGTGCACGACCTAGCGGGACCGCCCAACTATCCGTGATCCTTATTATTTAGTTTTAACATTAAAGATAAAACCAAACAAACAAAATTCACATAAGCTGCTAGAAGAATCAATCAACTTCAATCCAACAATTATTACACAAAATAGAAAATAAACAAACAATAACATTTCCCAAAAATTATTCACGAATAGTTAATTAAACAAAAATAAAATAAAATAAATAAACGAGTTTGGAAAAATGTTACTGTTGTGTCCATGAAAATGGACACTGTCTGGCAGGCGAAGGTGGCAGACTCAGCTATAGATCGTAACGGTAACTTTGGATGTGGCGGGTGCCGAGAGAAATTTCAGATATTGGACATTGGGCCTTGGGCTTGTAATGGGCAAAAAGCCCAAATTCTTTCCTTCTTGGCCGGCCCAGCCCAAATGGCTTGTTGACTTTTCTCTTGCTGACTTTGACTATTCAAAGCAGCCATGCCATGTCAGCTTCATCTTTTCTTCTTCACGATTCATCATCTCCATTTTCTGGTTCTTCATTTCTGAGCAGGGAGAGCGAGAGAGAGACACGGCGAGGCACAGGCCGGCAGAGGTGCGGCAAGGGAAGACAGCAGCGTCGCGGGGGAGGTCCGGCCTGGATTTCTGGGCAGAGAACGGCGCCGGCAAGGCAGTGGGTACAGAGCGGACCGGCGAGAAGGAGGCATGGGAGCAGCGGCTAGAATGGCGGTGAGAGAAAGGACGCGGCCGGCAGAGAGTAGCGGCGAAGGGATGGACGGTGGAGGGTGCTGCGGTGATGATTAACGCCGGCCTGAGCTCATCAGGATCGACGAAGCACGGGCTCTGAATTGGGATTTGATTGGCGGCGCCGGCGAGCTTGAGGAAGAGGCGCGGCAAAGGAAGCTGGGTCGACGGCGACGGCGATGTGGATTCGAAGTGGGCAGAGATGATTGATGGCAGACGCGCGGGCAGGAGACCACGGGGACGCCGTGAGCTGGGCACGGTTGAAGACGGCGACGGCAGCTTTGTAATGTTTCTGTGATTGGTTTCCAAACCTGCAAAAAGAAAACATAGATAGTTAGAAAATGGTTGCAGAGTAATTGCAGGTATATTGAGGCAAAGGAGATAGAGATTGAGCTTGGGCTCATGTTTGAATTAGTTTGCCGTGGTGAATTGAAATTGGCGAGGGAGAGGCACGGTTGGATTTCATGGCCTCTGATGATTTATCAGAGCAGAGGAGCTGCAAGGGGGAATGGGTCGTGGCAGAGAGCGTCCAAACCTGCAAAAGAATAGCAAACAAAATAGAGAGAAGAAGATGAATTGCTTTGAGCTTGATGATTTAATTGCAGGAGCTCGTTGGCTTAAATAGAGGAAGGAAAGGAGAAGCAGCCAAGCAGGAGAGGATTTCCATGTGAGGATTGAGCTGGAGATGCTCAAAAGCAATGGGAAACAAGAGTGGGTGATTGAGCTGGAGATGAACAGCTCAAAAGCTGTTGAGGATTCCATGTGAAGGAGACAAGGGAAATGGAAGTGGAGATGATGGATTGTTTGCTGGAAAGAACGGAAAGAACATGGGCGGCTCGGTGGAGAAGATGAAAGAACTGTAGCAAAATCCAAAGAAGACAAAAATTAATAAATAATTATAAAAATAAAAGAAATTAAATTAAAATAAAATAAATATAAAGTATAAATAAAAGGAATAAATCTAAATTATAAATAATAAACATGGGAAAATAAAATGGAGATTTAAAATATATTCTGCCACCGTGTGTGGTGGTTGTGACTCCGTGAGTGGCGGTTCGCCGCCAAATTGTCGGAATTCGGAACGGTTTCCGAAATCTTCGTACATTAACTGGGCCCACATCCTCAAAATGACCGGTGTCATTTTGACATCTGAAAAGTCACGGTTGACTTTTCGAATTACACTGAAAATCTCCAAAATTCACCTGTGATGTGCAAATTGACATTTTTCTTATATTTTCCCTGTTAACACGAAAACAAACATTAAATAGACAAAACAGGCTTTCGGAATAACAAAATCCAGTAATTAAAGGCACTTTGTGAACGTATTTTACGTTCACATCAGTACCCTTTGTGGGATCAAACCGCCGTAGTTTATTGAGTTTGGAAAATTAAATGGGTAGATGACCCATTTATTTTGGATTTGGATAAATTTGATTTTCTTGGTATTTGGTGAATTTGACTGGTAGAGTCAGAGATTCTGTTTGAAGTTGCGGTTGTATCTAGACTTAAATCCAGACTGCCTACATACCCTTTGAAAGGGATCAAACCATTGTAGTTCGAGGTTTTTGGGCTTTTTGCTTTTGGTTTTGGTCTAGTGCCCGAGAAATAAATTTGGGCTTGAGATTTGGGCCTTGAGGCTTGGATTGAGCTCGGTGATTTGATTTGGGGAACCCGTGGTGTCAAGCCTTGTGATTGGTCTTTGAGATTTGGATTGGACTCTGCACCGCTTTGAAACTTGTCGATAAATCATTTGACTTAAACCAAAACTTAGAAGCAAACTTTTCGGGTATTTGGGAGTCCAAGCCCAAGTCCATGATTTTTTTATCCCATCTGGTATAGGCTCTGCCCCCAAAGACTTTCGACGAACATCATCCTCTCCTTCTAATAAACATCCTCCCCATCTGATAACTCTTACCCAAAAATTGA
This sequence comes from Rubus idaeus, assembly GCA_030142095.1. Classification (NCBI taxonomy): domain Eukaryota; kingdom Viridiplantae; phylum Streptophyta; class Magnoliopsida; order Rosales; family Rosaceae; genus Rubus; species Rubus idaeus. The sequence goes on along the minus strand of CM057966.1, from coordinate 13,548,329 downwards.
TAAGCTGCAATCAGCATAATTATCCATTCGAGTTCGACGTAGTGAATAGAGTCAGAGTTCTATTCAGAGTTGGTGATCAATCTTTCCAGCCTAAATTGGAGGAAGTTTTGTGCTGTCGAGCTCAACATCTTTATCTCACAATTCTTACTCGGCGATCAAGGGCTTGGTGCTTCCCTTGCTTCAATTTCTTATTGCCTGAGACAATCTGTTGGAGCTATTGAACTGCCGTCGTGGGTTGGTAGGTGCCCAGTCTCTTCTTTAATTTCTTTCCTTTCCCGGTCATGGCTTTGCTTGTGTTAATTATCCAATCAATTAACCAGCCATCTCCACTGCTTATATAGTCTGTGGCTTTTGTGACTTTGTCTTATTTGCAGGTGTGGATTTTGAAAGAGAAAAGAACACGTAGCACAATCATTTGTTCCCATTCTTCTTTAAGGTTTTGACCACCGCTTCAAATTCTCTTATCTTTTCATTTGTTTTGTGTGCAGCCAATTACCCACAACGTGGCCTCCTATGCTTCTTGGTTTGTTAATTACACAATTCTTTGAAAGCTAGACTTGCTTAATCAACATGCATATGACCACCGTTCAAAGCTAAAACCTCCACCACATGTATATATATATTTTGCTGAACATTTATTGACTTGACTCATGGCTTGTTGAACTTTGCCTTTTCATCCTTGTCCTTAGTGTGCAGCTAATTAATCAATGTGGGTGGTAGATGTTAACTTGACTCATTACAATTTGTTGTCTTTGCTTCTGCATGAATTGGTCTTGCAAACATGATTGAATTTCGCCTTCTTTTTTTTTCTGGTGCACAGGTGAAACATTTGGAGGAAGACACCACCTTAGCCTTAAACATTTCGTGGCTTTCAAGAAGGTAAGGCATGGGAAACCAACTTTTTCTAAAGACTCTGCCTCCAATTTGTTTCTGCCATTTTGTCAGCATCGTGCCTCCAATTTCTGCAATGGCTTCTTCTATCATCTTTTGGCTTTCATCATGTTTTACTTTGCACTTTGACCACCTCTTTTGTTCACTGCAAATAAATCATTTCTGCCATTTTTAAACACAACTGCATTCACTGATTTTTGCATTTGCATCCACGACCATTGAAACGTCTGACAACATATCTTCTCTTTTTTGCAGGAACGAATATCCCATACCACGAGTTGCCCTGTCAATTGTACTTTTGTTCTCACATCACAAGGAACTCCATCTTGTGTTTGCGACGAACAAAGGTACCCTCCATCAAGCAAACAAAATCCACTTGGGCTGCTTTCGCAAAAACTTTGCTGTGATTGATTCCAACTCGACTCTATAACTTTGATGCAGGGACTGGAACTTAGTGATTGCTTCAGCAGCTTTCTACTTGCAACTACAACCTTTGGTGACGACTCCTCAAACCAACAAAACTGGTGAGCCCTTTTGTTTCCCCTTCCATTGCCATTGAACGGACGGTGCCCGTAACACTTGATAAATATTTTGAAGATGGCCAGGCTTGTGTTTTGTTTGTTTTCTTTTTTTTGGCTGAAAGGGAAGAACAAGGTCTCGTGCATTATTTTCCTTTGGACTCGGTTGGATATTTTCTTGAGGGAGGCTAGAGATGTGGAAAAGTATATATTTTTGTGGTGGTTTGGAGAGGTCGAAGCAGCAAGAACACGACAGAGATGAGTTTGGTTTTGGGAAAGAACAAATGTGGTGTTTAAGAAGTGGTGGTTTGGAGAGGGTTAAAGTAGTAGGAAAATAGGAACATAAAGAAGATACCTGACGTGATGTTGCTTCGCTATCGGAAAGATATCTCCGGGTAACCTAATTCTTTCGCTACTTCTCTCTCGGAACTATCCTCTCTGCAGAAACACTCCTCTCTTCTTTTTCCTTAAACGTTGCGAGAGCTTTCACTGATTTTTCTTCTCCTTCTTTTGCTTCAGTTTTCCCTCCTTATATAAGAGGATGTGAAGGCTCTAGAAGATCAGCTTGGAGCCATTTGCAACTGAATTTCAAAATTTGAAATGAGCTTGAAGCATGGAGATAGTTGATCGGCAGTGCCAACAGAGGATGAACTCTGGACTGTTTTCCATAAACCCGATGTTTATCTCTTCTTTTCGTTGTATATTTTGAACAACTGACGTTTGTTTTGTAATTTGAATTTGGAGATTAACTTGATTTGTTTTTCTCCTGCTTTGACTGATTCAAAGTCTCAAAGATTTATCTCCATTTCATTTCCGTTTTTTTTGTATAATTTTCCTTTGCTGCACCCTGCTGACATATACTCTAATGTGCCACCTTGACACATATAATGACCTTTGCATCACTTTAATATATTGTGACATTTTTATTATTCAACAGTTGCCCCCTCAAGCGACGTGCGTGAAACAGTTTTGCGCGTACGAGGCTTGACAACTTTCTTTTTAGTGAATGCGAGTTGGTGCTTGGCCAAAGTTGCATAAAAAAATTTGCGCTGCAACTTATGTTTCCCATATTTGAATTTTCCCCCACCATGTATAGTTTATACTTGTAAAGGCCGAGAGTTCTTGAATGATGGTGCCATTAGACCACAACCTGTCAATGAAGAAAATGTGATCTTGAAGATTTGTGGCTGGATCTAGTATTTGAGATTAGACTGCCTACGTACCCCTTTTGGGGGATCAAGCCGTACGTAGTTCCAGAACTTTTTTTTTCTTTGTCGGACCTTGTGAGATCACCACAATCTTGAGTTTCACTTTGGTGACGAGGTCTCCACCTCAATTTCCTTGTTGTTGACCATTTCTTGGATTATGTTCTTCAGCACGAAACAATCTTTTGTTGGATGGCTAACAATACAATGGTACCGACAATATCTAGGGTCTTTGGTCTTGTTGACTTCACTTGTTCGCTTTGGTTTCAGAAGCTCAATAGCTTTTGCTTTGTAGAGCTCATCGAAAATTTGTTCGACGTCATCATTGTCAAAGGAGTATTTGACTTCTTTTCTTTCTTTGAGAGTGAGCTTTCTTGACCCTTCTTTTCCTTTGCATGCATTTGACTTTGTGTCAGTTTTGACAAAGGTTGCCAGTGACTCATCTGTACTGTGGGTTTCATGGTCTTTAAAGGATGCTTTTTGTGTCATGAATTTCTTACGGGCAACTTGCCTTTCGACGTTACTAGCCTTTGAGACTAGTGCTTCAAATGTTTGAGGTTCTGCGGTGCTGACAAAAGTTGCAATCTCTGGCAGGAGATTATTTGAGCACATTTGTACGGCAGAGTGCTCTGTCAATTTCTCTGAACATTGGAGGTTTAAACTCCTCCATCTGGAAATAAATTCATTAATCCCTTCATCGGGCTTTTGTTTAGCTTCAGCCAAATCGATAATCGAGACTTTCTTTTTGGAGCTGACAAACTGTGCTAGGAATGCTTTTTGCATGTCGTCCCATGTGAGAATAGACCCTGGCTGCAGTTGACTATACCAAGTGAAAGCTGCTCCTTTAAGGGATTGAACAAATTGTCTTACCAAAAATGCATCTGATTGTGATGTTTCCCCGCAAGCTGAGTAGAAATGAGCCAAATGTTCATGAGGAGAGCTATTTACTCCATCGAACTTGTCAAAGCTTGGCTTCTGATAACCTTTGGGGAATGGTAATGCATCATAATGGGCAGGATAGGGTTTTAGGTACCCAGAAATTGGTGGTTTTGAAGACACGTACATTTCTCGAATTTCCTCTGCAATCATAGTTTTGATGTCTTGTAGAGTGAACGTGGTTGAAGAGCCAGATTTCTTCGTCTTTTTCTGTTCTTCATATTCGAATGTGTCATCCACCTTTTTTTTGTCTTTTTGATTCATTTGAAAAGCCAACTTTGCTACTAGCTCAGCAATTTCAGCTTCTTTTTCAGCTAATCTTTTGGCTGCTTCGGCTGCGACGTCAGCAAGTTTCTTGGCTTCCAATTCTTTCTCAACCTGCCTTTGAGCTACTTTTGCCTCAGCTTGAGCTAGTCTTGTTCGCAATTCTTGAAGTTGCTCTTCCATGGTTGATGTATTAGTGACCATAACTGACATGATCTCCGGCTTTATGTTGTCATTCGTCATGAACCATTTGGAGATTTCCTTTGAGGTTGATGACTGAGTATTTGGACAAGCAATAGGGACCATATGAGGTCTTGATTCTGCTTGATATTCCAGGAATGCACCATGCAATACATTATCTTGAAATGCCCCCACTTGTACTTGAGCCCTGAGTCCTGATGCTTGTTGCTTGGACTCATTATTTGTAAGGCCTATTTTGTTTACCACTGATTGACTTTCTTCGTGGTGTAGCTTGACAATCTTTTCCTTTCTCTTGGACAAGCTGTCAGAGATTGGAATGAACTTGACTATCTGAGATTGGGAAGTTGTATTGGTTGTGGCTAGTTGCCAAAGTGCTTGTTGTGGGGACTTGAGGGTCCGGGCTTCGGGCCTTGTTGGAACTTCCTCCTCTTTTTCCTTAACTAAAGTCACCACTTCATTTTTATCGGCGGTCATGCTAGTTTGAGTAGCCTTGTCAGTAGATGTTGTGGTGATCAAAGTAACTGGAATTGAGCCAATCATTATTTGAGTAGTGACAGGGGCATGATTAGCCTTGCATGTAGCGGTCTTGATGACTTTGTGGAATATGGCCTTTTTTGCTCTGAGTGTTGTTGATGTTACTTGAGCAACTGCCACTGAATCAACTTCTGTAGTAGCTTCCATTAAATGAGCCTTGATGGCGTTCTTCCTTAGAACTCTTGCAATCTTCTTCCTTGCATTCCTAAGCGCAGTCTTTGATGATGTTTTCTTAGATTGGGTCTTGTCAATCTTCAGAGAGGTCTTGTTGACTTTTGCATCATGGTTAGACTTTGGAAGATTGCTTGATATTGGCATTTGATCAATGACGAACAACACACGATGACCGGATCGCCTTGAATTTCCAGCCTTTGATTGAGTATCTTTGAGCTCATGGAAGTAGATTGTTACTTGTGGTGCCATTTTATTTCCTGAGGCAAACAAATAACAAATTTAATTAATTTCTTAATAAATGGAGATGAAAAGGAAAATGGGTCCCACTGGGCGTGCCAAAAATTATGTTGCGTAAAAATTGCACATAGTGAGTGAATATGTCACCCAACATAATTTCACTCTTATTCATTAAAAGAATAGAGTTTTAATTATTTCAGGTTCGACCCATTCAAGACAGAATGTGTCTCTTAATTACAATCCCTTATTATAAGGGAACACCTTTTGATTCCACTTATGAAGAAACCAATGTATGTTTGTTTATTTTTGCAGCTGCACCCAATATTTATAATGGGTTGCCTACGTACCCTGGAAGGGATCAAGCCACTCGTAGTTCAAGAATTCCAATGAGTGAATGACCTATTGGAGGCTTGGATATTTGGGATGAGAATAGTGTTTAGGATGCGGTTGCATCTAGATTATTTGTGTCTAGATTGCCTACATACCCTTGCGGGATCAAACCACATGTAGTTCCAGGCATTTAGAAGTTAAATGGGTAGATGACCCATTTATTTTGGATTTGTGTTTGGGATATTTGTAGGGTTTAGAGCCCTTGAATTTGGGTAATTTGAGAAAGTGTATTTTCGGTGTTTGGGTGAATTTGACCGATGAGGTCAGTGATTCGATTTTGGGATTGGTTGAATTTGACTGGTGGAGTCAGGGATTCTGTTTGGAGTTGCGGTTGCGTCTAGTGGATCGCTAGATTGCCTACGTACCCTTTGTGGGATCAAACCGCCGTAGTTTATTGAGTTTGGAAAATTAAATGGGTAGATGACCCATTTATTTTGGATTTGGATAAATTTGATTTTCTTGGTATTTGGTGAATTTGACTGGTAGAGTCAGAGATTCTGTTTGAAGTTGCGGTTGTATCTAGACTTAAATCCAGACTGCCTACATACCCTTTGAAAGGGATCAAACCATTGTAGTTCGAGGTTTTTGGGCTTTTTGCTTTTGGTTTTGGTCTAGTGCCCGAGAAATAAATTTGGGCTTGAGATTTGGGCCTTGAGGCTTGGATTGAGCTCGGTGATTTGATTTGGGGAACCCGTGGTGTCAAGCCTTGTGATTGGTCTTTGAGATTTGGATTGGACTCTGCACCGCTTTGAAACTTGTCGATAAATCATTTGACTTAAACCAAAACTTAGAAGCAAACTTTTCGGGTATTTGGGAGTCCAAGCCCAAGTCCATGATTTTTTTATCCCATCTGGTATAGGCTCTGCCCCCAAAGACTTTCGACGAACATCATCCTCTCCTTCTAATAAACATCCTCCCCATCTGATAACTCTTACCCAAAAATTGATAAGCTGCAATCAGCATAATTATCCATTCGAGTTCGACGTAGTGAATAGAGTCAGAGTTCTATTCAGAGTTGGTGATCAATCTTTCCAGCCTAAATTGGAGGAAGTTTTGTGCTGTCGAGCTCAACATAAATACGAGAGCTCTCTACATCTTTATCTCACAATTCTTACTCGGCGATCAAGGGCTTGGTGCTTCCCTTGCTTCAATTTCTTATTGCCTGAGACAATCTGTTGGAGCTATTGAACTGCCGTCGTGGGTTGGTAGGTGCCCAGTCTCTTCTTTAATTTCTTTCCTTTCCCGGTCATGGCTTTGCTTGTGTTAATTATCCAATCAATTAACCAGCCATCTCCACTGCTTATATAGTCTGTGGCTTTTGTGACTTTGTCTTATTTGCAGGTGTGGATTTTGAAAGAGAAAAGAACACGTAGCACAATCATTTGTTCCCATTCTTCTTTAAGGTTTTGACCACCGCTTCAAATTCTCTTATCTTTTCATTTGTTTTGTGTGCAGCCAATTACCCACAACGTGGCCTCCTATGCTTCTTGGTTTGTTAATTACACAATTCTTTGAAAGCTAGACTTGCTTAATCAACATGCATATGACCACCGTTCAAAGCTAAAACCTCAACCACATGTATATATATATTTTGCTGAACATTTATTGACTTGACTCATGGCTTGTTGAACTTTGCCTTTTCATCCTTGTCCTTAGTGTGCAGCTAATTAATCAATGTGGGTGGTAGATGTTAACTTGACTCATTACAATTTGTTGTCTTTGCTTCTGCATGAATTGGTCTTGCAAACATGATTGAATTTCGCCTTCTTTTTTTTTTCTGGTGCACAGGTGAAACATTTGGAGGAAGACACCACCTTAGCCTTAAACATTTCGTGGCTTTCAAGAAGGTAAGGCATGGGAAACCAACTTTTTCTAAAGACTCTGCCTCCAATTTGTTTCTGCCATTTTGTCAGCATCGTGCCTCCAATTTCTGCAATGGCTTCTTCTATCATCTTTTGGCTTTCATCATGTTTTACTTTGCACTTTGACCACCTCTTTTGTTCACTGCAAATAAATCATTTCTGCCATTTTTAAACACAACTGCATTCACTGATTTTTGCATTTGCATCCACGACCATTGAAACGTCTGACAACATATCTTCTCTTTTTTGCAGGAACGAATATCCCATACCACGAGTTGCCCTGTCAATTGTACTTTTGTTCTCACATCACAAGGAACTCCATCTTGTGTTTGCGACGAACAAAGGTACCCTCCATCAAGCAAACAAAATCCACTTGGGCTGCTTTCTGCAAAAACTTTGCTGTGATTGATTCCAACTCTGACTCTATAACTTTGATGCAGGGACTGGAACTTAGTGATTGCTTCAGCAGCTTTCTACTTGCAACTACAACCTTTGGTGACGACTCCTCAAACCAACAAAACTGGTGAGCCCTTTTGTTTCCCCTTCCATTGCCATTGAACAGACGGTGCCTGTAACACTTGATAAATATTTTGAAGATGGCCAGGCTTGTGTTTTGTTTGTTTTCTTTTTTTTGGCTGAAAGGGAAGAACAAGGTCTCGTGCATTATTTTCCTTTGGACTCGGTTGGATATTTTCTTGAGGGAGGCTAGAGATGTGGAAAAGTATATATTTTTGTGGTGGTTTGGAGAGGTCGAAGCAGCAAGAACACGACAGAGATGAGTTTGGTTTTGGGAAAGAACAAATGTGGTGTTTAAGAAGTGGTGGTTTGGAGAGGGTTAAAGTAGTAGGAAAATAGGAACATAAAGAAGATACCTGACGTGATGTTGCTTCAGCTATCGGAAAGATATCTCCAGGTAACCTAATTCTTTCGCTACTTCTCTCTAGAACTATCCTCTCTGCAGAAACACTCCTCTCTTCTTTTTCCTTAAACGTTGCAGAGCTTTCACTGATTTTTCTTCTCCTTCTTTTGCTTCAGTTTTCCCTCCTTATATAAGAGGATGTGAAGGCTCTAGAAGATCAGCTTGGAGCCATTTGCAACTGAATTTCAAAATTTGAAATGAGCTTGAAGCATGGAGATAGTTGATCGGCAGTGCCAACAGAGGATGAACCTGGACTGTTTTCCATAAACCCGATGTTTATCTCTTCTTTTCGTTGTATATTTTGAACAACTGACGTTTGTTTTGTAATTTGAATTTGGAGATTAACTTGATTTGTTTTTCTCCTGCTTTGACTGATTCAAAGTCTCAAAGATTTATCTCCATTTCATTTCCGTTTTTTTTGTTTAATTTTCCTTTGCTGCACCCTGCTGACATATACTCTAATGTGCCACCTTGACACATATAATGACCTTTGCATCACTTTAATATATTGTGACATTTTTATTATTCAACAGTTACAGGGATCCACACTTCACCCGGTGACTCTATCATTTCGCCCGACGGAAAAAGAGGCCTAGCGGAAATGGCAAACCAGATGGCGATCTGTTTCTTCAACGACATCAGTAACTCCACGTATCATCACTGGACTTGTTCAAACCGAAGAAGAGACACTCGAATGGAGGTCAGGACCAACAAGCGAAGGGGAGATCCGAGCAAGCCCCCTGGAGTCAATCGTACTGCCGGTTGTTCTGTCGTGCATCTTTCCCATCACACCAGGATCTTTGAGTTCCTCAAAGATGTGCATACGAGACCGCTGTGGGATAGTATGTCGATGGACAGCTCGGTACGTGTGCTAGCAAACTTCACCATCGGTCTTGACCCGCGAAACCAGATTTCGGTGCTCGCCATAGATAGTCACAACGACTTCCTCATTCTTCAGGAGTGTTGCACCGATGCAACGGGGTCGTCTGTGATTTATGCGCCGATTAACCATTCCATTCTCCAGTGTTTGTTATGTGGAGTTCAACCGGAGCCATTTCCGCTTATGTCTTCAGGCTTCTCCATTCTGCCTAACTTATCCGGAGCTGTTCTTGATGGAACACTACTGACTATGGTGTTCCAGATCTCGGTGAAGGCTACATCAGCTAAATCTGCCGTGGAGTCGGCAACAACACTCGTCCAGGACACACTTCAAAGGATCAGAACTGCAGTCAATTAAGGAGCAAACGTTGGATGCAAGGCCCTGCTAGCCTTGTTTGTGACTGTTGGTGACTTGCTTTCGGGAGGAGCTTAATGATCTTCAAGGGGGAGTTTTTCTTTAACCTTTCTGTTTATTTTTGTTTCTTTTGTATAAATGTTGTGTGTTTACTTCGGTTTATTTCTGTTGTGTGTTTAAATTCAATAACCATACTTGAATTTTTCATTTCGTGAAATATCTGTCTAACATTGAGGACAATGTTTAATTCAAGTGTGGGGGAAGGTTTATTAAAAAGAAAAGAAAAAATTTGAAAAATTCAAAAATTCAAAAAAATAATTTACTTGTTTTTGTTTTCTACTGTAACGGTATCTCGACTAAATCATACTTACTCCCTTGGTAGCGTTGAACCTACCATTGCACTAAGTAAGTCACTGTGGTCACGTATTGTTACGTAAATTGAAAAAAATCAAAAAAATCAAAAAAATCAAAAAAAAAATTACAAAAATATTTGCTTCTGTTTTTGTGTTTTTGTGTGTATTATTGTGTTGTGTGTTTTGTTCTTTCCAATCCCGATGATGAATTGAGTTTAATTGTTGTGATTTGGAGAATTTTGATTATATGGTAAGGCTTTCTGTGATTTGTTTTGGATTTAATTTGCATAACTTGTGATTGCTCGAAATTTCATGTTCACATAACCTGTGTTAATTAGTTGATTGCAATCCGAGAAGCACATTTGAACATACATTGTCATGCATACCCAGAAATTGTGAGAATTTGAGCCTGTTGAATATTCACATGTATGCATTATTCATACATTTACTCGTTCTTCATGTGTGCACAATTCATGAGTTTTTGAACCTAGAACTTGCTCATTGACCTCTCGAAACTTTTTATTAATCCGTGATGAATTGAAAATGATTAAGGCATTAGTTGAGCACCATGGCCAAATATTCACCATCCATTTAAACACGAACTTTAGGAAACCCCTTTTGAACCGATAACTCATTAGCCGCTTCTTTTGTTCACCCACACCATCTCACCCATGTTTTATTGTGTTTGCAAGACGATGATAGTGACTTCTTATATTCTTATGCTTCGGGTTTTGATTTGTATAGTATGTACCAAAAGGCAAGTGTGGGGGTGCATTTTATTTTGTTGTATTTGTTGAAAGAAAGAAAGAAAAATGAAAAAAAAAAAGAAGGAATAAATTCCTCAAAGAAAAAAAAAACAAATAGAAAAGAAAGAAAGAAAGAAAAAAAAATGTCGAAAGAGAAATTCCAAAAAAATAGAGTTATTGTATTATTTTTAATTCCATAAAAGGTTGGAGGAGAATAAGAATGTTGTTTCGGGTTTACCATAGGTATGAGTTTCAAAGTCGTTGATTTGTCTTGCAAACATGTGGAACATTTATCATTTCTAGTCTTTTGACACGCCCAAAAGGAGCATCAATTTAAAAAATCCCTATCGGTAGTATAGTGTAAGTAGGGTATCGTTCACAACGGAGATCAAAGGGTGTACCTAACAAAAAATGTCACAAAGAATTAAATAAAATAAAGAATTATTATTAACAAGTATAAAGTATAAATATATACATATGTACAAAGTAAAAAGGGGAATTGAGAGATAAATTGAATGAAATAAATTAATTAAATTACAAAGAATAAATAAAATATGATGATGAAACGCAAAGTATATAAAGTTCAGCCACATATACACAAGTTTACCAATCATTAGACCGAAAATTAACCAAGTTCCCTAGCCATGAAACCGAAACTAACATATGTGGAATGCCCACACGGGTTATCATTCCCCAAATAAAACCTCTTCTATGAAAATTAACCTAGTGAACGCTCATCTAGATTAAACAATTAAACATGCAAAGGTGATCAATCAATAACATATCTAACGCATAGGAGAAGAGTTGTTAATTAAAGTGCGCGACCTAGCGAACGCTCGACTATCCGCGATCCTTCTTATTTTGATTCCGACCCGTTTGATAAGCCTTTACTACTTGTGAATTAGAATTAAAACCCTAATTCTAGCACAAATTACATGCAATCATCTTAAGTTTCGAACCTTAAAACAAGAACACATAAAAGATTCAATAAAACCGAATCAAATAAACGGAGTCACATAAGCTGCTAGAAGAACTAATTAATTAGGATCTAACAATCAAATAAACTCATAAATATAGGCTGAAAATTATATAAATCATGTCATGTTAACTAATACAAAGAATAATCAAGCAACAAAGAGGAACTCAAAAAGAGTAATTAAAGAATAAGTTGAAGTACACCATATGGAAAGTAGGAAGAACTCGAAGATCACAAACTCTTAAATCCTCACGCGAGTAACTCAAAAGCCGAGATTCCCAAGGTGATGATGATGGTGGTGATGATGGTTGATGGCTGGTGGTAATGGTGTAAACAGCTCCCCTCCTCCTTGAAGACTTGAAAACCCTAAATACTAGAGAATGGAAAATATGATGTGAGATGGAGAAGAGAAAGAGGAGGGTTTGTCCCTCCCCATTGGGGTGTTGGTGAGAAATAGTGTTGTGAAGCCCTCTATTTATAGGAGAATGGAGAGGAATAAGAAGACAATGAAATAAATAAAGAAAGAAAGGGAATAGAAGTGGAATGTGAATGGGAGATAAAGAAATGGTAAGTGGTGGTGGAAATGTAGTCATATGGCAATTAACCAATTATTTAGGTAAAAGAAATCAAACACTAATGGTATGGAGAGAAAGAAACAAAGATAGTTAGGTGAGATGGGTGGAAATATGGGGGTGAGTGGAGCATTGAGAATAAAGGAAAAGGAAAGAAATAAAAAGCAGACAGCACTGAGCAGTGCGCACTTAGAACGGAATCCTGCACGTTTGGACGGTTGGATGATTCTGAAATTTTAATGCCGAACACTTAACATCCACATGCAGCGTGTATCAAAATTACAGCTAGATCTGACGGTGCAATTAAGAGATATGGGCTTCGCAAGTTGACTGATCTGCACAGGCAGAATGTCCGAAAATCTGGGCTTGGGCCTTTCCTCATGCTTTGTGAACCTGGGCCTTCCTTCATGGATTTGGGCCTTCTTCTTGGGTTTGGGCCTTTCCTTCATGGGTTTGGGCCCCCTTCTTGGGCCTCATGGCAGACCACCTCTTAATGGGCCTCGAGAAAGCCCATTAGACTTCGTTTCTGCACATGTTCACATTAATACGTCATTTAGGACTCAAATATGGAAACTAAGCTAAAATAGCAAAGTTACAATTAAATCATAGCCAAATAGTAGGGAAAACACATTAAGAACGTCACACTTTGTGCTCCTATCAAATTCCCCCACACTTGGCTATTGCTAGTCCTCTAGCAAACACAAGAACAACACAAAACAGAAAAGGAAACACAAAACATAATGGTCTTTCCAACCATAACCCTCAGCGAGTTCAGAAGAGTTATAATCAAGAGAATAAAAATTATATACCAAGGCTAACAAATTTGCTAAGCATTTAACATGTACATCTCATTTATGCTCGGGTGAAGTGTGTGAAAACCGAGTATACTGATGTGAACGTAAAATACGTTCATAAAGTGCTCTAAATACTTGGATGGATGCTATTCTGAAAGCTTATTTGTCAGTTTAATGTTTGTTTTCGTGTTTTCAGGGAAAATATGTGAAAAATACTAATTTACACATAAAAGGTGAATTTTGGAGATTTACAGCGCAATATCGGAAAGTCAACCGTGACTTTTCGATTATCTGATGACACCGGTCATCATTCGGAAGTGGAATATAACATTGTACGAAGATTTCGAAAGACGTTTCGAATCCCGGCAATTTTGCCGGCGAACCACCACTCACGGAGGCGCAACCACCATACGCGGTGGTGAAACAGAAATTAAATCTCCATTTTATTTTCCCTTGTTTATATCTTATGTTTATTTTTATTCTATTTTAGTTTTTATTTTACATTTATTTATTTTATTATTTTATTTATTTCTTTTGTTTTATAATTAATTCTTTTAATTTCTTTTTGTTATTTTATTTGTTTTGTTTTTGTTTTGTTTTGCAGCCACATGCTTCGTTCTCTTCTCCTGCCATGTTACCCATGTTACCCGGCCACCACCGAGCTCACTCCACCGGCAGCATCTCCGCCTAGCTTCCACCATCGCACTCACTCCTTCAATTTGAATTTGAATTCATCAATCCACCCTCTCTCGCACTGCTATTCCTTCCCTTTAAATACCCAGCTCTGATTTCATTTCTCTTTAGCCGGGGTTCATCCCTGCGCTCACCAACTCTTTCCCCTTCTTTTCCTCCCCACCTCTCTGGCGTCCGTGCTTGGCTCACCTAGCCAAGCCTTCTGTTCTTGTCCCTCACTTCTCAAAATCCTCACTGCAATTCTCTTCTATTCCTTCTCTATTCTTTTCTGTCCGCAGCTATCTCAGCCCCATCTTCTACCTTAATCTCTCTGGTTTCTCTTCAAGCACAGTCACAGTTCAATTAACAAAACTTCTCACTCTTTGCACCATTCATCCCTTCCTCTGCTCACAATTAAACACAACCCCCCCTTCTTCACCTGCAATCATATTTTCAATCACAAACACTTCTCATTTTCACAAACAATTAACAAAATCATTTTTTTTTAAGTGCAGATTGAATTTCACCAGGACCCATCGCCGGCATCACCATCGAAGGACCACCGCGCCACCTGCCGCCACCGGACCCACGGTCTCCACCATCGCCGGCGTCACCATCACTAGAACCCGTGCCGGTTTCTCTCTGCCCAGCGACATCGAAGCCACCTAAGCCGGCCACCGCTTGATCCCGTCTCGACCTCTTTACCGCCGGACTGCCGTCACCGGTCGATCCCCGCTGCTCACCTGCCCAGAAATCGTGCGCGCCACCAACGCGACGCCGACGCCGACGCCGCACCGGTTCTTCCTCTCGCTAATCACCGTCGATCCATTCCAGATCTGCTCACGTCACCGTGCACCAGTACCAACACCGGCATCTCCCTGCTCTAATTCCGGCGTCGTCTTCACCGCAGCGCTGCCCTCAAATGCTCTCGCCGCGTCGCTCCTTCACCGGCGCCGTCTCACCTGCAAGCTGCCATCGTTCTCGGCTCATGGTCTCTTTCTCTGTTGAAGAAAAGATGAGAAAAGAATGAAGCAAAAGCCCGGCTCGAGCAGAACCGAAGAAAGAAAAGAATAAAAAAAAAGGCCATGGTTGAAAGTCAAACTCGTGGAAGACCGGAAAGAAAAAGTCAAAGAAGATGACTTTCTTAATTGGGCTTTTCTACTGTTCACAGGCCCAAGCCCAAAGCCCAATAGCCCAAGTCCAAATCTGCTAAGGACACCCGAGCTCCCGAACTTCATCGAAAATCCGGCGAGTCCGATTAGATCCCTCGCCGGAATTAAATGAGCATTTCTCTCAAACTCAATTTAATTTTATGTTGTGTGATTTATTTGATTTATTTGTATTTTGAATATTTGATTGATTTGATATTTGTGTGTTTAATTATTTTATGAAAAACCCAAAAATATGTTATTTGATTCATTTGTGTGTTAGTTTAATTTCTTTATTGTTGGTGTGTTTTATTTAAGTGTGTTAGTTTAAATTGCATCTTAATTTGTATTTTCTTGTTTACTTTATTTATTTTCAAAAATATTAAAAAGTCAAAAATATTTCCTTTTATTTATTTCTTGTTTTCAAAATATTTTCAAAAACCCAAAAATAACATCTTTGTATATATTGTATATTTTGTAAATAGAAACAATTTAATTAATTAATTCCGTGACATTAGAAAAGTAAATAAACAATCCTCTGTGGGAAAAACCTTTTACTTCCCATTATACTATTCAACGACAAATTGTTAGGATGTTTAGGTAATAATTAATGACGTCGGTTTTACCGCATATCATTTTGGCGCCGGCTCGCCGGGGATTGTTTTTACTATTTACTTTTTTACTTTTTACTGTTTACTATTTGTAAATAATACTTGTAAATAATACTTACTAATTATACTTGTATATATTGTTACACTTAGTAATTATACTTAGGTATCCTGAATACTGTTAATTATTTAAGTTGTTGTAGGTTGTAATTTGAACGGAAATAGGTAAGGTCCTTTTATTAATATTGGCCTAAACCCTTCATTTGTACCGTAAGGTCACTTGAGGTTGAGGGCGGCCTTTATTAACACTTGGAGAATTGTCGAACACTTAAGTGCTTTCTCAACTGAGTAAGGGGCACATGAATGGTGTCTAGATATGATCAAGACTCTGGGTGACGGGTTTGTAAAATTGGATTCAGAGGACTTGTCCACTAAATGAATCCTGCCTCTCGCTTATCTCTTGTGATCTGGCCATTCGCCTTCTGAAAACACGGAAAGTCATTTAAGCCAAGATATTGCACCTAGGCCGTACGTCCACCTCGAATTACCGCTTGGAATCAACTTTGTTTTTAACTATATTTTGGACAATTTAACATTACTTGTAAATAAAATATACTTAGACATAGGAAATTTTATTTATTCATTTTGTATAGATAATTTGTGACATTATTTTTAACTTTGTAAATATTTTGTTTTTAACTTGTAAATTTTATTACTAACCTTTTAATTTTTATAGGGAATAATCCGGGTTATTCGGAAATTTTACCACATACATCGGAGCATACGTTTAGGAAGTCAAGGTTGAAAAACCTTGAGGTTGATGTCTTGTTGGTGATTTTTTTCGGTTTCCTCGGGAGTAAAAAGGTAAGTTTTCTTTTCACTCTCGTTATTTGTGTGTTTAAAAAAAATAAAAAATAAAAAAATTTGTAATTGTAAATAAAAAAATAAAAAAAAGAGTGTTTCCTTTTACTGTTTTGTAATTATTTATTTTCACTTTTTATAATTACTGTTTATTTGTTTTGGGCTTGTTTGTTTGTTATTTGTTATTGGGCCTTAGGCCCATTCGTTTGTGTGATTGGTTAGGGTTTTTGGTTTCGTAAAATAAAAAAATAAAAAATAAAATAAAATAAAATTTTTTAGCCCATTGGGCTCGTGTCATTCACGAAGCCCAAAACCCGTAACCCAAGCCCATTAGTGTGTCGGGCCTGTTCGTTTTTAGGCCCATTAGTTAAGCCCACCAAATAATGGGCCGGAGTTTTCTTTGGCCCAAGCCCGTTTAAAGTGTCGGCAACCTTTGCGCGTGTTTCACACGCGTTTTCACTGTTCACTTTACGACTTTTCGTAAAGTATTAAAAAATAAAAATAAAAAAATAAAAAAGAAAATGAAAAAAAAATTGATTGGGCCGACGCACGACTTTTGCGTCGGCCGATTTGTTTAATAAGCCGCGGTCGTTTTCTTTGCGACTTTCGTCGCCCGATCCGTAAATTGCGGATCTGTGTCCGTGGCACGTGTGCGAGCGTGCGTCCGCTCCTTTCCCCTTCCCTTCTGTTTGCGTTAGTTTCCTTAGGTCATTTCACGCATTTCTCTCTCATTCTCTCTCGTTTTCTCTCGTTCTTCTTCGTGTTCTTCATCTGTTCTTCAGTTTTTCCCAGAAATACTCCCAATTTCCAGAAAGCTTTCCTCCATCCCCAACCTAGAAATGGCCAAAAGAGTGAATTCTTTCAGCGATTTGTTTCAGGCAGGTCCTTCAGAGAACCCGATCTTTGAAGGCTTGGCTGAAATAATTCCACCGAGCATGCTCAATAGCGCCGATGCTAGCATGCCGACCCAGCCACAACCACAACCACAACCACTACCCCAAGCACCAATCCTGGTTGCTGATCCACCCGTCGAGCCGGAAGCCGCTCCTGTCTATAGGAGACTTCCGAGGACGAAATACACCAAGGCTCAGAGAGATGCACTTGCAGCTTTCTTTGCGGTGTATTCTCACCCCACCAAGCCACAACGTGAAAGATTTGGTCCAAAAATCGGACTAGAAGAAGACCAAGTCTACTATTGGGGGTCGAGAAATAGGAAGAAGTTCGGTATCCGGACTTCTGAGCAGCGTATTGCCGAGCTAGAGAGAAGAAACGATCAGCTGGTGAGCAAGAACGAGGAGCTTCAACTGCAGAATCAACGACTCGTCGATGCTCTCCAGAGCGGCATCTGTCCCAATTGCGGAGGTCCCGTTCCGCATTCCGATGTGCCTAGGCGAAGGCTCGAAGTTGTTCCTCCACAACAAGAGCCTCTTCTCGAGTCGTCCGATGATTCGATCGACATGGACCACTTGAGACGGGATGTGCGGAGCCTCATGCCTACACTAGTCGAGCGCCCATCCGCACCTATTCCATCCGACCATCTTCCCGGACCTGCTCATGATCTTGTCGGAGTCCACACCGACTTGATCTCGGATATCGCCCGCAAGGCCAAGCACGAGCTCATGCTCACGGCCACCGCCGGTTTTCCTTTGTGGATATCTTCACCGACTCCCGAGACTTCTATTCATCCCGAGACTCTAAATAGGGCCGAGTACTTGCGAGTGTTTCAACGTGGCGAGCCTGCGCCATACTTCAAATCGGAATCCTCGAGACACTCGGCAACCATTCACCTTCATCCGACCACCATTGTTGAGATTTTAATGGATGTTGGTCGATGGTTGCCCGTCTTCTGTAGCATGATCACAAACGCTCAAATGTTGGAGATCCTACCCTCCGACAACGCAGTAGGCTACGAGGAGAGGAAGCAAGTGATGTCGGCCGAGTTTCTGGTGCCATCTCACATCGTTTCGACTCGTGAAGTCCAGTTCGTTCGGTACTCTCAATTACAACTGGATGGAAGTTGGATCGTTGTGGATGTCTCCGTGGATGAACTGCGCTCAAATCCGAAGCCTTCAGTGAGATCGATTTGCCGAAAGCGCCCCTCCGGATGTTTGATTCGAGACTTGCAGAATGGATCTTCCTTAGTTACTTGGGTGGAGCACGTGGATGTGCGCGAGAAGGAAATGAAGGCCATTTTCGAACCCTTTGTCCATTCTGGGTTCGCTTTTGGTGCAAAGCGTTGGATCTCAACTCTCCAACGACAAGCCGAGCGCTACATGTGCGTCACAGGTATCCACACTTCACCCGGTGACTCTATCATTTCGCCCGAAGGAAAAAGAGGCCTAGCGGAAATGGCAAACCAGATGGCGATCTGTTTCTTCAACGACATCAGCAACTCCACGTATCATCACTGGACTTGTTCAAACCGAACAAGAGACACTCGAATGGAGGTCAGGACCAACAAGCGAAGGGGTGATCCGAGCAAGCCCCCTGGAGTCAATCGTACTGCTGGTTGTTCTGTCGTGCATCTTTCCCATCACACCAGGATCTTTGAGTTCCTCAAAGATGTGCATACGAGACCGCTGTGGGATAGTATGTCGATGGACAGCTCGGTGCGTTTGCTAGCAAATTTCACCATCGGTCTTGACCCGCGGAACCAGATTTCGGTGCTCGCCATAGATAGTCACAACGACTTCCTCATTCTTCAGGAGTGTTGCACCGATGCAACGGGGTCGTCTGTGATTTATGCGCCGATTAACCAATCCATTCTCCAGTGTTTGCTATGTGGAGTTCAACCGGAGCCATTTCCGCTTATGTCTTCAGGCTTCTCCATTCTGCCTAACGTATCCGGAGCTATTCTTGATGGAACACTACTAACTATGGTGTTCCAGATCTCAGTGAAGGCTACATCAGCTAAATCTGCCGTGGAGTCGGCAACAACACTCGTCCAGGACACATTGAAGCGGATCAGTGCCGCAGTCAACTAAGGAGCAAACGTTGGATGCAAGGCCCTGCTAGCCTTGTTTGTGACTGTTGGTGACTTGCTTCGGGAGGAGCTTCACGATCTACAAAGGGGAGTTTTTCTTTAACCTTTCTGTTTATTTTTGTTTCCTTTGTATAAATGTTGTGTGTTTATTTCTGTATGTGTGTTTAAATTCAATAACCATACTTGAATTTTTCATTTTCGTGAAATATCTGTCTATCATTGAGGACAATGTTTAATTCAAGTGTGGGGGAAGGTTTATTAAAAAGAAAAGAAAAAATTTGAAAAATTCAAAATTCAAAAAAATAATTTACTTGTTTTTGTTTTCTACTGTAACGGTATCTCGACTAGATCATACTCACTCCTTTGGTAGCGTTGAACCTACCATTGCACTAAGTGAGTCCATGTGGTCACGTATTGTTACGTAAATTGAAAAAAATCAAAAAAATCAAAAAAATGAAAAATTACAAAAATATTTGCTTCTGTTTTCTGTTTTTGTGTGTTTTATTGTGTTGTGTGTTTTGTTCTTTCCAATCCCGATGATGAATTGAGTTTAATTGTTGTGATTAGGAGAATGTTTATTATATGTCAAGGCTTTGTGTGATTTGCTTTGGATTTAATTTGCATAACTTGTGATTGCTCGAAATTCCATGTTCACATAACCTGTGTTGATTAATTGATTGCAATCCGAGAAGCACATTTGAACATACATTGTCATGCATACCCAGAAATTGTGAGAATTTGAGCATGTTGAATATTCACATGTATGCATTATTCATACATTTACTCGTTCTTCATGTGTGCACAATTCATGAGTTTTTGAACCTAGAACTTGCTCATTGACCTCTCGAAACTTTTTATTAATCTGTGATGAATTGAAAATGATTAAGGCATTAGTTGAGCACCATGGCCAAATATTCACCATCCATCTAAACACGAACTTTAGGAACCCCTTTTGAACTGATAACTCATTAGCCGCTTCTTTTGTTCACCCACACCATCTCACCCTTGTTTTATTTATGTTTGCAAGACGATGATAGTGACTTCTTGTGTTCTTATGCTTCGGGTTTTGATTTGTATGGTAGTATACCAAAAGGCAAGTGTGGGGGTGTATTTATTTTGTTGTATTTGTTCAAAGAAAGAAAGAAAAAAAAAATCAGAAATAAAAAGAAGGAATAAATTCCTCAAAGAAAAAAAAAATAGAAAAAAAGAGAGGGGGAGAAAAGAAAAAGAGAAATGCCACAAAAATATAGTTATTTTCTTGTATTGTTTTAATTTCAATAAAAGGTTGGAGGAGAATAAGAAAGTTGTTTCGGTTATAGCATAGGTATGAGTTTCAAAGTCGTTGATTTGTCTTGCAAACATGTGGAACATTTATCATTTCTAGTCTTTCCCTTCCATTTACCATTTACCATTCATTCACCATTCATTCACCCTTTGGCCCCATTACACCATTGAAAGCCCTTATGATTTAATGATTTGTGGATTAATTGTAGAGAGTTGGTTAATGAGCAAGCTTATGGGAACATTACTTGTGTAATTGTTATGAGAGTAAACACTTAACCCTAAACACTGAGCGGAAATATTTAGTGAATCTTGTGAGCTTTAGTGGTTAATGTTGTTCATATGTGCCAATTTGATTGCATGAGATTAATTGTACACTCGGTTTTCACCCACTTCACTCGAGCACGAATGAGATGTCCATGTTAAATACTTAGCAAATTCGTGAGCCTTGATATATAGTTTTTATTCTTCTGGTTATAATTCTTGTGAACTCGTTGAGGGTTATGGTTGGAAAGAATTTCTGTTTTGTGTTTCCCTTTCTGTTTTTGTGTTGTTCTGTTTTTAGTTCTGTGTTTGCTAGAGGACTAGCAAAAGTTCAAGTGTGGGGGTGTGATGTGAACGTAAAATACGTTCATAAAGTGCTCTAAATACTTGGATGGATGCTATTCTGAAAGCTTATTTGTCGGTTTAATGTTTGTTTTCGTGTTTTCAGGGAAAATATGTGAAAAATACTAATTTACACATAAAAGGTGAATTTTGGAGATTTACAGCGCAATATCGGAAAGTCAACCGTGACTTTTCGATTATCTGATGACACCGGTCATCATTCGGAAGTGGAATATAACATTGTACGAAGATTTCGAAAGACGTTTCGAATCCCGGCAATTTTGCCGGCGAACCACCACTCACGGAGGCGCAACCACCATACGCGGTGGTGAAACAGAAATTAAATCTCCATTTTATTTTCCCTTGTTTATATCTTATGTTTATTTTTATTCTATTTTAGTTTTTATTTTACATTTATTTATTTTATTATTTTATTTATTTCTTTTGTTTTATAATTAATTCTTTTAATTTCTTTTTGTTATTTTATTTGTTTTGTTTTTGTTTTGTTTTGCAGCCACATGCTTCGTTCTCTTCTCCTGCCATGTTACCCATGTTACCCGGCCACCACCGAGCTCACTCCACCGGCAGCATCTCCAGCTAGCTTCCACCATCGCACTCACTCCTTCAATTTGAATTTGAATTCATCAATCCACCCTCTCTGCACTGCTATTCCTTCCCTTTAAATACCCAGCTCTGATTTCATTTCTCTTTAGCCGGGGTTCATCCCTGCGCTCACCAACTCTTTCCCCTTCTTTTCCTCCCCACCTCTCTGGCGTCCGTGCTTGGCTCACCTAGCCAAGCCTTTTGTTCTTGTCCCTCACTTCTCAAAATCCTCACTGCAATTCTCTTCTATTCCTTCTCTATTCTTTTCTGTCCGCAGCTATCTCAGCCCCATCTTCTACCTTAATCTCTCTGGTTTCTCTTCAAGCACAGTCACAGTTCAATTAACAAAACTTCTCACTCTTTGCACCATTCATCCCTTCCTCTGCTCACAATTAAACACAACCCCCCCTTCTTCACCTGCAATCATATTTTCAATCACAAACACTTCTCATTTTCACAAACAATTAACAAAATCATTTTTTTTAAGTGCAGATTGAATTTCACCAGGACCCATCGCCGGCATCACCATCGAAGGACCACCGCGCCACCTGCTGCCACCAGACCCATGGTCTCCACCATCGCCGGCGTCACCATCACTAGAACCCGTGCCGGTTTCTCTCTGCCCAGCGACATCGAAGCCACCTAAGCCGGCCACCGCTTGATCCCGTCTCGACCTCTTTACCGCTGGACTGCCGTCACCGGTCGATCCCCGCTGCTCACCTGCCCAGAAATCGTGCGCGCCTGATAGGAGCACAAAGTGTGACGTTTTTAATGTATTTTCCCTACTATTTGGCTATGATTTAATTGTAACTTTGCTATTTTTGCTTAGTTTCCATATTTGAGTCCCTAAATGATATATAAATGTGAATACGTGCAGAAAATCGGAGCTCGGAAATTTACGAAGTCTAATGGGCTTTTTCGAGGCCCATTATGAAGTGAGCTGCCGTGAGGCCCAAGATGAAGGCCCAAATCCATGAAGATGAAGGCCCAAATCCATGAAGAAAGGCCCAAGCCCAAGAAGAAAGGCCCAAGCCCATTTTCGGACAATCTGCCTGTGCAGATATGTCAACTTGCGAAGCCCATATCTCCCAATTGCACCGTTGGATCTAGCTGTAATTTTGATACCCGCTGCATGTGTGTGTTATATATTCTGTATTCAAATGTGAGAATCATCCAACCGTTCAAACGTGCATTATTCCGTTCTAAGTGGGAACTGCTCAGTGCTGTCTGCTTTTTATTTCTTTCCTCTTCTTTTATTTTCAATGCTCCACACACCCCAATGGGGAGGGACAAACCCTCCTCTTTCTCTTCTCCATCATATTTTCCATTCTCTAGTATTTAGGGTTCTCAAGGCTTCAAGGAGGAGGAAAGGCGGCTGCACCATCACCATCATCACCATCAATTTCGTCCATCATCATCACCACCTTGCTGCACACGGTTTGGATTACTTTCTTTCAAGGATTCAAGGTTTCGTGGACTTCAAGTCTTCATGCTATTCCATATGGTGTAATCTGACTTTTCCTTTAATTATTCTTATGAATTCCTCTTTGTTGCTTGATTATTCTTTGTATTAGTTAACATGACATGATTTATATAATTTCCAGCCTATTTATATGAGTTTATTTAGTTATTGGATCCTAATTAATTAGTTCTTCTAGTAGCTTATGTGACTCTGTTTACTTGGTTCTGAATTATAGAAAACTTTTATGTGTTTATGTTATAGGGATCGATACTTATAATATTTGCATATAATTGGAGCTAGAGTTAGGGATTACAATTCACCTAATAGTTTTGGAAACCTAATTCACGAGTAGTAAAGGCTTTGGACAAAGGTCGGTGTCAAATAAAAAGGATTGCGGACATATGGACTTTTCTATAATGGGTCGTGCACTTTGATTAACAACTCTTCTTCTATTCGTTAAACATGGTTTGACTAGCTAGCTTTCTAGACTAAGATGGCATGTTTAATTGGTTAATCTAGGTGCTTTCACTTAGGTTAATTTTCGTAGAGAGGTTTTATTTGGGGAATGGTTAGCTTCTAATTTTCCACATATGTTAATTTCGGTTTCATGGCTAGGGAACTTGGTTAATTTTCGGTCCAATAATTGGTAAACTTGTATACTTGTGGCTGAACTTTATATTCTTTATGTTTCATCCCATCTTATTTAATGTATTCTTTGTAATTTAATTAATTAATTTCATTCAATTTATCTCTTAAACCCCCTTTTACTTTGTACATATGTATGTATTCTTTATACTTGTTAATAATAATTCTTTATTTTATTTAATTCTTTGTGATATTTTTTGTTAGGTACACCCTTTGATCTCCGTTGTGAACGATACCCTACTATGCACTATACTACTACCGATAGGGATTTTTTTCGAAATTGATGCTCATTTTGAGCGTGTCAATTTTTGGCGCCGTCGACGGGGATTGAAAATTCCTAACTATTAGTTTGTTGATATTTGTAAATAATACTTGTTAATTTTATATATACTTACTAATTTTACTTGTAGATATTTTACACTTAGTAATTATACTTAGGTATCCTGAATATAGTTGATTATTTTTTTGTTGTTGTAAGTTGTAACTTGAACGGAAATAGGTAAGGTCCTTTTATTAATATTGGCCTAAACCCTTCATTTTTACCGTAAGGTTATTTGAGGTTGAGGGCGGCCTTTATTAACACTTGGAGAATTGTCGAACACTTAAGTGCTTTCTCAACTGAGTAAGGGGCACATGGATGGTGTCTAGGTCGAGACCCTGGGTGACAGGTTTTGGATTCAGAGGACTATAGACTGACGTAAGTCGATAGGGGTGTAAGCCTCCGTAGTCCACTAAATGAATCCTGCCCCTCGCTTATTCTCATATGATCTGGCCATTCGCCTTCTGAAAACACGGAAAGTCATTTAAGTCAAGGCATTGCACCTAGGCCGTAAGTCCACCTTGAGTTACCGCTTGGAATCAACTTTCATTTTTTTTCAACTATATTAAAGCAAAGGAAAATATTTTTGTACACTTAAGTGTATTGTGTAAATAAAATATACGTAGACATAGAAATATACGTAGACATAGGAATATACGTAGACATAGGAAAATTTATTCATTCATTTTGTATAGATAATTTGTGACATATTTTTAACTTTGTAAATATTTTGTTTTTATTTTGTAAATTTATTACTAACCTTTTTATTTTGTATAGGAAATAATCCGGGTTTATCGGAAATTTTACCACATACATCGGAGCATACGTTTAGGAAGTCAAGGTTGAAAAACCTTGAGGTTGATGTCTTGTTGGTGATTTTCGGTTTCCTCGGGGGTAAAAAGGTAAGTTTTCTTTTAACTCTCGTTATTTATTTAAAAAAATAAAAATAAAAATAAAAATAAAAAAATAGAAATTTTTTAATTGTAAATAAAAAAAAAAGAGTGTTTGCTTTTGTTTTACTGTTTTGTAATTATTTCTTTTTACTATTCATAATTACTGTTTGTTTTATTTTTGGGCTTGATTGTTGTTATTTGTTATTGGGCCTTAGGCCCATTTGTTTGTGTGATTGGTTAGTGTTTTGGGTTTCGAATAAAAAGAAAAAAAATAAAAAATAAAAAATTTAGCCCATTGGGCTCGTGTCATTCATGAAGCCCAAAACCCGTAACCCAAGCCCATTAGTGTGTCGGGCCTGTTCGTTTTTAGGCCCATTAGTTAAGCCCACCAATAATGGGCCGGAGATTTCTTTGGCCCATGCCCACTTTAAGGCCCAAACCATTTCGATGGCCCAAGCCCGTTTAAAGTGTCGGCAAGCGCGTGTGCTACGCGTTTTCACTGTTCACTTTACGACTTTTCGTAAAGTATTAAAAAAATAAAAAAATAAAAAATCGAAAATGAAAAAAAAATTTGATTGGGCCGACGCACGACTTTTGCGTCGGCCGATTTGTTTAATAAATTGTGCGCGCGTTCCACTATTCCCTTTGCGACTTTCGTCGCTCGATCCGTGATTTACGGATCTTTGTCTTCGACTTTGGACACGCGTCCGTCCATTCCCTTCCCTTCCCTTCTGTTCGTGTGTTTCATTTCACGCATTTCCCTTAGTTTTCCCTTAGTCTCTCTCTCTCTCCCTCTCGTTTTCTCTCTCGTGTTCTTCCGTGTTCTTGAGTTTTCCCAGAAAACCTCCCAATTCCCAGAAGCTATCCTCCCTTCCCAACCCAGAAATGGCCAAAAGAGTTAATTCCTTCAGCGATTTGTTTCAGGCAGGTCCTTCAGAGAACCCAATCTTTGAAGGTCTGGCTGAAATAATTCCACCGAGCATGCTCAATAGCGCCGATGCTAGCATGCCGATCCAGCCACAACCACAACCGCAACCACTACCCCAAGCACCAATCCTGGTTGCTGATCCACCCGTTGAGCCGGAAGCCGCTCCTGTTTATAGGAGACTTCCGAGGACAAAGTACACCAAAGCTCAGAGAGATGCACTGGCGGCTTTCTTTGCGGTGTATTCTCACCCCACCAAACCACAAAGAGAAAGATTTGGTCCGAAAATCGGACTAGAGGAAGACCAAGTCTATTATTGGGGGTCGAGAAATAGGAAGAAATTCGGTATCCTGACGTCTGAGCAACGTATTGCCGAGTTAGAGAGACGAAACGATGAGCTGGTGAGCAAGAACGAGGAGCTTCAATTACAGAATCAACGACTCGTCGATGCTCTCCACAGCGGCATCTGTCCCAATTGCGGAGGTCCTGTTCCGCACTCAGATGTGCCTAGGCGAAGGCTCGAAGTTGTTCCACCACAACAAGAGCCTATTCTCGAGTTGTCCGACGATTCGATCGATTTGGACCACTTGAGACGGGATGTGCGGAGCCTCATGCCAACCCTAGTCGAGCGCCCATCCATACCTTTGCCATCTGACACCCTTCCCGGACCTGCTCATGATCTCGTCGGAGTCCACCCCGACTTGATCTCGGATATCGCCCGCAAGGCCAAAGACGAGCTCATGCTCATGCGGCTACCGCCGGATTTCCTTTGTGGATAACTTCACCGACTCCCGACACGTCTATTCATCCCGAGACTCTTAATAGGGCCGAGTACTTGCGAGTGTTTCAACGAGCCGAACTCGCTCCGTACTTCAAAGCCGAATCGTCGAGACACTCGGCAACCATCCATCTTTATCCGACCACCATCGTTCAAATTCTCATGGATGTTGGTCGATGGTTGCCAGTCTTCTGTAGCATGATTACAAATGCCCAAACGTTGGAGATCCTATCCTCCAGCAACGAAGAAGGCTACGAGGAGCAGAAGCAAGTGATGTCGGCCGAGTTTCTGGTGCCATCTCACATCGTTTCAACTCGTGAAGTCCAGTTCGTTCGGTATTCTCACCAACAACTGGATGGAAGTTGGGTCGTTGTGGATGTCTCCGTGGATGAATTGCGCACAAATCCAAAGCCTTCCGTGAGATCGATTTGCCGAAAACGCCCCTCCGGATGCCTGATACGTGATCTTTATAATGGATCTTCCTTGGTCACTTGGGTGGAGCACGTGGATGTACGCGAAAAGGAGATGAAGGCCAGTTTCGAACCTTTTGTTCATTCCGGGTTCGCTTTTGGTGCAAAGCGTTGGATCTCAACCCTCCAACGACAAGCCGAGCGCTACATGTGCGCCACAGGTATCCACTCTTCACCCGGTGACTCGATCATTTCTCCTGAAGGAAGAAGAGGCCTTGCGGAAATGGCAAAGCAGATGACGGTCTGTTTCTTCAACGACATCAGCAACTCCACGTACCACCACTGGACTTGTTCGAACCGAACAAGAGACACTCGAATGGAGGTCAGGACCAACAAGCGAAGGGGAGATCCGAGCAAGCCCCCTGGAGTCAATCGTACTGCTGGTTGTTCCGTCGTTCATCTATCTCATCACACCAGGATCTTTGAGTTCCTCAAAGACGTTCAGACTAGACCAATGTGGGATAGTATGTCGATGGACAGCTCGGTACGTGTGCTAACAAACTTCACCATCGGTCTTGACCCGCGCAATCAGATTTCGGTGCTCGCTATAGATAGTCACAACGACTTCCTCATCCTTCAGGGAGTGTTGCACCGATGCAACGGGGTCGTCTCGTGATATACGCGCCGATTAACCATTCCATTCTCCAAAGTTTGCTATGTGGAGTTCAACCGGAGCCATTTCCGCTTATGTCTTCGGGCTTCTCCATTCCGCCTAACGTATCCGGAGCTGTTCTTGACGGAACACTACCGACTATAGTGTTCCGGATCTCGGTGAAGGCTACATCAGCCAAGTCCGCCGTGGAGTCGGCAACTACCCTTGTCCAGGACACACTTCAAAGGATCAGAGCCGCAGTCAATTAAGGAGCAAACGTTGGATGCAAGGCCCCGCTAGCCTTGTTTGTGACTGTTGGTGACTTGCTTCGGGAGGAGCTTAATGATCTTCAAGGGGGAGTATTTTCTATCTATTTTTCATTTTTACTTAACTGTTGTGTGTTTATTTATGTTTGTGTGTTTACTTCTGTTTCGTGTGTTTAAATTCAATAACCATGCTTGAATTTCTCATTTTCGTGAAATATCTGTCTAACATTGAGGGCAATGTTTAATTCAAGTGTGGGGGGAAGGTTTATTAAAAAGAAAAGAAAAAAATTTGAAAAAAATTTTGAAAAATTCAAAAAAATAATTTACTTGTTTTTGTTTTCTATGGTAACAATATATCGACTAAATCATACTTACTCCCTTGGTAGCGTTGAACCTACCATTGCACTTAGTAAGTCACTGTGGTCACGTATTGTTACCCTAATAAAAAAAAATTGAAAAAGAAAAAAAAAATTGCTTCTGTTGTTTATTTATTTGTTTGCTTTCGTTTTCTACTGTAACGGTATATCGACTATATCACACTCACTCCCTTGGTAGCGTTGAACCTACCATTGCACTAAGTGAGTCACTGTGGTCACGTATTGTTACCTACATTGAAAAATCAAAAAAATCAAAAAATTAAAAATTACAAAAATATTTACTTCTGTTGTGTGTTTTATTTGTGTTATGTGCTTTGTTCTTTCCAATCCCAAGGATGAATTGAGTTTAATCTGTTATGATTTTGAGAATGTTGATTATATGCTAAGGCTTTGTGTGATTTGCTTTGGATTTAATTTGCATAACTTATGATTGCTCGAAATTCCATGTTCACATAACCTGTTTCGATTAATTGATTGCAATCCGAGAAGCACATTTAAACATACATTGTCATGCATACCCAGAAAATGTGAGGACTTGAGCCTATTGAATATTCACATGTATGCATATTTCATACATTTACTCGTTCTTCATGTGTGCACAATTCATGAGTTTTGAACCTAGAACTTGCTCAGAGACCACTTGAAACATTTTGTTAATCTGTAATGAATTAGAAATGAGTAAGGCATTAGTTGAGCACCATGGCCAAAATATTCACCATCCATCTAAACACGAACTTTAGGAATATCCCTTTTGAACTAAACACTCATTAGCCGTTTCTTTTGTTCATCCACACCATCTCACCCTTGTTTTATTGTGTTTGCAAGACGATGATAGTGACTTCTTGTATTCTTATGCTTCGGATTTGTATGGTAGTATACCAAAAGGCAAGTGTGGGGGTGTATTTATTTTGTTGTATTTGTTCAAAGAAAGAAAAAAAAATCAGAAATAAAAAGAAGGAATAAATTCCTCAAAGAAAAAAGAAAGAGAAAGAAAGAAAAAAAATTGAGTTCTTTTGTTGTATTGTTTTATTTTCAATAAAAGGTTGGAGGAAAATAAGAAAGTTGTTCGGGTATAGCATAGGTATGAGTTTCAAAGTCGTTGACTTGTCTTGCAAACATGTAAAACATTTTTCATTTCAAGTCCTTTCACTTCATTTACCATTCACCATTTACCATCCACCCTTTGATCCCTGTTTCACCTAAAAGTCCTTATGATCTGATGAATTGTAGATTAATTGTGGAGAGTTGGTTAATGAGCAAGCTTATGGGAACGTTACTTGTGCAATTGTTATGAGAGTAAACACTTAACCCTAAACACTGAGCGGAAATATTTAGTGATCATTGTGAGCTTTAGTGGTTAATGTTGTTTCACTGTGCCTATTGGATTGCATGAGATTAATTGTATACTTGGTTTTCACACACTTCACCCGAGCATGAATGAGATGTACATGTTAAATGCTTAGCAAATTCTTTAGCCTTGGTATATAATTTTTATTCTCCTGATTATAACTCTTCTGAACTCGCTGAGGATTATGGTTGGAAAGAATATATGTTTTGTGTTTCCCTTTTCTGTTTTGTATTGTTCTGTTTTACGTTTTGTGTTGCTAAGGGACTAGCAATAGCTAAGTGTGGGGGAATTTGATAGGAGCACAAAGTGTGACGTTTTTAATGTATTTTCCCTACTATTTGGCTATGATTTAATTGTAACTTTGCTATGTTTGCTTAGTTTCCATATTTGAGTCTCTAAATGATATATAAATGTGAATACGTGCAGAAAATCGGAGCTCGGAAATTTACGAAGTCTAATGGGCTTTTTCGAGGCCCATTATGAAGTGAGCTGCCGTGAGGCCCAAGATGAAGGCCCAAATCCATGAAGATGAAGGCCCAAATCCATGAAGAAAGGCCCAAGCCCAAGAAGAAAGGCCCAAGCCCAAGAAGGAAGGTCCAAGCCCATTTTCGGACAATCTGCCTGTGCAGATATGTCAACTTGCGAAGCCCATATCTCCCAATTGCACCGTTGGATCTAGCTGTAATTTTGATACCCGCTGCATGTGTGTGTTATATATTCTGTATTCAAATGTGAGAATCATCCAACCGTTCAAACGTGCATTATTCCGTTCTAAGTGGGAACTGCTCAGTGCTGTCTGCTTTTTATTTCTTTCCTCTTCTTTTATTTTCAATGCTCCACACACCCCAATGGGGAGGGACAAACCCTCCTCTTTCTCTTCTCCATCATATTTTCCATTCTCTAGTATTTAGGGTTCTCAAGGCTTCAAGGAGGAGGAAAGGCGGCTGCACCATCACCATCATCACCATCAATTTCGTCCATCATCATCACCACCTTGCTGCACACGGTTTGGATTACTTTCTTTCAAGGATTCAAGGTTTCGTGGACTTCAAGTCTTCATGCTATTCCATATGGTGTAATCTGACTTTTCCTTTAATTATTCTTATGAATTCCTCTTTGTTGCTTGATTATTCTTTGTATTAGTTAACATGACATGATTTATATAATTTCCAGCCTATTTATATGAGTTTATTTAGTTATTGGATCCTAATTAATTAGTTCTTCTAGTAGCTTATGTGACTCTGTTTACTTGGTTCTGAATTATAGAAAACTTTTATGTGTTTATGTTATAGGGATCGATACTTATAATATTTGCATATAATTGGAGCTAGAGTTAGGGATTACAATTCACCTAATAGTTTTGGAAACCTAATTCACGAGTAGTAAAGGCTTTGGACAAAGGTCGGTGTCAAATAAAAAGGATTGCGGACATATGGACTTTTCTATAATGGGTCGTGCACTTTGATTAACAACTCTTCTTCTATTCGTTAAACATGGTTTGACTAGCTAGCTTTCTAGACTAAGATGGCATGTTTAATTGGTTAATCTAGGTGCTTTCACTTAGGTTAATTTTCGTAGAGAGGTTTTATTTGGGGAATGGTTAGCTTCTAATTTTCCACATATGTTAATTTCGGTTTCATGGCTAGGGAACTTGGTTAATTTTCGGTCCAATAATTGGTAAACTTGTATACTTGTGGCTGAACTTTATATTCTTTATGTTTCATCCCATCTTATTTAATGTATTCTTTGTAATTTAATTAATTAATTTCATTCAATTTATCTCTTAAACCCCCTTTTACTTTGTACATATGTATGTATTCTTTATACTTGTTAATAATAATTCTTTATTTTATTTAATTCTTTGTGATATTTTTTGTTAGGTACACCCTTTGATCTCCGTTGTGAACGATACCCTACTATGCACTATACTACTACCGATAGGGTTTTTTTTAAATTGATGCTCCTTTTGGGCGTATCAGCGCCACCAACGCGACGCCGACGCCGACGCCGCACCGGTTCTTCCTCTGCTAATCACCGTCGATCCATTCCAGATCTGCTCACGTCACCGTGCACCAGTACCAACACCGGCATCTCCCTGCTCTAATTCCGGCGTCGTCTTCACCGCAGCGCTGCCCTCAAATGCTCTCGCCGCGTCGCTCCTTCACCGGCGCCGTCTCACCTGCAAGCTGCCATCGTTCTCAGCTCATGGTCTCTTTCTCTGTTGAAGAAAAGATGAGAAAAGAATGAAGCAAAAGCCTGGCTCGAGCAGAACTGAAGAAAGAAAAGAATAAAAAAAAGGCCATGGTTGAAAGTCAAACTCGTGGAAGACCGGAAAGAAAAAGTCAAAGAAGATGACTTTCTTAATTGGGCTTTTCTACTGTTCACAGGCCCAAGCCCAAAGCCCAATAGCCCAAGTCCAAATCTGCTAAGGACACCCGAGCTCCCGAACTTCATCGAAAATCCGGCGAGTCCGATTAGATCCCTCGCCGGAATTAAATGAGCATTTCTCTCAAACTCAATTTAATTTTATGTTGTGTGATTTATTTGATTTATTTGTATTTTGAATATTTGATTGATTTGATATTTGTGTGTTTAATTATTTTATGAAAAACCCAAAAATATGTTATTTGATTCATTTGTGTGTTAGTTTAATTTCTTTATTGTTGGTGTGTTTTATTTAAGTGTGTTAGTTTAAATTGCATCTTAATTTGTATTTTCTTGTTTACTTTATTTATTTTCAAAAATATTAAAAAGTCAAAAATATTTCCTTTTATTTATTTCTTGTTTTCAAAATATTTTCAAAAACCCAAGAATTATTATTAACAAGTATAAAGTATAAATATATACATATGTACAAAGTAAAAAGGGGAATTGAGAGATAAATTGAATGAAATAAATTAATTAAATTACAAAGAATAAATAAAATATGATGATGAAACGCAAAGTATATAAAGTTCAGCCACATATACACAAGTTTACCAATCATTAGACCGAAAATTAACCAAGTTCCCTAGCCATGAAACCGAAACTAACATATGTGGAATGCCCACACGGGTTATCATTCCCCAAATAAAACCTCTTCTATGAAAATTAACCTAGTGAACGCTCATCTAGATTAAACAATTAAACATGCAAAGGTGATCAATCAATAACATATCTAACGCATAGGAGAAGAGTTGTTAATTAAAGTGCGCGACCTAGCGAACGCTCGACTATCCGCGATCCTTCTTATTTTGATTCCGACCCGTTTGATAAGCCTTTACTACTTGTGAATTAGAATTAAAACCCTAATTCTAGCACAAATTACATGCAATCATCTTAAGTTTCGAACCTTAAAACAAGAACACATAAAAGATTCAATAAAACCGAATCAAATAAACGGAGTCACATAAGCTGCTAGAAGAACTAATTAATTAGGATCTAACAATCAAATAAACTCATAAATATAGGCTGAAAATTATATAAATCATGTCATGTTAACTAATACAAAGAATAATCAAGCAACAAAGAGGAACTCAAAAAGAGTAATTAAAGAATAAGTTGAAGTACACCATATGGAAAGTAGGAAGAACTCGAAGATCACAAACTCTTAAATCCTCACGCGAGTAACTCAAAAGCCGAGATTCCCAAGGTGATGATGATGGTGGTGATGATGGTTGATGGCTGGTGGTAATGGTGTAAACAGCTCCCCTCCTCCTTGAAGACTTGAAAACCCTAAATACTAGAGAATGGAAAATATGATGTGAGATGGAGAAGAGAAAGAGGAGGGTTTGTCCCTCCCCATTGGGGTGTTGGTGAGAAATAGTGTTGTGAAGCCCTCTATTTATAGGAGAATGGAGAGGAATAAGAAGACAATGAAATAAATAAAGAAAGAAAGGGAATAGAAGTGGAATGTGAATGGGAGATAAAGAAATGGTAAGTGGTGGTGGAAATGTAGTCATATGGCAATTAACCAATTATTTAGGTAAAAGAAATCAAACACTAATGGTATGGAGAGAAAGAAACAAAGATAGTTAGGTGAGATGGGTGGAAATATGGGGGTGAGTGGAGCATTGAGAATAAAGGAAAAGGAAAGAAATAAAAAGCAGACAGCACTGAGCAGTGCGCACTTAGAACGGAATCCTGCACGTTTGGACGGTTGGATGATTCTGAAATTTTAATGCCGAACACTTAACATCCACATGCAGCGTGTATCAAAATTACAGCTAGATCTGACGGTGCAATTGAGAGATATGGGCTTCGCAAGTTGACTGATCTGCACAGGCAGAATGTCCGAAAATCTGGGCTTGGGCCTTTCCTCATGCTTTGTGAACCTGGGCCTTCCTTCATGGATTTGGGCCTTCTTCTTGGGTTTGGGCCTTTCCTTCATGGGTTTGGGCCCCCTTCTTGGGCCTCATGGCAGACCACCTCTTAATGGGCCTCGAGAAAGCCCATTAGACTTCGTTTCTGCACATGTTCACATTAATACGTCATTTAGGACTCAAATATGGAAACTAAGCTAAAATAGCAAAGTTACAATTAAATCATAGCCAAATAGTAGGGAAAACACATTAAGAACGTCACACTTTGTGCTCCTATCAAATTCCCCCACACTTGGCTATTGCTAGTCCTCTAGCAAACACAAGAACAACACAAAACAGAAAAGGAAACACAAAACATAATGGTCTTTCCAACCATAACCCTCGCCGAGTTCGAAGAGTTATAATCAAGAGAATAAAAATTATATACCAAGGCTAACAAATTTGCTAAGCATTTAACATGTACATCTCATTTATGCTCGGGTGAAGTGTGTGAAAACCGAGTATACAATTAATCTCATGCAATCAAATAGGCACATATGAACAACATTAACCACTAAAGCTCACAAGATTCACTAAATATTTCCGCTCGGTGTTTAGGGTTAAGTGTTTACTCTCAAAACAATTACACAAGTAGTGTTCCCATATGCTTGCTCATTAACCGACTCTCTACAATTAATCTACAACTCATCAGATCATAAGGACTCTAAGGTGAAACAGGGACAAAAGGATGAATGGTAAATGGTGAATGGTCAATGAAGTGAAAGGACTCGAAATGGAAAATGTTTCACATGTTTGCAAGACAAATCAACGACTTTGAAACTCATACCTATGCTAAACCCGAAACAACTCTTATTCTCCTCTAACATTTTATTGAAAATAATACAAGAAAATAACTCTATTATTGGAATTTCTCTTTCGACATTCTTTTTTTTCTTTTTTCTTTTTTTTTTTTTTTTTTGTTGAGGAATTTATTCCTTCTTTTTATTTCTGATTTTTTTTTCTTTCTTTGAACAAATACAACAAAATAAATACGCCCCCACACTTGCCTTTTGGTATACTACCATACAAATCAAAACCCGAAGCATAAGAACACAAGAAGTCACTATCATCGTCTTGCAAACATAAATAAAACAAGGGTGAGATGGTGTGGGTGAACAAAAGAAACGGCTAATGAGTGTTTAGTTCAAAAGGGGATTCCTAAAGTTCGTGTTTAGATGGATGGTGAATATTTTGGCCATGGTGCTCAACTAATGCCTTAATCATTTCTAATTCATCACAGATTAATAAAAAGTTTCAAGAGGTCTCTGAGCAAGTTCTAGGTTCAAAACTCATGAATTGTGCACACATGAAGAACGAGTAAATGTATGAAATATGCATACATGTGAATATTCAACAGGCTCAAGTCCTCACATTTTCTGGGTATGCATGACAATGTATGTTCAAATGTGCTTCTCAGATTGCAATCAATTAATCGAAACAGGTTATGTGAACATGGAATTTCGAGCAATCATAAGTTATACAAATTAAATTCAAAGCAAACTACACAAAGCCTTGACATATAATAAACATTCTCCTAATCACAACAATTAAACTCAATTCATCCTTGGGATTGGAAAGAACAAAGCACAAAACACACAAAACAGAAGCAAATATTTTTGTAATTTTTGATTTTTTGGATTTTTTTGATTGATTTTTTTTTTTAAATAGCTCAAATAAACAAACAAGCACTTTCTAAGACTCGATAGCTCCAAAGCCGTGCGAAACAAACGAGCTTACAAAACTATTTTTTTTTTCAATTTTTTTTATTAGGGTAACAATACGTGACCACAGTGACTTACTTAGTGCAATGGTAGGTTCAACGCTACCAAAGGAGTAAGTATGATCTAGTCGATATATTGTTACCGTAGAAAACAAACACAAGTAAATTATTTTTTTGAATTTTTCAAATATTTTTTTTTCTTTTCTTTTTAATAAACCTTCCCCCCACACTTGAATTAAACATTGTCCTCAATGTTGACAAATATTTCACGAAAATGAAAAATTCAAGCATGGTTATTGAATTGAAAATACAAACAGAAATAAACACACAAACTGAAATAAACACACAACAGTTAAGTAAATGAAAAGGGAAACGAAAAGACTCCCCTT
Organism: Rubus idaeus; assembly: GCA_030142095.1. NCBI lineage: Eukaryota > Viridiplantae > Streptophyta > Magnoliopsida > Rosales > Rosaceae > Rubus > Rubus idaeus. Next base: position 13,512,237 of record CM057966.1, on the reverse strand, counting down.
TGAAGATCGTGAAGCTCCTCCCGAAGGTAGTCACCGACAATCACAAACAAGGCTAGCAGGGCCTTGCATCCAACGTTTGCTCCTTAGTTGACCGCGGCTTTGATCTTTTTGAGCGTGTCCCGGACCGTGCCTCGTTGCCAAATCCACAAGCACGTCCGGCTGAATTTGCCTTCACCGAGATCCGGAACACTAACGTCGCAGAGTTCCATCAAGTACGTCTCCGGATACATCGGGCGGAATGGAGAAGCCGATGACATCAATTGAAAAGGCTCCGGGTCAACTCCACATAACATGGACTGGAAGCTTGCTTGATCGATAGGCGCATAAATCACGTACGACCCCGTTGAATCCGTGAAGCACTCCCGGAGTATGAGGAAGTCGACGTGATTACTTATGCCCAAAACGGAGATAGAATTTCGTGGGTCAAGACCAGTGGTGAAGTTTGTAAGCACATGTACCGAACTGTCTATCGACACACTATCCCATAAATGCCTTGTCCGTACGTCTCGATAAAATCAAAGATTCTTGTGTGATGGGAGAAGTGCTTGACGAACAGCCAGCAGTACGATCGAGTCCAAGGGTTGGCTAGGATCACCCCTTCGCTTATTGGTCCCGACCTCCATATGTGTGTCTCCCGTTTTGTTTGATGCAGTCCAACGATGGTAAGTCGAGTCGGTGATGTCGTTGAAGAAACTTACCGCCATCCGGTTTGCCATCTTAGCAAGGCTTCTTCTCCTCCCCGGTGAAATGATCGAGTCACTAGGTGAAGTGTGAATCCCCATCACGCACATGTAGCGCTCGGCATGTCGTTGAAGAGGTGCCAACCAACGCGTCGCTCCATATGCAAAACCTGATTCAACAAAAGGTTTAAATAAGGGGGTTAAATCTTTTTCTCGCACATCAACATGCTCCACCCACGTGACAAAGGAGGATCCATTCTGCAGATCCCGTATCAGGCATCCGGAAGGACGTTTTCGGCATCTTGATCTCACGGAAGGCCTTGGATTTGAGCTCATTTCATCCACAGAGACATCCACAACAATCCAACTTCCATCCAATTTTTGGTGAGAGGAACGAACAAACTGGACTTCACGAGTTGAAACGTTGTGTGTTGGCACTAGGAACTCGGCAGACATCACTTGCACTCGCTCCTTGTAGCTTTCTTCTATCCCGGAGAATAGGACCTCTAAGGTATGGGCATTGGTGACCAAGCTACAGAAGACGAGCAACCATTGACCAACATCCATTAAAATCTGAACGATGGTGGTCGGATTCAGGTGAATGGTTGCTGAGTGTCTCGAGGCTTCTGATATGAAATATGGTGTAGGCTCAGCTCGTTGAGACACTCGCAAGTACTCGGCATGATTAAGAGTTTCGGGATGAATGGAAGTGATGGGATTTGAGGAATAGATCCATAGGGGAAAACCAGCCGCGGCCAAGAGAAGGAGTTCGTCTTTGGCTTTGTTCACGATATCGGCGATCTGGTCGGAATGACACCCAACGAGATCATGAGCAGGTCCCGGAATGTTGTCAAATGGCACATGAGAGGATGAGCGCTCGACTAATGTTGGCATGAGGCTCCGCACATCCCTTCGCAAGTCATCCATGTCGATTGAATCATCGGACAAGACAAGAAGAGGCTCCGGAGGAACAACTTCAAACCTTGATCGTTGCACATCTGAGTGCGGAACAGGACCTCCGCACTGGGGACAAATGCCGCTGTGAAGAGCATCGATGAGTTTCTGGTTCTGCTCTTGAAGCTCCTCATTCTTACTCATCAGCTCCTCGTTTCTTCTTATTAGATCGGCATAAATCTGCTCCTCTGACGGGATACCGTGCTTATCATGAAATCTCCTTCCCCAGTTGTAGACCTTATTTTCAGTTAACCCGAGTTCTATAGCAAACCTTGCTCTGTGAAGTTTGAGTGGGTGAGGATTCACCGTGTAGAACTCGGTCAACGCATCATTTTGGTCCTTGGTGAATTTCGTCCTCGGGCCTCTAGTACGCTTCTGGGGAGGACCAGCAACAACAACAACATGTGGATCAGCAGCCTGGATTGGTGCTTGTGGTTCTGGTTCATCCGGCACGCTAGCATTAACAGTATCTAGAATGCTTGGTGGAATGATTTCATCCAAGCCTTCAAAGAAATCACTCTCTGGAGGACTAGAATGAAACAACTCACTGAAAGAATTCACTCTTTTGGCCATTTCTAGGTTGGGAGGGAGGATAGCTTTCTGGAAAAATAACTAAGAACAACGAAGAACAAGTGAAGAACAATATGAATAAACGAGAGAAAATTTAGAGAGACTAAAAGGGAACTAAGTGAAAATGAATGCAAAATGAATGGAATGAAGCACATAGACACAAACCAAGGGAAAGGAACAGACGCACGTACGCACACGTGCCACGGACACGCATCCGCAAATTGCGGATCGAGCGACGAAAGTCGCAAAGGCTACATTGACACGCATGCGGATTATTAAACAAATCGGCCGACGCAAAAGTCGTCCGTCGGCCCAATCAAAATTTTTTTTTTAATTTTTAATTTTTTTATTTTTTTTAATTATCGTGCCGACGCGAAAGTCGCGGGACGGTCTAATAAGAATTTTTCTTTTTATTTAACCAAACCTTTACGCGAAAGTCGTAAAGTAAACAGTGAAAACGCGTAGCACACGCGCCAACGGTCGCCGACACTTTAAACGGGCCCGGGCCATCGAATGGTCCGGGCCTTAAAGTGGGCCTGGGCCAAAGAAAACTTCGGCCCATTATTGGTGAGATTAAACTAATGGGCCTAAAAAGTAAAGGCCCGACACACTAATTGGGCTTGGGTTACGGGTTTTGGGCTTGGAAATGACACGGGCCCAATGGGCCAAATTTTTTTATTTTTTATTTTTTTTATTTTTTTATTTTTTATTTTTTTTATTTCGAAACCTAAAACCCTAACCAACAAAACAAATGGGCCTAAGGCCCAATAACAAATAACAACAAGCAAGCCCAAAAATAAAACAAACAGTAATTATAAACAGTAAAAATAAATTATTACAAACAGTAAAACAAACAATCACTTTTTTTTTTATTTACAATTACAAATTTTCTATTTTTTTTTATTTTTTTATTTTTTTTAAATCAAATAAATAACGAGAGTGAAAAGAAAACTTACCTTTTTACTCCCGAGGAAACCGAAAATCACCAACAAGACATCAACCTCAAGGTTTTTCAACCTTGACTTCCTAAACGTATGCTCCGATGTATGTGGTAGAATTTCCGATAAACCCGGATTATTTCCTATACAAAATAAAAAGGTTAGTAATAAATTTACAAAATAAAAAACAAAATATTTACAATGTTAAAAATGTATCACAAATTATCTATACAAAATGAATAAATAAAATTTCCTATGCCTACGTATATTTTATTTACACAATACACTTAAGTGTACAAAAATATTTTCCTTTGCCTTAATATAGTTGAAAAAAAAATGAAAGTTGATTCCAAGCGGTAACTCAAGGTGGACTTACGGCCTAGGTGCAATGCCTTGACTTAAATGACTTTCCGTGTTTTCAGAGGCGAATGGCCAGATCATATGAGAATAAGCGAGGGGCAGGATTCATTTGGTGGACTACGGAGGCAAGCCCCTATCGACTTTCGTCCGTCTATAGTCCTCTCGAATCCAAAACCTGTCACCCGTGGTCTCGACCTAGACACCATCCATGTGCCCCTTACTCGCCGTTGAGAAAGCACTTAAGTGTTCGACAATTCTCCAAGTGTTAATAAAGGCCGCCCTCAACCTCAAATAACCTTACGGTAAAAATGAAGGGTTTAGGCCAATATTAATAAAAGGACCTTACCTATTTCCGTTCAAGTTACAACTTACAACAACAAAAAATATTCAACTATATAAAAGACACCTAAATAAATTACTAAGTGCAAAAAAATATAAACAAGTAATATGAACAGTTAAAAAAAATAGTAAAATTATATACAATAAATAATTACAAAAATAGTATTCACAAAAAAAATATTAGGTTAGGAACATTTTCAATCCCCGTCGACGGCGCCAAAAATTGACACGCCCAAAAGGAGCATCAATTTAAAAAATCCCTATCGGTAGTATAGTGTAAGTAGGGTATCGTTCACAACGGAGATCAAAGGGTGTACCTAACAAAAAATGTCACAAAGAATTAAATAAAATAAAGAATTATTATTAACAAGTATAAAGTATAAATATATACATATGTACAAAGTAAAAAGGGGAATTGAGAGATAAATTGAATGAAATAAATTAATTAAATTACAAAGAATAAATAAAATATGATGATGAAACACAAAGTATATAAAGTTCAGCCACATATACACAAGTTTACCAATCATTAGACCGAAAATTAACCAAGTTCCCTAGCCATGAAACCGAAACTAACATATGTGGAATGCCCACACGGGTTATCATTCCCCAAATAAAACCTCTTCTATGAAAATTAACCTAGTGAACGCTCATCTAGATTAAACAATTAAACATGCAAAGGTGATCAATCAATAACATATCTAACGCATAGGAGAAGAGTTGTTAATTAAAGTGCGCGACCTAGCGAACGCTCGACTATCCGCGATCCTTCTTATTTTGATTCCGACCCGTTTGATAAGCCTTTACTACTTGTGAATTAGAATTAAAACCCTAATTCTAGCACAAATTACATGCAATCATCTTAAGTTTCGAACCTTAAAACAAGAACACATAAAAGATTCAATAAAACCGAATCAAATAAACGGAGTCACATAAGCTGCTAGAAGAACTAATTAATTAGGATCTAACAATCAAATAAACTCATAAATATAGGCTGAAAATTATATAAATCATGTCATGTTAACTAATACAAAGAATAATCAAGCAACAAAGAGGAACTCAAAAAGAGTAATTAAAGAATAAGTCGAAGTACACCATATGGAAAGTAGGAAGAACTCGAAGATCACAAACTCTTAAATCCTCACGCGAGTAACTCAAAAGCCGAGATTCCCAAGGTGATGATGATGGTGGTGATGATGGTTGATGGCTGGTGGTAATGGTGTAAACAGCTCCCCTCCTCCTTGAAGACTTGAAAACCCTAAATACTAGAGAATGGAAAATATGATGTGAGATGGAGAAGAGAAAGAGGAGGGTTTGTCCCTCCCCATCGGGGTGTTGGTGAGAAATAGTGTTGTGAAGCCCTCTATTTATAGGAGAATGGAGAGGAATAAGAAGACAATGAAATAAATAAAGAAAGAAAGGGAATAGAAGTGGAATGTGAATGGGAGATAAAGAAATGGTAAGTGGTGGTGGAAATGTAGTCATATGGCAATTAACCAATTATTTAGGTAAAAGAAATCAAACACTAATGGTATGGAGAGAAAGAAACAAAGATAGTTAGGTGAGATGGGTGGAAATACGGGGGTGAGTGGAGCATTGAGAATAAAGGAAAAGGAAAGAAATAAAAAGCAGACAGACCGAGCAAGTGCGCACTTAGAACGGAATCCTGCACGTTTGGACGGTTGGATGATTCTGAAATTTTAATGCCGAACACTTAACATCCACATGCACGTGTACTCGCTGACGGTGCAATTGAGAGATATGGGCTTCGCAAGTTGACTGATCTGCACAGGCAGAATGTCCGAAAATCTGGGCTTGGGCCTTTCCTCATGCTTTGTGAACCCGGGCCTTCCTTCATGGATTTGGGCCTTCTTCTTGGGTTTGGGCCTTTCCTTCATGGGTTTGGGCCCCCTTCTTGGGCCTCATGGCAGACCACCTCTTAATGGGCCTCGAGAAAGCCCATTAGACTTCGTTTCTGCACATGTTCACATTAATACGTCATTTAGGACTCAAATATGGAAACTAAGCTAAAATAGCAAAGTTACAATTAAATCATAGCCAAATAGTAGGGAAAACACATTAAGAACGTCACACTTTGTGCTCCTATCAAATTCCCCCACACTTGGCTATTGCTAGTCCTCTAGCAAACACAAGAACAACACAAAACAGAAAAGGAAACACAAAACATAATGGTCTTTCCAACCATAACCCTCAGCGAGTTCAGAAGAGTTATAATCAAGAGAATAAAAATTATATACCAAGGCTAACAAATTTGCTAAGCATTTAACATGTACATCTCATTTATGCTCGGGTGAAGTGTGTGAAAACCGAGTATACAATTAATCTCATGCAATCAAATAGGCACATATGAACAACATTAACCACTAAAGCTCACAAGATTCACTAAATATTTCCGCTCAGTGTTTAGGGTTAAGTGTTTACTCTCAAAACAATTACACAAGTAGTGTTCCCATATGCTTGCTCATTAACCGACTCTCTACAATTAATCTACAACTCATCAGATCATAAGGACTCTAAGGTGAAACAGGGACAAAAGGATGAATGGTAAATGGTGAATGGTCAATGAAGTGAAAGGACTCGAAATGGAAAATGTTTCACATGTTTGCAAGACAAATCAACGACTTTGAAACTCATACCTATGCTAAACCCGAAACAACTCTTATTCTCCTCTAACATTTTATTGAAAATAATACAAGAAAATAACTCTATTATTGGAATTTCTCTTTCTCGACATTCTTTTTTTTTCTTTTTTTTTTTTTTTCTTTTTTTTTTGTTGAGGAATTTATTCCTTCTTTTTATTTCTGATTTTTTTTTCTTTCTTTGAACAAATACAACAAAATAAATACGCCCCCACACTTGCCTTTTGGTATACTACCATACAAATCAAAACCCGAAGCATAAGAACACAAGAAGTCACTATCATCGTCTTGCAAACATAAATAAAACAAGGGTGAGATGGTGTGGGTGAACAAAAGAAACGGCTAATGAGTGTTTAGTTCAAAAGGGGATTCCTAAAGTTCGTGTTTAGATGGATGGTGAATATTTTGGCCATGGTGCTCAACTAATGCCTTAATCATTTCTAATTCATCACAGATTAATAAAAAGTTTCAAGCGGTCTCTGAGCAAGTTCTAGGTTCAAAACTCATGAATTGTGCACACATGAAGAACGAGTAAATGTATGAAATATGCATACATGTGAATATTCAACAGGCTCAAGTCCTCACATTTTCTGGGTATGCATGACAATGTATGTTCAAATGTGCTTCTCAGATTGCAATCAATTAATCGAAACAGGTTATGTGAACATGGAATTTCGAGCAATCATAAGTTATACAAATTAAATTCAAAGCAAACTACACAAAGCCTTGACATATAATAAACATTCTCCTAATCACAACAATTAAACTCAATTCATCCTTGGGATTGGAAAGAACAAAGCACAAAACACACAAAACAGAAGCAAATATTTTTGTAATTTTTGATTTTTTGGATTTTTTTGATTGATTTTTTTTTTTAAATAGCTCAAATAAACAAACAAGCACTTTCTAAGACTCGATAGCTCCAAAGCCAGTGCGAAACAAACGAGCTTACAAAACTATTTTTTTTTTTCAATTTTTTTTATTAGGGTAACAATACGTGACCACAGTGACTTACTTAGTGCAATGGTAGGTTCAACGCTACCAAAGGAGTAAGTATGATCTAGTCGATATATTGTTACCGTAGAAAACAAACACAGTAAATTATTTTTTTGAATTTTTCAAATATTTTTTTTTCTTTTCTTTTTAATAAACCTTCCCCCACACTTGAATTAAACATTGTCCTCAATGTTGACAAATATTTCACGAAAATGAAAAATTCAAGCATGGTTATTGAATTGAAAATACAAACAGAAATAAACACACAAACTGAAATAAACACACAACAGTTAAGTAAATGAAAAGGGAAACAGAAAGACTCCCCTTTGAAGATCGTGAAGCTCCTCCCGAAGGTAGTCACTGACAATCACAAACAAGGCTAGCAGGGCCTTGCATCCAACGTTTGCTCCTTAGTCGACTGCGGCTTTGATCTTTTGAGCGTGTCCCGGACCGTGCTCGTTGCCAAATCCACGAGACGTCCGGCTGAATTTGCCTTCACCGAGATCCGGAACACTAACGTCGCAGAGTTCCATCAAGTACGTCTCCGGATACATCGGGCAGAATGGAGAAGCCGGATGACATCAATTGAAAAGGCTCCGGGTCAACTCCACATAACATGGACTGGAAGCTTGCTTGATCGATAGGCGCATAAATCACGTACGACCCCGTTGAATCCGTGAAGCACTCCCGGAGTATGAGGAAGTCGACGTGATTACTTATGCCCAAAACGGAGATAGAATTTCGTGGGTCAAGACCAAGTGGTGAAGTTTGTAAGCACATGTACCGAACTGTCTATCGACACACTATCCCATAAATGCCTTGTCCGTACGTCTCCGATAAAATCAAAGATTCTTGTGTGATGGGAGAAGTGCTTGACGAGACAGCCAGCAGTACGATCGAGTCCAAGGGGTTGGCTAGGATCACCCCTTCGCTTATCGGTCCCGACCTCCATATGTGTGTCTCCCGTTTTGTTTGATGCAGTCCAATGATGGTAAGTCGAGTTGGTGATGTCGTTGAAGAAACTTACCGCCATCCGGTTTGCCATCTTAGCAAGGCTTCTTCTCCCTCCCGGTGAAATGATTGAGTCACTAGGTGAAGTGTGAATCCCCATCACGCACATGTAGCGCTCGGCATGTCGTTGAAGAGGTGCCAACCAACGCGTCGCTCCATATGCAAAACCCGATTCAACAAAAGGTTTAAATAAGGGGGTTAAATCTTTTTCTCGCACATCAACATGCTCCACCCACGTGACAAAGGAGGATCCATTCTCGCAGATCCCGTATCGGGCATCCGGAAGGACGTTTTCGGCATCTTGATCTCACGGAAGGCTTTGGATTTGAGCTCATTTCATCCACAGAGACATCCACAACAATCCAACTTCCATCCAATTTTTGGTGAGAGGAACGAACAAACCGGACTTCACGAGTTGAAACGTTGTGTGTTGGCACTAGGAACTCGGCAGACATCACTTGCACTCGCTCCTTGTAGCTTTCTTCTATCCCGGAGAATAGGACCTCTAAGGTAATGGGCATTGGTGACCAAGCTACAGAAGACGAGCAACCATTGACCAACATCCATTAAAATCCGAACGATGGTGGTCGGATTCGGGTGAATGGTTGCCGAGTGTCTCGAGGCTTCGATATGAAATATGGTGTAGGCTCGGCTCGTTGAGACACTCGCAAGTACTCGGCATGATTAAGAGTTTCGGGATGAATGGAAGTGATGGGATTTGAGGAATAGATCCATGGGGAAAACCAGCCGCGGCCAAGAGAAGGAGTTCGTCTTTGGCTTTGTTCACGATATCGGCGATCCGGTCGGAATGACACCCAACGAGATCATGAGCAGGTCCCGAATGTTGTCAAATGGCACATGAGAGGATGAGCGCTCGACTAATGTTGGCATGAGGCTCCGCACATCCCTTCGCAAGTCATCCATGTCGATTGAATCATCGGACAAGACAAGAAGAGGCTCCGGAGGAACAACTTCAAACCTTGATCGTTGCACATCCGAGTGCGGAACAGGACCTCCGCACCGGGGACAAATGCCGCTGTGAAGAGCATCGATGAGTTTCTGGTTCTGCTCTTGAAGCTCCTCATTCTTACTCATCGCTCCTCGTTTCTTCTTATTAGATCGGCATAAATCTGCTCCTCCGACGGGATACCGTGCTTATCATGAAATCTCCTTCCCCGATTGTAGACCTTATTTTCGGTTAACCCGAGTTCTATAGCAAACCTTGCTCGTGAAGTTTGAGTGGGTGAGGATTCACCGTGTAGAACTCGGTCAACGCATCATTTTGGTCCTTGGTGAATTTCGTCCTCGGGCCTCTAGTACGCTTCGGGGAGGACCAAGAACAACAACAACATGTGGATCAGCAGCTCGGATTGGTGCTTGTGGTTCTCGGTTCATCCGGCACGCTAGCATTAACGTATCTAGAATGCTTGGTGGAATGATTTCATCCAAGCCTTCAAAGAAATCACTCTCTGGAGGACTAGAATGAAACAACTCACTGAAAGAATTCACTCTTTTGGCCATTTCTAGGTTGGGAGGGAGGATAGCTTTCTGGAAAAATAACTAAGAACAACGAAGAACAAGTGAAGAACAATATGAATAAACGAGAGAAAATTTAGAGAGACTAAAAGGGAACTAAGTGAAAATGAATGCAAAATGAATGGAATGAAGCACATAGACACAAACCAAGGGAAAGGAACAGACGCACGTACGCACACGTGCCACAGACACAGATCCGCAAATTGCGGATCGAGCGACGAAAGTCGCAAAGGCTACAGTTGACACGCATGCGGATTATTAAACAAATCGGCCGACGCAAAAGTCGTCCGTCGGCCCAATCAAAATTTTTTTTTAATTTTTAATTTTTTAATTTTTTTAATTATCGTGCCGACGCGAAAGTCGCGGGACGGTCTAATAAGAATTTTTCTTTTTATTTAACCAAACCTTTACGCGAAAGTCGTAAAGTAAACAGTGAAAACGCGTAGCACACGCGCCAACGGTTGCCGACACTTTAAACGGGCCTGGGCCATCAGAATGGTCTGGGCCTTAAAGTGGGCCTGGGCCAAAGAAAACTTCGGCCCATTATTGGTGAGATTAAACTAATGGGCCTAAAAAGTAAAGGCCCGACACACTAATTGGGCTTGGGTTACGGGTTTTGGGCTTGGAAATGACACGGGCCCAATGGGCCAAATTTTTTTATTTTTTATTTTTTTTATTTTTTTATTTTTTATTTTTTTTATTTCGAAACCTAAAACCCTAACCAACAAAACAAATGGGCCTAAGGCCCAATAACAAATAACAACAAGCAAGCCCAAAAATAAAACAAACAGTAATTATAAACAGTAAAAATAAATTATTACAAACAGTAAAACAAACAATCACTTTTTTTTTTTATTTACAATTACAAATTTTCTATTTTTTATTTTTTATTTTTTATTTTTTAAATCAAATAAATAACGAGAGTGAAAAGAAAACTTACCTTTTTACTCCCGAGGAAACCGAAAATCACCAACAAGACATCAACCTCAAGGTTTTTCAACCTTGACTTCCTAAACGTATGCTCCGATGTATGTGGTAGAATTTCCGATAAACCCGGATTATTTCCTATACAAAATAAAAAGGTTAGTAATAAATTTACAAAATAAAAAACAAAATATTTACAATGTTAAAAATGTATCACAAATTATCTATACAAAATGAATAAATAAAATTTCCTATGCCTACGTATATTTTATTTACACAATACACTTAAGTGTACAAAAATATTTTCCTTTGCCTTAATATAGTTGAAAAAAAATGAAAGTTGATTCCAAGCGGTAACTCAAGGTGGACTTACGGCCTAGGTGCAATGCCTTGACTTAAATGACTTTCCGTGTTTTCAGAGGCGAATGGCCAGATCATATGAGAATAAGCGAGGGGCAGGATTCATTTGGTGGACTACGGAGGCAAGCCCCTATCGACTTTCGTCTGTCTATAGTCCTCTGAATCCAAAACCTGTCACCCAGGGTCTCGACCTAGACACCATCCATGTGCCCCTTACTCAGTTGAGAAAGCACTTAAGTGTTCGACAATTCTCCAAGTGTTAATAAAGGCCGCCCTCAACCTCAAATAACCTTACGGTAAAAATGAAGGGTTTAGGCCAATATTAATAAAAGGACCTTACCTATTTCCGTTCAAGTTACAACTTACAACAACAAAAAATATTCAACTATATAAAAGACACCTAAATAAATTACTAAGTGCAAAAAAATATAAACAAGTAATATGAACAGTTAAAAAAAATAGTAAAATTATATACAATAAATAATTACAAAAATAGTATTCACAAAAAAAATATTAGGTTAGGAACATTTTCAATCCCCGTCGACGGCGCCAAAAATTGACACGCCCAAAAGGAGCATCAATTTAAAAAATCCCTATCGGTAGTATAGTGTAAGTAGGGTATCGTTCACAACGGAGATCAAAGGGTGTACCTAACAAAAAATGTCACAAAGAATTAAATAAAATAAAGAATTATTATTAACAAGTATAAAGTATAAATATATACATATGTACAAAGTAAAAAGGGGAATTGAGAGATAAATTGAATGAAATAAATTAATTAAATTACAAAGAATAAATAAAATATGATGATGAAACGCAAAGTATATAAAGTTCAGCCACATATACACAAGTTTACCAATCATTAGACCGAAAATTAACCAAGTTCCCTAGCCATGAAACCGAAACTAACATATGTGGAATGCCCACACGGGTTATCATTCCCCAAATAAAACCTCTTCTATGAAAATTAACCTAGTGAACGCTCATCTAGATTAAACAATTAAACATGCAAAGGTGATCAATCAATAACATATCTAACGCATAGGAGAAGAGTTGTTAATTAAAGTGCGCGACCTAGCGAACGCTCGACTATCCGCGATCCTTCTTATTTTGATTCCGACCCGTTTGATAAGCCTTTACTACTTGTGAATTAGAATTAAAACCCTAATTCTAGCACAAATTACATGCAATCATCTTAAGTTTCGAACCTTAAAACAAGAACACATAAAAGATTCAATAAAACCGAATCAAATAAACGGAGTCACATAAGCCGCTAGAAGAACTAATTAATTAGGATCTAACAATCAAATAAACTCATAAATATAGGCTGAAAATTATATAAATCATGTCATGTTAACTAATACAAAGAATAATCAAGCAACAAAGAGGAACTCAAAAAGAGTAATTAAAGAATAAGTTGAAGTACACCATATGGAAAGTAGGAAGAACTCGAAGATCACAAACTCTTAAATCCTCACGCGAGTAACTCAAAAGCCGAGATTCCCAAGGTGATGATGATGGTGGTGATGATGGTTGATGGCTGGTGGTAATGGTGTAAACAGCTCCCCTCCTCCTTGAAGACTTGAAAACCCTAAATACTAGAGAATGGAAAATATGATGTGAGATGGAGAAGAGAAAGAGGAGGGTTTGTCCCTCCCCATTGGGGTGTTGGTGAGAAATAGTGTTGTGAAGCCCTCTATTTATAGGAGAATGGAGAGGAATAAGAAGACAATGAAATAAATAAAGAAAGAAAGGGAATAGAAGTGGAATGTGAATGGGAGATAAAGAAATGGTAAGTGGTGGTGGAAATGTAGTCATATGGCAATTAACCAATTATTTAGGTAAAAGAAATCAAACACTAATGGTATGGAGAGAAAGAAACAAAGATAGTTAGGTGAGATGGGTGGAAATATGGGGGTGAGTGGAGCATTGAGAATAAAGGAAAAGGAAAGAAATAAAAAGCAGACAGCACTGAGCAGTGCGCACTTAGAACGGAATCCTGCACGTTTGGACGGTTGGATGATTCTGAAATTTTAATGCCGAACACTTAACATCCACATGACGGTGCAATTGAGAGATATGGGCTTCGCAAGTTGACTGATCTGCACAGGCAGAATGTCCGAAAATCTGGGCTTGGGCCTTTCCTCATGCTTTGTGAACCTGGGCCTTCCTTCATGGATTTGGGCCTTCTTCTTGGGTTTGGGCCTTTCCTTCATGGGTTTGGGCCCCCTTCTTGGGCCTCATGGCAGACCACCTCTTAATGGGCCTCGAGAAAGCCCATTAGACTTCGTTTCTGCACATGTTCACATTAATACGTCATTTAGGACTCAAATATGGAAACTAAGCTAAAATAGCAAAGTTACAATTAAATCATAGCCAAATAGTAGGGAAAACACATTAAGAACGTCACACTTTGTGCTCCTATCAAATTCCCCCCACACTTGGCTATTGCTAGTCCTCTAGCAAACACAAGAACAACACAAAACAGAAAAGGAAACACAAAACATAATGGTCTTTCCAACCATAACCCTCAGCGAGTTCAGAAGAGTTATAATCAAGAGAATAAAAATTATATACCAAGGCTAACAAATTTGCTAAGCATTTAACATGTACATCTCATTTATGCTCGGGTGAAGTGTGTGAAAACCGAGTATACAATTAATCTCATGCAATCAAATAGGCACATATGAACAACATTAACCACTAAAGCTCACAAGATTCACTAAATATTTCCGCTCAGTGTTTAGGGTTAAGTGTTTACTCTCAAAACAATTACACAAGTAGTGTTCCCATATGCTTGCTCATTAACCGACTCTCTACAATTAATCTACAACTCATCAGATCATAAGGACTCTAAGGTGAAACAGGGACAAAAGGATGAATGGTAAATGGTGAATGGTCAATGAAGTGAAAGGACTCGAAATGGAAAATGTTTCACATGTTTGCAAGACAAATCAACGACTTTGAAACTCATACCTATGCTAAACCCGAAACAACTCTTATTCTCCTCTAACATTTTATTGAAAATAATACAAGAAAATAACTCTATTATTGGAATTTCTCTTTCTGACATTCTTTTTTTTTCTTTTTTCTTTTTTTTCTTTTTTTTTTGTTGAGGAATTTATTCCTTCTTTTTATTTCTGATTTTTTTTTCTTTCTTTGAACAAATACAACAAAATAAATACGCCCCCACACTTGCCTTTTGGTATACTACCATACAAATCAAAACCCGAAGCATAAGAACACAAGAAGTCACTATCATCGTCTTGCAAACATAAATAAAACAAGGGTGAGATGGTGTGGGTGAACAAAAGAAACGGCTAATGAGTGTTTAGTTCAAAAGGGGATTCCTAAAGTTCGTGTTTAGATGGATGGTGAATATTTTGGCCATGGTGCTCAACTAATGCCTTAATCATTTCTAATTCATCACAGATTAATAAAAAGTTTCAAGCGGTCTCTGAGCAAGTTCTAGGTTCAAAACTCATGAATTGTGCACACATGAAGAACGAGTAAATGTATGAAATATGCATACATGTTCACATTAATACGTCATTTAGGACTCAAATATGGAAACTAAGCTAAAATAGCAAAGTTACAATTAAATCATAGCCAAATAGTAGGGAAAACACATTAAGAACGTCACACTTTGTGCTCCTATCATCTTTCCCTTCCATTTACCATTTACCATTCATTCACCCTTTGGCCCCATTACACCATTGAAAGCCCTTATGATTTAATGATTTGTGGATTAATTGTGGAGAGTTGGTTGATGAGCAAGCTTATGGGAACACTACTTGTGCAATTGTTATGAGAGTAAACACTTAACCCTAAACACTGAGCGGAAATATTTAGTGAATCTTGTGAGCTTTAGTGGTTAATGTTGTTCATATGTGCCTATTTGATTGTTTGAAATTAATTGTACACTCGGTTTTCACACACTTCACCCGAGCACGAATGAGATGTCCATGTTAAATACTTAGCAAATTCGTGAGCCTTGGTATATAATTTTTATTCTCCTGTTTATAACTCTTGCGAACTCGTTGAGGGTTATGGTTGGAAAGAATTTTTGTTTTGTGTTTCCCTTTCTGTTTTTGTGTTGTTCTGTGTTTGCTAGAGGACTAGCAAAAGTTCAAGTGTGGGGGTGCGATGTGAACGTAAAATACGTTCATAAAGTGCTCTAAATACTTGGATGGATGCTATTCTGAAAGCTTATTTGTCGGTTTAATGTTTGTTTTCGTGTTTTCAGGGAAAATATGTGCAAAATGCTAATTTACACATAAAAGGTGAATTTTGGAGATTTACAGCGCAATATCGGAAAGTCAACCGTGACTTTTCGATTATCTGATGACACCGGTCATTATTTGGAAGTGGAATATAACATTGTACGAAGATTTCGAAAGACGTTTCGAATCCCGGCAATTTTGCCGGCGAACCATGACACGCCCAAAAGGAGCATCAATTTAAAAAAACCCTATCGGTAGTATAGTGGTGTAAGTAGGGTATCGTTCACAACGGAGATCAAAGGGTGTACCTAACAAAAAATGTCACAAAGAATTAAATAAAATAAAGAATTATTATTAACAAGTATAAAGTATAAATATATACATATGTACAAAGTAAAAGGGGAATTGAGAGATAAATTGAATGAAATAAATTAATTAAATTACAAAGAATAAATAAAATATGATGATGAAACACAAAGTATATAAAGTTCAGCCACATATACACAAGTTTACCAATCATTAGACCGAAAATTAACCAAGTTCCCTAGCCATGAAACCGAAACTAACATATGTGGAATGCCCACACGGGTTATCATTCCCCAAATAAAACCTCTTCTACGAAAATTAACCTAGTGAACGCTCATCTAGATTAAACAATTAAACATGCAAAGGTGATCAATCAATAACATATCTAACGCATAGGAGAAGAGTTGTTAATTAAAGTGCGCGACCTAGCGAACGCTCGTCTATCCGCGATCCTTCTTATTTTGATTCCGACCCGTTTGATAAGCCTTTACTACTTGTGAATTAGAATTAAAACCCTAATTATAGCACCAATTACATGCAATCATCTTAAGTTTCGAACCTTAAAACAAGAACACATAAAAGATTCAATAAAACCGAATCAAATAAACGGAGTCACATAAGCTGCTAGAAGAACTAATTAATTAGGATCTAACAATCAAATAAACTCATAAATATAGGCTGAAAATTATATAAATCATGTCATGTTAACTAGTACAAAGAATAAACAAGCAACAAAGAGGAACTCAAAAAGAGTAATTAAAGAATAAGTTGAAGTACACCATATGGAAAGTAGGAAGAACTCGAAGATCACAAACTCTTAAATCCTCACGCGAGTAACTCAAAAGCCGAGATTCCCAAGGTGATGATGATGGTGGTGATGATGGTTGATGGCTGGTGGTAATGGTGTAAACAGCTCCCCTCCTCCTTGAAGACTTGAAAACCCTAAATACTAGAGAATGGAAAATATGATGGAGAAGAGAAAGAGGAGGGTTTGTCCCTCCCCATTGGGGTGTGTATTGGTGAATTGGTGTTGTGAAGCCCTCTATTTATAGGAGAATGGAGAGGAATAAGAAGACAATGAAAGAAATAAAGAAAGAAAGGGAATATAAGTGGAATGTGAATGGGAGATAAAGAAATGGTAAGTGGTGGTGGAAATGTAGTCATATGGCAATTAACCAATTATTTAGGTAAAAGAAAACAAACACTAATGGTATGGAGAGAAAGAAACAAAGATAGTTAGGTGAGATGGGTGGAAATATGGGGGTGAGTGGAGCATTGAGAATAAAGGAAAAGGAAAGAAATAAAAAGCAGACAGCACTGAGCAGTGCGCACTTGGAGTGGAATTCTGGACGTATGGACGGTTGGATGATTCTGAAATTTTAATGCCGAACACTTAACATCCACATGCAACGTGTATCAAAATTACAGCTAGATCTGACGGTGCAATTGAGAGATATGGGCTTCGAAAGTTGACTGATCTGCACAGGCAGATTGTCCGAAAATCTGGGCTTGGGCCTTTCCTCATGCTTTGTGAACCTGGGCCTTCCTTCATGGGTTTGGGCCTTCCATCTTGGGTTTGGGCCCCCTTCTTGGGCCTCATGGCAGACCACCTCTTAATGGGCCTCGCAAAAGCCCATTAGACTTCGTTTCTGCACATGTTCACATTAATACATCATTTTGGACTCAAATATGGAAACTAAGCTAAAATAGCAAAGTTACAATTAAATCATAGCCAAATAGTAGGGAAAACACATTAAAAACGTCACACTTTGTGCTCCTATCAAATTCCCCCACACTTAGCTACTGCTAGTCCTCTAGCAAACACAAGAACAACACAAAACAAAAAAAACACAAAACAGAATGGTCTTTCCAACCATAACCCTCAGCGAGTTCAGAAGAGTTATAATCAAGAGAATAAAAATTATATACCAAGGCTAACAAATTTGCTAAGCATTTAACATGTACATCTCATTTATGCTCGGGTCTGTGTGTGAAAACCGAATATACAATTAATGTCAAGCAATCCAATAGGCACATAGAAACAACATTAACCACTAAAGCTCACAATGATCACTAAATATTTCCGCTCAGTGTTTAGGGTTAAGTGTTTACTCTCATAACAATTTGCACAAGTAATGTTCCCATATGCTTGCTCATTAACCAAATCTCCACAATTAATCCACAAATCATTAAATCATAAGGGCTTTTAAGGTGAAACAGGGACCAAAGGGTGGATGGTAAATGGTGAATGGTAAATGAAGTGAAATGACTCGAAATGAAAAATGTTTTAAATGTTTGCAAGACAAATCAACGACTTTGAAACTCATACCTATGCTAAACCCGAAACAACTGTTATTCTCCTCCAACCTTTTATTGAAATTAAAACAATGCAACAAAATAACTCTATTTTTTTTTTTGGAATTTCTCTTTCTTTCTTTTTTTTTTTTCTATATATATATTTTTTTTTCTTTGAGGAATTTATTCCTTCTTTTTATTTCTGATGATTTTTTTTTCTTTCTTTGAACAAATACAACAAAATAAATACACCCCCACACTTGCCTTTTGGTATACTACCATACAAATCCGAAGCATAAAACATAAGAAGTCACTATCATCGTCTTGCAAACACAATAAAACAAGGGTGAAATGGTGTGGGTGAACAAAAGAAACGGCTAATGAGTGTTTAGTTCAAAAGGGGATTCCTAAAGTTCGTGTTTAGATGGATGGTGAATACTTTGGCCATGGTGCTCAACTAATGCCTTAATCATCTCTAATTCATCACAGATTAACAAAACGTTTCAAGTGGTCTTTGAGCAAGTTCTAGGTTCAAAACTCATGAATTGTGCACACATGAAGAACGAGTAAATGTATGAAAGATGCATACATGTGAATATTCAATAGGCTCAAATCCTCACATTTTCTGGGTATGCATGACAATGTATGTTTAAATGTGCTTCTCGGATTGCAATCAATTAATCGAAACAGGTTATGTGAACATGGAAATTCGAGCAATCACAAGTTATGCATATTAAATCCAAAGCAAACTACACACAGCCTTAGCATATAATCAACATTCTCAAAATCATAACAGATTAAACTCAATTCATCATCGGAATTGGAAAGAACAAAGCACAAAACAAACAATAACACACAAAACAGAAGCAAATATTTTTGTCATTTTTGAATTTTTGATTTTTTTGATTGATTTTTTTTTAATTGATATAGCTCAAATAAACGAACAAGCACTTTCTAAGACTCGATAGCTCCAAAGCCAGTGCGAAACAAACGAGCTTACAAAACTATTTTTTTTTTTTTTTTCAATTTTTTTTTATTAGGGTAACAATACGTGACCACAGTGACTTACTTAGTGCAATGGTAGGTTCAACGCTACCAAGGGAGTAAGTATGATCTAGTCGATATATTGTTACCGTAGAAAACAAAAACAGGTAAATTATTTTTTTGAATTTTTTCAATTTTTCAAATTTTTCTTTTCTTTTCAATAAACCTTCCCCCACACTTGAATTAAACATTGTCCTCAATGTTAGACAAATATTTCACGAAAATGAAAAATTCAAGCATGGTTATTGAATTTAAACACACAAACAGAAATAAACACACAACAGTTAAGTAAAATAGAAGGGTTAAAGAAAAACTCCCCCTTGAAGATGGTGAAGCTCCTCCCAAAGTAAGTCACCAACAGTCACAAACAAGGCTAGCAGGGCCTTGCATCCAACGTTTGCTCCTTAGTTGACTGCGGCTTTGATCTTTTTGAGCGTGTCCTGGACCGTGCCTGTTGCCAAATCCACAGCACGTCTGGCTGAATTTGCCTTCACTGAGATCTGGAACACTAACGTCAGTAGAGTTCCATCAAGTACGTCTCCGGATACATCAGGCAGAATGGAGAAGCCAGATGACATCAATTGAAAAGGCTCCGGGTCAACTCCACATAACATGGACTGGAAGGTGGCTTGATCGATAGGCGCATAAATCACGTACGACCCCGTTGAATCTGTGAAGCACTCCTGGAGTATGAGGAAGTCGACGTGATTACTTATGCCCAAAACGGAGATAGAATTTCGTGGGTCAAGACCAGTGGTGAAGTTTGTAAGCACATGTACTGAACTGTCTATCGACACACTATCCCATAAATGCCTTGTCTGTACGTCTCTGATAAAATCAAAGATTCTTGTGTGATGGGAGAAGTGCTTGACAGAACAGCCAGCAGTACGATCGAGTCCAAGGGGTTGGCTAGGATCACCCCTTCGCTTGTTGGTCCTGACCTCCATATGTGTGTCTCCCGTTTTGTTTGATGCAGTCCAATGATGGTAAGTCGAGTTGGTGATGTCGTTGAAGAAACTTACCGCCATCTGGTTTGCCATCTTAGCAAGGCTTCTTCTCCCTCCTGGTGAA
Organism: Rubus idaeus; assembly: GCA_030142095.1. NCBI lineage: Eukaryota > Viridiplantae > Streptophyta > Magnoliopsida > Rosales > Rosaceae > Rubus > Rubus idaeus. Next base: position 13,491,970 of record CM057966.1, on the reverse strand, counting down.
ATGATTGAGTCACTGGGTGAAGTGTGAATCCCCATCACGCACATGTAGCGCTCGGCATGTCGTTGAAGAGGTGCCAACCAACGCTTCGCTCCATATGCAAAACCTGATTCAACAAAAGGTTTAAATAAGGGGGTTAAATCTTTTTCTCGCACATCAACATGCTCCACCCACGTGACAAAGGAGGAACCATTCTGCAGATCCCGTATCAGGCATCCGGAAGGACGTTTTCGGCATCTTGATCTCACGGAAGGCCTTGGATTTGAGCTCATTTCATCCACAGAGACATCCACAACAATCCAACTTCCATCCAATTGTTGGTGAGAGGAACGAACAAACTGGACTTCACGAGTTGAAACATTGTGTGTTGGCACTAGGAACTCGGCAGACATCACTTGCACTCGCTCCTTGTAGCTTTCTTCTATCCCGGAGAACAGGACCTCCAAGGTATGGGCATTGGTGACCAAGCTACAGAAGATGAGCAACCATTGACCAACATCCATTAAAATCTGAACGATGGTGGTCGGATTCAGGTGAATGGTTGCTGAGTGTCTCGAGGCTTCTGATATGAAATATGGTGTAGGCTCAGCTCGTTGAGACACTCGCAAGTACTCGGCATGATTAAGAATTTCAGGATGAATGGAAGTGCTGGGATTTGATGAAAAGATCCACAGGGGAAAACCAGCCGCGGCCAAGAGAAGGAGTTCGTCTTTGGCATTGTTCACGATATCGGCGATCAGGTCGGAATTTAACCCAACGAGATCATGAGCAGGTCCCGGAAGTGTCAGATGGCACATGAGAGGATTGATAGGAGCACAAAGTGTGACGTTTTTAATGTGTTTTCCCTACTATTTGGCTATGATTTAATTGTAACTTTGCTATTTTAGCTTAGTTTCCATATTTGAGTCCAAAATGATGTATTAATGTGAACATGTGCAGAAACGAAGTCTAATGAGCTTTTGCGAGGCCCATTATGAGGTGGTCTGCCATGAGGCCCAAGATGGAAGGCCCAAATCCATGAAGGAAGGCCCAAGTTCACAAAGCATGAGGAAAGGCCCAAATCCATGAAGGAAGGCCCAAGTTCACAAAGCATGAGGAAAGGCCCAAGCCCAGATTTTCGGACATTCTGCCTGTGCAGATTAGTCAACTTGCGAAGCCCATATCTCCCAATTGCACCGTCCGATCTAGCTGTAATTTTGATACACGCTGCATGTGCGTGTTAGATATTCTGTATTAAAATTTGAGAATCATCCAACCGTTCAAACGTGCATTATTCCGTTCTAAGTGGGAATAGCTCAGTGCTGCCTGCTTTTTATTTCTTTCCTCTTCTTTTATTTTCAATGCTCCACTCACCCTTATATTCTTCCCTCTTCTTTCTACCCATACCATTAGTGTTTTATTTCTTTTACCTAAATAAATGGTTAATTGCAACCCATTACATTTCCACCATGCCACTTACCATTTCTTTATCTCCCACTTAAATTCCACTTCTCTTCCTTTTCTTTCTTTATTTCTTGCATTGTCTTCTTCTTCCTCTCCATTCTCCTATAAATAGCAGCCTCATTCTTCTCTTCAACACACCCCAATGGGGAGGGACAAACCCTCCTCTTTCTCTTCTCCATCTCATTTTCCATTCTCTAGTATTTAGGGTTTTCAAGTCTTCAAGGAGGAGGAGAAGGCGTCTACACCATCACCACCAGCCCCTATTCAACATCACCATCACCATCATCACCTTGTCTTCACGGCTTGGATTACTTGTGGTCAAGGATTCAAGATGTGGCTTCAAGATCTTCATGCTATTCATACGGTGTATTTCGACTTAGCCTTTAAATTTATGCCTCTTTGTTGCTTGTTTATCCTTTGTATTAGTTAACATGACATGATTTATATAATTTTCAGCCTTTGTTTATGGGTTTATTTAATTGTTGGATCCTAATTAATTAGTTCTTCTAGTAGCTTATGTGACTCCGTTTATTTGATTCTATTTTAGTAGATAACTTTTATATGTTTTTGTTTTAAGGTTGCAAACTTAAGATGATTGCATATAATTGGTGCTAGAATTAGGGTTTTAATTCTAATTCACAAGTAGTAAAGGCTTTGGAAAGAGGTCGGAATGAAATAAGAAGGATCACGGATAGATGGGCGGTCCCACTAGGTCGTGCACTTTAATTAACAACTCTTCTTTTATGCGTTGGACATGTTTTGATTAGCTACCTTTGCATGTTTGATTGATTAATCTAGGTGCGGTCGCTTAGGTTAATTTTCATGAAAGATGTTTTATTTGGGGAATGATAATTGGCGGTCCAGCATTCCACATATGTTAATTTCGGTTTCATGGCTAGGGAACTTGGTTAATTTTCGGTCCAATAATTGGTAAACTTGTATACTTGTGGCTGAACTTTATATGCTTTGTGTTTCATCATCATATTTTATTTATTCTTTGTAATTTAATTAATTAATTTCATTCAATTTATTTCTTAAACCCCCTTTTTACTTTGTACATATGTATATATTTATACTTTATACTTGTTAATAATAATTCTTTATTTTATTTAATTCTTTGTGACAATTTTTGTTAGGTACACCCTTTGATCTCCGTTGTGAACGATACCCTACTATGCACTATACTACTACCGATAGGGATTTTTCTAAATTGATGCTCCTTTTGGGGCGTGTCAATTTTTGGCGCCGTTGCCGGGGATTGTTTTTACTATTTACTTTTTACTATTGACTATTGACTTTTTACTATTGACTGTTGACTTTTTACTGTTGACTTTTGACTTTTGACTTTTTGTAAATAATACTTGTTAATTTTATTTATACTCACTTGATTATACTTGTTTATATTTTTACACTTAGTAATTTTATTTAGGTGTCTTTTATATAGTTGATTATTTTTTGTTGTTGTAAGTTGTAACTTGAACGGATTAGGTAAGGTCCTTTTATTAATATTGGCCTAAACCCTTCATTTGTACCGTAAGGTCACTTGAGGTTGAGGGCGGCCTTTATTAACACTTGGAGAATTGTCGAACACTTAAGTGCTTTCTCAACTGAGTAAGGGGCACATGAATGGTGTCTAGATATGATCAAGACTCTGGGTGACGGGTTTGTAAAATTGGATTCAGAGGACTTGTCCACTAAATGAATCCTGCCTCTCGCTTATCTCTTGTGATCTGGCCATTCGCCTTCTGAAAACACGGAAAGTCATTTAAGTCAAGGCATTGCACCTAGGCCGTAAGTCCACCTTGAGTTACCGCTTGGAATCAACTTTCCTTTTTTTTCAACTATATTGAGACAAATGAAAATATTTTTGTACACTTAAGTGTATTGTGTAAATAAAATATACGTAGACATAGGAATATACGTAGACATAGGAAAATTTATTCATTCATTTTGTATAGATAAATTGTGATACATTTTTAACTTTGTAAATATTTTGTTTTTATATTGTAAATTTTATTACTAACCTTTTTATTTTGTATAGGAAATAATCCGGGTTTATCGGAAATTTTACCACATACATCGGAGCATACGTTTAGGAAGTCAAGGTTGAAAAACCTTGAGGTTGATGTCTTGTTGGTGATTTTCGGTTTCCTCGGGAGTAAAAAGGTAAGTTTTCTTTTCACTCTCGTTATTTATTTAAAAAATAAAAAAAAAAAAAAAATTTGTAATTTGTAAATAATAAAAAAAAAGTGTTTTGTTTGTTTTACTATTTGTAATTATTTATTTTTACTGTTTATAATTACTGTTTGTTTTATTTTTGGGCTTGTTGTAGTTATTTGTTATTGGGCCTTAGGCCCATTTATTGTGTGATTGGTTAGGGTTTTAGGTTTCGTAAAATAAAAAATAAAAAATAAAAAAAAAAAAATTTAGCCCATTGGGCTCGTGTCATTCACGAAGCCCAAAACCCGTAACCCAAGCCCATTAGTGTGTCGGGCCTGTTCGTTTTTAGGCCCATTAGTTAAACCCACCAATAATGGGCCGGAGATTTCTTTGGCCCAGGCCCACTTTAAGGCCCAGACCATTCCGATGGCCCAAGCCCGTTTAAAGTGTCGGCAAGCGCGTGTGCTACGCGTTTTCACTGTTCACTTTACGACTTTTCGTAAAGTATTAAAAAAATAAAAAAAATCAAAAATCGAAAATCAAGAAAAAAATGTGATTGGGCCGACGCACGACTTTTGCGTCGGCCGATTTGTTTAATAAATCGTGCGCGCGTTCCACTATTCCCTTTGCGACTTTCGTCGCTCGATCCGTGATTTACGGATCTTTGTCTTCGACTTTGGACACGCGTCCGTCCGTTCGTTTCCCTTCCCTTCGGTTTGCGTTAGTGCCTTAGTCATTTCACGTAATTTCCCTTAGTCTCTCTCTCTCTTTCTCTCGTTTTCTCTCTCGTGTTCTTCGTGTTCTTCATCTGTTCTTGAGTTTTCCCAGAAAACCTCCCAAATCCCAAAAGCTATCCTCCCTTCCCAACCCAGAAATGGCCAAAAGAGTTAATTCTTTCAGCGATTTGTTTCAGGCAGGTCCTTCAGAGAACCCGATCTTTGAAGGCTTGGCTGAAATAATTCCACCGAGCATGCTCAATAGCGCCGATGCTAGCATGCCGACCGAGCCACAGCCACAACCACAACCGCAACCACTACCCCAAGCACCAATCCTGGTTGCTGATCCACCAGCCGAGCCGGAAGCCGCTCCTGTCTATAGGAGACTTCCGAGGACCAAATACACCAAAGCTCAGAGAGAAGCACTGGCGGCTTTCTTTGCGGTGTATTCTCACCCCACCAAGCCACAAAGAGAAAGATTTGGTCCAAAAATCGGATTAGAAGAAGACCAAGTCTATTATTGGGGGTCGAGAAATAGGAAGAAGTTCGGTATCCTTACGTCTGAGCAGCGTATTGCCGAGCTAGAGAGACGAAATGATCGAGCGGTGAGCAAGAACGAGGAGCTTCAACTTCGAATCAACGACTCGTCGATGCTCTCCACGGCGGCATCTGTCCCATTGCGGAGGTCCCGTTCCGCACTCGGATGTGCCACGGCGAAGGCTCGAAGTTGTTCCTCAACAACAAGAGCCGATTCTCGAGTTGTCCGATGATTCCATCGACATGGACCACTTAAGACGGGATGTGCGGAGCCTCATGCCTACACTTGTCGAGCGCCCATCCGTACCTTTGCCATCTAACACCTTCCGGACCTGCTCATGATCTTGTCGGAGTCCACACCGACTTGATCTCGGATATCGCCCGCAAGGCCAAAGACGAGCTCCCGCTCATGGCCACTGCCGGATTTCCTTTGTGGATAACTTCACCGACTCCCGACACGTCTATTCATCCCGAGACTCTTAACAGCGCCGAGTACTTGCGAGTGTTTCAACGAGCTGAACCTGCACCGTACTTCAAAGCCGAATCCTCGAGACACTCGGCAACCATTCACCTTTATCCGACCACCATCGTTCGGATCTTAATGGATGTTGGTCGATGGTTGCCCGTCTTCTCGTAGCATGATCACAAACGCCAAGACGTTGGAGATCCTATCCTCCAACAACGAAGAAGGCTACGAGGAGCATAAGCGGGTGATGTCGGCCGAGTTTCGGTGCCATCTCACATCGTCTCAACTCGTGAAGTCCAGTTCGTTCGGTATTCTCACCAACAACCGGATGGAAGTTGGGTCGTCGTGGATGTCTCCGTGGATGAATTGCGTTCCAATCCAAAGCCTTCCGTGAGATCGATTTGCCGAAAACGCCCCTCCGGATGCCCGATACGTGATCTTCATAATGGATCTTCCTTAGTCACTTGGGTGGAGCACGTGGATGTACGCGAGAAGGAGATGAAGGCCAGTTTCGAACCTTTTGTTCATTCGGGGTTCGCTTTTGGTGCAAAGCGTTGGATCTCAACCCTCCAACGACAAGCCGAGCGCTACGTGCGCCACGGTATCCACTCTTCACCCGGTGACTCGATTATTTCTCTTGAAGGAAGAAGAGGACTTGCGGAAATGGCAAAACAGATGACGATCTGTTTCTTCAACGATATCGCAACTCCACGTACCACCACCGGACTTGTTCGAACCGAACAAGAGACACTCGAATGGAGGTCGGGACCAACAAGCGAAGGGGTGATCCGAGCAAGCCCCCCGGAGTCAATCGTACTGCTGGTTGTTCCGTCGTTCATCTATCTCATCACACCGGGATCTTTGAGTTCCTCAAAGACGTTCGTACTAGACCGCATGTGGGATAGTATGTCGATGGACAGCTCGTACGTGTGCTAGCAAATTTCACCATCGGTCTTGACCCGCGGAACCAGATCTCGGTGCTCGCTATAGATAGTCACAACGACTTCCTCATTCTTCAGGAGTGTTGCACCGATGCAACGGGGTCGTCTGTGATTTATGCGCCGATCAACCATTCCATTCTCCAGTGTTTGTTATGTGGAGTTCAACCGGAGCCATTTCCGCTTATGTCTTCAGGCTTCTCCATTCTGCCTAACGTATCCGGAGCTATTCTTGATGGAACTCTACTTACTATAGTGTTCCAGATCTCAGTGAAGGCTACATCAGCCAAGTCTGCCGTGGAGTCGGCAACTACCCTTGTCCAGGACACACTTCAAAGGATCAGAACCGCAGTCAACTAAGGAGCAAACGTTGGATGCAAGGCCCTGCTAGCCTTGTTTGTGACTGTTGGTGACTTGCTTCGGGAGGAGCTTCACGATCTACAAGGGGGAGTTTTTCTTTAACTTATTTGTTTTTCATTTGTATATATGTTGTGTGTTTACTTCTGTTTGTATGTTTAAATTCAATAACCATGCTTGAATTTTTCATTTTCGTGAAATATCTGTCTAACATTGAGGACAATGTTTAATTCAAGTGTGGGGGGAAGGTTTATTAAAAAGAAAAGAAAAAATTTGAAAAATTGAAAAAATTCAAAAAAATAATTTACTTGTTTTTGTTTTCTACGGTAACAATATATCGACTAAATCATACTTACTCCCTTGGTAGCGTTGAACCTACCATTGCACTAAGTAAGTCACTGTGGTCACGTATTGTTACCCTAATAAAAAAATTGAAAATAAAAAAAAAATAGTTTTGTAAGCTCGTTTGTTTCGCACTGGCTTTGGAGCTATCGAGTCTTAGAAAGTGCTTGTTTGTTTATTTGAGCTATATCAAAAATAAAAATATAATCAAAAAAATCAAAAAATCAAAAATGACAAAAATATTTGCTTCTGTTTTGTGTGTTATTGTTTGTTTTGTGCTTTGTTCTTTCCAATTCCGATGATGAATTGAGTTTAAATTGTTATGATTTTGAGAATGTGGATTATATGCTAAGGCTTTGTGTAGTTTGCTTTGAATTTAATTTGCATAACTTATGAGTGCTCGAATTTCCATGTTCACATAACCTGTTTCGATTAATTGATTGCAATCCGAGAAGCACATTTAAACATACATTGTCATGCATACCTAGAAACTGTGAGGATTTGAGCCTATTGAATATTCACATGTATGCATATTTCATACATTTACTCGTTCTTCATGTGTGCACAATTCATGAGTTTTGAACCTAGAACTTGCTCAAAGACCACTTGAAACGTTTTATTAATCTGTGATGAATTAGAAGATGATTAAGGCATTAGTAAAACACCATGGCCAAACTGACTTACAGCCCTGTAAACACTAATCCTTTAGGTTAACCTCTTTTGAGCCTAACATGTTTTTAGCCTTTTTCTTCGTTAACCCGCTTACTCCTAACCTGTTTTTAGCTTAAACACTAACCTGCCTTTGTTCCAACATGTGTTAAAGAGACAATTTTGTGACTTGTGGTGGTATTTTGTGCTTGAAAAGTCTTCTGGTTTGTGAAAGAAGTAAGTGTGGGGGTGTTGTAAAAAAAAAATGTTGGGTAAAAAAAAAAATATATATATACAAAAAGAAAAAAAAAAAAAAAAAAAAAAAAAAAAAAAAGAAGTTTTTTGTTCAGAAAGTGTGAAAGATTGGAGGTGAATAAAAGTTTGGTTGTTTGATTGTTTAAGCATATAGAAAACAAGTCACAAAATTGTTTTGTGGAACACTCGGGACATTTTGTTTTTCCTTTCCCTTCGTTTCTTTTAACCTCTAACCTTTGGCCCCATTACACCATTGAAAGCCCTTATGATTTAATGATTTGTGGATTAATTGTGGAGAGTTGGTTAATGAGCAAGCTTATGGGAACATTACTTGTGTAATTGTTTTGAGAGTAAACACTTAACCCTAAACACCGAGCGGAAATATTTAGTGATCATTGTGAGGTTTAGTGGTTAATGTTGTTTTGATGTGCCTATTGGATTGCATGAGATTGATTGTATACTTGGTTTTCACACACTTCACCCGAGCATGAATGAGATGTACATGTTAAATGCTTAGCAAATTCTTTAGCCTTGGTATATAATTTTTATTCTCTTGATTACAACTGTTGTGAACTCGGCGAGGATTATGGTTGGAAAGAATATATGTTTTGTGTTTCCCTTTTCTGTTTTGTGTTGTTCTTTGACGTTTTGTGTTGCTAAGGGACTAGCAATAGCTAAGTGTGGGGGAATTTGATAGGAGCACAAAGTGTGACGTTTTTAATGTGTTTTCCCTACTATTTGGCTATGATTTAATTGTAACTTTGCTATTTTAGCTTAGTTTCCATATTTGAGTCCAAAATGATGTATTAATGTGAACATGTGCAGAAACGAAGTCTAATGAGCTTTTGCGAGGCCCATTATGAGGTGGTCTGCCATGAGGCCCAAGATGGAAGGCCCAAATCCATGAAGGAAGGCCCAAGTTCACAAAGATGAGGAAAGGCCCAAATCCATGAAGGAAGGCCCAAGTTCACAAAGCATGAGGAAAGGCCCAAGCCCAGATTTTCGGACATTCTGCCTGTGCAGATTAGTCAACTTGCGAAGCCCATATCTCCCAATTGCACCGTCCGATCCAGCTGTAATTTTGATACACGCTGCATGTGTGTGTTAGATATTCTGTATTAAAATTTGAGAATCATCCAACCGTTCAAACGTGTATTATTCCGTTCTAAGTGGGAATAGCTCAGTGCTGCCTGCTTTTTATTTCTTTCCTCTTCTTTTATTTTCAATGCTCCACTCACCACCTATATTCCTTCCCTCCACCCCATGTTTTTTTCTTTCTACCCACACCATTAGTGTTTGATTTCTTTTACCTAAATAAATGGTTAATTGCCATATACCCATTACATTTCCACCATTCCACTTACCATTTCTTTATCTCCCACTCAAATTCCACTTCTCTTCCCTTTCTTTCTTTATTTCTTTCATTGTCTTCTTCTTCCTCTCCATTCTCCTATAAATAGCAGCCTCATTCTTCTCTTCAAAACACACCCCAATGGGGAGGGACAAACCCTCCTCTTTCTCTTCCCATCTCACATCATATTTTCCATTCTCTAGTATTTAGGGTTTTCAAGACTTCAAGGAGGAGGAGAAGGCGTCTACACCATCACCACCAGCCCCTATTCAACATCACCATCCCCATCATCACCTTGTCTTCACGGCTTGGATTACTTGTGGTCAAGGATTCAAGATGTGGCTTCAAGATCTTCATGCTATTCATACGGTGTAATTCGACCTTAATCTTTAATTACTCTTTTTGAGTTCCTCTTTGTTGCTTGATTATTCTTTGTATTAGTTAACATGACATGATTTATATAATTTCCAGCCTATATTTATGAGTTTATTTAATTGTTGGATCCTAATTAATTAGTTCTTCTAGTAGCTTATGTGACTCCGTTTATTTGATTCTATTTTAGTAGATAACTTTTATATGTTTTTGTTTTAAGGTTGCAAACTTAAGATGATTGCATATAATTGGTGCTAGAATTAGGGTTTTAATTCTAATTCACAAGTAGTAAAGGCTTTGGAAAGAGGTCGGAATGAAATAAGAAGGATCACGGATAGATGGGCGGTCCCACTAGGTCGTGCACTTTAATTAACAACTCTTCTTTTATGCGTTTGACATGTTTTGATTAGCTACCTTTGCATGTTTGATTGATTAATCTAGGTGCGGTCGCTTAGGTTAATTTTCATGAAAGAGGTTTTATTTGGGGAATGATAATTGGCGGTCCAGCATTCCACATATGTTAATTTCGGTTTCATGGCTAGGGAACTTGGTTAATTTTCGGTCCAATAATTGGTAAACTTGTATACTTGTGGCTGAACTTTATATACTTTGTGTTTCATCCCATCATATTTTATTTATTCTTTGTAATTTAATTAATTAATTTCATTCAATTTATTTCTTAAACCCCCTTTTTACTTTGTACATATGTATATATTTATACTTTATACTTGTTAATAATAATTCTTTATTTTATTTAATTCTTTGTGACAATTTTTGTTAGGTACACCCTTTGATCTCCGTTGTGAACGATACCCTACTATGCACTATACTACTACCGATAGGGATTTTTTAAATTGATGCTCCTTTTGGGCGTGTCAAGGATGAGCCTCGACTAATGTTGGCATGAGGCTCCGCACATCCCTTCGCAAGTCATCCATGTCGATTGAATCATCGGACAAGACAAGAAGAGGCTCCGAGGAACAACTTCGAATCTTGATCGATGCACATCCGGGTGCGGAACGGGACCTCCACTTTGGGGACCGGGGAGAAATGCCGCTGTGAAGAGCATCGATGAGTTTCAGGTTCTGCTCTTGAAGCTCCTCATTCTTACTCATCAGCTCCTCGTTTCTTCTTATTAGATCGGCATAAATCTGCTCCTCTAACGGGATACCGTGCTTATCATGAAATCTCCTTCCCCAGTTGTAGACCTTATTTTCAGTTAACCCGAGTTCTATAGCAAACCTTGCTCTGTGCAGTTTGAGTGGGTGAGGATTCACCGTGTAGAACTCGGTCAACGCATCATTTTGGTCCTTGGTGAATCTCGTCCTCGGGCCTCTCGTACGCTTCTCGGAAGGTCCAGCAACAGCAACAATAGGTGGATCAGCAGCCTGGATTGGTGCTTGTGGTTCTGGTTCGGTTCTGGCACATCCGGCATGCTAGCATTAACAGTATCTAGAATGCTTGGTGGAATGATTTCATCTAAGCCTTCAAAGAAATCACTCTCTGGAGGACTAGAATGAAACAACTCACTGAAAGAATTCACTCTTTTGGCCATTTCTAGGTTGGGAGGGAGGATAGCTTTCTGGAAAAATAACTAAGAACAACGAAGAACAAGTGAAGAACAATATGAACAAACGAGAGAAAATTTAGAGAGACTAAAAGGGAACTAAGTGAAAATGAATGGAATGAAGCACATAGACACAAACCAAGGGAAAGGAACAGACGCACGTACACACACGTGCCATAGACACAGATCCGCAAATTGCGGATCGAGCGACGAAAGTCGCAAAGGCTACAGTTGACACGCATGCGGATTATTAAACAAATCGGCCGACGCAAAAGTCGTCCGTCGGCCCAATCAAATTTTTTTTTCATTTTTTATTTTTTTAATTTTTTTTAATTATCGTGCCGACGCGAAAGTCGCGGGACGGTCCAATAAGAATTTTTCTTTTTATTTAACTAAATCTTTACGCGAAAGTCGTAAAGTGAACAGTGAAAACGCGTAGCACACGCGCTAACGGTTGCCGACACTTTAAACGGGCCTGGGCCATCGGAATGGTCTGGGCCTTAAAGTGGGCCTGGCCGCGTAGAGAACGGGCCATTATTGGTGAGCTTAAACTAATGGGCCTAAAAACGAACAGGCCCGACACACTAAATGGGCTTGGGTTACGGGTTTCGGGCTTCGGGAATGACACGGGCCCAATGGGCCAAATTTTTTATTTTTATTTTTATTTTTCTTTTCGAAACCTAAAACCCTAACCAATCACACAAACGGGCCTAAGGCCCAATAACAAACAAACAACAAGCCCAAAAATAAAACAAACAGTAATTATAAATAGTAAAAATAAATAATTACAAACAGTAAAACAAAACAAGCACTCTTTTTTTTTATATACAATTACAAATTTTCTATTTTTTTTTTTTATTTTTTTATTTTTAAAAAAAAAAAATTACGAGAGTGAGAAGAAAACTTACCTTTTTACTCCCGAGGAAACCGAAAATCACCAACAAGACATCAACCTCAAGGTTTTTCAACCTTGACTTCCAAAACGTATGCTCCGATGTATGTGGTAGAATTTCTGATAACCCGGATTATTCCCTATACAAAATAAAAAAGTTAGTAATCAATTTACAAAATAAAAACAAAATATTTACAAAGTTAAAAATGTGTCACAAATTATCTATACAAAATGAATAAATAAAATTTCCTATGTCTAAGTATATTTTATTTACACAATACACTTAAGTACGGGAACAGAGGACTTCAATGTGCAATGGGACTGAAACAGCTACCCATCTTAAAGTCATGTTTGATCCAATATACCTAAAGTGTACAAAAACATTTTCTTTTGCCTCAATATAGTTGAAAAAAAATGAAAGTTGATTCCAAGCGGTAACTCAAGGTGGACTTACGGCCTAGGTGCAATGCCTTGACTTAAATGACTTTCCGTGTTTTCAGAAGGCGAATGGCCAGATCATATGAGAATAAGCGAGGGGCAGGATTCATTTGGTGGACTACGGAGGCAAGCCCCTATCGACTTTCGTCTGTCTATAGTCCTCTGAATCCAAAACCTGTCACCTAGGGTCTCGACCTAGACACCATCCATGTGCCCCTTACTCAGTTGAGAAAGCACTTAAGTGTTCGACAATTCTCCAAGTGTTAATAAAGGCCGCCCTCAACCTCAAATAACCTTACGGTAAAAATGAAGGGTTTAGGCCAATATTAACAAAAGGACCTTACCTATTTCCGTTCAAGTTACAACTTACAACAACAAAAAATAATCAACTATATAAAAGACACCTAAATAAATTACTAAGTGTAACAAAATATGAACAAGTATTAAAAACAAGTAATAACAACAACTATTCACAAGTATTATAGACAAGTAATATAAACAAGTAATATGAACAGTTAAAAAATAGTAAAATTATAAACAATAAAAAGTAAACAGTAATTATATACAAGTAATAAAAACAGTAATAATTACAAAAAATTATAAACAGTATTCACAAAAAAAATATTAGGTTAGGAACATTTTCAATCCACGTCGACGGCGCCAAAAATTGACACGCCCAAAAGGAGCATCAATTTAAAAAAACCCTATCGGTAGTATAGTGGTGTAAGTAGGGTATCGTTCACAACGGAGATCAAAGGGTGTACCTAACAAAAAATGTCACAAAGAATTAAATAAAATAAAGAATTATTATTAACAAGTATAAAGTATAAATATATACATATGTACAAAGTAAAAGGGGAATTGAGAGATAAATTGAATGAAATAAATTAATTAAATTACAAAGAATAAATAAAATATGATGATGAAACACAAAGTATATAAAGTTCAGCCACATATACACAAGTTTACCAATCATTAGACCGAAAATTAACCAAGTTCCCTAGCCATGAAACCGAAACTAACATATGTGGAATGCCCACACGGGTTATCATTCCCCAAATAAAACCTCTTCTACGAAAATTAACCTAGTGAACGCTCATCTAGATTAAACAATTAAACATGCAAAGGTGATCAATCAATAACATATCTAACGCATAGGAGAAGAGTTGTTAATTAAAGTGCGCGACCTAGCGAACGCTCGTCTATCCGCGATCCTTCTTATTTTGATTCCGACCCGTTTGATAAGCCTTTACTACTTGTGAATTAGAATTAAAACCCTAATTCTAGCACCAATTACATGCAATCATCTTAAGTTTCGAACCTTAAAACAAGAACACATAAAAGATTCAATAAAACCGAATCAAATAAACGGAGTCACATAAGCTGCTAGAAGAACTAATTAATTAGGATCTAACAATCAAATAAACTCATAAATATAGGCTGAAAATTATATAAATCATGTCATGTTAACTAGTACAAAGAATAAACAAGCAACAAAGAGGAACTCAAAAAGAGTAATTAAAGAATAAGTTGAAGTACACCATATGGAAAGTAGGAAGAACTCGAAGATCACAAACTCTTAAATCCTCACGCGAGTAACTCAAAAGCCGAGATTCCCAAGGTGATGATGATGGTGGTGATGATGGTTGATGGCTGGTGGTAATGGTGTAAACAGCTCCCCTCCTCCTTGAAGACTTGAAAACCCTAAATACTAGAGAATGGAAAATATGATGTGAGATGGAGAAGAGAAAGAGGAGGGTTTGTCCCTCCCCATTGGGGTGTGTATTGGTGAATTGGTGTTGTGAAGCCCTCTATTTATAGGAGAATGGAGAGGAATAAGAAGACAATGAAAGAAATAAAGAAAGAAAGGGAATATAAGTGGAATGTGAATGGGAGATAAAGAAATGGTAAGTGGTGGTGGAAATGTAGTCATATGGCAATTAACCAATTATTTAGGTAAAAGAAAACAAACACTAATGGTATGGAGAGAAAGAAACAAAGATAGTTAGGTGAGATGGGTGGAAATATGGGGGTGAGTGGAGCATTGAGAATAAAGGAAAAGGAAAGAAATAAAAAGCAGACAGCACTGAGCAGTGCGCACTTGGAGTGGAATTCTGGACGTATGGACGGTTGGATGATTCTGAAATTTTAATGCCGAACACTTAACATCCACATGAAACGTGTATCAAAATTACAGCTAGATCTGACGGTGCAATTGAGAGATATGGGCTTCGAAAGTTGACTGATCTGCACAGGCAGATTGTCCGAAAATCTGGGCTTGGGCCTTTCCTCATGCTTTGTGAACCTGGGCCTTCCTTCATGGGTTTGGGCCTTCCATCTTGGGTTTGGGCCCCCTTCTTGGGCCTCATGGCAGACCACCTCTTAATGGGCCTCGCAAAAGCCCATTAGACTTCGTTTCTGCACATGTTCACATTAATACATCATTTTGGACTCAAATATGGAAACTAAGCTAAAATAGCAAAGTTACAATTAAATCATAGCCAAATAGTAGGGAAAACACATTAAAAACGTCACACTTTGTGCTCCTATCAAACCACCACTCACGGAGGCGCAACCACCACACGCGGTGGTGAAACATATTTTAAATCTCCATTTTATTTTCCCTTGTTTATATTTTAGATTTATTTATATTTATTTTTATTCTATTTTAGTTTTTATTTTATAATTATTCCTTCTGTTATTTTATTTATTTCTTTTGTTTTATAATTAATTAATTTAATTTCTTTTTATTATTTTATTTGTTTTTCTTTCTTTTTGTGTTTGTTGCAGCCCATGTTCACGGTTCTTCTCTCCCTCTTCTCCAGCCGGCAGCATCTCCAGCTAATCTTCCACCATCATCACCAACCCATCCCTCCATTCCAATTTGAATTCAAATTCCATGAGCTCCCACGGATCACTGCTATTTCTCCTCTTTAAATACAGAGTCCATATTTCCATTTTCCTTGGCCGGGGCTTCTCCCCGCGCCACCAACTCTTCCCCATCTCTTTCTCCCCCTCCATATTTCTCTGGCGTCCGTGTAGCTCTCCCAGCTGCCTTCTCCCTCTCTCTGGTTACTCTCTATTCTGAAATCAACTCTCTGTGTTCTCAAGCCTCCGTGTGCAGGAGCTCCTCTCCTGTGCCTTCTGCTCTCACCCTCATTTCTCTGGTTACTCACTGCTCTCTGGTGGGCTACAATGTAGCGTCAATTTAAAAAAAACCCTATCGGTAGTAGTATAGTGCATAGTAGGGTATCGTTCACAACGGAGATCAAAGGGTGTACCTAACAAAAAATGTCACAAAGAATTAAATAAAATAAAGAATTATTATTAACAAGTATAAAGAATATATACATATGTACAAAGTAAAAGGGGGTATAAGAGATAAATTGAATGAAATAAATTAATTAATATTACAAAGAATGAATTAAATAAGATGGGATGAAACACAAAGTATATAAAGTTCAGCCACAAGTATACAAGTTTACCAATTATTGGACCGAAAATTAACCAAGTTCCCTAGCCATGAAACCGAAATTAACATATGTGAAATGCTGGACCGCCAATTATCATTCCCCAAATAAAACCACTTTCATGAAAATTAACCTAAGCGACCGCACCTAGATTAATCAATCAAACATGCAAAGGTAGCTAATCAAAACATGTCCAACGCATAAAAGAAGAGTTGTTAATTAAAGTGCACGACCTAGTGGGACCACCCATCTATCCGTGATCCTTCTTATTTCATTCCGACCTCTTTCCAAAGCCTTTACTACTTGTGAATTAGAATTAAAACCCTAATTCTAGCACCAATTATATGCAATCATCTTAAGTTTGCAACCTTAAAACAAAAACATATAAAAGTTATCTACTAAAATAGAATCAAATAAACGGAGTCACATAAGCTACTAGAAGAACTAATTAATTAGGATCAAACAATTAAATAAACCCATAAACAAAGGCTGAAAATTATATAAATCATGTCATGTTAACTAATACAAAGGATAAACAAGCAACAAAGAGGCATAAATTTAAAGGCTAAGTCGAAATACACCGTATGAATAGCATGAAGATCTTGAAGCCACATCTTGAATCCTTGACCACAAGTAATCCAAGCTGTGAAGACAAGGTGGTGATGGTGATGGTGTAGACGCCTTCTCCTCCTCCTTGAAGTCTTGAAAACCCTAAATACTAGAGAATGGAAAATGAGAAATGAGAAGAGAAAGAGGAGAGTTTGTCCCTCCCCATTGGGGTGTGTTTGAAGAGAAGAATTAGGCTGCTATTTATAGGAGAATGGAGAGGAAGAAGAAGACAATGCAAGAAATAAAGAAAGAAAGGGAAGAGAAGTGGAATTTAAGTGGGAGATAAAGAAATGGTAAATGGCATGGTGGAAATGTAATGGGTTGCAATTAACCATTTATTTAGGTAAAAGAAATCAAACACTAATGGTGTGGGTAGAAAGAAGAGGAAAGAATATAGGGGTGAGTGGAGCATTGAAAATAAAAGAAGAGGAAAGAAATAAAAAGCAGGCAGCACTGAGCTATTCCCACTTAGAACGGAATAATGCACGTTTGAACGGTTGGATGGTTCTCAAATTTTAATACAGAATATCTAACACGCACATGCAGCGTGTATCAAAATTACAGCTAGATCTGACGGTGCAATTGAGAGATATGGGCCTCGCAAGTTGACCTATCTGCACAGGCAGATTGTCCGAAAATCTGGGCTTGGGCCATTCCTCATGCTTTGTGAACCTGGGCCTTCCTTCATGGATTTGGGCCTCCTCTTAATGGGCTTGGGCCTTCTTTCTTGGACTTGGGCCTTCCTTCTTGGGCCACATGGCAGACCACCTCTTAATGGGCCTCGCAAAATCCCATTAGACTTCGTAAATTTCCGAGCTCCGATTTTCTGCATGTATTCACATTTATACATCATTTAGGGACTCAAATATGGAAACTAAGCAAAAATAGCAAAGTTACAATTAAATCATACCCAAATAGTAGGGAAAACACATTAAAAACGTCACACTTTGTGCTCCTATCAAATTCCCCCACACTTAGCTACTGCTAGTCCCTTAGCAACACAAAACTTAAAACAAAACAACACAAAACAGAAAAAGGAAACACAACACAGATTATCTTTCCAACCATAACCCTCAGCGAGTTCAGAATAGTTATAATCAACAGAATAAAAATTATATACCAAGGCTAAAGAATTTGCTAAGCATTTAACATGTACATCTCATTCATGCTCGGGTGAAGTGTGTGAAAACCAAGTATACAATCAATCTCATGCAATCCAATAGGCACATCGAAACAACATTAACCACTAAAGCTCACAATGATCACTAAATATTTCCGCTCAGTGTTTAGGGTTAAGTGTTTACTCTCATAACAATTGCACAAGTAATGTTCCCATAAGCTTGCTCATTAACCAACTCTCTACAATTAATCCACAACTCATTAGATCATAAGCACTTTCAGGTGAAACAGGGACAAAAGGATGAATGGTAAATGGTGAATGGTAAATGGTAAATGAAAGGACTCGAAATGGAAAATGTTTCACATGTTTGCAAGACAAATCAACGACTTTGAAACTCATATCTATGCTAAACCCGAAACAACTCTTATTTTCCTCCAACCTTTTATTGAAGATAAAAACAATATAATAACTCTATTTTTGGAATTTCTCTTTTTGACATTTTTTTTTTCTTTCTTTTCTATTTTTTTTTTCTTTGAGGAATTTATTCCTTCTTTTTATTTCTGATTTTTTTTTCTTTCTTTGAACAAATACAACAAAATAAAGTACACCCCCACACTTGCCTTTTGGTATACTACCATACAAATCAAAACCCGAAGCATAAAAACATAAGAAGTCACTATCATCGTCTTGCAAACACAATAAAACAAAGGTGAGATGGTGTGGGTGAACAAAAGAAACGGCTAATGAGTGTTTAGTTCAAAAGGGTATCCTAAAGTTCGTGTTTAGATGGATGGTGAATACTTTGGCCATGGTGCTCAACTAATGCCTTAATCATTTCTAATTCATTACAGATTAACAAAATGTTTCAAGTGGTCTCTGAGCAAGTTCTAATTTCAAAACTCATGAATTGTGCACACATGAAGAACGAGTAAATGTATGAAACATGCATACATGTGAATATATAATAGGCTCAAATCTCACATTTTCTGGGTATGCATGACAATGTATGTTTAAATGTGCTTCTCGGATTGCAATCAATTAATCGAAACAGGTTATGTGAATATGGAAATTCGAGCAATCACAAGTTATGCAAATTAAATCCAAAGCAAACTACACATAGCCTTGACATATAATAAACATTCTCCTAATCACAACAATTTAAACTTAATTCATCATCGGAATTGGAAAGAACAAAGCACAAAACAAACAATAACACACAAAACAGAAGCAAATATTTTTGTCATTTTTGATTTTTTTTGATTTTTTTTTATTACATTTTTTTTTTGATATATCTCAAATAAACAAACAAGCACTTTCTAAGACTCGATAGCTCCAAAGCCAGTGCGAAACAAACGAGCTTACAAAACGATTTTTTTTTTCTTCAATGTTTTTTATTAGGGTAACAATACGTGACCACAGTGACTTACTAAGTGCAATGGTAGGTTCAACGCTACCAAGGGAGTAAGTATGATCTAGTCGATATATTGTTACCGTAGAAAACGAAAACAAATAAATTATTTTTTTGAATTTTTTCAATTTTTCAAATTTTTTCTTTTCTTTTTAATAAACCTTCCCCCCACACTTGAATTAAACATTGTCCTCAATGTTAGACAGATATTTCACGAAAATGAATAATTCAAGCATGATTATTGAATTTAAATACACAAATAGAAATAAACACACAAACATAAATCAACAGAAGTAAACACACAACATTTATACAACAGATAAGTTATAGAAAAACTCCCCCTTGAAGATCATTAAGCTCCTCCCGAAGCAAGTCACCAACAGTCACAAACAAGGCTAGCAGGGCCTTGCATCCAACGTTTGCTCCTTAATTGACTGCGGCTCTGATCCGTTGAAGTGTGTCCTGGACAAGGGTTGTTGCCGACTCCACGGCAGACTTGGCTGATGTAGCCTTCACTGAGATCTGGAACACCATAGTTAGTAGTGTTCCATCAAGAATAGCTCCGGATACGTTTGGCAGAATGGAGAAGCCTGAAGACATAAGCGGAAATGGCTCCGGTTGAACTCCACATAACAAACACTGGAGAATGGAATGGTTAATCGGCGCATAAATCACAGACGACCCCGTTGCATCGGTGCAACACTCCTGAAGAATGAGGAAGTCGTTGTGACTATCTATGGCGAGCACCGAAATCTGGTTCCGCGGGTCAAGACCGATGGTGAAATTCGCTAGCACACGTACAGAGCTGTCCATGGACATACTATCCCACATTGGTCTAGTCTGAACGTCTTTGAGGAACTCAAAGATCCTGGTGTGATGGGAAAGATGCACCACAGAACAACCAGCAGTACGATTGACTCCAGGGGGCTTGCTCGGATCACCCCTTCTCTTGTTGGTCCTGACCTCCATTCGAGTGTCTCTTGTTCGGTTTGAACAAGTCCAGTGGTGGTATGTGGAGTTGCTGATATCGTTGAAGAAACAGATTGTCATCTGTTTTGCCATTTCCGCCAAGCCTCTTCTTCCTTCAAGAGAAATAATCGAGTCACCGGGTGAAGAGTGGATACCTGTGGCGCACATGTAGCGCTCGGCTTGTCGTTGGAGGGTTGAGATCCAACGCTTTGCACCAAAAGCGAACCCTGAATGAACAAAAGGTTCGAAACTGGCCTTCATTTCCTTCTCGCGTACATCCACGTGCTCCACCCAAGTGACCAAGGAAGATCCATTATGAAGATCACGTATCAGGCATCCGGAGGGGCGTTTTCGGCAAATCGATCTCACGGAAGGCTTCGGATTTGTGCGCAATTCATCCACGGAGACATCCACAACGACCCAACTTCCATCCAGTTGTTGGTGAGAATACCGAACAAACTGGACTTCACGAGTTGAAACGAGATGAGATGGCACCAGAAACTCGGCCGACATAACTTGCTTCTGCTCCTCGTAGCCATCTTCGTTCTTGGAGGATAGGATCTCCAACGTCCGGGCGTTTGTGATCATGCTACGAAGACGGGCAACCATCGACCAACATCCATTAAGATCCGAACGATGGTGGTCGGATAAAGGTGAATGGTTGCCGAGTGTCTCGACGATTCGGCTTTGAAGTACGGAGCGAGGTTCAGCTCGTTGAAACACTCGCAAGTACTCGGCCCTATGAAGAGTCTCGGGATGAATAGACGTGTCGGGAGTCGGTGAAGTTATCCACAAAGGAAAACCGGCAGTGGCCATGAGCAGGAGCTCGTCTTTGGCCTTGCGGGCGATATCCGAGATCAAGTCGGTGTGGACTCCGACAAGATCATGAGCAGGTGCGGGAAGAGTATCAGATGGCAAAGGTACGGATGGGCGCTCGATAAATGTAGGCATGAGGCTCCGCACATCCCGTCTCAAGTGGTCCATGTCGATGGAATCGTCGGACAACTCGAGAATAGGCTCTTGTTGTTGAGGAACAACTTCGAGCCTTCGCCTAGGCACATCTGAGTGCGGAACAGGACCTCCGCAATTGGGACAGATGCCGCTGTGGAGAGCATCGACGAGTCGTTGATTCTGCATTTGAAGCTCCTCATTCTTGCTCACCAGCTGATCGTTTCTTCGCTCTAACTCGGCAATACGTTGCTCAGACGTCAGGATACCGAATTTCTTCCTATTTCTCGACCCCCAATAATAGACTTGGTCCTCCTCTAGTCCGATTTTCGGACCAAATCTTTCTCGTTGTGGCTTGGTGGGGTGAGAATACACCGCAAAGAAAGCCGCCGGTGCATCTCTCCGAGCTTTGGTGTATTTGGTCCTCGGAAGTCTCCTATAGACGGGGAGCGGCTTCCGGCTCGGGCGGGTGGATCAGCAACCGGGATTGGTGCTTGGGGTAGTGGTTGTGGCTCGGTCGGCATGCTAGCATCGGCGCTATTGAGCATGCTCGGTGGAATTATTTCAGCCAGACCTTCAAAGATTGGGTTCTCTGAAGGACCTGCCTGAAACAAATCACTGAAAGAATTAACTCTTTTGGCCATTTCTGGGTTGGGAAGGAGGAAAGCTTCTGGGATTTGGGAGGTTTTCTGGGAAAAACGGAAGAACACGAAGAACAGATGAAGAACAACGGGAGAAAATGAGAGAGAATGAGAGAGAGTCTAAGGGAAATGCGTGAAATGACCTAACGAAACTAACGCAAACAGAAGGGAAGGGAAGGAACGGAATGGACGGACGCGTGTCCAAAGTCGAAGACAAAGATCCGTAAATCACGGATCGAGCGACGAAAGTCGCAAAGGGAATAGTGGAACGCGCGCACGATTTATTAAACAAATCGGCCGACACAAAAGTCGTGCGTCGGCCCAATCACATTTTTTTCTGATTTTCGATTTTTTATTTTTTTATTTTTATTTTTTTAATACTTTACGAAAAGTCGTAAAGTGAACAGTGAAAATGCGTGTGAAACACGCGCAAAGGTTGCCGACACTTTAAACGGGCTTGGGCCATCGAAATGGTCTGGGCCTTAAAGTGGGCCTGGGCCAAAGAAATCTTCGGCCCATTATTGGTGGGCTTAACTAATGGGCCTAAAAACGAACAGGCCCGACACACTAATGGGCTTGGGTTATGGATTTTTGGGCTTCGTGAATGACACGAGCCCAATGGGCTAAATTTTTTATTTTTTTATTTTTTATTTTTTTTATTTCGAAACCTAAAACTCTAACCAATCACACAAACAAATGGGCCTAAGGCCCAATAACAAATAACTATAACAAGCCCGAAAATAAAACACACATTAACAGTAAAAATAAATAATTACAAATAATAAAACAAACAAACACTCTTTTTTTTATTATTTACAATTACAAATTTTTTTATTTTTTTATTTTTTAAATAAATAACGAGAGTTAAAAGAAAACTTACCTTTTTACACCCGAGGAAACCGAAAATCACCAACAAGACATCAACCTCAAGGTTTTTCAACCTTGACTTCCTAAACGTATGCTCCGATGTATGTGGTAAAATTTCCGATAAACCCGGATTATTTCCTATACAAAATAAAAAGGTTAGTAATAAATTTACAAAATAAAAACAAAATATTTACAAAGTTAAAAATATGTCACAAATTATCTATACAAAATGAATGAATAAATTTTCCTATGTCTATGTATATTTTATTTACACAATACACTTAAGTACGGGAACAGAGGACTTCAATGTGCAATGGGACTGAAACAGCTACCCATCTTAAAGTCATGTTTGATCCAATATACCTAAAGTGTACAAAAACAGTTTCTTTTGCCTGAATATAGTTGAAAAAAAATGAAAGTTGATTCCAAGCGGTAACTCAAGGTGGACTTACGGCCTAGGTGCAATGCCTTGACTTAAATGACTTTCCGTGTTTTCAGAAGGCGAATGGCCAGATCACAAGAGATAAGCGAGAGGCAGGATTCATTTAGTGGACTAGTCCTCTGAATCCAATTTTACAAACCCGTCACCCAGGGTCTCGATCATATCTAGACACCATTCATGTGCCCCTTACTCAGTTGAGAAAACACTTAAGTGTTCGACAATTCTCCAAGTGTTAATAAAGGCCGCCCTCAACCTCAAATAACCTTACGGTAAAAATGAAGGGTTTAGGCCAATATTAACAAAAGGACCTTACCTATTTCCGTTCAAGTTACAACTTACAACAACAAAAAATAATCAACTATATAAAAGACACCTAAATAAATTACTAAGTGTAACAAAATATGAACAAGTATTAAAAACAAGTAATAACAACAACTATTCACAAGTAATATAGACAAGTAATATAAACAAGTAATATGAACAGTTAAAAAAAATAGTAAAATTATAAACAATAAAAAGTAAACAGTAATTATATACAAGTAATAAAAACAGTAATAATTACAAAAAATTATAAACAGTATTCACAAAAAAAAATATTAGGTTAGGAACATTTTCAATCCACGTCGACGGCGCCAAAAATTGGTGGGCTACAATGTAGCGTCAATTTAAAAAAAACCCTATCGGTAGTAGTATAGTGCATAGTAGGGTATCGTTCACAACGGAGATCAAAGGGTGTACCTAACAAAAAATGTCACAAAGAATTAAATAAAATAAAGAATTATTATTAACAAGTATAAAGAATATATACATATGTACAAAGTAAAAGGGGGTATAAGAGATAAATTGAATGAAATAAATTAATTAATATTACAAAGAATGAATTAAATAAGATGGGATGAAACACAAAGTATATAAAGTTCAGCCACAAGTATACAAGTTTACCAATTATTGGACCGAAAATTAACCAAGTTCCCTAGCCATGAAACCGAAATTAACATATGTGAAATGCTGGACCGCCAATTATCATTCCCCAAATAAAACCACTTTCATGAAAATTAACCTAAGCGACCGCACCTAGATTAATCAATCAAACATGCAAAGGTAGCTAATCAAAACATGTCCAACGCATAAAAGAAGAGTTGTTAATTAAAGTGCACGACCTAGTGGGACCACCCATCTATCCGTGATCCTTCTTATTTCATTCCGACCTCTTTCCAAAGCCTTTACTACTTGTGAATTAGAATTAAAACCCTAATTCTAGCACCAATTATATGCAATCATCTTAAGTTTGCAACCTTAAAACAAAAACATATAAAAGTTATCTACTAAAATAGAATCAAATAAACGGAGTCACATAAGCTACTAGAAGAACTAATTAATTAGGATCAAACAATTAAATAAACCCATAAACAAAGGCTGAAAATTATATAAATCATGTCATGTTAACTAATACAAAGGATAAACAAGCAACAAAGAGGCATAAATTTAAAGGCTAAGTCGAAATACACCGTATGAATAGCATGAAGATCTTGAAGCCACATCTTGAATCCTTGACCACAAGTAATCCAAGCTGTGAAGACAAGGTGGTGATGGTGATGGTGATGTTGAATAGGGGCTGGTGGTGATGGTGTAGACGCCTTCTCCTCCTCCTTGAAGTCTTGAAAACCCTAAATACTAGAGAATGGAAAATGAGAAATGAGAAGAGAAAGAGGAGGGTTTGTCCCTCCCCATTGGGGTGTGTTTGAAGAGAAGAATGAGGCTGCTATTTATAGGAGAATGGAGAGGAAGAAGAAGACAATGCAAGAAATAAAGAAAGAAAGGGAAGAGAAGTGGAATTTAAGTGGGAGATAAAGAAATGGTAAATGGCATGGTGGAAATGTAATGGGTTGCAATTAACCATTTATTTAGGTAAAAGAAATCAAACACTAATGGTGTGGGTAGAAAGAAGAGGAAAGAATATAGGGGTGAGTGGAGCATTGAAAATAAAAGAAGAGGAAAGAAATAAAAAGCAGGCAGCACTGAGCTATTCCCACTTAGAACGGAATAATGCACGTTTGAACGGTTGGATGGTTCTCAAATTTTAATACAGAATATCTAACACGCACATGCAGCGTGTATCAAAATTACAGCTAGATCTGACGGTGCAATTGAGAGATATGGGCCTCGCAAGTTGACCTATCTGCACAGGCAGATTGTCCGAAAATCTGGGCTTGGGGCTTTCCTCATGCTTTGTGAACTTGGGCCTTCCTTCATGGATTTGGGCCTTCCTTCATGGACTTGGGCCTTCTTTCTTGGACTTGGGCCTTCCTTCTTGGGCCACATGGCAGACCACCTCTTAATGGGCCTCGCAAAATCCCATTAGACTTCGTAAATTTCCGAGCTCCGATTTTCTGCATGTATTCACATTTATACATCATTTAGGGACTCAAATATGGAAACTAAGCAGAAATAGCAAAGTTACAATTAAATCATACCCAAATAGTAGGGAAAACACATTAAAAACGTCACACTTTGTGCTCCTATCACTCTCTCTATTCTCTGTCTGCAAAAAATCAATCAATCTCTCCTCCCTTCTCTCCGTTGCTATCTAAGCCCTATTTCTTCCCTGGCTACTCACAAAAACTCACGGCATAATCAATCACCAACACCGCTCCCCCTTCTTTCCCTCTGTTACTCATTCAATTAATCACGGCAGCTCCTCTGCCCAACCTCAATCACCATTCATTACCTGCAAATTCACAGTTCAATTCACCATAATCACACTCACTCTCTCTATTCTATTTTGCAGAAATCAATCACCATGGCAGTTCCTCGAGCCCGTGCTCACCAAATCTGCCGCCCACCGTCGTCGATCCAAGGTGAGCTTCGAACCCAATCCGCCACCGCCATCCCTCTCCGCTCAATTCATTCACAGCCCAGCCGTGCTCTCCTCGGCGTTCACCATCTCACCGTCGCTCAGCCCAGCCATCACTGCCGACGAGCCCGTGCTCACTGTTTTCACCGAGCCCAATCAGCCCACTGCCCACAGATCACGCCGCCACTTGGAATTGCCGCCGCCGCCGCTGTTCACGCCGCAAAGCTCATAGCCGCATCTCTGCTCACCGCCGCACGAGCCCGTGCTCGCCAAGACCCGTGTCTCTCTCGCTCTCACAGCCGGTGATCCCATTTGCCCAGCCACGCCGTGCCCAGAAGATTTTCCCCAACGCACCCAAGCAAAATCCCGGGCTCGTGCTCACAGCCCCAACCTTGCCGTCAATCTTTCTTCTTCCCGGCGATTGCATCTACGTCGACCCGGCTCTCGGATCACCCAATCGTTGAGCCAGCACCTCCGCCATCTCCAAGCTCACCGCGCCACATCAAATCCGACATGCCCAGGCCGCCGCTGTTGCTGTTCTCTTCAGCCCAATCACACCGGCGCCGTAATCGTCTCACCGCTACCTAGGCTGCGTCGGCGTCCCCGTGTTCCAATCACCACATCACCGACGCCACTGCCGTCGACAACAAATGAAAGAAGAAGATGGTGATGAGAGAAGAATCGTGCTGATCTGCAGAAAAGAAAGAGAAAGAATAAGGGAATTAGTCACGTTGAAAAGTCAACAAACAGCCAAGGGAGAATTAAGCCACGGGCTGGTCAAAGTCAATCTGATTTCCTTATTGGGCTTTCAAGCCCTCAAAGCCCAATGGCCCAAGTCCATCTGCTAAGGACACCCGAGCTCCCGAGCCTTCACGAAAATCACGGCGAATCCGATAAGATCCTTCGCCGGAAATTAAATGAGCAATTCTTTTCTCTCAAACTCAATTTAATTTTATGTTGTGTGATTTATTTGATTTATTTGTATTTTGAATATTTGTTTAATTTGAATATTTGTGTGTTTAATTCTATTATTGAAAAACCCAAAAATATGTTATTTGATTAATTTGTGTGTTAGTTTAAATTGTTAGTTCAATTTATATTGTTCTTGTTTTATTTTATTTTCAAAGATATTAAAAATCCAAAAACATTTTCCTTTATTTATTTATTGTTTTCAAAAGAATTTCAAAAACCCAAAAAGAATACTTTTGTATATATTGTACATTTTTGTAAATAGAAACAATATAGTTTAATTAATTTTGTGACATTAGAAAAGTAAATAAACAATCCTCTGTGGGAAAAACCTTTACTTCCCATTATACTATTCAACGACAAATTGTTAGGAAGTTTAGGTAATAATTAATGACGTCGGTTTTACCGCATATCATCCATCCAATAGCAGTCTTATGCTCCTTAAGCACACTCACCAAACGTTGCTCTTGAGTATATGTAAGTGCAGATGACACAATGACGGGCAACGTTTCATTTTCCCCTAAGTAGGCATACTTCAAATAATCCGGTAGGGGCTTGAGTTCAAGCACGGGTGCCTTAATCACAGAGGGAACAACCTTGTTAGTAGATAAGGGAATGGACAATGGAGGAATGTACTTACCTAAATAAGGCGTGGCCTCAAGAGAGAACACATTGTCCATAACCTTAGCATCACAAGTTTCCAAAAGCTCCTCCAAAGGGATGCTTACGCCACTTTCAGTATAGCCTATTCCTTGTTCAAGTGTTGCGGCTAAAGTATCCTCCTTCATAATGTCAAGCATTTCCTGCGCAAGAGTGTCCAACACATCAATAGAAAAACAATTATGAACATCAAGTGGATACCTCATTGCTTCAAATATGTTGAAGCCAATCACATCACCATCAAACTCCATTGTTAATGCTCCGGCGTACACATCGATTTTAGTCCTAGCCGTGCTCATGAATGGCCGGCCTAGCAATAGTGGCGTGGAACTTATGGGAGATTTCTCCATCTCGAGGACATAGAAATCAGCCGGAAAGATCAAATGGTTCACCTGCACAAGCACATCTTCCAACATACCCTTAGGGTAGACATTAGATCTATCAGCTAGTTGGATAATGACATTATCAGGTTTGAGTTCCCCTAATCCCAAAGTAACATACACAGAATAAGGCATCAAGTTAATTGAAGCACCTAAGTCTAGCATGGCATTCGAAAATTTAGAGTTACCAATTTGGCAAGGAATGGTGAAACTTCCGGGATCCGAACACTTGGTAGGCAATTTCTTTTGTAGCATGGCCGAGACATTCTTACTTACCTTGACTACCTCCTTTTGTCGAGTCTTCCTCCTTGTGGTGCAAAGCTCCTTGAGGAACTTAGCATACTTAGGCATTTGTTCAATAGCTTCCAAAAGAGGGAGATTGAGTTGAACCTTCTTAAACGTCTCCAAGATGGCTTGGTCACTCTCATCTCTCTTAGACCTATCAAATCTGTGTGGAAAGGGCAAGGGAGGAGAAGGAGGGTTAGTCTTAACAGAATTTGACAAGTTAGGAGTCATACCTTTCTTTTCCATTGATGGTGCCGCAATTTCTTCTGCCTTGGATGTGGCGGGGGTCTACTTCCAAAGGTAGGGCTGGTGCTATGTCCTTAGCATTCCTCTTCTTTAGTGCTCGAGGCTGCCCTTCAAATTCCCCTCCACTCCTAGTGATTACAACTGAAGCACTTTCGAAATTTCCCTTAGGATTAGGGATTGTTGCACTAGGAAGTTTCCCATTCTCATGTATCTTGCTCATAAAGCCCACCACTTGGTCCATTTGCTTTTTAAGCTCAGCTATCTCCTTTCCTTGATTCTGTTGACCTTGCACTAATGCTTGAGTAGAATTTGTTAAAGCTTCAAACATCTTATCATAATTAGCATTAGAACTAGAATTAGGAGTAGAAGAAAAGTTTTGAGGAACCTGAGGCTTCGGAAGGAAGCCTTGCGGACGGTTTGCATTCCCTTGTGGGGCTTGTTGAGCTTGATCATTGTTGGACCATTTGAAATTGGGGTGATCCCTCCATCCGGGGTTATAAGTATTCGAATAAGGGTCATACCTAGGACGTTGGGGACCTCCTTGGTATCCTCCTTGATATCCTCCAATTGCATTGGCAGATTCCCATCCACCATTCTCAATTAGTTGAGGACATTGATCCGAGTGATGCCCTTGAATAGAGCATACCCCACAAGCTTGAGATACTCCTCCTCCTTTGTTCACTTGAAGTACCTGAGACAACAAAGTAGACATTTTATTTACCTTTGATTAGAGGTAAAACCGCGATCATTAATTATTACCTAAATTCCTAACAATTGTCGTTGTAAAGTATAATGGGAAATAAAGGTTTTTCCCACAGAAGATTGTTATATTTACTTTTTAATGTCACAATAAATTAAATTAAATAAAGAATTAATATTAACAAGTATAAAGAATAAAGAATATATATATATACAAAATTAAATGAACTATACAGTATTGTTTCTATTTACAAAAATATACATTATATACAAAAGTTTTTTTGGGGGTTTTGATAATTTTGAAAACAATAAAAGGAAATATTTTTGGATTTTTATTATTTTTGAAAACAAGAAAAACACACACAAATATTGTTTTGAAGATTAACCAACTCCCTAGCCATGAATCCGAAATTAACATATGTAAGATGCTGGACCACCATACATCTCCCAAATAAAACCTCACTATGAAAATTAACCCCGAGACCACCCTGACAGGCTAAACAATTAAACATGCAAAGGTAATTAATCTAAACATGTCTAACGCATAGAAGAAGAGTTGCTAATTCAAGTGCACGACCTAGCGGGACCGCCCAACTATCCGTGATCCTTATTATTTAGTTTTAACATTAAAGATAAAACCAAACAAACAAAATTCACATAAGCTGCTAGAAAAATCAATTAACTTCAATCCAACAATTATTACACAAAATAGAAAATAAAACAAACAATAACATTTCCCAAAATTATTCACGAATAGTTAATTAATTAAACAAAAATAAATTATAATAAATAAACGAGTTTGGGAAAAATGTTACTGTTGTGTCCATGAAAATGGACACTGTCTGGCAGGCGAAGGTGGCAGACTCAGCTATAGTAGATCGTAACTGTAATGCAATTTGGATGTGGCGGGTGCAGAGAGCAATTGGACCATTGGGCTTGGGCTTTTGGGCTTGGGCTTTTGGGCTTGGAGGCCCAAATCAGAAAGTGTTGACCGGTCTTCTTCCTTCATCTGCTTTGACTTGTTGACTTATTCAACGCGGCTTATTCTTCATCTTCAGCTCTTCTCTAATAATCATCTTCTTTCTATTCTCATCTCTTATCTGTTTTCTTTTCTTTTCATCTTAATTCTTTTCTGCAGATAAGAGAGAACTGCCGGTGGCGGAATAGCAGAGGTGCTGGGCTAGAGCATGACGGTGACGGAAAGTCACGGCCGGCGTGCTGGGAACTGGAAGCGGCAGAGGCGGCGTCGACGAGCTGGGCTTAGAGAACAGCGGGAAGAATAGCAGCGGCATCGATTGGTGATGCCGTGATTTCTGGGCAGATTGGACTGGGCCTTAATGATCGATGCCGGAGAGAGATGGAGCGACCGGTGATCAGAATGGCTAGCGACGAGGCTATTGAACGGTGTCGGCGCCGGTGTTGTAGAGGGCTGCTGCAATTGATGAGCTGCATCGTCAATTGAGCTGGGCTCAAGTTCTTGGATTTGCAGCGGCGTCGGCGTTGGTGAGCTCATGGGTGCAGAGAGAATGAGCACGGAGGAGGCCAGATTGAAGACGACGCCGGACTGGGCTCGGCGAGAGAGCAGCTACGATGGGCTCTGCAAATCTGAGCAGAGGCATCGATGGCAGTAGCATTGAGTAACCAAGGGAGCATGGGCTT
Organism: Rubus idaeus; assembly: GCA_030142095.1. Classification (NCBI taxonomy): domain Eukaryota; kingdom Viridiplantae; phylum Streptophyta; class Magnoliopsida; order Rosales; family Rosaceae; genus Rubus; species Rubus idaeus. The sequence continues at coordinate 13,461,265 of CM057966.1, read as the reverse complement.
GTGATGTTTCCAATCCTGCAAAACAAAAACATAATTAGATTGATATTGTAGAGTAATTGCAGAATTGAAATTGCTATGGTTGAATTGATGGTGAATTTAAATTGCAGGTGTAGCTGTGATAGTGAACAGGAAACGGTGAGGTGCGGCTTTGAGAATGAGCACGGGCTCATCTTGGCAGTGGGCTTCTAGACCTGCAAAACAAGAACAGAGAACGTAACCTGCAAAAGAGAAAGAAGATTAATTGGTTTGTGATTTGATTGCAGGAGCTTGTTGGCTTAAATAGGGAAAGGAAATGGGAAGCAGCCAAGGGGAAGGAGGAGGTGGAATGGTTGGTGCAATGGACTGTAGTGGTGGTGGGATTTTGGTGGAGGCAGTAGGTGAAGATGCTGCCGGCAGTGGAGGAGGTTGGTGAAGGAAGAAGCCAAAGGTGGAGGGAATAGTGGACTCGGTGGTGGAGAAGAATCAAACAAAAGAAATAACAAAAAGAATAAAAAGAAATAATTGTAAAATAAAACAAAACAAAAATAAAACAAATACAAAATAAAAATAAATAAATAGGTAAACAAACAAATAAAAATAAAATCAAAAGTAAATAAAAATAATAAATATAAACATAAAAATAAATATAAACATGGGAAAATAAAATGGAGATTTGAATTCTGTTTCGCCACCGCGTGTGGTGGTTGCGCCGCCTTATTTGGTGGTTCGCCGACAAAATTGTCGGGATTCGGAACGGTTCCCGAAATCTTCGTACAATATTTTATTCCACAAATGAAAGTCACGGTTGACTTTCCGATTTACGCTGAAAATCTCCAAAATTCACCTTTGTGTTGAATTTAGCATTTTTCTCATATTTTCCCTAAAAACACAAAAACAAATATTAAACGGACAAATAAGCTTTCGAAATAGCAAAATCCAGTAATTAAAAGCACTTTGTGAACGTATTTTACGTTCACATCACACCCCTACACTTGAACTATTGCTAGTCCTCTAGCAAACACAGAACAAAACATCACAAAACAGAAAGGGAAACACAAAACAGATGGTCTTTCCAACCATAATCCTCAGCGAGTTCGAAAGAATTATAATCAAGAGAATACAAATTATATACCAAGGTTAAAGAATTTGCTAAGCATTTAATATGTACATCTTATTTATGCTCGGGTGAAGTGTGTGAAAACCGAATATACAATTAATGTCAAGCAATCCAATAGGCACATATGAACAACATTAACCACTAAAGCTCACAAGATTCACTAAATATTTCCGCTCAGTGTTTAGGGTTAAGTGTTTACTCTCAAAACAATTACACAAGTAGTGTTCCCATATGCTTGCTCATTAACCAACTCTCTACAATTAATCCACAACTCATTAGATCATAAGGGCTTTTTAGGTGAAACAGGGACAAAAGGGTGAATGGTAAATGGTGAATGGTCAATGAAGTGAAAGGACTCGACATGAAAAATGTTTTACATGTTTGCAAGACAAGTCAACGACTTTGAAACTCATACCTATGCTATACCCGAAACAACTCTTATTTTCCTCCAACCTTTTATTGAAAATAAAAACAATACAATAACTCTATTTTTGGAATTTTTCTTTCTTTTTTTTTTTTTTTTTTTTTTTTTCTATTTTTTTTTCTTTGAGGAATTTATTCCTTCTTTTTATTTCTGATTTTTTTTTTCTTTCTTTGAACAAATACAACAAAATAAATACACCCCCACACTTGCCTTTTGGTATACCATACATATCAAAACCCGAAGCATAAGAACACAAGAAGTCAGTATCATTGCCTTGCAAACACAAATAAAACAAGGGTGAAATGATATGGGTGAACAAAAGAAACGGCTAATGAGTGATCAGTTCAAAAGGGGATTCCTAAAGTTCGTGTTTAAATGGATGGTGAATATTTTGGCCATGGTGCTCAACTAATGCCTTACTCATTTCTAATTCATCACAGATTAATAAAACGTTTCAAGTGGTCTCTGAGCAAGTTCTAGGTTCAAAAACTCATGAATTGTGCACACATGAAGAACGAGTAAATGTATGAAATATGCATACATGTGAATATACAATAGGCTCAAATCCTCACATTTTCTGGGTATGCATGACAATGTATGTTTAAATGTGCTTCTCGGATTGCAATCAATTAATCGAAACAGGTTATGTGAACATGGAATTTCGAGCAATCACAAGTTATGCATATTAAATTCAAAGCAAACTACACAAAGCCTTGGCATATAATCAACATTCTCCTAATCACAACAGATTAAACTCAATTCATCATCGGAATTGGAAAGAACAAAACACAAAACACACAAATAAACACACAAACAGAAGCAATTATTTTTGTAATTTTTGATTTTTTTGATTTTTTTTTTCTTTTTCAATTTACGTAACAATACGTGACCACAGTGACTTACTTAGTGCAATGGTAGGTTCAACGCTACCAAGGGAGTAAGTATGATTTAGTCGATATACCGTTACAGTAGAAAACAAAAACAAGTAAATTAGTTTTTTGAATTTTTCAAATTTTTCAAATTTTTTCTTTTCTTTTCTTTTCAATAAATCTTCCCCCCACACTTGAATTAAACATTGTCCTCAATGTTAGACAGATATTTCACAAAAATGAATAATTCAAGCATGATTATTGAATTAAAACACACAAACTAAAATAAACCGAAGTAAACACACAAACAGAAAAAAAACACAAAACAATTAACTAAATGAAAAGGGAAACAGAAAGACTCCCCTTTGAAGATCGTTAAGCTCCTCCCGAAGCAAGTCACCAACAGTCACAAACAAGGCTAGCAGGGCCTTGCATCCAACGTTTGCTCCTTAATTGACTGCGGCTCTGATCCTTTGAAGTGTATCCTGGACAAGGGTAGTTGCCGACTCCACGGCAGACTTGGCTGATGTAGCCCTCACTGAGATCTGGAACACTATAGTCAGCAGTGTTCCATCAAGTACAGCTCCGGATACGTTAGGCAGAATGGAGAAGCCTGAAGACATAAGCGGAAATGGCTCCGGTTGAACTCCACATAGCAAACACTGGAAAATGGAATGGTTAATCGGCGCGTATATCACAGACGACCCCGTTGCATCGGTGCAACACTCCTGAAGGATGAGGAAGTCGTTGTGACTATCTATGGCGAGCACCGAAATCTGGTTCCGCGGGTCAAGACCGATGGAAAAGTTTGCTAGCACACGCACCGAGCTGTCCATCGACATGCTATCCCACATTGGTCTAGTCTGAACGTCTTTGAGGAACTCAAAGATCCTAGTGTGATGAGATAGATGAACGACGGAACAACCAGCAGTACGATTGACTCCAGGGGGCTTGCTCGGATCTCCCCTGCGCTTGTTGGTCCTGACCTCCATTCGAGTGTCCCTTGTTCGGTTTGAACAAGTCCAGTGGTGGTACGTGGAGTTGCTGATATCGTTGAAGAAACAGATCGTCATCTGTTTTGCCATTTCCGCCAAGCCTCTTCTTCCTTCAAGAGAAATAATCGAGTCACCGGGTGAAGAGTGGATACCTGTGGCGCACATGTAGCGCTCGGCTTGTCGTTGGAGTGTTGAGATCCAACGCTTTGCACCAAAAGCGAACCCTGAATGAACAAAAGGTTCGAAACTGGCCTTCATCTCTTTCTCGCGTACATCCACGTGCTCCACCCAAGTAACTAAGGAAGATCCATTATGCAAATCACGTATCAGGCATCCGGAGGGGCGTTTTCGGCAAATCGATCTCACGGAAGGCTTTGGATTGGAACGCAATTCATCCACGGAGACATCCACGACGACCCAACTTCCATCCAGTTGCTGGTGAGAGTACCGAACGAACTGGACTTCACGAGTTGAAACGAGGTGAGATGGCACCAGAAACTCGGCCGACATAACCTGCATATGCTCCTCGTAGCCTTCTTCGTTGCTGGAGGATAGGATCTCCAACGTCTTGGCGTTTGTGATCATGCTACAGAAGACTGGCAACCATCGACCAACATCCATTAGAGATTTGAACGATGGTGGTCGGATAAAGATGGATGGTTGCCGAGTGTCTCGACGATTCGGCTTTGAAGTACGGAGCAGGTTCAGCTCGTTGAAACACTCGCAAGTACTCGGCCCTATGAAGGGTCTCGGGATGAATAGACGTGTCGGGAGTCGGTGAAGTTATCCACAAAGGAAATCCAGCAGTGGCCATGAGCAAGAGCTCGTGTTTGGCCTTACGGACGATATCCGAGATCAAGTCGGTGTGGACTCCGACAAGATCATGAGCAGGTGCGGGAAGGGTGTCAGATGGCAAAGGTATGGATGGGCGATCGATAAGTGTAGGCATGAGGCTCCGCACATCCCGTCTCAAGTGGTCCATGTCGATGGAATCATCGGACAACTCGAGAAGAGGCTCTTGTTGTGGAGGAACAACTTCGAGCCTTCGCCTAGGCACATCTGAGTGCGGAACAGGACCTCCGCAATTGGGACAGATGCCGCTGTGGAGAGCATCGACGAGTTTTTGATTCTGCATTTGAAGCTCCTCGTTTTTGCTCACCAGCTGATCGTTTCTTTTCTCTAGCTCGGCAATACGCTGCTCGGAAGACTGGATACCGAACTTCTTCCTATTTCTCGACCCCCAATAGTAGACTTGGTCCTCCTCAAGTCCGATTTTCGGACCAAATCGTTCTCGTTGTGGCTTGGTGGGGTGAGAATACACCGCAAAGAAAGCCGCAAGTGCATCTCTCTGAGCTTTGCTGTACTTCGACCTCGGAAGTCTCCTATAGACAGGAGCGGCTTCCAGCTCAATAGGTGGATCAGCAACCAAGATTGGTGCTTGGGGTAGTGGTTGCGGTTGTGGTTGTGGCTGGGTCGGCATGCTAGCATCGGCGCTATTGAGCATGCTCGGTGGAATTATTTCATCCAGGCCTTCAAAGATTTGACTCCCTGAAGGACCTGCCTGAAACAAATCGCTGAAAGAATTCACTCTCTTGGCCATTTGTGGGTTGGGGATGGAGGAAAGCTTCTCTGGGTTTGGGAGATTTTCTGGGAAAAACTCAAGAACACGAAGAACACACGAGAGAGAAAACGAGAGAGAGAGTGAGAGAGACTAAGGGAAAACGCGTGAAATGACCTAAGGCACTAACGCAAATCGAAGGGAAGGGAAACGAACGGACGGACGCGTGTCCAAAGTCGAGGACAGAGATCCGTAAATCACGGATCAAACGATGAAAGTCGCAAAGGGAATAGTGGAACGCGCGCACGATTTATTAAACAATTCGGCCGACGCAAAAGTCGTGCGTCGGCCCAATCAAAATTTTTTCATTTTCATTTTTTATTTTTTTATTTTTATTTTTTAATACTTTACGAAAAGTCGTAAAGTGAACAGTGAAAACGCGTAGCACACGCGCTTGCCGACACTTTAAACGGGCTTGGGCCATCGGAATGGTCTGGGCCTTAAAGTGGGCCTGGGCCAAAGAAATCTCCGGCCCATTATTGGTGGGCTTAAACTAATGGGCCTAAAAACGAACAGGCCCGACACACTAATGGGCTTGGGTTACGGGTTTTGGGCTTCGTGAATGACACGAGCCCAATGGGCTAAAATTTTTTTTTTTTTTTTTTATTTTTTATTTTTATTTTACGAAACCAAAAACCCTAACCAATCACACAAACGAATGGGCCTAAGGCCCAATAACAAATAACAAACAAACAAGCCCAAAACAAATAAACAGTAATTATAAAAAGTGAAAATAAATATTTACAAAACAGTAAAACAAACAAACACACTTTTTTTTTTTTTACAATTACAAATTTTCTATTTTTTTATTATTTTTTTATTTTTTTTTTTTAAATCAAATAAATAACGAGAGTGAAAAGAAAACTTACCTTTTTACACCCGAGGAAACCGAAAATCACCAACAAGACATCAACCTCAAGGTTTTTCAACCTTGACTTCCTAAACGTATGCTCCGATGTATGTGGTATAATTTCCGATAAACCCGGATTATTTCCTATACAAAATAAAAAGGTTAGTAATAAATTTACAAAATAAAAACAAAATATTTACAAAGTTAAAAATGTGTCACAAATTATCTATACAAAATGAATGAATAAAATTTCTTATGTCTAAGTATATTTTATGTCTACGTATATTCCTATGTCTACGTATATTCCTATGTCTACGTATATTTTATTTACACAAAAATATTTTCTTTTGCCTGAATATAGTTGAAAAAAAATGAAAGTTGATTCCAAGCGGTAACTCAAGGTGGACTTACGGCCTAGGTGCAATGCCTTGACTTAAATGACTTTCCGTGTTTTCAGAAGGCGAATGGCCAGATCACAAGAGATAAGCGAGAGGCAGGATTCATTTAGTGGACAAGTCCTCTGAATCCAATTTTACAAACCCGTCACCCAGAGTCTTGATCATATCTAGACACCATTCATGTGCCCCTTACTCAGTTGAGAAAGCACTTAAGTGTTCGACAATTCTCCAAGTGTTAATAAAGGCCGCCCTCAACCTCAAATAACCTTACGGTAAAAATGAAGGGTTTAGGCCAATATTAATAAAAGGACCTTACCTAATCCGTTCAAGTTACAACTTACAACAACAAAAAAATAATCAACTATATAAAAGACACCTAAATATAATTACTAAGTGTAAAAAAAAATAAACAAGTAGAATCAAGTGAGTATAAATAAAATTAACAAGTATTATTTACAAATAGTAAAAAGTCAATAGTCAATAGTAAAAAGTCAATAGTCAATAGTAAAAAGTCAATAGTCAATAGTAAAAAGTCAATAGTAAAAACAATCCCCGGCGAGCCGGCGCCAAAATGATTTGAGGTAAAACCGCGATCATTAATTATTACCTAAATTCCTAACAATTGTCGTTGTAAAGTATAATGGGAAATAAAGGTTTTTCCCACAGAAGATTGTTATATTTACTTTTTAATGTCACAATAAATTAAATTAAATAAAGAATTAATATTAACAAGTATAAAGAATAAAGAATATATATATATACAAAATTAAATGAACTATACAGTATTGTTTCTATTTACAAAAATATACATTATATACAAAAGTTTTTTTGGGGGTTTTGATAATTTTGAAAACAATAAAAGGAAATATTTTTGGATTTTTATTATTTTTGAAAACAAGAAAAACACACACAAATATTGTTTTGAAGATTAACCAACTCCCTAGCCATGAATCCGAAATTAACATATGTAAGATGCTGGACCACCATACATCTCCCAAATAAAACCTCACTATGAAAATTAACCCCGAGACCACCCCGATCAGCTAAACAATTAAACATGCAAAGGTAATTAATCTAAACATGTCTAACGCATAGAAGAAGAGTTGCTAATTCAAGTGCACGACCTAGCGGGACCGCCCAACTATCCGTGATCCTTATTATTTAGTTTTAACATTAAAGATAAAACCAAACAAACAAAATTCACATAAGCTGCTAGAAAAATCAATTAACTTCAATCCAACAATTATTACACAAAATAGAAAATAAAACAAACAATAACATTTCCCAAAATTATTCACGAATAGTTAATTAATTAAACAAAAATAAATTATAATAAATAAACGAGTTTGGGAAAAATGTTACTGTTGTGTCCATGAAAATGGACACTGTCCGGTGAGCGAAGGTGGCGGACTCGGCTATAGTAGATCGTAACTTGTAATGCAATTTGGATGTGGCGGGTGCGAGAGAGCAATTGGACCATTGGGCTTGGGCTTTTGGGCTTGGGCTTTTGGGCTTGGAGGCCCAAATCAGAAAGTGTTGACCGGTCTTCTTCCTTCATCTGCTTTGACTTGTTGACTTATTCAACGCGGCTTATTCTTCATCTTCAGCTCTTCTCTAATAATCATCTTCTTTCTATTCTCATCTCTTATCTGTTTTCTTTTCTTTTCATCTTAATTCTTTTCTGCAGATAAGAGAGAACTGCCGGTGGCGGAATAGCAGAGGTGCTGGGCTAGAGCATGACGGTGACGGAAAGTCACGGCCGGCGTCTTGGGAACTGGAAGCGGCAGAGGCGGCGTCGACGAGCCGGGCTTAGAGAACAGCGGGAAGAATAGCAGCGGCATCGATTGGTGATGCCGTGATTTCTGGGCAGATTGGACTGGGCCTTAATGATCGATGCCGGAGAGAGATGGAGCGACCGGTGATCGGAATGGCTAGCGACGAGGCTATTGAACGGTGTCGGCGCCGGTGTTGTAGAGGCTGCTGCAATCGATGATGAGCTGCATCGTCAATCGAGCCGGGCTCGAGTTCTTGGATTTGCAGCGGCGTCGGCGTTGGTGAGCTCGTGGGTGCAGAGAGAATGAGCACGGAGGAGGCCAGATTGAAGACGACGCCGGACCGGGCTCGGCGAGAGAGCAGCTACGATGGGCTCTGCAAATCTGAGCAGAGGCATCGATGGCAGTAGCATTGAGTAACCAAGGGAGCATGGGCTTGTGATGTTTCCAATCCTGCAAAACAAAAACATAATTAGATTGATATTGTAGAGTAATTGCAGAATTGAAATTGCTATGGTTGAATTGATGGTGAATTTAAATTGCAGGTGTAGCTGTGATAGTGAACAGGAAACGGTGAGGTGCGGCTTTGAGAATGAGCACGGGCTCATCTTGGCAGTGGGCTTCTAGACCTGCAAAACAAGAACAGAGAACGTAACCTGCAAAAGAGAAAGAAGATTAATTGGTTTGTGATTTGATTGCAGGAGCTTGTTGGCTTAAATAGGGAAAGGAAATGGGGAAGCAGCCAAGGGGAAGGAGGAGGTGGAATGGTTGGTGCAATGGACTGTAGTGGTGGTGGGATTTTGGTGGAGGCGGTAGGTGAAGATGCTGCCGGCAGTGGAGGAGGTTGGTGAAGGAAGAAGCCAAAGGTGGAGGGAATAGTGGACTCGGTGGTGGAGAAGAATCAAACAAAAGAAATAACAAAAAGAATAAAAAGAAATAATTGTAAAATAAAACAAAACAAAAATAAAACAAATACAAAATAAAAATAAATAAATAGGTAAACAAACAAATAAAAATAAAATCAAAAGTAAATAAAAATAATAAATATAAACATAAAAATAAATATAAACATGGGAAAATAAAATGGAGATTTGAATTCTGTTTCGCCACCGCGTGTGGTGGTTGCGCCGCCTTATTTGGTGGTTCGCCGACAAAATTGTCGGGATTCGGAACGGTTCCCGAAATCTTCGTACAATATTTTATTCCACAAATGAAAGTCACGGTTGACTTTCCGATTTACGCTGAAAATCTCCAAAATTCACCTTTGTGTTGAATTTAGCATTTTTCTCATATTTTCCCTAAAAACACAAAAACAAATATTAAACGGACAAATAAGCTTTCGAAATAGCAAAATCCAGTAATTAAAAGCACTTTGTGAACGTATTTTACGTTCACATCAACCTTGTCCTCTAAAGTAGAGTGAGAGGTTACCTCATTAACTCTCCTAGATGAGGAGAGTGCCCCTTCATATTGTTGGTAGTTGAGAGCACGGTTTGCAAGTAACTCCTTAGCCATTGTAGGAGTTTTATCCATGAAAGACCCATCGGCCGCCGCATCCAAAAGACTACGTTCTAAGGGAAGAAGTCCCTCATAAAAGTAAGTGAGAAGGCTCTCTTCCTTCATTCCATGTGAAGGACATGACGCAACAAGGCTTTTGAACCTCTCATAATAAGCGCAGAACGTTTCATCCACAGCTTGTTGAATTCCAGTTATTTGTTTCCTCAAGATAGTGACCTTTGATGCCGGAAAGTACTTAGTGAGAAACTCACTCTTCAACTTATCCCAAGTGTTGACATGGCCGGCAGGGTAAGTCAAATAGCCATGTCTTTGCCCTATCATCAAGAGAAAATGGGAATGCCTTCATTTTGAGGATGTTGATATCCCCATTCTTAGGACACATGCTCCCACAAACAAACTGAAACTCCTTAAGATGCTTGTTGGGATCCTCGCTATTAAGCCCATGAAACTTGGGTAGGTGATGCAAGAACCCACTTTTCAATTCAAAGTCAGCTTCTTTTCCTTCAGCCGGTTCCGGATATGTGATGCAAAGCGGTATAACTTCTCCCTCAGTTCCGTTCGAAAGTTGCCTAATTGTTTCAGCCATTGGTAGTGCTTGATCTTCAGCAATGTTTTCTTCCTCAGGTATGTCTTCCTCCTCTTCTGAACAAGAACGTGAGGAGTTGTTACCTGAGTCTTCAGAGTAACTTTGTAGAAATGACTCTTTGCTTTCCCTTAACTTTTGGATCCGTTCTTGAATAGTAGAGAGTGGTGAGAGTTCAGATGTGGACATTCATTACTACCTAAACAAAAGTTTACAAAATTAGTACAAGGTTTACAAAATAAATACAAGATATATTATACAAGTATAAGTAATATGTATGAAAATAATCAATGAATGAAAATAATAAATGAAATTCCTATTTGTCTATATTAATTTTATTCACACAATTACATTTTCGTTTGTGCCCTCTACATAGTCAAAAACCAAGTTGATTCCAAACGGTAACCCAAGGTGGAACGTGCGGCCTAGGTGCAATGCCTAGACTTAAATGACTTTCCGTAGTTTCAGAAGGCGAATGGCCAGATCATATGAGAAATAAGCGAGGGGCAGGATTCATTTAGTGGTACTACGGAGGCAAGCCCCTATCGACTTTCGTCTGTCTATAGTCCTCTGAATCCAAAACCTGTCACCCAGGGTCTCGACCTAGACACCATCCATGTGCCCCTTACTCAGTTTGGAGAGCACTTAAGTGTTCGACAATTCTCCAAGTGTTAATAAAGGCCGCCCTCAACCTCAAGTGACCTTAACAAGGTACAAATGAAGGGTTTAGGCCAATATTAACAAAAGGACCTTACCTATTTCCGTTTCAAGTTACAACTCACAACAACTCAAATAATCAACCACATAAAGGACACCTAAATAAATTACTAAGTGTTACAAAATATCAGTAAGTATAAGTCACAATATTCACAAGTATAAAACGTCACAAGTATAAATGTTAGGCATATAAACGATTTTTTAGATCCCCGGCAACGGCGCCAAAATTGATATGCTAATAACATAGTATCAATTAAAACCCTATCGGTAGTATAGAATAAGTAGGGATCGTTCACAACGAAGATCGAGGGTGTACCTAACAAAGATTGTCACAAAGAATTATTAACAAGTATAAAGAATAAATATATACATATGTACAAAGTAAAGGGGATTTAAAGATTGATTTAATTAAACTAAGTATAGAAAACATTATGTACAAAATAAATAGGTGAAACATTAAGGTCACAACCCCAAAACCGTAGGGTACAAGTTATCATTCAATGATTCCAAAAACTATTAATTCTCTAAGTCATGTGATCAAAATTAACATTGTGAAACATTAGAAAGCTAATTATTTCCCAATTAAACCTTTCTCTGAAAATTAACCTAAGTGAAAGCACCTAGATCAATCAATTAAACATGCCATCATAGTCTAAAAAGTTAGCTAATCCAACCATGTTCAAAGCATCGAAAAGAATTGTTAATTCAAGTGCACAACCTAGCATGAATAAGTTCATCTAATTGCAATCCTTCTTTATTTGATTCTGACTTTTGTTCAAAGTCTTTACTACTTGTGAAATAGGTTTTGAAAACTATTAGGTGAATCCAAACCCTAATTCTAGCTTCAATTACATGTAAACATCATAAGTTTCGAACCCTATAACATAAACATATAAAAGATTTCTGTAAACTTGAATCAAATAAACAATCACACAAAAGCAACTTAGAAAACAAATAAGTTTCAAATCAAATATATAATAAACCCATAAACAATTCTGGAAATTATAAACTTAATGTTATGTTAACTAAAACAGAGAATTAACAAGCAACAAAGAGGAATAAATTAAAGGCTAAGTCGAAATACACCATATGGAATAGCATGAAGAGCTTGAGCCACGAACCCTTGAATCCTTGGAAGCAAGTAACTCAGATCCGTGAACAGCAAGGTGGTGATGAATATGGACGTCCTTGATGGTGATGGTGGTGATGGTGCAGCCGCCTAGACCTCCTCCTTGAAGACTTGGAAACCCTAGGTTTTAGAGAATGGAACCCAAGAACTCTTGTGGATGGTGTAGTTGCAGAAACTTTGAGAGTGTATGGAATGATATTCTTGGCTAGAAAGTGGTGAAGAATTGTGTTGAGAAGCCTCTCTATTTATAGGAGAGTGGAGAGGAAGAAGAAGACAATGAAAGAAATAAAGAAAGAAAGGGAAAAGAAGTGGAATGTGAGTGGGAGGTAAAGAAATGTTAAGTGACATGGTGGAGATGTGGTTATATTGAAATTAACCATTTATTTAACTAAAAGAAATCAAGCACTAATGTTGTGGGGAGAAAGCAACAAATATAGTGTGGTGACATGAATGACAATATGGGGGTGAGTGGAGCATTGAGAATAAAAGAAAAGGAAAGAATTAAAAATGAGACAGCACTGAGTTGTGTCCACTTAAAACCGAATATTTGACGTTTGAACGGTTGGATGATTCTGAAATTTGAATCCAGAATACCTAACACACGAATTCACATGGTATCAAAATTACAGCTGGATTCAACGGTTGACTTAGGAGATATGGGCCTCCAAAGTGGACTGATCTGCACAGGCAGAATGTCTGAAAATCTCCTAGCTTAATGGGCTTGTACCTTTCCTCATGCTTTGTGGACTTGGGCCTTCCTTCATGGATTTGGGCCTTCATCTTGGGCCTCACGGCAGCTCACCTCCTAATGGGCCTCGAAAAAGCCCATTAGACTTCGTAAAATTCCGAGCTCCGATTTTCCGTTCTGAGCTGAAATAGTAATCCTAGTTGCATTAGGATTCCTACTCCCTTTATGATTCCTGTCAGAGTCAGGAAAGAATTCAAATTAGGAAAGTTTCATAATATCTTCATTTTAATTCATTCTTTCAATTAAATCATCATTTAGGGACACAAAGGTAGAAACTAAGCTAAACAGCAAAGTTAACCAATAAAACGTAGCCAAATAGTAGGGAAAATAAATTAAAAACGTCACACTTTGTGCTCCTATCAGTATGCATGACAATGTATGTTTAAATGTGCTTCTCGGATTGCAATCAACTAATCGAAACAGGTTATGTGAACATGGAATTTCGAGCAATCACAAGTTATGCAGATTAAATCCAAAGCAAACTACACAAAACCTTAGCATATAATCAATATTTTCCAAATCATAATAATTAAACTCAATTCATCATCGGGATTGGAAAGAAAACAACACACATAACAGAAATAAACACACAAAAACACAAAACAGAAGCAAATATTTTTGTAATTTTTGATTTTTTTGATTTTTTATTTTTATTTTTCAATTTACGTAACAATACGTGACCACAGGGACTTACTAAGTGCAATGGTAGGTTCAACGCTACCAAGGGAGTAAGTATGATTTAGTCGATATACCGTTACAGTAGAAAACAAAAACAAGTAAATTATTTTTTTGAATTTTTCAATTTTTCAATTTTTTTATTAGGGTAACAATACGTGACCACAGTGACTTACTAAGTGCAATGGTAGGTTCAACGCTACCAAGGGAGTAAGTATGATTTAGTCGATATACCGTTACAGTAGAAAACAAAAACAAGTAAATTATTTTTTTGAATTTTTCAGTTTTTCAATTTTTTTATTAGGGTAACAATACGTGACCACAGTGACTTACTAAGTGCAATGGTAGGTTCAACGCTACCAAGGGAGTAAGTATGATTTAGTCGATATATTGTTACCGTAGAAAACGAAAACAAGTAAATTATTTTTTTGAATTTTTTCAATTTTTCAAATTTTTTCTTTTCTTTTTAATAAACCTTCCCCCCACACTTGAATTAAACATTGTCCTCAATGTTAGACAGATATTTCACAAAAATGAATAATTCAAGCATGATTATTGAATTTAAACACACAAACAGAAATAAACACACAAACATAAATCAACAGAAGTAAACACACAACATATATACAAATGAAAAAGATAGGTTAAAGAAAATCTCCCCCTTGAAGATCGTTAAGCTCCTCCCGAAGCAAGTCACCAACAGTCACAAACAAGGCTAGCAGGGCCTTGCATCCAACGTTTGCTCCTTAATTGACTGCGGCTCTGATCCTTTGAAGTGTGTCTTGGACGAGGGTAGTTGTCGACTCCACGGCAGACTTGGCTGATGTAGCCTTCACTGAGATCTGGAACACTATAGTCAGCAGTGTTCCGTCAAGTACAGCTCCGGATACGTTAGGCAGAATGGAGAAGCCGAGAAGACATAAGTGGAAATGGCTCCGGTTGAACTCCACATAACAAACACTTGGAGAATGGAATGGTTAATCGGTGCATAAATCACGGACGACCCCGTTGCATCGGTGCAACACTCCCGAAGAATAAGGAAGTCGTTGTGACTATCTATGGCGAGCACCGAGATCTGGTTCCGCGGGTCAAGACCGATGGTGAAATTTGCTAGCACACGCACCGAGCTGTCCATCGACATGCTATCCCACATTGGTCTAGTCCGAACGTCTTTGAGGAACTCAAAGATCCCGGTGTGATGAGATAGATGAACGACGGAACAACCAGCGGTACGATTGACTCCGGGGGGCTTCTTGGGATCACCCCTTCTCTTGTTGGTCCCGACCTCCATTCGAGTGTCCCTTGTTCGGTTCGAACAAGTCCGGTGGTGGTACGTGGAGTTGCGATATCGTTGAAGAAACGATCGTCATCTGTTTTGCCATTTCCGCAAGTCCTCTTCTTCCTTCAAGAGAAATAATCGAGTCACCGGGTGAAGAGTGGATACTGTGGCGCACATGTAGCGCTCGGCTTGTCGTTGGAGGGTTGAGATCCAACGCTTTGCACCAAAAGCGAACCCTGAATGAACAAAAGGTTCGAAACTGGCCTTCATCTCCTTTTCGCGTACATCCACGTGCTCCACCCAAGTGACCAAGGAAGAACCATTCTGCAAATCACGTATCAGGCATCCGGAGGGGCGTTTTCGGCAAATCGATCTCACGGAAGGCTTCGGATTGGAACGCAATTCATCCACGGAGACATCCACAACGACCCAACTTCCATCCAGTTGTTGGTGAGAGTACCGAACGAACTGCACTTCACGAGTTGAGACGATGTGAGATGGCACCAGTAACTCGGCCGACATCACTTGCTTCTGCTCCTCGTAGCCTTCTTCGTTGCTGGAGGATAGGATCTCCAACGTTTGGGCATTTGTAATCATGCTACAGAAGACTGGCAACCATCGACCAACATCCATTAAGATCTGAACGATGGTGGTCGGATAAAGGTGAATGGTTGCCGAGTGTCTCGACGATTCGGCTTTGAAGTACGGAGCAGGTTCAGCTCGTTGAAACACTCGCAAGTACTCGGCCCTATTAAGAGTCTCGGGATGAATAGAAGTGTCGGGAGTCGGTGAAGTTATCCACAAAGGAAATCCGGCAGTGGCCATGAGCAGGAGCTCGTCTTTGGCCTTGCGGGCGATATCCGAGATCAAGTCGGTGTGGCGCCAAAAATTGATAGGTCCAAAAGGGAGCATCAATTTAAAAAAACCCTATCGGTTGTATAGTGTAAGTAGGGTATCGTTCACAACGGAGATCAAAGGGTGTACCTAACAAAAAATGTCACAAAGAATTAAATAAAATAAAGAATTATTATTAACAAGTATAAAGTATAAATATATACATATGTACAAAGTAAAAAGGGGAATTGAGAGATAAATTGAATGAAATAAATTAATTAAATTACAAAGAATAAATGAAATATGATGATGAAACACAAAGTATATAAAGTTCAGCCACATATACACAAGTTTACCAATAATTAGACCGAAAATTAACCAAGTTCCCTAGCCATGAAACCGAAACTAACATATGTGGAATGCCCACACGGGTTATCATTCCCCAAATAAAACCTCTTCTATGAAAATTAACCTAGTGAACCCTCATCTAGATTAAACAATTAAACATGCAAAGGTGATCAATCAATAACATATCTAACGCATAGGAGAAGAGTTGTTAATTAAAGTGCGCGACCTAGCGAACGCTCGTCTATCCGCGATCCTTCTTATTTTGATTCCGACCCGTTTGATAAGCCTTTACTACTTGTGAATTAGAATTAAAACCCTAATTCTAGCACCAATTACATGCAATCATCTTAAGTTTCGAACCTTAAAACAAGAACACATAAAAGATTCAATAAAACCGAATCAAATAAACGGAGTCACATAAGCTGCTAGAAGAACTAATTAATTAGGATCTAACAATCAAATAAACTCATAAAATATAGGCTGAAAATTATAAACGTCATGTCATGTTAACTAGTACAAAGAATAAACAAGCAACAAAGAGAAACTCAAAAAGAGTAATTAAAGAATAAGTTGAAGTACACCATATGGAAAGTAGGAAGAACTCGAAGATCACAAACTCTTAAATCCTCACGCGAGTAACTCAAAAGCCGAGATTCCCAAGGTGATGATGATGGTGGTGATGATGGTTGATGGCTGGTGGTAATGGTGTAAACAGCTTCCCTCCTCCTTGAAGACTTGAAAACCCTAAATACTAGAGAATGGAAAATATGATGTGAGATGGAGAAGAGAAAGAGGAGGGTTTGTCCCTCCCCATTGGGGTGTAAATTGGTGAATTGGTGAAGAGAAATAGGCTCCTATTTATAGGAAAATGGAGAGGAAGAAGAAAACAATGGAAGAAATAAACAAAAGAAGGGAAAAGAAGTGGAATGTGAATGAGAGATAAAGAAATGGTAAGTGGTGGTGGAAATGGAATCATATGGCAATTAACCATTTATTTACCAAAAAGAAATTAAACACTAATGGTGTGGGCAGAAAGAAGAGGAAAGAATATAGGGGTGAGTGGAGCATTGAAAATAAAAGAAGAGGAAATAAATAAAAACGGACAGCACTGAGCAGTGCGCACTTAGAACGGAATCCTGCACGTTTCAACGGTTGGATGCTTCTGAAAGTTTATTTGGGAATAACTGACATCCATGTGCAGTGTGTACCAAAATTACAGCTAGATCTGACGGTGTAATTGAGAGATATGGGCCTCGCAACTTGACCTATCTGCACAGGCAGATTGTCCGAAAATCTGGGCTTGGGCCATTCCTCATGCTTTGTGAACCTGGGCCTTCCATCTTGGGTTTGGGCCTCCTTCTTGGGTTTGGGCCTTCCATCTTGGGCCTCATAGCAAACCACCTCTTAATGGGCCTCGCAAAAGCCCATTAGACTTCGTTTCTGCACATGTTCACATTAATACATCATTTTGGACTCAAATATGGAAACTAAGCTAAAATAGCAAAGTTACAATTAAATCATAGCCAAATAGTAGGGAAAACACATTAAAAACGTCACACTTTGTGCTCCTATCAGACTCCGACAAGATCATGAGCAGGTCCGGGAAGGGTATCAGATGGCAACGGTATGGATGGGCGCTCGACTAGGGTTGGCATGAGGCTCCGCACATCCCGTCTCAAGTGGTCCATATCGATCGAATCATCGGACAACTCAAGAAGAGGCTCTTGTTGTGGAGGAACAACTTCGAGCCTTCGCCTAGGCACATCTGAGTGCGGAACAGGACCTCCGCAATTGGGACAGATGCCGCTGTGGAGAGCATCGACGAGTCGTTGATTCTGCATTTGAAGCTCCTCGTTTTTGCTCACCAGCTCATCGTTTCTTCTTTCTAGCTCGGCAATACGCTGCTCAGACGTCTGGATACCGAACTTCTTCCTATTTCTCGACCCCCAATAGTAGACTTGGTCTTCTTCTAGTCCGATTTTTGGACCAAATCTTTCACGTTGTGGCTTGGTGGGGTGAGAATACACCGCAAAGAAAGCTGCTAGTGCATCTCTCTGAGCCTTGGTGTATTTCGTCCTCGGAAGTCTCCTATAGACAGGAGCGGCTTCCGGCTCGGCGGGTGGATCAACAACCAGGATTGGTGCTTGGGGTAGTGGCCGTGGTTGTGGTTGTGGTTGTGGCAGGGTCGGCATGCTAGCATCGGCGCTATTGAGCATGCTCGGTGGAATTATTTCAGCCAGACCTTCAAAGATTGGGTTCTCTGAAGGACCTGCCTGAAACAAATCACTGAAAGAATTCACTCGTTTGGCCATTTCTGGTTTGGGAAGGAGGAAAGCTTTTCTGGGTTTGGGAGGTTTTCTGGGAAAAACGGAAGAACACGAAGAACAGATGAAGAATAACGAGAGAAAATGAGAGAGAATGAGAGAGAAATTAAGGGAAACGTGTGAAATGCCTAAGGAAACTAGCGCAAACAGAAGGGAAGGGGAGAGGAGCGGACGCACGCACGCACACGTGCCACAGACACAGATCCGGAATTTCCGGATCGAGCAACGAAAGTCGCAACGAAAACGACCGCGTGCCACAAAAGTCGTAAAGACAATAGTGCACACGCGTCCGAAAATTATTAAACTAACTAATTTTTTTATTTATTATTCGGCCGACGACAAAGTCGTGTGTCAGCCCAATAACGATTTTTCAATTTTTTATTTTTTTTTATTTTGTTAATACTTTACGAAAAGTCGTAAAGTGAACAGTGAAAACACATGTGAAACACGCGCAAAGGTTGCCGACACTTTAAACGGGCTTGGGCCATCGAAATGGTTTGGGCCTTAAAGTGGGCCTGGGCCAAAGAAAACTCCGGCCCATTATTGGTGGGCTTAACTAATGGGCCTAAAAACGAAGAGGCCCGACACACTAATGGGCTTGGGTTACGGGTTTTGGGCTTCGTGAATGACACGAGCCCAATGGGCTAAATTTTTTTTTTTTTTTTTTTTTTTTTTTTTTTTTTCGAAACCTAAAACCCTAACCAATCACACAAACGGGCCTAAGGCCCAATAACAAACAAACTAACAAACAAGCCCAAAATAAACAGTAAATAGGAATAGTAAAAATAAATAATTACAAAACAATAAAACAAAAGCAAACACTCTTTTTTTTTTTATTTACAATTACAATTTTTTATTTTTTTTATTTATTATTATTTTTTTCTTATATTTTTTTTTTCTTTTTAAACAGAAAAATAACGAGAGTGAAAAGAAAACTTACCTTTTTACTCCCGAGGAAACCGAAAAAATCACCAACAAGACATCAACCTCAAGGTTTTTCAACCTTGACTTCCTAAACGTATGCTCCGATGTATGTGGTAAAATTTCCGATAAACCCGGATTATTTCCTATACAAAATAAAAAGTTAGTAATAAAATTTACAAAATAAAAACAAAATATTTACAAAATGAATAAATAAAATTTCCTATGTCTAAGTATATTTTATTTACAAGTAATGTTAAATTGTCCAAAATATAGTTAAAAACAAAGTTGATTCCAAGCGGTAATTCGAGGTGGACGTACGGCCTAGGTGCAATATCTTGACGTAAATGACTTTCCGTGTTTTCAGAAGGCGAATGGCCAGATCACAAGAGATAAGCGAGAGGCATGATTCATTTAGTGGACAAGTCCTCTGAATCCAATTTTACAAACCCGTCACCCAGAGTCTTGATCATATCTAGACACCATTCATGTGCCCCTTACTCAGTTGAGAAAGCACTTAAGTGTTCGACAATTCTCCAAGTGTTAATAAAGGCCGCCCTCAACCTCAAGTGACCTTACGGTACAAATGAAGGGTTTAGGCCAATATTAATAAAAGGACCTTACCTATTTCCGTTCAAATTACAACCTACAACAACTTAAATAATTAACAGTATTCAGGATACCTAAGTATAATTACTAAGTATGTGTAAAAAATATTTACAAGTAAAATTAGTAAGTATAAAATTAACAAGTATTATTTAGAAACAGTAAAAAGTCAACAGTAAAAAGTCAATAGTAAAAAGTCAATAGTAAAAACAATCCCCAGCGAGCCGGCGCCAAAATGATTTGATGGTTTTCACCGCGTTCATTAATTATTTACCTAAATTCCTAACAATTGTCGTTGTAAAGTATAATGGGAAATAAAGGTTTTTCCCACAGAAGATTGTTATATTTACTTTTTAATGTCACGAAAAATTAAATTAAATAAAGAATTATATTTACAAGTATAAAGAATTATATTTACAAGTATAAAGAATAAAGAATATATATATATACAAAATTAAATGAACTATACAGTGTTGTTTCTATTTACAAAAATATACATTATATACAAAAGTATTTTTGGGGGTTTTTGATAATTTTGAAAACAATAAAAGAAATATTTTTGGATTTTTATTATTTTTGAAAACAAGAAACACACACACAAATATTGTTTTGAAGATTAACCAACTCCCTAGCCATGAATCCGAAACTAACATATGTAAGATGCTGGACCACCATACATCTCCCAAATAAAACCTTACTATGAAAATTAACCCCGAGACCACCCTGACAGGCTAAACAATTAAACATGCAAAGGTAATTAATCTAAACATGTCTAACGCATAGAAGAAGAGTTGCTAATTCAAGTGCACGACCTAGCGGGACCGCCCAACTATCCGTGATCCTTATTATTTAGTTTTAACATTAAAGATAAAACCAAACAAACAAAATTCACATAAGCTGCTAGAAGAATCAATTAACTTCAATCCAACAATTATTACACAAAATAGAAAATAAAACAAATAGTAACAAATTATCCCAACATTTATTCACATTAATTAAAGTACGGAAAATAAAATTAAACAAAAATAAAATATAATAAATAAACGAGGGTTGGGAAAATGTTACTAATGTGTCCATGAAAATGGACACTGTCTGTGACACACGCCCGAAAGGAGCATCAATTTTAAAAAACCCTATCGGTAGTATAGTGTAAGTAGGGTATCGTTCACAACGGAGATCAAAGGGTGTACCTAACAAAAAATGTCACAAAGATTAAATAAAATAAAGAATTATTATTAACATGTATAAAGTATAAATATATACATATGTACAAAGTAAAAGGGGGGGATTGAGTGATAAATTGAATGAAATAAATAAATTAAATTACAAAGAATAAATTAAATAAGATGGGATGAAACATAAAGATGATGTGAACGTAAAATACGTTCATAAAGTGCTCTAAATACTTGGATGGATGCTATTCTGAAAGCTTATTTGTCGGTTTAATGTTTGTTTTCGTGTTTTCAGGGAAAATATGTGAAAAATGCTTATTTACACATAAAAGGTGAATTTTGGAGATTTACAGCGCAATATCGGAAAGTCAACCGTGACTTTTCGATTATCTGATGACACCGGTCATCATTCGGAAGTGGAATATAACATTGTACGAAGATTTCGAAAGACGTTTCGAATCCCGGAAATTTTGCCGGCGAACCACCACTCACGGAGGCGCAACCACCACACGCGGTGATAAAATCCATTTTAAATCTCCATTTTATTTTCCCATGTTTATTTATTTTAGTTTTCATTTCATTTAATTTCTTTTGTTTCTCTTTCTTTTGTTTTATTTTTATATTTTTGTTTATAATTATTTTGTTTGTTTTCATTATTTTTATTTTTATTCTTTCTTTTGTCAATTGCAGCTGCCATGTGATTTTGAAATGCAGCTCCATGTGAATTTGAATTCACACCCACCTTTGCTGATTCTCCACCACACCACCGCACTATTCTACAGATCACACTCCACCATTTACTGTTTCCACTTCCAGCAATCTTCTACAAATACCAAGCTATGCTTTCAGTTTTCTTTGGCCGGGGCTTCTCCCCGCGCCACCAACTCTTTCCCCATCTCTTTTTCCCCCTCCATATTTCTCTGGCGTCCGTGTAGCTCACCTAGCTGCCTTCTCTCCGGTTACTCACTCTCTGTCTTCAAAGCGTCCGTGTACGGGGAACCTCTCTGTGCCTTCTCTTCTCACCTCTCTGCAAACACAAAAGCTCTCCTCTTCCCCAATTCTTTCCAAAGCTATCTCAGCCCTTATTTCTCTTCTCATTCCTCTGATTACTCACTGCCATCGGTTACAAACACACTCTCTGTTCTTGTTCACATAAACACCACAGCTCCACCTCACGGCCTCCCTTCTTCTAATTAACAAAACTCTTCACTCATAGCTCCAATCCATCTGCAATTACACAAAATCATCCCAACCATCATCACCTTCACTTCACCACAATTCATCTGCAATTTCATTAATCAAAGTTCACAATCAATTAACAAAAGCATATTTAATGTTTAATGTTTAATTGCAGCTCACCGTGCCGTACTCCCATGGCAGTCCAACCCGTGCCGGCAGCCTTCACCGCACCTCACTGCCGTGAGCCTTCACCGGTCCTCTCATCAATCGTTTCCGCTGCCATCTTTGCCGACCCGGCCACCAACCCAGCTCGCGCAAATCACTCCGCTGCAATCACCGCGTTGCCACTCAAGCCCAGCACGCTACTGCCCTCTTCTCGCCGTGCCCAGCCACGCCCTTGCCCCGCGCCTTTGCCGTCGCCGCTGCCATTCATGTCCGAGCAGCGCTGCTGTTTTCTTTTCCGATCTGCCATTGCCGCTGCTTCCCTTTTGCTGCTGCACAAATCCAATCTGCCACGCCGGCGCCGCAATCGCCTCTCCGCTGCTGCTCTTGAACCCTCTCTCTTGCTCCACCGCACGATGAAAGAAAAAGAAATAACAGAAGATGAATAAGAGAGATGCACGGGCTGGAAGAGAAGATGAATTAAAGAGAGAAAAGGCTAGTTGAATAGTCAAACAATGGAGCTGCACGGGATTGAATAGAAGAGAAGAAAGAGTTGATAATTAAAAGTTGAAAAGTCAACAAAGTGGTGCTGATCCGTAAAAGAGAAAGAAGGGAAGACTACAAAGTCAATTTTCTTAATTGGGCCTTCAAGCCCATTGACCAAAAGTCAAGGCCCAAGCCCAATCTGCCAATTACACCCGAGCTCCCGAGCCTTCACGAAAATCATGGCGAATCCGATAAGATCCTTCGCCGGGATTTTAATGAGCATTTCTTTCTCTCAAACTCATTTTAATTTTAAGTTAATTTATTTTTGTTGTGTGAATTTATTTGATTAATTTGTATTTTGAATATTTGTTTAATTTGAATATTTGTGTGATTTAATTATATATTGAAAAACCCAAAAATATGTTATTCATTTATTTGTGTGTTAGTTTAAATTGTTAGTTTAATTTATATTATTCTTGTTTTATTTTATTTTCAAAGATATTAAAAATCCAAAAACATTTTCCATTATTTATTTATTGTTTTGAAAAGAATTTCAAAAAACCCAAAAAGATCACTTTTGTATATATTGTATATTTTTGTAAATAGAAACAATATAGTTTAATTAATTTCGTGACATTAGAAAAGTAAATAAACAATCCTCTGTGGGAAAAACCTCTACTTCCCATTATACTATTCAACGACAAATTGTTAGGAAGTTTAGGAAATAATTAATGACGTCGGTTTTACCGCATATCATTTTGGCGCCGTTGCCGGGGATTGTTTTTACTATTTACTTTTTTACTTTTTACTATTTGTAAATAATACTTGTAAATATTACTTACTAATTATACTTGTATATATTGTTACACTTAGTAATTATACTTAGGTATCCTGAATACTGTTAATTATTTAAGTTGTTGTAGGTTGTAATTTGAACGGAAATAGGTAAGGTCCTTTTATTAATATTGGCCTAAACCCTTCATTTGTACCGTAAGGTCACTTGAGGTTGAGGGCGGCCTTTATTAACACTTGGAGAATTGTCGAACACTTAAGTGCTTTCTCAACTGAGTAAGGGGCACATGAATGGTGTCTAGATATGATCAAGACTCTGGGTGACGGGTTTGTAAAATTGGATTCAGAGGACTTGTCCACTAAATGAATCCTGCCTCTCGCTTATCTCTTGTGATCTGGCCATTCGCCTTCTGAAAACACGGAAAGTCATTTAAGTCAAGATATTGCACCTAGGCCGTACGTCCACCTTGAATTACCGCTTGGAATCAACTTTGTTCTTAACTATATTTTGGACAATTTAACATTACTTGTAAATAAAATATACTTAGACATAAGAAATTTTATTTATTCATTTTGTATAGATAATTTGTGACATTATTTTTAATTTTGTAAATATTTTGTTTTTAACTTGTAAATTTTATTACTAACTTTTTGATTTTTATAGGGAATAATCCGGGTTATTCGGAAATTTTACCACATATATCGGAGCATACGTTTAGGAAGTCAAGGTTGAAAAACCTTGAGGTTGATGTCTTGTTGGTGATTTTCGGTTTCCTCGGGAGTAAAAAGGTAAGTTTTCTTTTCACTCTCGTTATTTATTTTAAAAAAAAAATAAAAAAAATAAAAAATTGAAAAATTTTAGTTGTAAATAAAAAAAAAAAGTGTGTTTGTTTGTTTTACTGTTTTGTAATTATTTATTTTCACTATTTATAATTACTGTTGGTTTGTTTTGGGCTTGTTTGTTTGTTATTTATTATTGGACCTTAGGCCCATTCGTTTGTGTGATTGGTTAGGGTTTTTGGTTTCGTAAAATAAAAAATAAATAAAAAAATAAAAATTTTAGCCCATTGGGCTCGTGTCATTCACGAAGCCCAAAACCCGTAACCCAAGCCCATTTAGTGTGTCGGGCCTGTTCGTTTTTAGGCCCATTAGTTAAGCCCACCAATAATGGGCCGGAGTTTTCTTTGGCCCAGGCCCACTTTAAGGCCCAAACCATTTCGATGGCCCAAGCCCGTTTTAAGTGTCGGCAACCTTTGCGCGTGTTTCACACGCGTTTTCACTGTTCACTTTACGACTTTTCGTAAAGTATTAAAAAAATAAAATAAAAAAATAAAAAATAGAAAATCAAAAAAAATTTGATTGGGCCGACGCACGACTTTTGCGTCGGCCGAATTGTTTAATAAGCCGCATGCGTTTTCACTGTACGCTTTGCGACTTTCGTCGCCCGATCCGCAATTTGCGGGTCTTCTGTCTTTGGCACGTGTGCAAGCGTGCATGCGTGCGTCCGCTCCTTTCCCCTTCCCTTCTGTTTGCGCTAGTTTCCTTAGGCATTTCACGTTTTCCCTTAATCTCTCTCTCTCTCTCTCTCGTTTTCTCTCGCTAGTTCATAGTGTTCATCTGTGTTCTTAGTCTTTTTTCCCAGAAAACTCCCAAACCCAGAAAAGCTTTCCTCCTTCCCAAACCACAAATGGCCAAAAGAGTTAATTCCTTCAGCGAGTTGTTTCATGCAGGTCCTTCAGGGAGTCAAATCTTTGAAGGCCTGGATGAAATAATTCCACCAAGCATGCTCAATAGCGCCGATGCTAGCATGCCGACCCAGCCACCACCACAACCGCAACCACAACCCCAAGCACCAATTCTGGTTGCTGATCCACCCGCCGAGCCGGAAGCCGCTCCTGTCTATAGGAGACTTCCAAGGACAAAATACACCAAGGCTCAGAGAGATGCACTAGCGGCTTTCTTTGCGGTGTATTCTCACCCCACCAAGCCACAACGTGAAAGATTTGGTCCAAAAATCGGACTAGAAGAAGACCAAGTCTACTATTGGGGGTCGAGAAATAGGAAGAAGTTCGGTATCCGGACTTCTGAGCAGCGTATTGCCGAGCTAGAGAGAAGAAACGATCAGCTGGTGAGCAAGAACGAGGAGCTTCAACTGCGGAAATCAACGACTCGTCGATGCTCTCCCGGAGCGGCATCTGTCCCATTGCGGAGGTCTCGTTCCGCACTCGGATGTGCCTAGGCGAAGGCTCGAAGTTGTTCCTCCACAACAAGAGCCTCTTCTCGAGTTGTCCGATGATTTGATCGACATGGACCACTTGAGACGGGATGTGCGGAGCCTCGTGCCTACACTAGTCGAGCGCCCATCCGCACCTATTCCATCTGACCATCTTCCGGGACCTGCTCACTGATCTTGTCGGAGTCCACACCGACTTGATCTCGGATATCGCCCGCAAGGCCAAGCACGAGCTCATGCTCGCTGGCCACCGCCGGTTTTCCTTTGTGGATATCTTCACCGACTCCCGAGACTTCTATTCATCCCGAGACTCTAAATAGGGCCGAGTACTTGCGAGTGTTTCAACGTGGCGAGCCTGCGCCATACTTCAAATCGGAATCCTCGAGACACTCTGCAACCATTCACCTTCATCCGACCACCATCGTTGAAATCTTAATGGATGTTGGTCGATGGTTGCCTGTCTTCTGTAGCATGATCACAAACGCTCAGATGTTGGAGATCCTACCCTCCGACAACGCAGTAGGCTACGAGGAGCAGAAGCAAGTGATGTCGGCCGAGTTTTTGGTGCCATCTAACATCGTTTCGACTCGTGAAGTCCAGTTTGTTAGGTACTCCCACCTACAACTGGATGGAAGTTGGATCGTTGTGGATGTCTCTGTGGATGAACTGCGCTCAAATCCGAAGCCTTCCGTGAGATCTATATGCCGAAAACGCCCCTCCGGATGCCTGATTCGAGATTTGCAGAATGGATCTTCCTTAGTCACTTGGGTGGAGCACGTGGATGTGCGCGAGAAGGAAATGAAGGCCATTTTCGAACCCTTTGTCCATTCTGGGTTCGCATTTGGTGCAAAGCGTTGGATCTCAACTCTCCAACGACAAGCCGAGCGCTACATGTGCGTCACAGGGATCCACACTTCACCCGGTGACTCTATCATTTCGCCCGAAGGAAAAAGAGGCCTAGCGGAAATGGCAAACCAGATGGCGATCTGTTTCTTCAACGACATTAGCAACTCCACGTATCATCACTGGACTTGTTCAAACCGAACAAGAGACACTCGAATGGAGGTCAGGACCAACAAGCGAAGGGGAGATCCGAGCAAGCCCCCTGGAGTCAATCGTACTGCTGGTTGTTCTGTCGTGCATCTTTCCCATCACACCAGGATCTTTGAGTTCCTCAAAGATGTGCATACGAGACCGCTGTGGGATAGTATGTCGATGGACAGCTCGGTGCGTCTGCTAGCAAATTTCACCATCGGTCTTGACCCACGGAACCAGATTTCGGTGCTCGCCATAGATAGTCACAACGACTTCCTCATTCTTCAGGAGTGTTGCACCGATGCAACGGGGTCGTCTGTGATTTATGCGCCGATTAACCATTCCATTCTACAGTGTTTGTTATGTGGAGTTCAACCGGAGCCATTTCCGCTTATGTCTTCAGGCTTCTCCATTCTGCCTAACGTATCCGGAGCTATTCTTGATGGAACACTACTGACTATGGTGTTCCAGATCTCGGTGAAGGCTACATCAGCTAAATCTGCCGTGGAGTCGGCAACAACACTCGTCCAGGACACGCTCAAACGGATCAGTACCGCAGTCAACTAAGGAGCAAACGTTGGATGCAAGGCCCTGCTAGCCTTGTTTGTGACTGTTGGTGACTTGCTTCGGGAGGAGCTTAATGATCTTCAAAGGGGAGTTTTGCTTTAACCTTTCTGTTTATTTTTGTTTCCTTTGTATAAATGTTGTGTGTTTACTTCTGTTTACTTTTATTCGTGTGTGTATTTCTGTTGTGTGTTTAAAATTCAATAACCATACTTGAATTTTTCATTTCGTGAAATATCTGTCTAACATTGAGGACAATGTTTAATTCAAGTGTGGGGGAAGGTTTATTAAAAAGAAAAGAAAAAATTTGAAAAATTTGAAAAATTCAAAAAAATAATTTACTTGTTTTTGTTTTCTACGGTAACAATATATCGACTAAATCATACTTACTCCCTTGGTAGCGTTGAACCTACCATTGCACTAAGTAAGTCACTGTGGTCACGTATTGTTACGTAAATTGAAAAAATCAAAAAAATCAAAAAATAAATCAAAAATTACAAAAATATTTGCTTCTGTTTTTTGTTTTTTTTGTGTTTTTGACACGCCCAAAAGGAGCGTCAATTTAAAAACCCTATCGGTAGTAGTATAGTGCATAGTAGGGTATCGTTCACAACGGAGATCAAAGGGTGTACCTAACAAAAAATGTCACAAAGAATTAAATAAAATAAAGAATTATTATTAACAAGTATAGAGTATAAATATATACATATGTACAAAGTAAAAAGGGGAATTGAAGAAATAAATTAAATGAAATTAATTAATTAAATTACAAAGAATAAATAAAATATGATGATGAAACACAAAGTATATAAAGTTCAGCCACATATACACAAGTTTACCAATCATTAGACCGAAAATTAACCAAGTTCCCTAGCCATGAAACCGAAACTAACATATGTGGAATGCCCACACGGGTTATCATTCCCCAAATAAAACCTCTTCTATGAAAATTAACCTAGTGAACGCTCATCTAGATTAAAAAATTAAACATGCAAAGGTGATCAATCAATAACATATCTAACGCATAGGAGAAGAGTTGTTAATTAAAGTGCGCGACCTAGCGAACGCTCGTCTATCCGCGATCCTTCTTATTTTGATTCCGACCCGTTTGATAAGCCTTTACTACTTGTGAATTAGAATTAAAACCCTAATTCTAGCACCAATTACATGCAATCATCTTAAGTTTCGAACCTTAAAACAAGAACACATAAAAGATTCAATAAAACCGAATCAAATAAACGGAGTCACATAAGCTGCTAGAAGAACTAATTAATTAGGATCTAACAATCAAATAAACTCATAAATATAGGCTGAAAATTATATAAATCATGTCATGTTAACTAATACAAAGAATAAACAAGCAACAAAGAGGAACTCAAAAAGAGTAATTAAAGAATAAGTTGAAGTACACCATATGGAAAGTAGGAAGAACTCGAAGATCACAAACTCTTAAATCCTCACGCGAGTAACTCAAAAGCCGAGATTCCCAAGGTGATGATGATGGTGGTGATGATGGTTGATGGCTGGTGGTAATGGTGTAAACAGCTCCTCTCCTCCTTGAAGACTTGAAAACCCTAAATACTAGAGAATGGAAAATATGATGTGAGATGGAGAAGAGAAAGAGGAGGGTTTGTCCCTCCCCATTGGGGTGTGTATTTGATAGGTGCATAATTGTACAACTTTTTATATCAATTTCTCTACATTTTTGTTGTTAGTTTCTCATAAAATTCTGTTATTTATTTAGTTTTTGTGTTTGTAGGTTTCCTATTGCAAATAAAGAGAAAAGAAGACAACTTGAGGAAAATAAGCAAAGTGTCGGAAATTTACGAAGTGTAATGGGCTTTTTCGAGGCCCATTAAGGGGTGCGCTTCTGGAAGGCCCAAGATGAAGGCCCAACCCCAAGATGAAGGCTCAAATCCAAGATGAAGGCCCAAACCCAAGAAGGAAGGCCCAAGTCCACAAAGCATGAAGGAAAGGTCCAAGCCCATTTTCAGACATTCTGCCTGTGCAGATCAGTCCACTTTGGAGGCGCATATCTCCCACTTGCACCGTTGGATCCAGCTGTATTTTTGGCACACGCTGCATGTGGATGTTAAGTATTCGGCATTAAAATTTCAGAATCATCCAACCGTCCACACGTCCAGAATTCCACTCCAAGTGCGCACTGCTCAGTGCTGTCTGCTTTTTATTTCTTTCCTTTTCCTTTATTCTCAATGCTCCACTCACCCCCATATTTCCACCCATCTCACCTAACTATCTTTGTTTCTTTCTCTCCATACCATTAGTGTTTGATTTCTTTTACCTAAATAAATGGTTCATTGCCATATGACTACATTTCCACCATTCCACTTACCATTTCTTTTCTACCACTCACATTCCACTTCTCTTCCTTTTCTTTCTTTATTTCTTGCATTGTCTTCTTCTTCCTCTCCATTCTCCTATAAATAGCAGCCTCATTCTTCACACCAATACACACCCCAATGGGGAGGGACAAACCCTCCTCTTTCTCTTCTCACATCATATTTTCCATTCTCTAGTATTTAGGGTTTTCAAGACTTCAAGGAGGAGGAGAAGGCATCTACACCATCACCACCAGCCCCTATTCAACATCACCATCACCATCATCACCTTGTCTTCACAGCTTGGATTACTTGTGGTCAAGGATTCAAGATGTGGCTTCAAATTCTTCATGCTATTCATACGGTGTATTTCGACTTAGCCTTTAAATTTATGCCTCTTTGTTGCTTGTTTATCCTTTGTATTAGTTAACATGACATGATTTATATAATTTTCGGCCTTTGTTTATGGGTTTATTTAATTGTTGGATCCTAATTAATTAGTTCTTCTAGTAGCTTATGTGACTCCGTTTATTTGATTCTATTTTAGTAGAGAACTTTTATATGTTTGGTTTTAAGGTTGCAGACTTAAGATGATTGCATATAATTGGTGCTAGAATTAGGGTTTTAATTCTAATTCACAAGTAGTAAAGGCTTTGGAAAGAGGTTGGAAACAAATAAAAAGGATCACGGATAGATGGGCGGTCCCACTAGGTCGTGCACTTTAATTAACAACTCTTCTTTTATGCATTGGACATGTTTTGATTAGCTACCTTTGCATGTTTGATTGATTAATCTAGGTGCGGTCGCTTAGGTTAATTTTCATGAAAGTGGTTTTATTTGGGGAATGATAATTGGCGGTCCAACATTTCACATATGTTAATTTCGGTTTCATGGCTAGGGAACTTGGTTAATTTTCGGTCCAATAATTGGTAAACTTGTATACTTGTGGCTGAACTTTATATACTTTGTGTTTCATCCCATATTATTTAATTTATTCTTTGTAGATTAATCATTTAGTTTAGATAAATCAATTTCTTTAACCCCCTTTTTACTTTGTACATATGTATATATTTATACTTTATACTTGTTAATAATTCTTTATTTTATTTAATTATTTGTGACAATTTTTGTTAGGTACACCCTTTGATCTCCGTTGTGAACGATACCCTACTTACACCACTATACTACCGATAGGGTTTTTTTAAATTGATGCTCCTTTTGTGCGTATCAATTTTTGGCGCCGTCGACGGGGATTGAAAATGTTCCTAACCTAATATTTTTTTTTTGTGAATACTATTTTTGTAATTATTTATTGTATATAATTTTACTATTTTTTTTAACTGTTCATATTACTTGTTTATATTACTTGTCAATAATACTTGTTAATTTTATATATACTTACTAATTTTACTTGTAGATCTTTTACACTTAGTAATTATATTTAGGTGTCTTTTATATAGTTGATTATTTTTTGTTGTTGTAAGTTGTAACTTGAACGGAAATAGGTAAGGTCCTTTTGTTAATATTGGCCTAAACCCTTCATTTTTACCGTAAGGTTATTTGAGGTTGAGGGCGGCCTTTATTAACACTTGGAGAATTGTCGAACACTTAAGTGCTTTCTCAACTGAGTAAGGGGCACATGAATGGTGTCTAGATATGATCGAGACTCTGGGTGACGGGTTTGTAAAATTGGATTCAGAGGACTAGTCCACTAAATGAATCCTGCCTCTCGCTTATCTCTTGTGATCTGGCCATTCGCCTTCTGAAAACACGGAAAGTCATTTAAGTCAAGGCATTGCACCTAGGCCGTAAGTCCACCTTGAGTTACCGCTTGGAATCAACTTTCATTTTTTTTTTAACTATATTCAGGCAAAAGAAAATATTTTTGTGTAAATAAAATATACGTAGACATAGGAAATTTTATTTATTCATTTTGTATAGCTAATTTGTGACATATTTTTAACTTTGTAAATATTTTGTTTTTATTTTGTAAATTTATTACTAACTTTTTAATTTTTAGGGAATAATCCAGGTTATTCGGAAATTTTACCACATACATCGGAGCATACGTTTAGGAAGTCAAGGTTGAAAAACCTTGAGGTTGATGTCTTGTTGGTGATTTTCGGTTTCCTTGGGAGTAAAAAGGTAAGTTTTCTTTTCACTCTCGTTATTTATTTAAAAAAATAAAATAAAAAAATATTAAAAAAAAAAATTTGTAATTGTAAATAAATAAAAAAGTGTGTTTGCTTTTGTTTTACCGTTTGTAATTATTTATTTTTACTGTTTATAATTAATGTGTGTTTTATTTTCGGGCTTGTTATAGTTATTTGTTATTGGGCCTTAGGCCCATTTGTGTGATTGGTTAGGGTTTTAGGTTTCGAAAAGAAAAATTAAAAATTAAAAAAAATCAAAAATTTGGCCCATTGGGCCCGTGTCATTCACGAAGCCCAAAACCCGTAACCCAAGCCCATTTAGTGTGTCGGGCCTGTTTGTTTTTAGACCCATTAGTTAAGCCCTCCAATAATGGGCCGGAGATTTCTTTGGCCCAGGCCCACTTTAAGGCCCAGACCATTCCGATGGCCCAGGCCCGTTTAAAGTGTCGGCAAGCGCGTGTGCGACGCGTTTTCACTGTTCACTTTACGACTTTTCGTAAAGTATTAAAAAAATAAAAAATTAAAAAATCGAAAATCAAGAAAAATATGTGATTGGGCCGACGCACGACTTTTGCGTCGGCCGAATTGTTTAATAAGCCGCATGCGTTTTCACTGTACGCTTTGCGACTTTCGTCGCCCGATCCGGAAATTGCGGGTTTTCTGTCTGTGGCACGTGTGCGAGCGTGTGCGCGTCTTTCCCCTTCCCTTCGGTTTGCGTTAGTTCCCTTAGGTCATTTCGCGTTTCCCTTAGTCTCTCTCTCTCATTCTCTCTCATCTCCTCTCGTTTTTCTCTAAGTGTTCTTCGTGTTCTTCGTGTTCTTAGTCATTTTTCCCGAAATCCTCCCAAATCCCAAAGCTATCCTCCCTTCCCAACCCGAAATGGCCAAACGAGTGAATTCTTTCGGCGATTTGTTTCGGGCGAGGTCCTTCGAGAACCCGATCTTTGAAGGTGCCGGCTGAAATAATTCCACCGAGCATGCTCATAGCGCCGATGCTAGCATGCCGACCGAGCCACTACCACAACCACAACCACTACCCCCCGAGCACCAATCTCGGTTCTTGATCCACCCCGAGCCGGAAGCCGCTCCTGTCTATAGGAGACTTCCGAGGACCAAATACACCAAAGCTCGGAGAGATGCACTGCGGCTTTCTTTGCGGTGTATTCTCACCCCACGAAACCACAACGAGAAAGATTTGGTCCGAAAATCGGACTTGAGGAGGACCAAGTCTATTATTGGGGGTCGAGAAATAGGAAGAAGTTCGGTATCCCGACGTCGAGCAACGTATCGCCGAGCTAGAGAGAAGAAACGATCGAGCTGGTGAGCAAGAACGAGGAGCTTCAAATGCGGGAATCAACGACTCGTCGATGCTCTCCACGGCGGCATCTGTCCCCGGTTGCGGAGGACCTGTTCCGCACTCGGATGTGCCACGGCGAAGGCTCGAAGTTGTTCCTCAACAACAAGAGCCTCTTCTTGAGTTGTCCGATGATTCCATCGACATGGACCACTTAAGACGGGATGTGCGGAGCCTCGTACCTACCCTAGTCGAGCGCCCATCCATACCTTTGCCATCCGACACCCTTCCGGACCTGCTCGGGATCTTGTCGGAGTCCACACCGACTTGATCTCGGATATCGCCCGCAAGGCCAAAGACGAGCTCATGCTCGTGCCACTGCCGGATTTCCTTTGTGGATAACTTCACCGACTCCCGACACGTCTATTCATCCCGAAACTCTTAACCGGGCCGAGTACTTGCGAGTGTTTCAACGTGCTTGAACCTGCTCCGTACTTCAAAGCCGAATCGTCGAGACACTCGGCAACCATCCATCTTTATCCGACCACCATCGTTCGGATCTTAATGGATGTTGGTCGATGGTTGCCCGGTCTTCGTAGCATGATCACAAACGCCAAGACGTTGGAGATCCTTTCCTCCAAAGAACGAAGAAGGCTACGAGGAGCATATGCGGTGATGTCGGCCGAGTTTCGGTGCCATCTCATCTCGTTTCGACTCGTGAAGTCCAGTTCGTTCGGTATTCTCACCTACAACTGGATGGAAGTTGGGTCGTTGTGGATGTCTCCGTGGATGAATTGCGCTCAAATCCAAAGCCTTCCGTGAGATCGATTTGCCGAAAACGCCCCTCCGGATGCCTGATACGTGATCTTCATAATGGATCTTCCTTGGTCACTTGGGTGGAGCACGTGGATGTACGCGAAAAGGAGATGAAGGCCAGTTTCGAACCTTTTGTTCATTCAGGGTTCGCTTTTGGTGCAAAGCGTTGGATTTCAACTCTCCAACGACAAGCCGAGCGCTACATGTGCGCCACAGGTATCCACACTTCACCCGGTGACTCTATCATTTCGCCCGAAGGAAAAAGAGGCCT
Organism: Rubus idaeus; assembly: GCA_030142095.1. Classification (NCBI taxonomy): domain Eukaryota; kingdom Viridiplantae; phylum Streptophyta; class Magnoliopsida; order Rosales; family Rosaceae; genus Rubus; species Rubus idaeus. The sequence goes on along the minus strand of CM057966.1, from coordinate 13,427,066 downwards.
AGCTGAAATGGCAAACCAGATGGCGATCTGTTTCTTCAACGACATTAGCAACTCCACGTATCATCACTGGACTTGTTCGAACCGAACAAGAGACACTCGAATGGAGGTCAGGACCAACAAGCGAAGGGGTGATCCGAGCAAGCCCCCTGGAGTCAATCGTACTGCTGGTTGTTCCGTCGTTCATCTATCTCATCACACCAGGATCTTTGAGTTCCTCAAAGACGTGCAGACAAGACCGCAGTGGGATAGTATGTCGATGGACAGCTCTGTACGTGTGCTAACAAACTTCACCATCGGTCTTGACCCGCGGAACCAGATCTCGGTGCTCGCTATAGATAGTCACAACGACTTCCTCATCCTTCAGGAGTGTTGCACCGATGCAACAGGGTCGTCTGTGATTTATGCGCCGATTAACCATTCCATTTTCCAGTGTTTGCTATCTGGAGTTCAACCGGAGCCATTTCCGCTTATGTCTTCAGGCTTCTCCATTCTGCCTAACGTATCCGGAGCTGTACTTGATGGAACACTACTGACTATGGTGTTCCAGATCTCAGTGAGGGCTACATCAGCCAAGTCTGCCGTGGAGTCGGCAACAACCCTTGTCCAGGACACACTTCAAAGGATCAGAACCGCAGTCAACTAAGGAGCAAACGTTGGATGCAAGGCCCTGCTAGCCTTGTTTGTGACTGTTGGTGACTTGCTTCGGGAGGAGCTTAATGATCTTCAAGGGGGAGTTTTTCTTTAACCTATCTTTTTCATTTGTATATATGTTGTGTGTTTACTTCTGTTTGTGTGTTTAAATTCAATAACCATGCTTGAATTATTCATTTTCGTGAAATATCTGTCTAACATTGAGGACAATGTTTAATTCAAGTGTGGGGGGAAGATTTACTGAAAAGAAAAGAAAAAATTTGAAAAATTCAAAAAAATAATTTACTTGTTTTTGTTTTCTACTGTAACGGTATATCGACTATATCACACTCACTCCCTTGGTAGCGTTGAACCTACCATTGCACTAAGTGAGTCCCTGTGGTCACGTATTGTTACCTACATTGAAAAATAAAAAAAATCAAAAATTACAAAAATATTTGCTTCTGTTTTGTGTGTTTTGTGCTTTGTTCTTTCCAATCCCAAGGATGAATTGAGTTTAATTTTTTGTGATTAGGAGAGTGTTGATTATATGCTAAGGCTTTGTGTGATGTGCTTTGGATTTAATTTGCATAACTTATGATTGCTCGAAATTCCATGTTCACATAACCTGTTTCGATTAGTTGATTGCAATCCGAGAAGCACATTTGAACATACATTGTCATGCATACCCAGAAAATGTGAGGACTTGAGCCTATTGAATATTCACATGTATGCATCATTCATACATTTACTCGTTCTTCATGTGTGCACAATTCATGAGTTTTGAACCTAGAACTTGCTCAAAGACCACTTGAAACGTTTTATTAATCTGTGATGAATTAGAAATGATTAAGGCATTAGTTGAGCACCATGGCCAAAATATTCACCATCCATCTAAACACGAACTTTAGGAATCCCCTTTTGAACTAAACACTCATTAGCCGTTTCTTTTGTTCACCCACACCATCTCACCCTTGTTTTATTTATGTTTGCAAGACGATGATAGTGACTTCTTGTGTTCTTATGCTTCGGGTTTTGATTTGTATGGTAGTATACCAAAAGGCAAGTGTGGGGGTGCATTTTATTTTGTTGTATTTGTTCAAAGAAAGAAAAAAAAAATCAAAAACAAAAAGAAGGAATAAAGTTCCTCAAGAAAAAAAAAAGAAAAAAATAAAATAAAAAAAAAAAAAAAAAAAGAGTTATTTTCTTGTATTGTTTAGAATTCAATAAAAGGCTGGAGGAGAATAAAAAAGTTGTTCCGGGTATAGCATAGGTATGAGTTTCAAAGTCGTTGACTTGTCTTGCAAACATGTGAAACATTTTTCATTTCCAGTCCCTTCATTCATCATTCACCATTCATCATTCACCATTCACTATTCACCATTCACCCTTTTGGCCGCCGTTTATACCCTTGAAGCCCTTATGATCTAATGATTTGTGGATTAATTGTGGAGAGTTGGTTAATGAGCAAGCATATGGGAACACTACTTGTGTAATTGTTATGAGAGTAAACACTTAACCCTAAACATTGAGCGGAAATAATTAGTGAATCTTGTGAGCTTTAGTGGTTAATGTTGTTTCGATGTACCTATCGGATTGCTGGAGATTTTTTGTATACTCGGTTTTCACACACTGCACCCGAGCATAAATGAGATGTGCATGTTAAAGACTTAGCAAATTCGTTAGCCTTGGTATATAATTTGTATTCTCCTGATTATAACTCTTGTGAACTCGCTAAGGGTTATGGTTGGAAAGAATATCTGTTTTGTGTTTCCTTTTCTATTTTGTGTTGTTTTGTTTTAAGTTTTGTGTTGCTAAGGGACTAGCAATAGCTAAGTGTGGGGGTATTTGATAGGTGCATAATTGTACAACTTTTTATATCAATTTCTCTACATTTTTGTTGTTAGTTTCTCATAAAATTCTGTTATTTATTTAGTTTTTGTGTTTGTAGGTTTCCTATTGCAAATAAAGAGAAAAGAAGACAACTTGAGGAAAATAAGCAAAGTGTCGGAAATTTACGAAGTGTAATGGGCTTTTTCGAGGCCCATTAAGGGGTGCGCTTCTGGAAGGCCCAAGATGAAGGCCCAACCCCAAGATGAAGGCTCAAATCCAAGATGAAGGCCCAAACCCAAGAAGGAAGGCCCAAGTCCACAAAGCATGAAGGAAAGGTCCAGAGCCCATTTTCAGACATTCTGCCTGTGCAGATCAGTCCACTTTGGAGGCGCATATCTCCCACTTGCACCGTTGGATCCAGCTGTATTTTTGGCACACGCTGCATGTGGATGTTAAGTATTCGGCATTAAAATTTCAGAATCATCCAACCGTCCACACGTCCAGAATTCCACTCCAAGTGCGCACTGCTCAGTGCTGTCTGCTTTTTATTTCTTTCCTTTTCCTTTATTCTCAATGCTCCACTCACCCCCATATTTCCACCCATCTCACCTAACTATCTTTGTTTCTTTCTCTCCATACCATTAGTGTTTGATTTCTTTTACCTAAATAAATGGTTCATTGCCATATGACTACATTTCCACCATTCCACTTACCATTTCTTTTCTACCACTCACATTCCACTTCTCTTCCTTTTCTTTCTTTATTTCTTGCATTGTCTTCTTCTTCCTCTCCATTCTCCTATAAATAGCAGCCTCATTCTTCACACCAATACACACCCCAATGGGGAGGGACAAACCCTCCTCTTTCTCTTCTCACATCATATTTTCCATTCTCTAGTATTTAGGGTTTTCAAGACTTCAAGGAGGAGGAGAAGGCATCTACACCATCACCACCAGCCCCTATTCAACATCACCATCACCATCATCACCTTGTCTTCACAGCTTGGATTACTTGTGGTCAAGGATTCAAGATGTGGCTTCAAATTCTTCATGCTATTCATACGGTGTATTTCGACTTAGCCTTTAAATTTATGCCTCTTTGTTGCTTGTTTATCCTTTGTATTAGTTAACATGACATGATTTATATAATTTTCGGCCTTTGTTTATGGGTTTATTTAATTGTTGGATCCTAATTAATTAGTTCTTCTAGTAGCTTATGTGACTCCGTTTATTTGATTCTATTTTAGTAGAGAACTTTTATATGTTTGGTTTTAAGGTTGCAGACTTAAGATGATTGCATATAATTGGTGCTAGAATTAGGGTTTTAATTCTAATTCACAAGTAGTAAAGGCTTTGGAAAGAGGTTGGAAACAAATAAAAAGGATCACGGATAGATGGGCGGTCCCACTAGGTCGTGCACTTTAATTAACAACTCTTCTTTTATGCATTGGACATGTTTTGATTAGCTACCTTTGCATGTTTGATTGATTAATCTAGGTGCGGTCGCTTAGGTTAATTTTCATGAAAGTGGTTTTATTTGGGGAATGATAATTGGCGGTCCAACATTTCACATATGTTAATTTCGGTTTCATGGCTAGGGAACTTGGTTAATTTTCGGTCCAATAATTGGTAAACTTGTATACTTGTGGCTGAACTTTATATACTTTGTGTTTCATCCCATATTATTTAATTTATTCTTTGTAGATTAATCATTTAGTTTAGATAAATCAATTTCTTTAACCCCCTTTTTACTTTGTACATATGTATATATTTATACTTTATACTTGTTAATAATTCTTTATTTTATTTAATTATTTGTGACAATTTTTGTTAGGTACACCCTTTGATCTCCGTTGTGAACGATACCCTACTTACACCACTATACTACCGATAGGGTTTTTTTAAATTGATGCTCCTTTTGTGCGTATCAGTATTGGTAGAGAAGAATGAGGCTGCTATTTATAGGAGAATGGAGAGGAAGAAGAAGACAATGAAAGAAATAAAGAAAGAAAAGGAAGAGAAGTGGAATGTGAGTGGTAGAAAAGAAATGGTAAGTGGAATGGTGGAAATGTAGTCATATGTCAATGAACCATTTATTTAGGTAAAAGAAATTAAACACTAATGGTATGGAGAGAAAGAAACAAAGATAGTTAGGTGAGATGGGTGGAAATATGGGGGTGAGTGGAGCATTGAGAATAAAGGAAAAGGAAAGAAATAAAAAGCAGACAGCACTGAGCAGTGCGCACTTGGAGTGGAATTCTGGATGTGTGGACGGTTGGATGATTCTGAAATTTTAATGCCGAATACGTAACATCCACATGCAGCGTGTATCAAAATTACAGCTAGATCTGACGGTGCAATTGGGAGATATGGGCTTCGCAAGTTGACTGATCTGCACAGGCAGAATGTCCGAAAATCTGGGCTTGGGCCTTTCCTCATGCTTTGTGAACATGGGCCTTCCTTCATGGATTTGGGCCTTCCATCTTGGGTTTGGGCCTCCTTCTTGGGCCTCATGGCAGACCACCTCTTAATGGGCCTCGCAAAAGCCCATTAAACTTCGTTTCTGCACATGTTCACATTAATACATCATTTTGGACTCAAATATGGAAACTAAGCTAAAATAGCAAAGTTACAATTAAATCATAGCCAAATAGTAGGGAAAACACATTAAAAACGTCACACTTTGTGCTCCTATCAAATTCCCCCACACTTAGCTACTGCTAGTCCTCTAGCAAACAGAAGAACAACAGAAAATAGAAAAGGAAACACAAAACAGAATGGTCTTTCCAACCATAACCCTCAGCGAGTTCAAAAGAGTTATAATCAGGAGAATAAAAATTATATACCAAGCCTAAAGAATTTGCTAAGCATTTAACATGTACATCTTATTCATGCTCAGGTGAAGTGTGTGAAAACCAAGTATACAATCAATCTCATGCAATCCAATAGGCACATCGAAACAACATTAACCACTAAACCTCACAATGATCACTAAATATTTCCGCTCAGTGTTTAGGGTTAAGTGTTTACTCTCATAACAATTGCACAAGTAATGTTCCCATAAGCTTGCTCATTAACCAACTCTCCACAATTAATCCACAAATCATTAAATCATAAGGGCTTTCAATGGTGTAATGGGGCCAAAGGTTAGGGGTTAAAAGAAACGAAGGGAAAGGAAAAACAAAATGTTCCGAGTGTTCCACAAAACAATTTTGTGACTTGTTTTCTATATGCTTAAACAATCAAACAACCAAACTTTTATTCACCTCCAACCTTTCACACTTTTTGAACAAAAACTTCTTATTCTTTCTTCTTTTTTTTTTTTTTTTTTTTTTTTTTTGTATATATATTTTTTTTTTACACAACACATTTTTTTTAACAACACCCCCACACTTACTTCTTTCACAAACCAGAAGACTTTTTAAGCACAAAATACCACCACAAGTCACAAAATTGTCTCTTTAACACATGTTGGAACAAAGGCAGGTTAGTGTTTAAGCTAAAAACAGGTTAGGAGTAAGCGGGTTAACAAAGAAAAAGGCTAAAAACATGTTAGGCTCAAAAGAGGTTAACCTAAAGGATTAGTGTTTACAGGGCTGTAAGTCAGTTTGGCCATGGTGTTTTACTAATGCCTTAATCATCTCTAATTCATCACAGATTAATAAAACGTTTCAAGTGGTCTTTGAGCAAGTTCTAGGTTCAAAACTCATGAATTGTGCACACATGAAGAACGAGTAAATGTATGAAATATGCATACATGTGAATATTCAATAGGCTCAAATCCTCACAGTTTCTAGGTATGCATGACAATGTATGTTTAAATGTGCTTCTCGGATTGCAATCAATTAATCGAAACAGGTTATGTGAACATGGAATTTCGAGCAATCACAAGTTATGCATATTAAATCCAAAGCAAACTACACAAAGCCTTGACATATAATAAACACTCTCCTAATCACAACAATTAAACTCAATTCATCCTTGGGATTGGAAAGAACAAAGCACAAAACACACAAAACAGAAGCAAATATTTTTGTCATTTTTTATTTTTGATTGATTGATTTTTTTTTTAAATGATATAGCTCAAATAAACGAACAAGCACTTTCTAAGACTCGATAGCTCCAAAGCCAGTGCGAAACAAACGAGCTTACAAAACTATTTTTTTTTCTATTTTTTTTTTATTAGGGTAACAATACGTGACCACAGTGACTTACTTAGTGCAATGGTAGGTTCAACGCTACCAAGGGAGTAAGTATGATCTAGTCGATATATTGTTACCGTAGAAAACAAAAACAAGTAAATTATTTTTTTGAATTTTTTTGAATTTTTGAATTTTTTATATTTTCAATAAACCTTCCCCCCACACTTGAATTAAACATTGTCCTCAATGTTAGACAGATATTTCACGAAAATGAAAAATTCAAGCATGGTTATTGAATTTAAACACACAAACAAAAATAAACAAACAAACATAAATAAACACACGACAGTTAAGTAAATGAAAAGGGAAACAGAAAGACTCCCCTTTGAAGATCGTGAAGCTCCTCCCGAAACAAGTCACCAACAGTCACAAACATGGCTAGCAGGGCCTTGCATCCAACATTTGCTCCTTAGTTGACTGCGGCTTTGATCCTTTTGAGCGTGTCCTGGACCGTGCCTGTTGCCAAATCCACAGCACGTCTGGCTGAATTTGCCTTCACTGAGATCTGGAACACTAACGTCAGTAGAGTTCCATCAAGTACGTCTCCGGATACATCAGGCAGAATGGAGAAGCCAGATGACATCAATTGAAAAGGCTCCGGGTCAACTCCACATAACATGGACTGGAAGGTTGCTTGATCGATAGGCGCATAAATCACGTACGACCCCGTTGAATCTGTGAAGCACTCCTGGAGTATGAGGAAGTCGACGTGATTACTTATGCCCAAAACGGAGATAGAATTTCGTGGGTCGAAGACCAGGTGGTGAAGTTTGTAAGCACATGTACTGAACTGTCTATCGACACACTATCCCATAAATGCCTTGTACGTACGTCTCGATAAAATCAAAGATTCTTGTGTGATGGGAGAAGTGCTTGACGAACAGCCAGCGGTACGATCGAGTCCAAGGGGTTGGCTAGGATCACCCCTTCGCTTGTTGGTCACCGACCTCCATATGTGCGTCTCCCGTTTTGTTTGATGCAGTCCAATGATGGTAAGTCGAGTTGGTGATGTCGTTGAAGAAACTTACCGCCATCTGGTTTGCCATCTTAGCAAGGCTTCTTCTCCCTCCTGGTGAAATGATTGAGTCACTCGGTGAAGTGTGAATCCCCATCACGCACATGTAGCGCTCGGCATGTCGTTGAAGAGGTGCCAACCAACGCTTCGCTCCATATGCAAAACCTGATTCAACAAAAGGTTTAAATAAGGGGGTTAAATCTTTTTCTCGCACATCAACATGCTCCACCCACGTGACAAAGGAGGATCCATTCTGCAGATCCCGTATCAGGCATCCGGAAGGACGTTTTCGGCATCTTGATCTCACGGAAGGCCTTGGATTTGAGCTCATTTCATCGACGAGAGACATCCACAACAATCCAACTTCCATCCAATTGTTGGTGAGAGGAACGAACAAACTGGACTTCACGAGTTGAAACGTTGTGTGTTGGCACTAGAAACTCGGCAGACATCACTTGCACTTGCTCCTTGTAGCTTTCTTCTATCCCGGAGAACAGGACCTCCAAGGTATGGGCATTGGTGACCAAGCTACAGAAGATGAGCAACCATTGACCAACATCCATTAAAATCTGAACGATGGTGGTCGGATTCAGGTGAATGGTTGTTGAGTGTCTCGAGGCTTCTGATATGAAATATGGTGTAGGCTCAGCTCGTTGAGACACTCGCAAGTACTCGGCATGATTAAGAATTTCAGGATGAATGGAAGTGCTGGGATTTGATGAAAAGATCCACAGGGGAAAACCAGCCGCGGCCAAGAGAAGGAGTTCGTCTTTGGCTTTATTCACGATATCGGCGATCAGGTCGGAATTTAACCCAACGAGATCATGAGCAGGTCCCGGAATGTTGTCAGATGGCACATGAGAGGATGAGCGCTCGACTAATGTTGGCATGAGGCTCCGCACATCCCTTCGCAAGTCATCCATGTCGATTGAATCATCGGACAAGACAAGAAGAGGCTCGGAGGAACAACTTCAAACCTTGATCGTTGCACATCGGGGTGCGGAACGGGACCTCCGCACGGGGACAAATGCCGGCGTGAAGAGCATCGATGAGTTTCTGGTTCTGCTCTTGAAGCTCCTCATTCTTACTCATCGGCTCCTCGTTTCTTCTTATTAGATCGGCATAAATCTGCTCCTCGACGGGATACCGTGCTTATCATGAAATCTCCTTCCCCGGTTGTAGACCTTATTTTCGGTTAACCCGAGTTTTATAGCAAACCTTGCTCGTGCAGGTTTGAGTGGGTGAGGATTCACCGTGTAGAACTCGGTCAACGCATCATTTTGGTCCTTGGTGAATCTCGTCCTCGGGCGTCTCGTACGCTTCGGGAAGGACCAGCGAACAACGAACATGTGGATCATCAGCTGGATTGGTGCTTGTGGTTCTGGTTCTGGTTCTGGCACATCCGGCATGCTAGCATTAACAGTATCTAGAATGCTTGGTGGAATGATTTCATCCAAGCCTTCAAAGAAATCACTCTCTGGAGGACTAGAATGAAACAACTCACTGAAAGAATTCACTCTTTTGGCCATTTTAGGTTGGGAGGGAGGATAGCTTCTGGGAATTGGGAGGTTTCTGGGAAAAGCTCAAGAACGAGATGAAGAACAGATGAGAGAAAACGAGAGAGAATGAGAGAGAGAGAGGGAGAGAGAGAGAGACAGGGAAAACACGTGAAATGACTAAGGGAACTAACGCAAACCGAAGGGAAGGGGAAAGGAATGGACGGACGCGTGTCCAAAGTCGAAGACAAAGATCCGTAAATCACGGATTGAGCGACGAAAGTCGCAAAGGGAATAGTGGAACGCGCGCACGATTTATTAAACAATTCGGCCGACGCAAAAGTCGTGCGTCGGCCCAATCAAATTTTTTTGATTTTCATTTTTTTATTTTTTATTTTTATTTTTAAATACTTTACGAAAAGTCGTAAAGTGAACAGTGAAAACGCGTAGCACACGCGCTTGCCGACACTTTAAACGGGCCTGGGCCATCGGAATGGTCTGGGCCTTAAAGTGGGCCTGGGCCAAAGAAATCTCCGGCCCATTATTGGTGGGCTTAAACTAATGGGCCTAAAAACGAACAGGCCCGACACACAAATGGGCTTGGGTTACGGGTTTTGGGCTTCGTGAATGACACGAGCCCAATGGGCTAAATTTATTATTTTTTATTTTTTATTTTTTATTTTACGAAACCTAAAACCCTAACCAATCACACAAATGGGCCTAAGGCCCAATAACAAATAACTACAACAAGCCCGAAAATAAAACAAACAGTAACAGTAAAAATAAATAATTACAAATAATAAAACAAACAAACACTCTTTTTTTTTTATTATTTACAATTACAAATTTTTTTATTTTTTTATTTTTTAAATAAATAACGAGAGTTAAAAGAAAACTTACCTTTTTACACCCGAGGAAACCGAAAATCACCAACAAGACATCAACCTCAAGGTTTTTCAACCTTGACTTCCAAAACGTATGCTCCGATGTATGTGGTAGAATTTCCGATAAACCCGGATTATTTCCTATACAAAATAAAAAGGTTAGTAATAAATTTACAAAATAAAAACAAAATATTTACAAAGTTAAAAATATGTCACAAATTATCTATACAAAATGAATGAATAAATTTTCCTATGTCTACGTATATTTTATTTACACAATACACTTAAGTGTACAAAAATATTTTCCTTTGCCTGAATATAGTTGAAAAAAAATGAAAGTTGATTCCAAGCGGTAACTCAAGGTGGACTTACGGCCTAGGTGCAATGCCTTGACGTAAATGACTTTCCGTGTTTTCAGAAGGCGAATGGCCAGATCACAAGAGATAAGCGAGAGGCAGGATTCATTTAGTGGACAAGTCCTCTGAATCCAATTTTACAAACCCGTCACCCAGAGTCTTGATCATATCTAGACACCATTCATGTGCCCCTTACTCAGTTGAGAAAGCACTTAAGTGTTCGACAATTCTCCAAGTGTTAATAAAGGCCGCCCTCAACCTCAAATAACCTTACGGTAAAAATGAAGGGTTTAGGCCAATATTAATAAAAGGACCTTACCTATTTCCGTTCAAGTTACAACTTACAACAAAAAAAAATAATCAACTATATAAAAGACACCTAAATAAATTACTAAGTGTAACTAAATATCAACAAGTATAAACAAGTATTATTCACAAATATTCACAAAATAATAGTTAGGAATTTTCAATCCCCGTTTGATAAGCCTTTACTACTTGTGAATTAGAATTAAAACCCTAATTCTAGCACCAATTACATGCAATCATCTTAAGTTTCGAACCTTAAAACAAGAACACATAAAAGATTCAATAAAACCGAATCAAATAAACGGAGTCACATAAGCTGCTAGAAGAACTAATTAATTAGGATCTAACAATCAAATAAACTCATAAATATAGGCTGAAAATTATATAAATCATGTCATGTTAACTAATACAAAGAATAAACAAGCAACAAAGAGGAACTCAAAAAGAGTAATTAAAGAATAAGTTGAAGTACACCATATGGAAAGTAGGAAGAACTCGAAGATCACAAACTCTTAAATCCTCACGCGAGTAACTCAAAAGCCGAGATTCCCAAGGTGATGATGATGGTGGTGATGATGGTTGATGGCTGGTGGTAATGGTGTAAACAGCTCCTCTCCTCCTTGAAGACTTGAAAACCCTAAATACTAGAGAATGGAAAATATGATGTGAGATGGAGAAGAGAAAGAGGAGGGTTTGTCCCTCCCCATTGGGGTGTGTATTGGTAGAGAAGAATGAGGCTGCTATTTATAGGAGAATGGAGAGGAAGAAGAAGACAATGAAAGAAATAAAGAAAGAAAAGGAAGAGAAGTGGAATGTGAGTGGTAGAAAAGAAATGGTAAGTGGAATGGTGGAAATGTAGTCATATGTCAATGAACCATTTATTTAGGTAAAAGAAATTAAACACTAATGGTATGGAGAGAAAGAAACAAAGATAGTTAGGTGAGATGGGTGGAAATATGGGGGTGAGTGGAGCATTGAGAATAAAGGAAAAGGAAAGAAATAAAAAGCAGACAGCACTGAGCAGTGCGCACTTGGAGTGGAATTCTGGATGTGTGGACGGTTGGATGATTCTGAAATTTTAATGCCGAATACTTAACATCCACATGCAGCGTGTATCAAAATTACAGCTAGATCTGACGGTGCAATTGGGAGATATGGGCTTCGCAAGTTGACTGATCTGCACAGGCAGAATGTCCGAAAATCTGGGCTTGGGCCTTTCCTCATGCTTTGTGAACATGGGCCTTCCTTCATGGATTTGGGCCTTCCATCTTGGGTTTGGGCCTCCTTCTTGGGCCTCATGGCAGACCACCTCTTAATGGGCCTCGCAAAAGCCCATTAAACTTCGTTTCTGCACATGTTCACATTAATACATCATTTTGGACTCAAATATGGAAACTAAGCTAAAATAGCAAAGTTACAATTAAATCATAGCCAAATAGTAGGGAAAACACATTAAAAACGTCACACTTTGTGCTCCTATCAGTTTTTTTTGTGTGTTTTGTGCTTTGATTCTTTCCAATCCCGATGATGAATTGAGTTTAAGTGTTATGATTTTGAGAATGTTTATTATATGTCAAGGCTTTGTGTAGTTTACTTTGGATTTAATTTGCATAACTTATGATTGCTCGAAATTCCATGTTCACATAACCTGTGTTGATTAATTGATTGCAATCCGAGAAGCACATTTGAACATACATTGTCATGCATACCCAGAAATTGTGAGAATTTGAGCCTGTTGAATATTCACATGTATGCATCCTTCATACATTTACTCGTTCTTCATGTGTGCACAATTCATGAGTTTTTGAACCTAGAACTTGCTCATTGACCTCTCGAAACTTTTTATTAATCTGTGATGAATTGAAAATGATTAAGGCATTAGTTGAGCACCATGGCCAAATATTCACCATCCATCTAAACACGAACTTTAGGAACCCCTTTTGAACTGATAACTCATTAGCCGCTTCTTTTGTTCACCCACACCATCTCACCCATGTTTTATTGTGTTTGCAAGACGATGATAGTGACTTCTTATATTCTTATGCTTCGGGTTTTGATTTGTATGGTAGTATACCAAAAAGCAAGTGTGGGGGTGCATTTTATTTTGTTGTATTTGTTCAAAGAAAGAAAAAAAAAAGAAGGAATAAAATTCCTCAAGAAAAGAAAAAAAAAGTGGAAAAGAAAAGAAAAAGAAAAATGCCACAAAAAGATAGTTATTTTCTTGTATTGTTTTAATTTCAATAAAAGGTTGGAGGAAAATTGTTTCGGGTTTAGCATAGGTATGAGTTTCAAAGTCGTTGATTTGTCTTGCAAACATGTGGAACATTTATCATTTCTAGTCCTTTCATATCATTTACCATTCACCATTTACCATCCACCCTTTGGCCCCATTACACCATTGAAAGCCCTTATGATCTGATGATTTGTAGATTAATTGTAGAGAGTTGGTTAATGAGCAAGCATATGGGAACACTACTTGTGTAATTGTTTTGAGAGTAAACACTTAACCCTAAACACTGAGCGGAAATATTTAGTGAATCTTGTGAGCTTTAGTGGTTAATGTTGTTCATATGTGCCTATTTGATTGCTTGAAATTAATTGTACACTCGGTTTTCACGCACTTCACTCGAGCACGAATGAGATGTCCATGTTAAATACTTAGCAAATTCGTGAGCCTTGTTATATAATTTTTATTCTCATGTTTATAACTCTTGTGAACTCGTTGAGGGTTATGGTTGGAAAGAATTTCTGTTTTGTGTTTCCCTTTCTGTTTTTGTGTTGTTCTGTTTTTAGTTCTGTATTTGCTAGAGGACTAGCAAAAGTTCAAGTGTGGGGGTGTGATGTGAACGTAAAATACGTTCATAAAGTGCTCTAAATACTTGGATGGATGCTATTCTGAAAGCTTATTTGTCGGTTTAATGTTTGTTTTCGTGTTTTCAGGGAAAATATGTGAAAAATGCTTATTTACACATAAAAGGTGAATTTTGGAGATTTACAGCGCAATATCGGAAAGTCAACCGTGACTTTTCGATTATCTGATGACACCGGTCATCATTCGGAAGTGGAATATAACATTGTACGAAGATTTCGAAAGACGTTTCGAATCCCGGAAATTTTGCCGGCGAACCACCACTCACGGAGGCGCAACCACCACACGCGGTGATAAAATCCATTTTAAATCTCCATTTTATTTTCCCATGTTTATTTATTTTAGTTTTCATTTCATTTAATTTCTTTTGTTTCTCTTTCTTTTGTTTTATTTTTATATTTTTGTTTATAATTATTTTGTTTGTTTTCATTATTTTTATTTTTATTCTTTCTTTTCTCAATTGCAGCTGCCATGTGATTTTGAAATGCAGCTCCATGTGAATTTGAATTCACACCCACCTTTGCTGATTCTCCACCACACCACCGCACTATTCTACAGATCACACTCCACCATTTACTGTTTCCACTTACAGCCATCTTCTACAAATACATAGTCCCTGCTTCATTCTTCCTTGGCCGGGGCTTCTCCCCGCGCCACCAACTCTTTCCCATTTCTTTTCCCCTCCATATTTCTCTGGCATCCGTGTAGCTCACCTAGCTGCCTTCTCTCTGGTTACTCACTCTCTGTCTTCAAAGCGTCCGTGTACAGGGAACCTCTCTGTGCCTTCTCTTCTCACCTCTCTGCAAACACAAAAGCTCTCCTCTTCCCCAATTCTTTCCAAAGCTATCTCAGCCCTTATTTCTCTTCTCATTCCTCTGATTACTCACTGCCATCGGTTACAAACACACTCTCTGTTCTTGTTCACATAAACACCACAGCTCCACCTCACGGCCTCCCTTCTTCTAATTAACAAAACTCTTCACTCATAGCTCCAATCCATCTGCAATTACACAAAATCATCCCAACCATCATCACCTTCACTTCACCACAATTCATCTGCAATTTCATTAATCAAAGTTCACAATCAATTAACAAAAGCATATTTAATGTTTAATGTTTAATTGCAGCTCACTGTGCCGTACTCCCATGGCAGTCCAACCCGTGCCAGCAGCCTTCACCGCACCTCACTGCCGTGAGCCTTCACCGGTCCTCTCATCAATCGTTTCCGCTGCCATCTTTGCCGACCCAGCCACCAACCCAGCTCGCGCAAATCACTCCGCTGCAATCACCGCGTTGCCACTCAAGCCCAGCACGCTACTGCCCTCTTCTCGCCGTGCCCAGCCACGCCCTTGCCCCGCGCCTTTGCCGTCGCCGCTGCCATTCATGTCCAGGCAGCGCTGCTGTTTTCTTTTCCGATCTGCCATTGCCGCTGCTTCCCTTTTGCTGCTGCACAAATCCAATCTGCCACGCCGGCGCCGCAATCGCCTCTCCGCTGCTGCTCTTGAACCCTCTCTCTTGCTCCCTGCACAGATGAAAGAAAAAGAAATAACAGAAGATGAATAAGAGAGATGCACGGGCTGGAAGAGAAGATGAATTAAAGAGAGAAAAGGCTAGTTGAATAGTCAAACAATGGAGCTGCACGGGATTGAATAGAAGAGAAGAAAGAGTTGATAATTAAAAGTTGAAAAGTCAACAAAGTGGTGCTGATCCGTAAAAGAGAAAGAAGGGAAGACTACAAAGTCAATTTTCTTAATTGGGCCTTCAAGCCCATTGACCAAAAGTCAAGGCCCAAGCCCAATCTGCCAATTACACCCGAGCTCCCGAGCCTTCACGAAAATCATGGCGAATCCGATAAGATCCTTCGCCGGGATTTTAATGAGCATTTCTTTCTCTCAAACTCATTTTAATTTTAAGTTAATTTATTTTTGTTGTGTGAATTTATTTGATTAATTTGTATTTTGAATATTTGTTTAATTTGAATATTTGTGTGATTTAATTATATATTGAAAAACCCAAAAATATGTTATTCATTTATTTGTGTGTTAGTTTAAATTGTTAGTTTAATTTATATTATTCTTGTTTTATTTTATTTTCAAAGATATTAAAAATCCAAAAACATTTTCCATTATTTATTTATTGTTTTCAAAAGAATTTCAAAAAACCCAAAAAGATCACTTTTGTATATATTGTATATTTTTGTAAATAGAAACAATATAGTTTAATTAATTTCGTGACATTAGAAAAGTAAATAAACAATCCTCTGTGGGAAAAACCTCTACTTCCCATTATACTATTCAACGACAAATTGTTAGGAAGTTTAGGAAATAATTAATGACGTCGGTTTTACCGCATATCAAAAGAATATAAAGTTCAGCCACATATACACAAGTTTATTAATCATTGGACCGAAAATTAACCAAGTTCCCTAGCCATGAAACCGAAATTAACATATGTGGAAAGTTAGAAGCTAACCATTCCCCAAATAAAACCTCTCTACAAAAATTAACCTAAGTGAAAGCACCTAGATTAACCAATTAAACATGCCATCTTAGTCTAGAAAGCTAGCTAGTCAAACCATATTTAACGCATAGAAAAGAGTTGTTAATCAAAGTGCACGACCCATTATAGAAAAGTCCATATGTCCGCAATCCTTTTTATTTGACACCGACCTTTGTCCAAAGCCTTTACTACTCGTGAATTAGGTTTCCAAAACTATTAGGTGAATTGTAATCCCTAACTCTAGCTCCAATTATATGCAAATATTATAAGATTCGAACCCTATAACATAAACACATAAAAGTTTTCTATAAAACAGAATCAAATAAACGGAGTCACATAAGCTACTAGAAGAACTAATTAATTAGGATCCAATAACTAAATAAACTCACAAATATAGGCTGCAAATTATATAAATCATGTCATGTTAACTAATACAAAGAATAATCAAGCAACAAAGAGGAACTCAATAGAGAATTTAAAGAATAAAGTCGAATTACACCATATGGAGAGCATGAAGATTTGAAGTCCACGAAACCTTGAATCCTTGAAAGCAAGTAATCCAAACCGTGTGCAGCAAGGTGGTGATGATGATGGACGAAATTGATGGTGATGATGGTGATGGTGCAGCCGCCTTTCCTCCTCCTTGAAGCCTTGAGAACCCTAAATACTAGAGAATGGAAAATATGATGGTGAAGAGAAAGAGGAGGGTTTGTCCCTCCCCATTGGGGTGTGAATTTGTGAGAAGAATGAGGCTGCTATTTATAGGAGAATGGAGAGGAAGAAGAAGACAATGAAAGAAATAAAGAAAGAAAAGGAAGAGAAGTGGAATGTGAGTGGTAGAAAAGAAATGGTAAGTGGAATGGTGGAAATGAAGTCATATGGCAATGAACCATTTATTTAGATAAAAGAAATCAAACACTAATATTGTGGGCAGAAAGAAAAGGAAAGAATATAGGGGTGAGTGGAGCATTGAAAATAAAAGAAGAGGAAAGAAATAAAAAGCAGACAGCACTGAGCAGTGCTCACTTAGAGTGGCATAATGGACGTTTAACGGGTTGGATGATTCTGAAATTTTAATGCCGAATACCTAACATCCACATGCAGCGTGTATCAAAATTACAGCTAGATCTGACGGTGCAATTGGGAGATATGGGCTTCGCAAGTTGACTAATCTGCACAGGCAGAATGTCCGAAAATCTGGGCTTGGGCCTTTCCTCATGCTTTGTGAACCTGGGCCTTCCTTCATGGATTTGGGCCCTTTCCTTCATGGGCTTGGGCCCCCTTCTTGGGCCTCATGGCAGACCACCTCTTAATGGGCCTCGAGAAAGCCCATTAGACTTCGTTTCTGCACATGTTCACATTAATACGTCATTTAGGACTCAAATATGGAAACTAAGCTAAAATAGCAAAGTTACAATTAAATCATAGCCAAATAGTAGGGAAAACACATTAAAAACGTGACACTTTGTGCTCCTATCAAATTCCCCCACACTTAGCTATTGCTAGTCCTCTAGCAAACACACAACTTTAAAACAGAACAACACAAAACACAAAACGAAACACAAAACAAAATGGTCTTTCCAACCATAACCCTCAGCGAGTTCAGAAGAGTTATAATCAAGAGAATAAAAATTATATACCAAGGCTAACAAATTTGCTAAGCATTTAACATGTACATCTCATTCATGCTCGGGTGCAGTGTGTGAAAACCGAGTATACAAAAAATCTCAAGCAATCCAATAGGCACATCGAAACAACATTAACCACTAAACCTCACAAGATTCACTAAATATTTCCGCTCAGTGTTTAGGGTTAAGTGTTTACTCTCAAAACAATTACACAAGTAGTGTTCCCATATGCTTGCTCATTAACCGACTCTCCACAATTAATCCACAAATCATTAGATCATAAGGGCTTCAAGGGTATAAACGGGGGCCAAAAGGGTGAATGGTGAATAGTGAATGGTGAATGATGAATGAAGGGACTGGAAATGAAAAATGTTTCACATGTTTGCAAGACAAGTCAACGACTTTGAAACTCATACCTATGCTATACCCGAAACAACTTTCTTATTCTCCTCCAACCTTTTATTGAAAATAATACAAGAAAATAACTCTATTTTTGGAATTTCTCTTTCTTTTTTTTTTTCTTTTTTTTTTCTTTGAGGAATTTTATTCCTTCTTTTTATTTCTGATTTTTTTTTCTTTCTTTTTTTTTTCTTTGAACAAATACAACAAAATAAAATGCACCCCCACACTTGCCTTTTGGTATACTACCATACAAATCCGAAGCATAAAAACACAAGAAGTCACTATCATCGTCTTGCAAACACAATAAAACAAGGGTGAGATGGTGTGGGTTAACAAAAGAAAAGGCTAATGAGTGTTTAGTTCAAAAGGGGATTCCTAAAGTTCGTGTTTAGATGGATGGTGAATATTTTGGCCATGGTGCTCAACTAATGCCTTACTCATTTCTAATTCATTACAGATTAACAAAATGTTTCAAGAGGTCTCTGAGCAAGTTCTAGGTTCAAAACTCATGAATTGTGCACACATGAAGAACGAGTAAATGTATGAAATATGCATACATGTGAATATTCAATAGGCTCAAGTCCTCACATTTTCTGGGTATGCATGACAATGTATGTTTAAATGTGCTTCTCGGATTGCAATCAATTAATCGAAACAGGTTATGTGAACATGGAATTTCGAGCAATCACAAATTATGCATATTAAATCCAAAGCAAACTACACAAAGCCTTGACATATAATAAACATTCTCCTAATCACAACAATTAAACTCAATTCATCCTTGGGATTGGAAAGAACAAAGCACAAAACACACAAAACAGAAGCAAATATTTTTGTAATTTTTGATTTTTTTGATTTTTTTGATTGATTTTTTTTATAAATGATATAGCTCAAATAAACGAACAAGCACTTTCTAAGACTCGATAGCTCCAAAGCCAGTGCGAAACAAACGAGCTTACAAAACTATTTTTTTTTTCTTTTTCAATTTTTTTTATTAGGGTAACAATACGTGACCACAGTGACTTACTAAGTGCAATGGTAGGTTCAACGCTACCAAGGGAGTAAGTATGATCTAGTCGATATATTGTTACCGTAGAAAACAAACACAAGTAAATTATTTTTTTGAATTTTTGAATTTTTCAAATTTGTTTTTTTTCTTTTTAATAAACCTTCCCCCACACTTGAATTAAACATTGTCCTCAATGTTGACAAATATTTCACGAAAATGAAAAATTCAAGCATGGTTATTGAATTGAAAATACAAACACAAATAAACACACCAACAAAAATAAACACACAACAGTTAAGTAAATGAAAAGGGAAACAGAAAGACTCCCCTTTGAAGATCGTGAAGTTCCCCCCAAAGCAAGTCACCAACAGTCACAAACAAGGCTAGCAGGGCCTTGCATCCAACGTTTGCTCCTTAATTGACTGCGGCTCTGATCCTTTTGAGCGTGTCCTGGACCGTGCCTGTTGCCAAATTCACAGCACGTCTGGCTGAATTTGCCTTCACTGAGATTTGGAACACTAACGTCAGTAGAGTTCCATCAAGTACGTCTCCGGATACATCAGGCAGAATGGACAAGCCAGATGACATCAATTGAAAAGGCTCCGGGTCAACTCCACATAACATGGACTGGAAGGTTGCTTGATCGATAGGCGCATAAATCACGTACGACCCCGTTGAATCTGTGAAGCACTCTCGGAGTATGAGGAAGTCGACGTGATTACTTATGCCCAAAACGGAGATAGAATTTCGTGGGTCAAGACCAGTGGTGAAGTTTGTAAGCACATGTACTGAACTGTCTATCGACACACTATCCCATAAATGCCTTGTACGTACGTCTCGATAAAATCAAAGATTCTTGTGTGATGGGAGAAGTGCTTGACGAACAGCCAGCAGTACGATCGAGTCCAAGGGGTTGGCTAGGATCACCCCTTCGCTTGTTGGTCCCGACCTCCATATGTGTGTCTCCCGTTTTGTTTGATGCAGTCCAATGATGGTAAGTCGAGTTGGTGATGTCGTTGAAGAAACTTACCGCCATCTGGTTTGCCATCTTAGCAAGGCTTCTTCTCCCTCTGGTGAAATGATTGAGTCACCGGGTGAAGTGTGAATCCCCATCACGCACATGTAGCGCTCGGCATGTCGTTGAAGAGGTGCCAACCAACGCTTCGCTCCATATGCAAAACCTGATTCAACAAACGGTTTAAATAAGGGGGTTAAATCTTTTTCTCGCACATCAACATGCTCCACCCACGTGACAAAGGAGGATCCATTCTCGCAGATCCCGTATCGGGCATCCGGAAGGACGTTTTCGGCATCTTGATCTCACGGAAGGCCTTGGTTTTGAGCTCATTTCATCCACGAGACATCCACAACAATCCAACTTCCATCCAATTGTTGGTGAGAGGAACGAACAAACTGGACTTCACGAGTTGAAACGTTGTGTGTTGGCACTAGAAACTCGGCAGATATCACTTGCACTTGCTCCTTGTAGCTTTCTTCTATCCCGGAGAACAGGACCTCCAAGGTATGGGCATTGGTGACCAAGCTACAGAAGACGAGCAACCATTGACCAACATCCATTAAAATCTGAACAATGGTGGTCGGATTCAGGTGAATGGTTGCTGAGTGTCTCGAGGCTTCTGATATGAAATATGGTGTAGGCTCAGCTCGTTGAGACACTCGCAAGTACTCGGCATGATTAAGAGTTTCGGGATGAATGGAAGTGCTGGGATTTGAGGAATAGATCCATAGGGGAAAACCAGCAGCGACCAAGAGCAGGAGTTCGTCTTTGGCTTTGTTCACGATATCGGCGATCTGGTCGGAATGAAACCCAACGAGATCATGAGCAGGTCCCGGAATATTGTCAAATGGCACTGATACGCCCAAAAGGAGCATCAATTTAAAAAAACCCTATCGGTAGTATAGTGGTGTAAGTAGGGTATCGTTCACAACGGAGATCAAAGGGTGTACCTAACAAAAATTGTCACAAAGAATTAAATAAAATAAAGAATTATTATTAACATGTATAAGTATAAATATATACATATGTACAAAGTAAGGGGGTTTAAGAGATAAATTGAATGAAATAAATTAATTAAACTACAAAGAATAAATTAAATGAGATGGGATGAAACACAAAGTATATAAAGTTCAGCCACATATACACAAGTTTATTAATCATTGGACCGAAAATTAACCAAGTTTCCTAGTCATGAAACCGAAATTAACATATGTGGAAAGTTAGAAGCTAACCATTCCCCAAATAAAACCTCTCTACGAAAATTAACCTAAGTGAAAGCACCTAGATTAACCAATTAAACATGCCATCTTAGTCTAGAAAGCTAGCTAATCAAACCATATTTAACGCATAGAAAAGAGTTGTTAATTAAAGTGCACGACCCATTATAGAAAAGTCCATATGTCCGCAATCCTTTTTATTTGACACCGACCTTTGTCCAAAGCCTTTACTACTCGTGAATTAGGTTTCCAAAACTATTAGGTGAATTGTAATCCCTAACCCTAGCTCCAATTATATGCAAATATTATAAGTATCGATCCCTATAACATAAACACATAAAAGTTTTCTATAATTCAGAATCAAGTAAACAGAGTCACATAAGCTACTAGAAGAACTAATTAATTAGGATCCAATAACTAAATAAACTCATATAAATAGGCTGGAAATTATATAAATCATGTCATGTTAACTAATACAAAGAATAATCAAGCAACAAAGAGGAATTCATAAGAATAATTAAAGGAAAAGTCGAGATTACACCATATGGAATAGCATGAAGACTTGAAGACCACGAAACCTTGAATCCTTGAAAGCAAGTAATCCAAACCGTGTGCAGCAAGGTGGTGATGATGATGGACGAAATTGATGGTGATGATGGTGATGGTGCAGCCGCCTTTCCTCCTCCTTGAAGCCTTGAGAACCCTAAATACTAGAGAATGGAAAATATGATGGAGAAGAGAAAGAGGAGGGTTTGTCCCTCCCCATTGGGGTGTGAATTTGTGAGAAGAATGAGGCTGCTATTTATAGGAGAATGGAGAGGAAGAAGAAGACAATGAAAGAAATAAAGAAAGAAAATGAAGAGAAGTGGAATGTGAGTGGTAGAAAAGAAATGGTAAGTGGAATGGTGGAAATGTAGTCATATGGCAATGAACCATTTATTTAGGTAAAAGAAATCAAACACTAATGGTATGGAGAGAAAGCAACAAAGATAGTGTGGTGAGATGGGTGGAAATATGGGGGTGAGTGGAGCATTGAGAATAAAGGAAAATGAAAGAAATAAAAACGGACAGCACTGAGCAGTGCGCACTTACAACGTAATCCTGCACGTTTCAACGGTTGGATGCTTCTGAAATTTTGTTTTGGAATAACTGACATCCATGTGCAGCGTGTATCAAAATTACAGCTAGATCTGACGGTGCAATTGAGAGATATGGGCCTCGCAAGTTGACCTATCTGCACAGGCAGATTGTCCGAAAATCTGGGCTTGGGCCATTCCTCATTCTTTGTGAACCTGGGCCTTCCTTCATTGATTTGGGCCTTCCATCTTGGGCTTCATGGCAGACCACCTCTTAATGGGCCTCGAAAAAGCCCATTACACTTCGTAAATTTCCGACACTTTGCTTATTTTCCTCAAGTTGTCTTCTTTTCTCTTTATTTGCAATAGGAAACCTACAAACACAAAAACTAAATAAATAACAGAATTTTATGAGAAACTAACAACAAAAATGTAGAGAAATTGATATAAAAAGTTGTACAATTATGCACCTATCAAATACCCCCACACTTAGCTATTGCTAGTCCCTTAGCAACACAAAACTTAAAACAAAACAACACAAAATAGAAAAGGAAACACAAAACATATATTCTTTCCAACCATAACCCTTAGCGAGTTCACAAGAGTTATAATCAGGAGAATACAAATTATATACCAAGGCTAACGAATTTGCTAAGTCTTTAACATGCACATCTCATTTATGCTCGGGTGAAGTGTGTGAAAACCAAGTGTACAATTAATCTCATGCAATCCAATAGGCACATCGAAACAACATTAACCACTAAAGCTCACAATGATCACTAAATATTTCCACTCAGTGTTTAGAGTTAAGTGTTTACTCTCATAACAATTGCACAAGTAACGTTCCCATAGGCTTGCTCATCGACCAACTCTCCACAATTAATCCACAAATCATTAGATCATAAGGACTTTTAATGGTGAAATGGGGGCCAAAGGGTGGATGGTAAATAGTAAATGGTAAATGAAGTGAAATGAAAGGACTCGAAATGAAAAATGTTTCACATGTTTGCAAGACAAGTCAACGACTTTGAAACTCATACATATGCTAAACCCGAAACAACTCTTATTTTCCTCCAACCTTTTATTGAAAGTAATACAAGAAAATAACTCTATATTTTTTTTTCTTTCTGACATTTTTTTTTTCTTTCTTTTCTATTTCTTTTTTCTTTGAGGAATTTATTCCTTCTTTTTATTTCTGATTTTTTTTTTCCTTGAACAAATACAACAAAATAAATACACCCCCACACTTGCCTTTTGGTATACTACCATACAAATCAAAACCCGAAGCATAAGAACACAAGAAGTCACTATCATCGTCTTGCAAACATAAATAAAACAAGGGTGAGATGGTGTGGGTGAACAAAAGAAACGGGTAATGAGTGTTTAGTTCAAAAGGGGATTCCTAAAGTTCGTGTTTAGATGGATGGTGAATATTTTGGCCATGGTGCTCAACTAATGCCTTACTCATTTCTAATTCATCACAGATTAACAAAACGTTTCAAGTGGTCTTTGAGCAAGTTCTAGGTTCAAAACTCATGAATTGTGCACAAATGAAGAACGAGTAAATGTATGAAATATGCATACATGTGAATATTCAATAGGCTCAAATCCTCACAGTTTCTGGGTATGCATGACAATGTATGTTTAAATGTGCTTCTCGGATTACAATCAATTAATCGAAACAGGTTATGTGAACATGGAAATTCGAGCAATCACAAGTTATGCATATTAAATCCAAAGCAAACTACACAAAGCCTTGACATATAATAAACATTCTCCTAATGACAACAATTAAACTCAATTCATCATCGGAATTGGAAAGAACAAAGCACAAAACAAACAATAACACACAAAACAGAAGCAAATATTTTTGTCATTTTTGATTTTTTGGATTTTTTATTTTATTTTTTAATGTAGGTAACAATACGTGACCACAGGGACTCACTTAGTGCAATGGTAGGTTCAACGCTACCAAGGGAGTGAGTGTGATATAGTCGATATACCGTTACAGTAGAAAACGAAAACAAGTAAATTATTTTTTTCTGAATTTTTCAAATTTTTCAAATTTTTTCTTTTCTTTTCAATAAACCTTCCCCCCACACTTGAATTAAACATTGTCCTCAATGTTGACAAATATTTCACGAAAATGAATAATTCAAGCATGGTTATTGAATTTAAACACACAAAAAAAAATAAACAGAAGTAAACACACACAACAGAAATAAACACACCAATAGAAATAAACAGAAGTAAACACACAACATATATACAAATGAAAAAGGGAAACAGAAAGACTCCCCTTTGAAGATCGTGAAGCTCCTCCCGAAGCAAGTCACCAACAGTCACAAACAAGGCTAGCAGGGCCTTGCATCCAACGTTTGCTCCTTAGTTGACTGCGGCTCTGATCCGTTGAAGTGTGTCCTGGACGAGTGTTGTTGCCGACTCCACGACAGACTTGGCTGATGTAGCCCCCACTGAGATCTGGAACACCATAGTCAGTAGTGTTCCGTCAAGAACAGCTCCGGATACGTTAGGCAGAATGGAGAAGCCTGAAGACATGAGCGGAAACGGCTCCGGTTGAACTCCACATAGCAAACACTGGAGAATGGAATGGTTAATCGGCGCGTATATCACAGACGACCCCGTTGCATCGGTGCAACACTCCTGAAGAATAAGGAAGTCGTTGTGACTATCTATGGCGAGCACCGAAATCTGGTTCCGCGGGTCAAGACCGATGGAAAAGTTTGCTAGCACACGTACCGAGCTGTCCATCGACATACTATCCCACATTGGTCTAGTACGAACGTCTTTGAGGAACTCAAAGATCCTCGGTGTGATGGGAAAGATGCACGACGAACAACCAGCGGTACGATTGACTCCAGGGGGCTTGCTCGGATCACCCCTTCGCTTGTTGGTCCTGACCTCCATTCGAGTGTCTCTTGTTCGGTTCGAACAAGTCCAGTGGTGGTACGTGGAGTTGCTGATGTCGTTGAAGAAACAGATCGTCATCTGTTTTGCCATTTCCGCCAGGCCTCTTCTTCCTTCAAGAGAAATAATCGAGTCACCGGGTGAAGAGTGGATACTTGTGGCGCACATGTAGCGCTCGGCTTGTCGTTGGAGGGTTGAGATCCAACGCTTTGCACCAAAAGCGAACCCTGAATGAACAAAAGGTTCGAAACTGGCCTTCATCTCCTTTTCGCGTACATCCACGTGCTCCACCCAAGTGACCAAGGAAGATCCATTATGAAGATCACGTATCAGGCATCCGGAGGGGCGTTTTCGGCAAATCGTTCTCACGGAAGGCTTTGGATTGGAACGCAATTCATCCACAGAGACATCCACAACGACCCAACTTCCATCCAGTTGTTGGTGAGAGTACCGAACGAACTGGACTTCACGAGTTGAAACGAGGTGAGATGGCACTAGAAACTCGGCCGACATCACTTGCTTCTGCTCCTCGTAGCCTTCGTTGTCGGAGGATAAGATCTCCAACGTTTGGGCGTTTGTGATCATGCTACAGAAGACTGGCAACCATCGACCAACATCCATTAAGATCTGAACGATGGTGGTCGGATAAAGGTGAATGGTTGCCGAGTGTCTCGACGATTCAGATTTGAAGTACGGTGCAGGTTCAGCACGTTGAAACACTCGCAAGTACTCGGCCCTATGAAGAGTCTCGGGATGAATAGACGTGTCGGGAGTCGGTGAAGTTATCCACAAAGGAAATCCGGCAGTGGCCATGAGCAGGAGCTCGTGTTTGGCCTTACGGACGATATCCGAGATCAAGTCGGTGTGGACTCCGACAAGATCGTGAGCAGGTCCGGGAAGGGTATCAGATGGCAAAGGTATGGATGAGCGCTCGACTAGTGTATGCATGAGGCTCCGCACATCCCGTCTTAAGTGGTCCATGTCGATGGAATCATCGGACAACTCAAGAATAGGCTCTTGTTGTGGAGGAACAACTTCGAGCCTTCGCCGTGGCACATCCGAGTGCGGAACGGGACCTCCGCAGTGGGACAGATGCCGCTGTGGAGAGCATCGACGAGTCGTTGATTCAGAAGTTGAAGCTCCTCGTTCTTGCTCACCAGCTGATCGTTTCGTCTCTCTAACTCGGCAATACGCTGCTCAGACGTAAGGATACCGAACTTCTTCCTTGGCTGTTCCCCCATTCCTTGCCTATTTAAGCCACCGTTCCTGCAAGCACAACTCACCAATTTACAACTCACGATCACCACAGATAACAAATTCATCATCACCATGGCAAATACTCAACCCACCACCGTGCTCTGCCATCTACTTGCTACACCCAGAGAATCAATCTCTGCACCCAAGACTTCAATCATGCCTGGGCAGTCCTCTCTGCCTTCACCGTCGATCACCACCGACGCCGTGAAGCCACCTTTAGCTGCTGCCGTTACCAATCCAGCCACCAAGGCCGTAACTCCTTCTGTTTCTTTTTTCCCTTACCTGCAAACTCAATTAACAATTCAAGCAATTCTTTCTATCTAATTTTCTTTGTTTTTTCTGTTTTGTAGGTTTGGAAATTGGAAGCTGCTCTAAGCTTCAGCGCCTCCGCCGGTCCTCAAGACCCGTGGTCACCGCGTCAATTCCAAAAGCCCAGCTCTGACTCCCACCGGCGCCGCACCACCTCACCATAATCTCCCTTGCTGCTCTTGCTCTCTTGTCTGCAGAATTGAATGATGAAGAAATTCACGAAGTCTGGGCTGGTTTGAAGAAGAAATGAAGAATGATGCTTGCAATGCTGACATGGCATAAGAGAAAACAATTGAGTTGAAAAGTCAGCACGGGTCAACAAGTCAATGGAATTGAAATTGGGCCTTTGCCCAATTGCCCAAGCCCAATCTGCTAAGGGCACCCGCCACATCCAAAGTTACAAGTCCGATTAAATAGCTGAGTCTGCCACCTTCGCACGCCGGACGGTGTCCATTTTCATGGACACAACAGTAACATTTTCCCAAACTCGTTTATTTATTATATTTTATTTTTGTTTAATTAACTATTCGTGAATAATTTTGGGAAATGTTATTGTGTAAATATTTGTTTATTTTCTATTTTTCCATAATAATTGTGATTTGATTTTTCTAAGTTGCTTTTGTGATTGTTTATTTGATTCAAGTTTACGGAAATCTTTTATATGTTTATGTTATAGGGGTCGACACTTATGATGTTTACATGTAATTGAAGCTAGAGTTAGGAATCTGATTCACCTAATAGTTTTGGAAACCTAATTCACAAGTAGTAAAGGCTTTGGACAAAAGTCGGAATCAATTAAAAAGGATTACAAATAGATGGACTTTTCCATACTAGGTTGTGCACTTGAATTAACGATTCTTTTCGATGCTTTGAACATGGATTGACTAGCTAGCTTTCTAGACTAAGATGGCATGTTTAATTGATTGATCTAGGTGCTTTCACTTAGGTTAATTTTCTGAGAGAAGTCTAATTGGGAAATAATTAGCTTTCTAATATTTCACAATGTTAGTTTCGATCATATGACTTAGAGAAATCAATATTTGTGTGTGTTTTTCTTGTTTTCAAAAATAATAAAAATCCAAAAATATTTCCTTTATTGTTTTCAAAATTATCAAAACCCCCAAAAATACTTTTGTATATAATGTATATTTTCGTAAATAGAAACAATACTGTATAGTTTATTTAATTTTGTATATATATATATTCTTTATTCTTTATACTTGTTAATAATAATTCTTTATTTAATTTAATTTTTCGTGACATTGAAAAGTAAATATAACAATCTTCTGTGGGAAAAACCTTTATTTCCCATTATACTTTACAACGACAATTGTTAGGAATTTAGGTAATAATTAATGACGTAGGCATAAAATCGACTAAAAATTTTGGCGCCGGCTCGCCGGGGATTGTTTTTACTATTGACTTTTTACTATTGACTATTGACTTTTTACTATTTGTAAATAATACTTGTTAATTTTATTTATACTCACTTGATTATACTTGTTTATATTGTTACACTTAGTAATTTATTTAGGTGTCTTTTATATAGTTGATTATTTTTTGTTGTTGTAAGTTGTAACTTGAACGGAATAGGTAAGGTCCTTTTGTTAATATTGGCCTAAACCCTTCATTTTTACCGTAAGGTTATTTGAGGTTGAGGGCGGCCTTTATTAACACTTGGAGAATTGTCGAACACTTAAGTGCTTTCTCAACTGAGTAAGGGGCACATGAATGGTGTCTAGATATGATCAAGACTCTGGGTGACGGGTTTGTTGACACGCCCAAAAGGAGCATCAATTTAAAAAAACCCTATCGGTAGTAGTATAGTGCATAGTAGGGTATCGTTCACAACGGAGATCAAAGGGTGTACCTAACAAAAAATGTCACAAAGAATTAAATAAAATAAAGAATTATTATTAACAAGTATAAAGTATAAATATATACATATGTACAAAGTAAAAGGGGGATTGAGTCATAAATTGAATGAAATGAATTAATTAAATTACAAAGAATAAATTAAATAAGATGGGATGAAACACAAAGTATATAAAGTTCAGCCACAAGTATACAAGTTTACCAATCATTGGACCGAAAATTAACCAAGTTCCCTAGCCATGAAACCGAAATTAACATATGTGGAATGCTGGACCGCCAATTATCATTCCCCAAATAAAACATCTTTCATGAAAATTAACCTAAGCGACCGCACCTAGATTAATCAATCAAACATGCAAAGGTAGCTAATCAAAACATGTCCAACGCATAAAAGAAGAGTTGTTAATTAAAGTGCACGACCTAGTGGGACCACCCATCTATCCGTGATCCTTCTTATTTCATTCCGACCTCTTTCCAAAGCCTTTACTACTTGTGAATTAGAATTAAAACCCTAATTCTAGCACCAATTATATGCAATCATCTTAAGTTTGCAACCTTAAAACAAAAACATATAAAAGTTATCTACTAAAATAGAATCAAATAAACGGAGTCACATAAGCTACTAGAAGAACTAATTAATTAGGATCCAACAATTAAATAAATCCATAAACAAGGGCTGAATATTATATAAATCATGTCATGTTAACTAATACAAAGGATAAACAAACAACAAAGAGGCATAAATTTAAAGGTTAAGTCGAAATACACCGTATGAATAGCATGAAGATCTTGAAACCACATCTTGAATCCTTGACCACAAGTAATCCAAGCCGTGAAGACAAGGTGATGATGGTGATGGTGATGTTGAATAGGGGCTGGTGGTGATGGTGTAGACGCCTTCTCCTCCTCCTTGAAGACTTGAAAACCCATAGTATTAGAGAATGGAAAATGAGAAATGAGAAGAGAAAGAGGAGGGTTTGTCCCTCCCCATTGGGGTGTGAATTGAAGAGAAGAATGAGGCTGCTATTTATAGGAGAATGGAGAGGAAGAAGAAGACAATGCAAGAAATAAAGAAAGAAAAGGAAGAGAAGTGGAATGTGAGTGGTAGAAAAGAAATGGTAAGTGGAATGGTGGAAATGTAGTCATATGGCAATGAACCATTTATTTAGGTAAAAGAAATTAAACACTAATGGTGTGGGCAGAAAGAAGAGGAAAGAATATAGGGGTGAGTGGAGCATTGAAAATAAAAGAAGAGGAAAGAAATAAAAAGCAGACAGCACTGAGCAGTTCCCACTTAGAACGGAATAATGCACGTTTGAACGGTTGGATGATTCTCAAATTTTAATACAGAATATATAACACACACATGCAGCGTGTATCAAAATTACAGCTGGATCCAACGGTGCAATTGGGAGATATAGGCTTCGCAAGTTGACATATCTGCACAGGCAGATTGTCCGAAAATGGGCTTGGACCTTCCTTCTTGGGCTTGGGCCTTTCTTCTTGGGCTTGGGCCTTTCTTCATGGATTTGGGCCTTCATCTTGGGCCTCACGGCAGCTCACTTCTTAATGGGCCTCGAAAAAGCCCATTAGACTTCGTAAATTTCCGAGCTCCGATTTTCTGCACGTATTCACATTTATATATCATTTAGGGACTCAAATATGGAAACTAAGCAAAAATAACAAAGTTACAATTAAATCATAGCCAAATAGTAGGGAAAATACATTAAAAACGTCACACTTTGTGCTCCTATCAAATTCCCCCACACTTAGCTATTGCTAGTCCCTTAGCAACACAAAACTTAAAACAAAACAACACAAAACAGAAAAGGGAAACACAAAACATATATTCTTTCCAACCATAACCCTCAGCGAGTTCAGAAAAATTATAATCAGGAGAATAAAAATTATATATCAAGGCTAAAGAATTTGCTAAGTCTTTAACATACACATCTCATTTATGCTCGGGTGTAGTGTGTGAAAACCAAGTATACAATTAATGTCAAGCAATCCAATAGGCACATATGAACAACATTAACCACTAAACCTCACAAGATTCACTAAATATTTCCGCTCGGTGTTTAGGGTTAAGTGTTTACTCTCAAAACAATTACACAAGTAGTGTTCCCATATGTTTGCTCATTAACCAACTCTCTACAATTAATCCACAAATCATCAGATCATAAGGACTTTTTAGGTGAAACAGGGACCAAAGGGTGGATGGTAAATAGTGAATGGTAAATGAAGTGAAATGAAAGGACTCGAAATGAAAAATGTTTCACATGTTTGCAAGACAAGTCAACGACTTTGAAACTCATACATATGCTAAACCCGAAACAACTCTTATTTTCCTCCAACCTTTTATTAAAAGTAATACAAGAAAATAACTCTATATTTTTTTTTCTTTCTGACATTTTTTTTTCTTTTTTTTTCTATTTCTTTTTTCTTTGAGGAATTTATTCCTTCTTTTTATTTCTGATTTTTTTTTCCTTGAACAAATACAACAAAATAAATACACCCCCACACTTGCCTTTTGGTATACTACCATACAAATCAAAACCCGAAGCATAAGAACACAAGAAGTCACTATCATCGTCTTGCAAACATAAATAAAACAAGGGTGAGATGGTGTGGGTGAACAAAAGAAACGGCTAATGAGTGTTTAGTTCAAAAGGGGATTCCTAAAGTTCGTGTTTAGATGGATGGTGAATATTTTGGCCATGGTGCTCAACTAATGCCTTACTCATTTCTAATTCATCACAGATTAACAAAACGTTTCAAGTGGTCTTTGAGCAAGTTCTAGGTTCAAAACTCATGAATTGTGCACACATGAAGAACGAGTAAATGTATGAAATATGCATACATGTGAATATTCAATAGGCTCAAATCCTCACAGTTTCTGGGTATGCATGACAATGTATGTTCAAATGTGCTTCTCGGATTACAATCAATTAATTAACACCGGTGATGTGAACATGGAAATTCGAGCAATCACAAGTTATGCATATTAAATCCAAAGCAAACTACACAAAGCCTTGACATATAATAAACATTCTCCTAATCACAACAATTAAACTCAATTCATCATCGGAATTGGAAAGAACAAAACACAAAACACAATAAAACACACAAAAACAACAAAACAGAAGCAAATATTTTTGTAATTTTTGATTTTTTGGATTTTTATTTTATTTTTCAATGTAGGTAACAATACGTGACCACGGGGACTCACTTAGTGCAATGGTAGGTTCAACGCTACCAAGGGAGTGAGTGTGATATAGTTGATATACCGTTACCGTATAAAACGAAAACAAACAAATAAACAAACAACAGAAGCAATTTTTTTTTCTTTTTCAATTTTTTTTTATTAGGGTAACAATACGTGACCACAGTGACTTACTAAGTGCAATGGTAGGTTCAACGCTACCAAGGGAGTAAGTATGATTTAGTCGATATATTGTTACCATAGAAAACAAAAACAAGTAAATTATTTTTTTTTTTGAACTTTTCAAATTTTTCAAATTTTTTCTTTTCTTTTCAATAAACCTTCCCCCCACACTTGAATTAAACATTGTCCTCAATGTTAGACAGATATTTCACGAAAATGAAAAATTCAAGCATGGTTATTGAATTTAAACACACAAACAGAAATCAACACACAACATAAACAGAAGTAAACACACAACAGTTAAGTAAATGAAAAGGGAAACAGAAAGACTCCCCCTTGAAGATCATTAAGCTCCTCCCGAAGCAAGTCACCAACAGTCACAAACAAGGCTAGCAGGGCCTTGCATCCAACGTTTGCTCCTTAATTGACTGCGGCTCTGATCCTTTGAAGTGTGTCCTGGACAAGGGTAGTTGCCGACTCCACGGCAGATTTGGCTGATGTAGCCTTCACTGAGATCTGGAACACTATGGTAAGTAGAGTCCCATCAAGAACAGCTCCGGATACGTTTGGTAGAATGGAGAAGCCTGATGACATAAGCGGAAATGGCTCCGGTTGAACTCCAGATAGCAAACACTGGAAAATGGAATGGTTAATCGGCGCATAAATCACAGACGACCCCGTTGCATCGGTGCAACACTCCTGAAGAATAAGGAAGTCGTTGTGACTATCTATAGCGAGCACCGAAATCTGGTTCCGCGGGTCAAGACCGATGCTGAAATTTGCTAGCACACGCACCGAGCTGTCCATCGACATACTATCCCACAATGGTCTCGTCTGAACGTCTTTGAGGAACTCAAAGATCCTGGTGTGATGAGATAGATGAACAACGGAACAACCAGCAGTACGATTGACTCCAGGGGGCTTGCTCGGATCACCCCTTCGCTTGTTGGTCCTGACCTCCATTCGAGTGTCTCTTGTTCGGTTCGAACAAGTCCAGTGGTGGTACGTGGAGTTGCTGATATCGTTGAAGAAACAGATCGTCATCTGTTTTGCCATTTCCGCAAGGCCTCTTCTTCCTTCAAGAGAAATAATCGAGTCACCGGGTGAAGAGTGGATACCTGTGGCGCACATGTAGCGCTCGGCTTGTCGTTGGAGGGTTGAGATCCAACGCTTTGCACCAAAAGCGAACCCTGAATGAACAAAAGGTTCGAAACTGGCCTTCATCTCTTTCTCGCGTACATCCACGTGCTCCACCCAAGTAACCAAGGAAGATCCATTCTGAAGATCACGTATCAGGCATCCGGAGGGGCGTTTTCGGCAAATCGATCTCACGGAAGGCTTTGGATTTGTACGCAATTCATCCACGGAGACATCCACAACGACCCAACTTCCATCCAGTTGTTGGTGAGAATACCGAACAAACTGGACTTCACGAGTTGAAACGAGGTGAGATGGCACCAGAAACTCGGCCGACATCACTTGCTTCTGCTCCTCGTAGCCTTCTTCGTTACTGGAGGATAGGATCTCCAACGTCTTGGCGTTTGTAATCATGCTACAGAAGACTGGCAACCATCGACCAACATCCATTAAGATCTGAACGATGGTGGTCGGATAAAGATGGATGGTTGCCGAGTGTCTCGACGATTCCGCCTTGAAGTACGGTGCAGGTTCAGCACGTTGAAACACTCGCAAGTACTCGGCCCTATGAAGAGTCTCGGGATGAATAGACGTGTCGGGAGTCGGTGAAGTTATCCACAAAGGAAATCCGGCAGTGGCCATGAGCAGGAGCTCGTGTTTGGCCTTACGGACGATATCCGAGATCAAGTCGGTGTGGACTCCGACGAGATCATGAGCAGGTCCGGGAAGATTAGATGGCACAGGTACAGATGGGCGCTCGACTGGGGTAGGCATGAGGCTCCGCACATCCCGTCTTAAGTGGTCCATGTCGATGGAATCATCGGACAACTCAAGAATAGGCTCTTGTTGTGGAGGAACAACTTCGAGCCTTCGCCGTGGCACATCTGAGTGCGGAACAGGACCTCCGCAATTGGGACAGATGCCGCTGTGGAGAGCATCGACGAGTCGTTGATTCAGAAGTTGAAGCTCCTCGTTCTTGCTCACCAGCTGATCATTTCGTCTCTCTAGCTCGGCAATACGCTGCTCAGACGTAAGGATACCGAACTTCTTCCTATTTCTCGACCCCCAATAATAGACTTGGTCCTCCTCTAGTCCGATTTTCGGACCAAATCTTTCTCTTTGTGGCTTGGTGGGGTGAGAATACACCGCAAAGAAAGCCGCCAGTGCATCTCTCTGAGCTTTGGTGTACTTTGTCCTCGGAAGTCTCCTATAGACAGGAGCGGCTTCCAGCTCAACAGGGGGATCAGCAACCATGATTGGTGCTTGAGGTAGTGGTTGCGGTTGTGGTTGTGGCTCGGTCGGCATGCTAGCATCGGCGCTATTGAGCATGCTCGGTGGAATTATTTCAGCCAGACCTTCAAAGATGGGTTCTCGAAGGACCCACTTTGAAACAAGTCGGCCGAAAGAATTGACTCTTTTGGCCATTTGTGGTTTGGGAAGGGAGGATAACTTTCTGGGAATTAGGGAGGTTTCCGGGAAAAGCTCGAAGAACACGAAGAACACACGAGAGAGAAAACGAGAGAGAGAGAGAGAGAGAGAGCTAAGGGAAAACGCGTGAAATGACCTAAGGCACTAACGCAATCCGAAGGGAAGGGAAACGAACGGACGGACGCGTGTCCAAAGTCGAGGACGAAGATCCGTAAATCACGGATCGAGCGACGAAAGTCGCAAAGGGAATAGTGGAACGCGCGCACGATTTATTAAACAATTCGGCCGACGCAAAAGTCGTGCGTCGGCCCAATCACATTTTTTTTTTGATTTTCGAATTTTTATTTTTTTTTTATTTTTTTAATACTTTACGAAAAGTCGTAAAGTGAACAGTGAAAACGCGTAGCACACGCGCTTGCCGACACTTTAAACGGGCTTGGGCCATCGGAATGGTCTGGAGCTTAAAGTGGGCCTGGGCCAAAGAAATCTTCGGCCCATTATTGGTGGGCTTAACTAATGGGCCTAAAAACGAACAGGCCCGACACGCTAAATGGGCTTGGGTTACGGGTTTTGGGCTTCGTGAATGACACGAGCCCAATGGGCTAAATTTTTTATTTTTTTATTTTTTTCTTTTTATTCGAAACCCAAAACACTAACCAATCACACAAACGGGCCTAAGGCCCAATAACAAACAAACTAACTAACAAGCCCAAAAATAAAACAAACAGTAATTATAAATAGTAAAAAGAAATAATTACCAACAGTAAAACAAAAGAAAACACTCTTTTTTTTTTTTTACAATTAATTTTTTTTTTTTTTTTTTTTTTTTTTTTTTTTCAAAATAAATAACGAGTGTGAAAGAAAACTTACCTTTTTACTCCCGAGGAAACCGAAAATCACCAACAAGACATCAACCTCAAGGTTTTTCAACCTTGACTTCCTAAACGTATGCTCCGATGTATGTGGTAAAATTTCCGATAAACCCGGATTATTTCCTATACAAAATAAAAAGGTTAGTAATAAATTTACAAAATAAAAACAAAATATTTACAAAGTTAAAAATATGTCACAAATTATCTATACAAAATGAATGAATAAATTTTCCTATGTCTACGTATATTTTATTTACACAATACACTTAAGTGTACAAAAATATTTTCCTTTGCCTGAATATAGTTGAAAAAAAATGAAAGTTGATTCCAAGCGGTAACTCAAGGTGGACTTACGGCCTAGGTGCAATGCCTTGACTTAAATGACTTTCCGTGTTTTCAGAAGGCGAATGGCCAGATCACAAGAGATAAGCGAGAGGCAGGATTCATTTAGTGGACTAGTCCTCTGAATCCAATTTTACAAACCCGTCACCCAGGGTCTCGATCATATCTAGACACCATTCATGTGCCCCTTACTCAGTTGAGAAAGCACTTAAGTGTTCGACAATTCTCCAAGTGTTAATAAAGGCCGCCCTCAACCTCAAGTGACCGTATGGTACAAATGAAGGGTTTAGGCCAATATTAATAAAAGGACCTTACCTATTTCCGTTCAAGTTACAACTTACAACAACAAAAAATAATCAACTATATAAAAGACACCTAAATAAATTACTAAGTGTAACAAAATATCAACAAGTATAAATAAATATTATTCACAAATATTCACAAAATAATAGTTAGGAATTTTCAATCCCCGTCGACGGCGCCAAAAATTGACACGCCCAAAAGGAGCATCAATTTAAAAAAACCCTATCGGTAGTAGTATAGTGCATAGTAGGGTATCGTTCACAACGGAGATCAAAGGGTGTACCTAACAAAAAATGTCACAAAGAATTAAATAAAATAAAGAATTATTATTAACAAGTATAAAGTATAAATATATACATATGTACAAAGTAAAAGGGGGATTGAGTCATAAATTGAATGAAATGAATTAATTAAATTACAAAGAATAAATTAAATAAGATGGGATGAAACACAAAGTATATAAAGTTCAGCCACAAGTATACAAGTTTACCAATCATTGGACCGAAAATTAACCAAGTTCCCTAGCCATGAAACCGAAATTAACATATGTGGAATGCTGGACCGCCAATTATCATTCCCCAAATAAAACATCTTTCATGAAAATTAACCTAAGCGACCGCACCTAGATTAATCAATCAAACATGCAAAGGTAGCTAATCAAAACATGTCCAACGCATAAAAGAAGAGTTGTTAATTAAAGTGCACGACCTAGTGGGACCACCCATCTATCCGTGATCCTTCTTATTTCATTCCGACCTCTTTCCAAAGCCTTTACTACTTGTGAATTAGAATTAAAACCCTAATTCTAGCACCAATTATATGCAATCATCTTAAGTTTGCAACCTTAAAACAAAAACATATAAAAGTTATCTACTAAAATAGAATCAAATAAACGGAGTCACATAAGCTACTAGAAGAACTAATTAATTAGGATCCAACAATTAAATAAATCCATAAACAAGGGCTGAATATTATATAAATCATGTCATGTTAACTAATACAAAGGATAAACAAACAACAAAGAGGCATAAATTTAAAGGTTAAGTCGAAATACACCGTATGAATAGCATGAAGATCTTGAAACCACATCTTGAATCCTTGACCACAAGTAATCCAAGCCGTGAAGACAAGGTGATGATGGTGATGGTGATGTTGAATAGGGGCTGGTGGTGATGGTGTAGACGCCTTCTCCTCCTCCTTGAAGACTTGAAAACCCATAGTATTAGAGAATGGAAAATGAGAAATGAGAAGAGAAAGAGGAGGGTTTGTCCCTCCCCATTGGGGTGTGAATTGAAGAGAAGAATGAGGCTGCTATTTATAGGAGAATGGAGAGGAAGAAGAAGACAATGCAAGAAATAAAGAAAGAAAAGGAAGAGAAGTGGAATGTGAGTGGTAGAAAAGAAATGGTAAGTGGAATGGTGGAAATGTAGTCATATGGCAATGAACCATTTATTTAGGTAAAAGAAATTAAACACTAATGGTGTGGGCAGAAAGAAGAGGAAAGAATATAGGGGTGAGTGGAGCATTGAAAATAAAAGAAGAGGAAAGAAATAAAAAGCAGACAGCACTGAGCAGTTCCCACTTAGAACGGAATAATGCACGTTTGAACGGTTGGATGATTCTCAAATTTTAATACAGAATATATAACACACACATGCAGCGTGTATCAAAATTACAGCTGGATCCAACGGTGCAATTGGGAGATATAGGCTTCGCAAGTTGACATATCTGCACAGGCAGATTGTCCGAAAATGGGCTTGGACCTTCCTTCTTGGGCTTGGGCCTTTCTTCTTGGGCTTGGGCCTTTCTTCATGGATTTGGGCCTTCATCTTGGGCCTCACGGCAGCTCACTTCTTAATGGGCCTCGAAAAAGCCCATTAGACTTCGTAAATTTCCGAGCTCCGATTTTCTGCACGTATTCACATTTATATATCATTTAGGGACTCAAATATGGAAACTAAGCAAAAATAACAAAGTTACAATTAAATCATAACCAAATAGTAGGGAAAATACATTAAAAACGTCACACTTTGTGCTCCTATCATTTGTAAAATTGGATTCAGAGGACTTGTCCACTAAATGAATCCTGCCTCTCGCTTATCTCTTGTGATCTGGCCATTCGCCTTCTGAAAACACGGAAAGTCATTTAAGTCAAGGCATTGCACCTAGGCCGTAAGTCCACCTTGAGTTACCGCTTGGAATCAACTTTCATTTTTTTTCAACTATATTCAGACAAAAGAAAATATTTTTGTGTAAATAAAATATACGTAGACATAGGAAAATTTATTCATTTTGTATAGATAATTTGTGACATATTTTTAACTTTGTAAATATTTTAATTTTACTTTGTTAATTTTATTACTAACCTTTTTATTTTGTATAGGAAATAATCCGGGTTTATCGGAAATTCTACCACATACATCAGAGCATACGTTTAGTAAGTCAAGGTTGAAAAACCTTGAGGTTGATGTCTTGTTGGTGATTTTCGGTTTCCTCGGGAGTAAAAAGGTAAGTTTTCTTTTCACTCTCGTTATTTATTTAAAAAAAAAAAAAAAAAAAAAAAAATTAATTGTAATAAAAAAAAAAAAATGTGTTTGTTTTGTTTTACTGTTTGTAATTATTTATTTTTACTGTTTATAATTAATGTGTGTTTTATTTTCGGGCTTGTTATAGTTATTTGTTATTGGGCCTTAGGCCCATTTGTGTGATTGGTTAGCGTTTTAGGTTTCGTAAAATAAAAAATAAAATAAAAATAAAAATTTTAGCCCATTGGGCTCGTGTCATTCACGAAGCCCAAAACCCGTAACCCAAGCCCATTAGTGTGTCGGGCCTGCTCGTTTTTTAGGCCCATTCGTTTAAGCCCACCAATAATGGGCCGGAGATTTCTTTGGCCCAGGCCCACTTTAAGGCCCAGACCATTCCGATGGCCCAGGCCCGTTTAAAGTGTCGGCAAGCGCGTGTGCTACGCGTTTTCACTGTTCACTTTACGACTTTTCGTAAAGTATAAAAATAAAAATAAAAAATAATAATAAAAAATGAAAATGAAAAAAATTGTGATTGGGCCGACGCACGACTTTTGCGTCGGCCGATTTGTTTAATAAACCGCGTGCGTGTCTACTGTAGACTTTACGACTTTCGTCGCTCGATCCGGAAATTGCGGGTCTTCTGTCTGTGGCACGTGTGCGAGCGTGCGTCCGTTCCTTCCTTTCCCTTCGGTTTGCGTTAGTGCCTTAGGTCATTTCACGCGTTTTCCCTTAGTCTCTCTCACTCTCTCTCTCGTTTTCTCTCTCGTGTGTTCTTCGTGTTCTTCAGTTTTCCCAGAAACCTCCCTAATTCCCAGAAAACTATCCTCCCTTCCCAACCCAGAAATGGCCAAAAGAGTTAATTCTTTCAGCGATTTGTTTCAGGCAGGTCCTTCAGAGAACCCAATCTTTGAAGGCTTGGCTGAAATAATTCCACCGAGCATGCTCAATAGCGCCGATGCTAGCATGCCGACCGAACCACAGCCACAACCACTACCCCAAGCACCAATCATGGTTGCTGATCCTCCTGCTGAGCCGGAAGCCGCCCCTGTCTATAGGAGACTTCCGAGGACAAAGTACACCAAAGCTCAGAGAGATGCACTTGCGGCTTTCTTTGCGGTGTATTCTCACCCCACCAAGCCACAACGAGAACGATTTGGTCCGAAAATCGGACTTGAGGAGGACCAAGTCTACTATTGGGGGTCGAGAAATAGGAAGAAGTTCGGTATCATTACGTCTGAGCAGCGTATTGCCGAGTTAGAGAGAAGAAACGATCAGCTGGTGAGCAAGAACGAGGAGCTTCAAATGCAGAATCAACGACTCGTCGATGCTCTCCACAGCGGCATCTGTCCCAATTGCGGAGGTCCTGTTCCGCACTCAGATGTGCCACGGCGAAGGCTCGATGTTGTTCCTCAACAACAAGAGCCTCTTCTTGAGTTGTCCGACGATTCCATCGACATGGACCACTTAAGAAGGGATGTGCGGAGCCTCATGCCTACCCTAGTCGAGCGCCCATCCTTACCTGTGCCATCTGATACCCTTCCCGGACCTGCTCATGATCTTGTCGGAGTCCACACCGACTTGATCTCGGATATCGTCCGTAAGGCCAAACACGAGCTCCTGCTCATGGCCACTGCCGGATTTCCTTTGTGGATTTCTTCACCGACTCCCGACACGTCTATTCATCCCGAGACTCTTCATAGGGCCGAGTACTTGCGAGTGTTTCAACGAGCTGAACCTGCTCCGTACTTCAAAGCCGAATCGTCGAGACACTCGGCAACCATCCATCTTTATCCGACCACCATCGTTCAGATCTTAATGGATGTTGGTCGATGGTTGCCAGTCTTCTGTAGCATGATCACAAACGCCAAGACGTTGGAGATCCTTTCCTCCAGCAACGAAGAAGGCTACGAGGAGCATATGCAGGTGATGTCGGCCGAGTTTCTGGTGCCATCTCACATCGTCTCAACTCGTGAAGTCCAGTTCGTTCGGTACTCTCACCAACAACTGGATGGAAGTTGGGTCGTCGTGGATGTCTCCGTGGATGAATTGCGTTCCAATCCAAAGCCTTCCGTGAGATCGATTTGCCGAAAACGCCCCTCCGGATGCCTGATACGTGATCTTCATAATGGATCTTCCTTGGTCACTTGGGTGGAGCACGTGGATGTACGCGAGAAAGAGATGAAGGCCAGTTTCGAACCTTTTGTTCATTCAGGGTTCGCTTTTGGTGCAAAGCGTTGGATCTCAACTCTCCAACGACAAGCCGAGCGCTACATGTGCGCCACAGGTATCCACT
This sequence comes from Rubus idaeus, assembly GCA_030142095.1. Taxonomy (NCBI): domain Eukaryota; kingdom Viridiplantae; phylum Streptophyta; class Magnoliopsida; order Rosales; family Rosaceae; genus Rubus; species Rubus idaeus. The sequence continues at coordinate 13,385,970 of CM057966.1, read as the reverse complement.
CTTCACCCGGTGACTCGATTATTTCTCTTGAAGGAAGAAGAGGACTTGCGGAAATGGCAAAACAGATGACGGTCTGTTTCTTTAACGACATCAGCAACTCCACGTACCACCACTGGACTTGTTCGAATCGAACAAGAGACATTCGAATGGAGGTCAGGACCAACAAGCGAAGGGGTGATCCGAGCAAGCCCCCTGGAGTCAATCGTACTGCTGGTTGTTCCGTTGTTCATCTATCTCATCACACCAGGATCTTTGAGTTCCTCAAAGACGTGCAGACAAGACCGCTATGGGATAGTATGTCGATGGACAGCTCGGTGCGTGTGCTAGCAAATTTCACCATCGGTCTTGACCCGCGGAACCAGATTTCGGTGCTCGCTATAGATAGTCACAACGACTTCCTCATCCTTCGGGAGTGTTGCACCGATGCAACGGGGTCGTCTGTGATTTTGCGCCGATTAACCATTCCATTTTCCGGTGTTTGCTATCCGGAGTTCAACCGGAGCCATTTCCGCTTATGTCTTCGGGCTTCTCCATTCTGCCTAACGTATCCGGAGCCATTCTTGACGGAACACTACTGACTATGGTGTTCCAGATCTCAGTGAGGGCTACATCAGCCAAGTCTGCCGTGGAGTCGGCAACTACCCTTGTCCAGGACACACTTCAACGGATCAGAGCCGCAGTCAATTAAGGAGCAAACGTTGGATGCAAGGCCCTGCTAGCCTTGTTTGTGACTGCTGGTGACTTGCTTCGGGAGGAGCTTCACGATCTTCAAAGGGGAGTCTTTCTGTTTCCCTTTTCATTTAGTTAATTGTTTTGTGTTTATTTCTGTTTGTGTGTTTACTTCGGTTTATTTTAGTTTGTGTGTTTAAATTCAATAATCATGCTTGCATTATTCATTTTTGTGAAATATCTGTCTAACATTGAGGACAATGTTTAATTCAAGTGTGGGGGGAAGATTTATTGAAAAGAAAAGAAAAAAAATATGAAAAATTTGAAAAATTCAAAAAAATAATTTACTTGTTTTCGTTTTCTACTGTAACAATATATCGACTAAATCATACTTACTCCCTTGGTAGCGTTGAACCTACCATTGCACTTAGTAAGTCACTGTGGTCACGTATTGTTACGTAAATTGAAAAAAATCAAAAAAATCAAAAATTACAAAAATATTTGCTTCTGTTTTGTGTTTTTTTGTGTTTATTTCTGTTATGTGTGTTGTTTTCTTTCCAATCCCGATGATGAATTGAGTTTAATTGTTATGATTTTGAGAATGTTTCTTATATGTCAAGGCTTTGTGATTTGCTTTGGATTTAATTTGCATAACTTGTGATTGCTCGAATTTCCATGTTCACATAACCTGTTTCGATTAATTGATTGCAATCCGAGAAGCACATTTGAACATACATTGTCATGCATACCCAGAAAATGTGAGGACTTGAGCCTGTTGAAAATTCACATGTATGCATATTTCATACATTTACTCGTTCTTCATGTGTGCACAATTCATGAGTTTTGAACCTAGAACTTGCTCAGAGACCACTTGAAACATTTTGGTAATCTGTAATGAATTAGAAATGAGTAAGGCATTAGTTGAGCACCATGGCCAAAGTATTCACCATCCATCTAAACACGAACTTTAGGAATAACCCTTTTGAACTAAACACTCATTAGCCGTTTCTTTTGTTCACCCACACCATCTCACCCTTGTTTTATTTATGTTTGCAAGACGATGATAGTGACTTCTTGTGTTCTTATGCTTCGGGTTTTGATTTTTATGGTAGTATACCAAAAGGCAAGTGTGGGGGTGTATTTAATTTTGTTGTATTTGTTCAAAGAAAAAAAAAATTCAGAAATAAAAAGAAGGAATAAAATTCCTCAAGAAAAAAGAAAAGAAAAAAAAAATGTGGAAAAGAAAAAAAAAATACCACAAAAATAGAGTTATTTTATTTACTTGTATTATTTTCAATAAAAGGTTGGAGGAGAATAAGAAAGTTGTTTCGGGTATAGCATAGGTATGAGTTTCAAAGTCGTTGATTTGTCTTGCAAACATGTAAAACATTTTTCATTTCGAGTCCTTTCACTTCATTTACCATTCATCATTTACCATTCACCTTTGGTCCCTGTTTCACCTGAAAGTCCTTATGATATGATGATTTGTAGATTAATTGTAGAGAGTTGGTTAATGAGCAAGCATATGGGAACACTACTTGTGTAATTGTTTTGAGAGTAAACACTTAACCCTAAACACTGAGCGGAAATATTTAGTGAATCTTGTGAGCTTTAGTGGTTAATGTTGTTCAGGTGTGCCTATTGGATTGCTTGACATTAATTGTATACTTGGTTTTCACACACACACCCGAGCATAAATGAGATGTACATGTTAAATGCTTAGCAAATTCTTTAGCCTTGGTATATAATTTTTATTCTCTTGATTATAATTCTTTCGAACTCGCTGAGGATTATGGTTGGAAAGACCAGTCTGTTGTGTGTTTCCCTTTCTGTTTTGTGTTGTTTTGTTCTGTGTTTGCTAGAGGACTAGCAATAGTTCAAGTGTAGGGGTGTGATGTGAACGTAAAATACGTTCACAAAGTGCCTTTAATTACTGGATTTTGCTATTTCGAAAGCTTAATTGTCTGTTTAATGTTTGTTTTCGTGTTTTTAGGAAAAATACCAGGAAAATGTTAATCTGCACAGAATAGGTGCATTTTGGAGGTTTTCAGCGTAAATCGGAAAGTCAACCGTGACTTTCATTTGTGGAATAAAATATTGTACGAAGATTTCGGGAACCGTTCCGAATCCCGACAAATTTGTCGGCGAACCACCACTCACGGAGGCGCAACCACCACACGCGGTGGTGGAACATAATTGAAACCACCATTTTATTTTCTCTAATAGTTGTTTCTTTTATTTATTTATTTTCTTTTATTATTTAATCTTTCTTTTGTTTTATATTTATTTATTTTATTTCTTTTTGTTATTTAATTTTTATTTTTCTTTTGTTGTTGTAGCTAACATGTTCACGTTCTAATTCCCTTGGATTTTTCTCCAGCTAACAACCCACTGCCGGCCGCCCACTTCTCCAGCTCAACCATTTTCCTTCCTCACATGGCTTCTACACACATCCATCATCAAACCAGCACCACTTCTTGCTTGGATTCTAGCTTAACCACCACTCCCTCTAGCATTTCCAGATCACCCCACGAAGCTCCACCATCACTGAATATTCCCTCTGCTCCTTGGCTGTTCCCCCATTCCTTGCCTATTTAAGCCACCGTTCCTGCAAGCACAACTCACCAATTCACAACTCACGATCACCACAGATAACAAATTCATCATCACCATGGCAAATACTCAACCCACCACCGTGCTCTGCCATCTACTTGCTACACCCAGAGAATCAATCTCTGCACCCAAGACTTCAATCATGCCTGGGCAGTCCTCTCTGCCTTCACCGTCGATCACCACCGACGCCGTGAAGCCACCTTTAGCTGCTGCCGTTACCAATCCAGCCACCATGGCCGTAACTCCTTCTGTTTCTTTTTTCCCTTACCTGCAAACTCAATTAACAATTCAAGCAATTCTTTCTATCTAATTTTCTTTGTTTTTTCTGTTTTGCAGGTTTGGAAATTGGAAGCTGCTCTAAGCTTCAGCGCCTCCGCCGGTCCTCAAGACCCGTGGTCACCGCGTCAATTCCAAAAGCCCAGCTCTGACTCCCACCGGCGCCGCACCACCTCACCATAATCTCCCTTGCTGCTCTTGCTCTCTTGTCTGCAGAATTGAATGATGAAGAAATTCACGAAGTCTGGGCTGGTTTGAAGAAGAAATGAAGAATGATGCTTGCAATGCTGACATGGCATAAGAGAAAACAATTGAGTTGAAAAGTCAGCACGGGTCAACAAGTCAATGGAATTGAAATTGGGCCTTTGCCCAATTGCCCAAGCCCAATCTGCTAAGGGCACCCGCCACATCCAAAGTTACAAGTCCGATTAAATAGCTGAGTCTGCCACCTTCGCCTGCCAGACAGTGTCCATTTTCATGGACACAACAGTAACATTTTCCCAAACTCGTTTATTTATTATATTTTATTTTTGTTTAATTAACTATTCGTGAATAATTTTGGGAAATGTTATTGTGTAAATATTTGTTTATTTTCTATTTTTGCATAATAATTGTGATTTGATTTTTCTAAGTTGCTTTTGTGATTGTTTATTTGATTCAAGTTTACGGAAATCTTTTATATGTTTATGTTATAGGGGTCGACACTTATGATGTTTACATGTAATTGAAGCTAGAGTTAGGAATCTGATTCACCTAATAGTTTTGGAAACCTAATTCACAAGTAGTAAAGGCTTTGGACAAAAGTCGGAATCAATTAAAAAGGATTACAAATAGATGGACTTTTCCATACTAGGTTGTGCACTTGAATTAACGATTCTTTTCGATGCTTTGAACATGGATTGACTAGCTAGCTTTCTAGACTAAGATGGCATGTTTAATTGATTGATCTAGGTGCTTTCACTTAGGTTAATTTTCTGAGAGAAGTCTAATTGGGAAATAATTAGCTTTCTAATATTTCACAATGTTAGTTTCGATCATATGACTTAGAGAAATCAATATTTGTGTGTGTTTTTCTTGTTTTCAAAAATAATAAAAATCCAAAAATATTTCCTTTATTGTTTTCAAAATTATCAAAACCCCCAAAAATACTTTTGTATATAATGTATATTTTCGTAAATAGAAACAATACTGTATAGTTTATTTAATTTTGTATATATATATATTCTTTATTCTTTATACTTGTTAATAATAATTCTTTATTTAATTTAATTTTTCGTGACATTGAAAAGTAAATATAACAATCTTCTGTGGGAAAAACCTTTATTTCCCATTATACTTTACAACGACAATTGTTAGGAATTTAGGTAATAATTAATGACGTAGGCATAAAATCGACTAAAATTCACCACTACCATGGCAGCTCTCTGCCAACGCCACTCCGCTGCTGCCGTTACCAATCCAGCCACCAAGGCTGTAACTCCTTCTGTTTCTTTTATTTCTTACCTGCAAACTCAATTCATAAATCAAAGCAATCATATTCTTACTCTCTATTTAATTGTGTTCTTCTTTTGCAGGTTCGGAAAGCCCCATGGCAGCTGCCCATTCTTGCCGGACATCTTTCTGCCATCAGCCCAGCCCGGCGTTGCCTTCAATCCGGCGTCGTTGACGCCACTGTCAACACCGTGCTCATCAGCCCAGCTCGTCGATGCCGCCTGATTCCATAGCCTCCTCTCGCTCTCTGTCCCCAAGCCGGCGCCGTTCAGCCCGCCGTCGCAGCAAACCAAAGGCCCAGCCGTCTCTTCTCTCCGGCGCCGCACAACCAAATCCTTGACGCCGTCGATCTCATAGGCCGCGCCGGACCTCCTTGCCATCTCTGCTGCACCCATCCATTCAACGCCGGCATCGATCTTGAATCCTCCTCTCGCCGTCGCCGATCCCTCTCCGAGCTCGTCGCATCCATCTCGCATCCTAGCGGTGCTCTCATCTCTCTCTCTCTCGATGGGAAGAACGAAAAAAAAAGAAAAGAATAGCAAAGATGGCTGCTGCGCACGGGATGATTGAAAGAGAAGAAAGAAAAAGTTGACTAGTCAAAGTCAACAAGGGCTGACCCAAGTCAACAAAGTCAACAAATGAAGCAAGGCCCCAAGCCCAATTGCTCAAAGCCCAAGTCCAAATCTGCTATGGACACCCACTGAAGGCCCAAGCCCAATTGCTTTGTGCACCCGCCACATCCAAATGCGATACTAATCCGATTTTCATAGCTGAGTCTGCCACCTTCGCCTGCCAGACAGTGTCCATTTTCATGGACACAACAGTAACATTTTTCCCAAACTCTGTTTATTTATTATAATTTATTTTTGTTTAATTAACTATTCGTGAATAATTTTGGGAAATGTTATTGTTTGTTTATTTTCTATTTTGTGTAATAATTGTTGGATTGAAGTTAATTGATTCTTCTAGCAGCTTATGTGAATTTTGTTTGTTTGGTTTTATCTTTAATGTTGAAACTAAATGATAAGGATCGCGGATAGACGAGCGTTCGCTAGGTCGCGCACTTGAATTAACAACTCTTTTTCTATGCGTTAGACATGTTTAGATTAATCACCTTTGCATGTTTAATTGTTTAATCTAGATGAGCGTTCACTAGGTTGATTTCATGGGAGAAGTTTATTTGGGGAATGATAACCCGCGTGGGCATTCTACATGTGTTAGTTTCGGATTCATGGCTAGGGAGTTGGTTAATCTTCAAAACAATATTTGTGTGTGTGTTTCTTGTTTTCAAAAATAATAAAAATCCAAAAATATTTCTTTTTATTGTTTTCAAAATTATCAAAAACCCCCAAAAATACTTTTGTATATAATGTATATTTTTGTAAATAGAAACAATACTGTATAGTTTATTTAATTTTGTATATATATATATTCTTTATTCTTTATACTTGTTAATAATAATTCTTTATTTAATTTAATTTTTCGTGACATTAAAAAGTAAATATAACAATCTTCTGTGGGAAAAACCTTTATTTCCCATTATACTATTCAACGACAATTGTTAGGAATTTAGGTAATAAATTAATGACCGCGGTTTTACAGCATATCACAGACCACCTCTTAATGGGCCTCGAGAAAGCCCATTAGACTTCGTTTCTGCACATGTTCACATTAATACGTCATTTAGGACTCAAATATGGAAACTAAGCTAAAATAGCAAAGTTACAATTAAATCATAGCCAAATAGTAGGGAAAACACATTAAAAACGTGACACTTTGTGCTCCTATCACTGGCAGGCGAAGGTGGCAGACTCAGCTATTGAAAACGGACTATGTAATTTGGATGTGGCGGGTGCACAAATCAATTGGGCATTTTCTGAAATTGGGCCAAGTGGGCTTTTGGGCTTTGAGGCAATTGGGCTTGGAGGCCCAATGTTGACTGTTGACTTTGTTTTCTCCCTTTGACCGCGTCATTTCTTCTTTCTTTCCAGTTTTTCCTCTTTTGCCCCTCATTTTGCTTCTGTTTCTTTGTGCAGAACCCGTGTTCATCCCAATTACAATTATACTTTCATTCTTCTTCATCTCCAACGCACGAGAGAACAAGAGAGAGAGGGATGCCACGATGATGACCGGACATGGAGATGCGGCGTCGACGGCCCGGCAAGGCGGCGGTGCAGACGACGAGGCGCGGACGTCCGGGTATTGCAGCAGCGACGTGAATTGTGCAGCGACGGCGATGGGTTTCACGGGCTAGGCACGAGAGGAAGGGCCGGCGAAGTGATACGGCGAGAGGAGTTCCGGTGGAAGACGGCGCTGCGGCCGGATCGATGAAGGGAAGATGGCGGTGATGGCTGGGCACGGCAACTACGGCGTCGGCGAAGCATGGTGATGGCAGTAGAGAAGCTCGACGCCGGCAACTGGTTTTGGGCAGGGAGATGTCGACGGCGACGGAACGGCGACGTCGTGGTGAGCAGAGGCAATCGATTTGTTCTATTTTTGTTCCATTTTCTTTCATTGCAGCGCCGACGAGAGAGAGATGGTGATTCACGGCAGATGCAGAAATCGAGCACGAGCTTCCCAAACCTGCAAAAAGAAGAAAAGAGATAATTAGATGATTGCTTTGTTTGCAGGTAAGTGATAAAATTGAAGATGGAAATTAAGCTTGCTGCCATGGTGGAATTGTGTTGCCGTGGTGATTTGGACAGAGAGCACGGCTCTGGGCTGTGGTTTCGTTGCTTCAAAACCTGTAAAAGAGAAGAAGATAATTAGATTGTTGTGATTAATCCTTGCAGGTGCTGCTTAAATAGCAGAGGAAGAGGGCAGAAGCAGCCAACGGTGAAGAGAAATTGTTGTGCTCTGTGAAGCTGGAAAGGTAGTGATCGTGGAGCACTTAGATTGATTCCTGATTGAAACCATGTGAGGAATGAGATTCTCAGAGAAATGGAGATGGCGTGGTAACATGGCTGGTTGGTGAAGTGGACACGGTAGGTGGCCGGAAGTGGAAAACTTGGTGGTGAGCTGCAGACAAAACAAAGACAAAAATAACAAAATAAAATAACAAAAAGAAATAAAAGAAATAATTATAAAATAAAATAAAACAAAAGAAATAAAATAACAAATGAAATAATTATAAAATATAAACAAGGGAAAATAAGATGGAGGATTAAAATGTGTATCGCCACCGCGTGTGGTGGTTGCGCCGCCTGATGTGGTGGTTCGCCGACAAATTGTTGGATTCGGAATAATTCGAAATCTTCGTACATTATTTTATTCCACAAATGAAAGTCACGGTTGACTTTCCGATTTACGCTGAAAACCTCCAAAATGCACCTATTCTGTGCAGATTAACATTTTCCTGGTATTTTCCCTAAAAACACGAAAACAAATATTAAACAGACAAATAAGCTTTCGGAATAGCAAAATCCAGTAATTAAAGGCACTTTGTGAACGTATTTTACGTTCACATCACCAGACCACCGCCGGACTGCGTTAATCGATCCCTCTGCAATCCTTACCGGCGTCGTTTTCAAGCTGCTCAGTCCTCTGCTCCCGGCGACCCATTTCCAATCCACCGCTGCCCAATCGACGTCGCTCGCTGTTCCCGCCGCTGTTTCTCTACTGCCGGCTTCCAAGCCCCTCTATCCGCGCCGGCGTCCCCGTGTTTCAATCGCAAGCCGGCGCCGTCGATTTCAATGGAGCCCAGTCCTTTCCCGTGCGTGATCGATCCGTCATCGATCTCCCGAGCCGAGCCTTGCATCCTCTCGCTCGTCGTCACCGCTCGGAGCTTCTCTGCCCAGGCCGCATCACCATCTCTCTGTTGTCTCTGTGCAGAAGAGAAGAAAAGAAGAAAATGAAGATGATGAGTAGAGAGAAGTCTGCTGGGCTGTTCTAGAAGAATAAAAAAAAAGAAAAGGGCACGGGTTGACTTGTCAACCCTGATGAGAACCAAAGAATAGCACGGTATGAATGAAGCTGAACCAAGAGATGAAATCTTGGTTGACTTGTCAACACAAAGTCCCAAAGCCCAAGCCCAAGGCCCAATTTGCTCTCTGCACCCGCCACATCCAAAGTACAATTTACGATACAATAGCTGAGTCTGCCACCTTCGCCTGCCAGACAGAGTCCATTTTCATGGACACAACAGTAACATTTTTCCCAAACTCGTTTATTTATTATATTTTATTTTTGTTTAATTAACTATTCGTGAATAATTTTGGGAAATGTTATTGTTTGTTTATTTTCTATTTTGTATAATAATTGTTGGATTGAAGTTGATTGATTCTTCTAGCAGCTTATGTGAATTTTGTTTGTTTGGTTTTATCTTTAATGTTGAAACTAAATAATAAGGATCACAGATAGTTGGGCGGTCCCGCTAGGTCGTGCACTTGAATTAACAACTCTTTTTCTATTGATTAGCTGACAGAGTGGTCTCGGAGTTAATTGTTAGGGAAAGTTTTATTTGGGAGATGTATGGTGGTCCAGCATCTTACATATGTTAGTTTCGGATTCATGGCTAGGGAGTTGGTTAATCTTCAAAACAATATTTGTGTGTGTGTTTCTTGTTTTCAAAAATAATAAAAATCCAAAAATATTTCATTTATTGTTTTCAAAAATCTCAAAAACCCCTAAAAATACTTTTGTATATAATGTATATTTTTGTAAATAGAAGTATTACTGTATAGTTTATTTAATTTTGTATATATATATATTCTTTATTCTTTATACTTGTTAATATTAATTCTTTATTTAATTTAATTTTTCGTGACATTAAAAAGTAAATATAACAATCTTCTGTAGGAAAAACCTTTATTTCCCATTATACTTTACAACGACAATTGTTAGGAATTTAGGTAATAATTAATGACTTAGGTAAAAATCCGCAAATCACATTCCTTATTTCCTTGATGTGAACGTAAAATACGTTCACAAAGTGCCTTTAATTACTGGATTTTGCTATTCCGAAAGCCTAATTGTCTGTTTAATGTTTGTTTTCGTGTTTTTAGGGAAAATACCAGGAAAATGTTTATCTGCACAAAATAGGTGCATTTTGGAGGTTTTCAGCGTAAATGGAAAAGTCAACCGTGACTTTCCTTTGTGGAATAAAATATTGTACGAAGATTTCGGAAACCGTTCCGAATCCCGACAATTTGTCGGTGAACCACCACATAAGGCGGCGCAACCACCACACGCGGTGGTGGAACACATTTCTCTAATAAATATTTCTTTTATACATTTATTTTATAATTATTTTATTTCATTTATTTTATTACTTTTTCTTTTGATTTATTTTATAATTATTTTGTAAATTCTTTTTATTTTATTTCTTTTGTTTTGTTTGCAGCCATGTGTGTTCACGGTTTGAAATTCATCCACTTCACCAACCATCTCCACCACCAAAACACTACAGTCAAATTCTTCCTGGTTTTCCTCCACTGCCGGCAAGCACTACAGCTCTCTTTCACCATTCCAGATCACAATCCCACTCTTGCTTCCCGTTGCCTTTGAGAATCTACAGAGCACAACATGTTCTCCTCTGCGTTGGCTGTTGCTTCTGCTTTTCCTTCTCTATTTAAGGAAGCACACCTGCAAGCAAATTAATCACCATCTAATTAGTTTTGTTCTTGTTTTGCAGGTCTAGAAGCCCAGCCATGGCACCGATTCCACAAGCCCAGAAGCTGCGCTTCAGCCATTCTCTCCAATCCGGCCATCTCAGTCCGGCGTCTGATGTGAACGTAAAATACGTTCACAAAGTGCCTTTAATTACTGGATTTTGCTATTCCGAAAGCTTATTTGTTTGTTTAATATTTGTTTTTGTGGTTTTAGGGAAAATATGAGAAAAATGTCAATTTCAACACAAAATGTGAATTTTGGAGATTTTCAGCGTAATTCGGAAAGTCAACCGTGACTTTCATTTGTGGAATAAAATATTGTACGAAGATTTCGGAAACCGTTCCGAATCCCGGCAAGTTTGTCGGCGAACCACCACATCCATGTTTATATTTATGTTTATATTTTATATTATATTTATTTTAATAATTGTTTATTTACTTATTCATTTTGTTTTGTTTTATTTTGTTTTGTTTGCAGCACAACCATCTCCACCGAGTCACCCTTGGCTGGTAGCTTCACCAACCAAGCCGCCCACTTCACCTACTGCCTCCACCAAAATTCCACCACCAGTACAGTCCAGTACTCCACCTCCACCACCGTTCCACTTCACCTACTCAATTCCACCTTCCCCAGCTCCTTGGCCGTTTGCCCCTTCCCTTCATCTATTTAAGGGAAGCACCTGCAATTCACAATCATCATCAATCAACACCAATTCACCATTCCTCTGCAATTTCACAAGCCCGTGCTCTTTCATTTGGCAGCCAACAACCACCGATCCTCTCTCTGCAATTCACAATTTCATCAATTTACCTGCTGCAATTACTCTACACAATCATCTTCTTTCCATCTAATTATCTATGTTTTTTGTTTTGCAGGTTTGGAAAACCATTGCAGCACCGCATCCACCATGGCAGCTCCTCTTCCAAAGCTTCAACCTGCAAATTAACAACAATACGATCAAAATCCAGCACAATCAATCAAAGCCCAGACCACTGTGCTTTACTCTTTGCTTGCTGCTCATCACCGCCGCGCCGCTGCACTTCCAAAACATATCCAAAATGAGCCCGCGCTGCAATCTGCCATTGCCCACCGCTGCTGCTACTTGCTTTGCCGGCGTCGTTCCCATCAAGGCTTTATCACCGCTGCTGCCGTACCTGCTCCAAGCCATCGCCGACACCGCATCTCCGTCGCCCCATCTCTCTCTTGTCCTCTGGTCTGCACGGAAGAAAGAAGAAGAAACAATGAAGAAAAGAAGAAAAAGCTGAAGCTGAAGTTGATAATTAAGGAGGAGAGCCATTAATGCCGACATGGCAAGAGACAATTGATGGTTGAAAAGTCAACCTTGAGAGGAAGCCACGGCTTGGCCAAAACAGAAAAGAGAGTCTCGGTCAACAAGTCAACTGACTTGAAATTGGGCCTTTGACCAATTGCCCAAGCCCGAAGCCCCGATTGCTAAGTGCACCCGCCACATCCAATGTTCGATTTTTATAGCCGAGTCCGCCACCTTCGCTGCCGGACAGTGTCCATTTTCATGGACACATTAGTAACATTTTCCCAACCCTCGTTTATTTATTATATTTTATTTTTGTTTAATTTTATTTTCCGTACTTTAATTAATGTGAATAAATGTTGGGATAATTTGTTACTATTTGTTTTATTTTCTATTTTGTGTAATAATTGTTGGATTGAAGTTAATTGATTCTTCTAGCAGCTTATGTGAATTTTGTTTGTTTGGTTTTATCTTTAATGTTAAAACTAAATAATAAGGATCACGGATAGTTGGGCGGTCCCGCTAGGTCGTGCACTTGAATTAACAACTCTTTTTCTAGTGATTAGCTGACAGAGTGGTCTCGGAGTTAATTGTTAGGGAAAGTTTTATTTGGGAGATGTATGGTGGTCCAGCATCTTACATATGTTAGTTTCGGATTCATGGCTAGGGAGTTGGTTAATCTTCAAAACAATATTTGTGTGTGTGTTTCTTGTTTTCAAAAATAATAAAAATCCAAAAATATTTCCTTTTATTGTTTTCAAAATTATCAAAACCCCCAAAAATACTTTTGTATATAATGTATATTTTTGTAAATAGAAACAATACTGTATAGTTTATTTAATTTTGTATATATATATATTCTTTATTCTTTATACTTGTTAATAATAATTCTTTATTTAATTTAATTTTTCGTGACATTAAAAAGTAAATATAACAATCTTCTGTGGGAAAAACCTTTATTTCCCATTATACTTTACAACGACAACTGTTAGGAATTTAGGTAATAATTAATGACCGTAGGTAAAATACCTCTAATCATTTTGGCGCCGGCTCGCCGGGGATTGTTTTTACTATTAACTTTTTACTATTAACTTTTTGACTGTTGACTTTGACTGTTGACTTTGACTGTTGACTTTTTGACTGTTGACTATTGACTTTTTACTATTTGTAAATAATACTTGTTAATTTTATTTATACTCACTTGATTATACTTGTTTATATTTTTACACATACTTAGTAATTATACTTAGGTATCCTGAATACTGTTAATTATTTAAGTTGTTGTAGGTTGTAATTTGAACGGAAATAGGTAAGGTCCTTTTATTAATATTGGCCTAAACCCTTCATTTGTACCGTAAGGTCACTTGAGGTTGAGGGCGGCCTTTATTAACACTTGGAGAATTGTCGAACACTTAAGTGCTTTCTCAACTGAGTAAGGGGCACATGAATGGTGTCTAGATATGATCAAGACTCTGGGTGACGGGTTTGTAAAATTGGATTCAGAGGACTTGTCCACTAAATGAATCCTGCCTCTCGCTTATCTCTTGTGATCTGGCCATTCGCCTTCTGAAAACACGGAAAGTCATTTACGTCAAGACATTGCACCTAGGCCGTACGTCCACCTTGAATTACCGCTTGGAATCAACTTTGTTCTTAACTATATTTTGGACAATTTAACATTACTTGTAAATAAAATATACTTAGACATAGGAAATTTTATTCATTCACTTTGTATAGATAATTTGTAACACATTTTTTTTAACTTTGTAAATATTTTGTTTTTACTTTCTTAATTTTATTACTAACCTTTTTATTTTGTATAGGAAATAATCCGGGTTTATCGGAAATTTTACCACATACATCGGAGCATACGTTTAGGAAGTCAAGGTTGAAAAACCTTGAGGTTGATGTCTTGTTGGTGATTTTCGGTTTCCTCGGGAGTAAAAAGGTAAGTTTTCTTTTCACTCTCGTTATTTTTCTGTTTAAAAAAAAATATATATATATAAAAAATTTGTATTTGTAAATAAAAAAAAAAAAAAAAAGAGTGTTTGTTTGTTTGTTTTACTCTTTGTAATTATTTATTTTTACTGTTTGTTTTATTTTTGGGCTTGATTGTTGTTATTTGTTATTGGGCCTTAGGCCCATTTGTGTGATTGGTTAGGGTTTTAGGTTTCGTAAAATAATAAAAATAAAAAAATTAAAAAAAATAAAAAAAAATTTAGCCCATTGGGCTCGTGTCATTCACGAAGCCCAAAACCCGTAACCCAAGCCCATTAGTGTGTCGGGCCTCTTCGTTTTTAGGCCCATTAGTTAAGCCCACCAATAATGGGCCGGAGTTTTCTTTGGCCCAGGCCCACTTTAAGGTCCAAACCATTTCGATGGCCCAGGCCCGTTTAAAGTGTCGGCAAGCGCGTGTGCTACGCGTTTTCACTGTTCACTTTACGATTTTTGTAAAGTATTAAAAAAATAAAAAAATAAAAAATCGAAAATCAGAAAAAAAAATTTGATTGGGCCGACGCACGACTTTTGCGTCGGCCGAATTGTTTAATAAACCGCGTGCGTGTCTACTGTAGACTTTACGACTTTCGTCGCTCGATCCGGAAAGTACGGGTCTTCTGTCTGTGGCACGTGTGCGAGCGTGCGTCCGTTCCTCCCCTTCCCTTCTGTTTGCGTTAGTTTCCTTAGGACATTTCACGTTTTCCCTTAGTCTCTCTCTCTCTCTCTCTCGTTTTCTCTTCGTGTTCTTCATCTGTTCTTCCGTTTTTCCCAGAAAACCTCCCAAATCCCAAAAGCTATCCTCCCTTCCCAACCCAGAAATGGCCAAACGAGTGAATTCTTTCAGTGACTTGTTTCAGGCAGGTCCTTCAGAGAACCCAATCTTTGAAGGCTTGGCTGAAATCATTCCACCGAGCATGCTCAATAGCGCCGATGCTAGCATGCCGACCGAGCCACAACCGCAACCACTACCCCAAGCACCAATCATGGTTGCTGATCCACCCGTTGAGCCGGAAGCCGCTCCTGTCTATAGGAGACTTCCGAGGAGCAAATACACCAAAGCTCAGAGAGAAGCACTGGCGGCTTTCTTTGCGGTGTATTCTCACCCCACCAAGCCACAAAGAGAAAGATTTGGTCCGAAAATCGGACTTGAGGAAGACCAAGTCTACTATTGGGGGTCGAGAAATAGGAAGAAGTTCGGTATCCAGTCTTCCGAGCAGCGTATTGCCGAGCTAGAGAAAAGAAACGATCAGCTGGTGAGCAAGAACGAGGAGCTTCAACTTTTGAATCAACGACTCGTCGATGCTCTCCACAGCGGCATATGTCCCAATTGCGGAGGTCCTGTTCCGCACTCAGATGTGCCACGGCGAAGGCTCGAAGTTGTTCCTCAACAACAAGAGCCTATTCTCGAGTTGTCCGACGATTCCATCGACATGGACCACTTAAGAAGGGATGTGCGGAGCCTCATGCCTACCCTAGTCGAGCGCCCATCCATACCTTTGCCATCTGATACCCTTCCCGGACCTGCTCATGATCTTGTCGGAGTCCACACCGACTTGATCTCGGATATCGCCCGCAAGGCCAAGCACGAGCTCCTGCTCATGGCCACTGCCGGATTTCCTTTGTGGATAACTTCACCGACTCCCGACACGTCTATTCATCCCGAGACTCTTCATAGGGCCGAGTACTTGCGAGTGTTTCAACGAGCTGAACCTGCTCCGTACTTCAAAGCCGAATCGTCGAGACACTCGGCAACCATCCATCTTTATCCGACCACCATCGTTCAAATTCTCATGGATGTTGGTCGATGGTTGCCAGTCTTCTGTAGCATGATCACAAACGCCAAGACGTTGGAGATCCTTTCCTCCAGCAACGAAGAAGGCTACGAGGAGCATATGCAGGTGATGTCGGCCGAGTTTCTGGTGCCATCTCACATCGTCTCAACTCGTGAAGTCCAGTTCGTTCGGTACTCTCACCAACAACTGGATGGAAGTTGGGTCGTCGTGGATGTCTCCGTGGATGAATTGCGTTCCAATCCAAAGCCTTCCGTGAGATCGATTTGCCGAAAACGCCCCTCCGGATGCCTGATACGTGATCTTCATAATGGATCTTCCTTGGTCACTTGGGTGGAGCACGTGGATGTACGCGAGAAAGAGATGAAGGCCAATTTCGAACCTTTTGTTCATTCAGGGTTCGCTTTTGGTGCAAAGCGTTGGATCTCAACCCTCCAACGACAAGCCGAGCGCTACATGTGCGCCACAGGTATCCACTCTTCACCCGGTGACTCGATTATTTCTCTTGAAGGAAGAAGAGGACTTGCGGAAATGGCAAAACAGATGACGATCTGTTTCTTCAACGATATCAGCAACTCCACGTACCACCACTGGACTTGTTCGAACCGAACAAGAGACACTCGAATGGAGGTCAGGACCAACAAGCGAAGGGGTGATCCGAGCAAGCCCCCTGGAGTCAATCGTACTGCTGGTTGTTCCGTTGTTCATCTATCTCATCACACTAGGATCTTTGAGTTCCTCAAAGACGTTCAGACTAGACCAATGTGGGATAGTATGTCGATGGACAGCTCTGTACGTGTGCTAGCAAATTTCACCATCGGTCTTGACCCGCGGAACCAGATCTCGGTGCTCGCTATAGATAGTCACAACGACTTCCTCATCCTTCAGGAGTGTTGCACCGATGCAACAGGGTCGTCTGTGATTTATGCGCCGATTAACCATTCCATTTTCCAGTGTTTGCTATCTGGAGTTCAACCGGAGCCATTTCCGCTTATGTCATCAGGCTTCTCCATTCTGCCTAACGTATCCGGAGCTGTACTTGACGGAACACTACTGACTATGGTGTTCCAGATCTCAGTGAAGGCAACATCAGCCAAATCTGCCGTGGAGTCGGCAACTACCCTTGTCCAGGACACACTTCAAAGGATCAGAGCCGCAGTCAATTAAGGAGCAAACGTTGGATGCAAGGCCCTGCTAGCCTTGTTTGTGACTGTTGGTGACTTGCTTCGGGAGGAGCTTAACGGTCTTCAAGGGGGAGTTT
The DNA here is from genome assembly GCA_030142095.1 of Rubus idaeus. Taxonomy (NCBI): domain Eukaryota; kingdom Viridiplantae; phylum Streptophyta; class Magnoliopsida; order Rosales; family Rosaceae; genus Rubus; species Rubus idaeus. The sequence continues at coordinate 13,368,992 of CM057966.1, read as the reverse complement.
TTCTTTAACTTATTTGTTTTTCATTTGTATATATGTTGTGTGTTTACTTCTGTTTGTGTGTTTAAATTCAATAACCATGCTTGAATTATTCATTTTCGTGAAATATCTGTCTAACATTGAGGACAATGTTTAATTCAAGTGTGGGGGGAAGGTTTATTAAAAATAAAAGAAAAAATTTGAAAAATCTGAAAAATTCAAAAAAATAATTTACTTGTTTTTGTTTTCTACGGTAACAATATATCGGCTAAATCATACTTACTCCCTTGGTAGCGTTGAACCTACCATTGCACTTAGTAAGTCACTGTGGTCACGTATTGTTACCCTAATAAAAAAAATTGAAAAAGAAAAAAAATTGCTTCTGTTGTTTATTTATTTGTTTGTTTTCGTTTTCTACGGTAACGGTATATCGACTATATCACACTCACTCCCTTGGTAGCGTTGAACCTACCATTGCACTAAGTGAGTCCCTGTGGTCACGTATTGTTACCTACATTGAAAAAAATAAAAAAAAATCAAAAAATCAAAAATTACAAAAATATTTATTTCTGTTTGTGTGTTTTTGTGTGTTTATTTGTGTTGTGTTTTGTTCTTTCCAATTCCGATGATGAATTGAGTTTAATTATTATGATTTTGAGAATGTTGATTATATGTTAAGGTTTTGTGTGATTTGCTTTGGATTTAATTTGCATAACTTGTGATTGCTCGAATTTCCATGTTCACTTAACCTGTTTCGATTAGTTGATTGCAATCCGAGAAAGACATTTGAACATACATTGTCATGCATACCCAGAAAATGTGAGGACTTGAGCCTATTGTATATTCACATGTATGCATCATTCATACATTTACTCGTTCTTCATGTGTGCACAATTCATGAGTTTTTGAACCTAGAACTTGCTCAGAGACCGCTTGAAACATTTTGTTAATTTGTGATGAATTAGAAATGAGTAAGGCATTAGTTGAGCACCATGGCCAAAATATTCACCATCCATTTAAACACGAACTTTAGGAATCCCCTTTTGAACTGATCACTCATTAGCCGTTTCTTTTGTTCACCCACACCATTTCACCATTGTTTTACTGTGTTTGCAAGACGATGATAGTGACTTCTTATGTTTTATGCTTTGGATTTGTATGGTAGTATACCAAAAGGCAAGTGTGGGGGTGTATTTATTTTGTTGTATTTGTTCAAAGAAACAAAAAAAAAATCAGAAATAAAAAGAAGGAATAAATTCCTCAAAGAAAAAAAGAAGAAAAAAAAATAGAAAAGAAAGAAAAAAAAAATGTCGGAAAGAGAAATTCCAAAAATAGAGTTATTGTATTGCTTTTATTTTCAATAAAAGGTTGGAGGAAAATAAGAGTTGTTTCAGGTATAGCATAGGTATGAGTTTCAAAGTCGTTGATTTGTCTTGCAAACATGTAAAACATTTTTCATTTCGAGTCCTTTCACTTCATTTACCATTTACCATTTACCATTTACCATCCACCCTTTGGTCCATGTTTCACCTGAAAGTCCTTATGATCTAATGAATTGTGGATTAATTGTAGAGAGTTGGTTAATGAGCAAGCATATGGGAACACTACTTGTGTAATTGTTTTGAGAGTAAACAGTTAACCCTAAACACTGAGCGGAAATATTTAGTGAATCTTGTGAGGTTTAGTGGTTAATGTTGTTCATATGTGCCTATTGGATTGCATGAGATTAATTGTATACTTGGTTTTCACACACACACCCGAGCATAAATGAGATGTACATGTTAAATGCTTAGCAAATTCTTTAACCTTGGTATATAATTTTTATTCTCTTGATTATAATTCTTTCGAACTCGCTGAGGATTATGGTTGGAAAGACTGTCTGTTTTGTGTTGTTTTGTTTCGTGTTTGCTAGAGGACTACCAATAGTTCAAGTGTAGGGGTGTGATGTGAACGTAAAATACGTTCACAAAGTGCCTTTAATTACTGGATTTTGCTATTCCGAAAGCTTATTTGTTTGTTTAATATTTGTTTTTGTGGTTTTAGGGAAAATATGAGAAAAATGTCAATTTCAACACAAAATGTGAATTTTGGAGATTTTCAGCGTAATTCGGAAAGTCAACCGTGACTTTCATTTGTGGAATAAAATATTGTACGAAGATTTCGGAAACCGTTCCGAATCCCGGCAAGTTTGTCGGCGAACCACCACATAAGGCAGCGCAACCACCACACGCGGTGGCGAAACACAAATTCAAATCTCCATTTTATTTTCCCATGTTTATATTTATATCCATGTTTATATTTATGTTTATATTTTATATTATATTTATTTTAATAATTGTTTATTTACTTATTCATTTTGTTTTGTTTTATTTTGTTTTGTTTGCAGCACAACCATCTCCACCGAGTCACCCTTGGCTGGTAGCTTCACCAACCAAGCCGCCCACTTCACCTACTGCCTCCACCAAAATTCCACCACCAGTACAGTCCAGTACTCCACCTCCACCACCGTTCCACTTCACCTACTCAATTCCACCTTCCCCAGCTCCTTGGCCGTTTGCCCCTTCCCTTCATCTATTTAAGGGAAGCACCTGCAATTCACAATCATCATCAATCAACACCAATTCACCATTCCTCTGCAATTTCACAAGCCCGTGCTCTTTCATTTGGCAGCCAACAACCACCGATCCTCTCTCTGCAATTCACAATTTCATCAATTTACCTGCTGCAATTACTCTACACAATCATCTTCTTTCCATCTAATTATCTATGTTTTTTGTTTTGCAGGTTTGGAAAACCATTGCAGCACCGCATCCACCATGGCAGCTCCTCTTCCAAAGCTTCAACCTGCAAATTAACAACAATACGATCAAAATCCAGCACAATCAATCAAAGCCCAGACCACCGTGCTTTACTCTTTGCTGCTGCTCATCACCGCCGCGCCGCTGCACTTCCAAAACAGATCCAAAATGAGCCCGCGCTGCAATCTGCCATTGCCCACCGCTGCGCTGCTTGCTTTGCCGGCGTCGTTCCCATCAAGGCTTTATCACCGCTGCTGCCGTACCTGCTCCAAGCCATCGCCGACGCCGCATCTCCGTCGCCCCATCTCTCTCTTGCCCTCTGGTCCGCACGGAAGAAAGAAGAAGAAACAATGAAGAAAAGAAGAAAAACTGAAGCTGAAGTTGATAATTAAGGAGTAGAGCCATTAATGCTGACATGGCAAGAGACAATTGATGGTTGAAAAGTCAACCTTGAGAGGAAGCCACGGCTTGGCCAAAACAGAAAAGAGAGTCTCGGTCAACAAGTCAACTGACTTGAAATTGGGCCTTTGACCAATTGCCCAAGCCCAGAAGCCCAATTGCTAAGTGCACCCGCCACATCCAATGTTCGATTTTTATAGCTGAGTCTGCCACCTTCGCCTGCCAGACAGTGTCCATTTTCATGGACACATTAGTAACATTTTCCCAACCCTCGTTTATTTATTATATTTTATTTTTGTTTAATTTTATTTTCCGTACTTTAATTAATGTGAATAAATGTTGGGATAATTTGTTACTATTTGTTTTATTTTCTATTTTGTGTAATAATTGTTGGATTGAAGTTAATTGATTCTTCTAGCAGCTTATGTGAATTTTGTTTGTTTGGTTTTATCTTTAATGTTAAAACTAAATAATAAGGATCACGGATAGTTGGGCGGTCCCGCTAGGTCGTGCACTTGAATTAACAACTCTTTTTCTAGTGATTAGCTGACAGAGTGGTCTCGGAGTTAATTGTTAGGGAAAGTTTTATTTGGGAGATGTATGGTGGTCCAGCATCTTACATATGTTATTTTCGGATTCATGGCTAGGGAATTGGTTAATCTTCAAAACAATATTTGTGTGTGTGTTTCTTGTTTTCAAAAATAATAAAAATCCAAAAATATTTCCTTTTATTGTTTTCAAAATTATCAAAACCCCCAAAAATACTTTTGTATATAATGTATATTTTTGTAAATAGAAACAATACTGTATAGTTTATTTAATTTTGTATATATATATATTCTTTATTCTTTATACTTGTTAATAATAATTCTTTATTTAATTTAATTTTTCGTGACATTAAAAAGTAAATATAACAATCTTCTGTGGGAAAAACCTTTATTTCCCATTATACTTTACAACGACAACTGTTAGGAATTTAGGTAATAATTAATGACCGTAGGTAAAATACCTCTAATCAGCGTCCGCCATCAATTTCTTCTCGACCCATGCTCTTGCTGCTCTGCCACGTGCACAGACCACGTCGCCCCTCGACAACGCTCGCCTCACCCATCCGGTCTGCTCTCTGCCGTCGGTCCTCACCAGCGACGCCGACCGAACCCGTGTGCCCGGCTTTCCTCTGCTCGCTAATCTACCGAAGCCGTGCCTCGTCGTCGCCTCCATGTCGTCGGCGTTGTACCCGACGAGCCACCTTCGCTGCCATCCATGAAACCCGTCGTTTCCAGCTGCTGCGACGTCCCCATCCTTTCGCCGTGAAGCCACGTCGTCGCCGACATCCTCCGAGCCCAGAAATCCCCTCGCCGCCGGCGTTCCTCCTTTGCCGCTGCTTTTCCTCTCGCCTTGCTGTCGCCGCCGGAATCCCAAAGCCCATCGCCGATTGTTGCTGCAATCACCAGACCCGACGCCATCTCCGATCCACGGCGTCGTCGTCGCCGACCTGCCCCGCTGCCATCAGCCAAATCAATTTCAGCCGGTGCCGGTCGCTGTTCATCTCGCCGCTACTCCAAGCTGCTGCAAATCTCTAGCCTCACCTCTCTCTTGCTCTGCCCAAAGAAAAACAAAGAAGAAAGATGATTAAATGTGTTGAACACGGGTCAACAAGTCAACAAGAGAGAAAGGGCTGCTTTGAAAAGTCAAAGTCAGCATGCAAGAGGTTGGGCCGGTCAATGATACGCGGTTTTACCGACGTCATTAATTATTACCTAAACATCCTAACAATTTGTCGTTGAATAGTATAATGGGAAGTAGAGGTTTTTCCCACAGAGGATTGTTTATTTACTTTCCTAAGTCACGAAATTAATTAACCTATATTGTTTCTATTTACAAAAATGTACAATACATACAAAGGTGATATTTTTGGGTTTTTGAAATTCTTTTGAAAACAAGAAATAAATAAAAATAAATATTTTTGGTTTTTAATATTTTTGAAAACAAATAAAATAAAACAAGAACAAACAAATTAAGATGCAATTTAAACTAACATACTTAAATAAAACACACCAAAAATAATTAAACAAACACACAAATAAATGAATAACATATTTTTGGGTTTTTCAATATATAATTAAATCACACAAATATTCAAATAAATAAACACACAACAAATATTTAAATAAATTGAGTTTGAGAGAGAAATGCTCATTTAATTCCGGCGAAGGATCTTATCGGATTCGCCGGATTTTCGTGAAGGCTCGGGAGCATGGGTGAAGAGATCAATTGGGCTTGGGCCAGGCGGGCTTTTGGTCAATGGGCTTTTGGGCTTTGAGGCTGTGAACAGTAGAAAAGCCCAATTTCTTTATTTCCTTTCAGCACCAGCCCGTGGTCATATCTCTTTCTAGTTTGACTTTTCAAACTTAGAAATCTCTCTTTCTTTTCTTTATTCTTCTTCACTCCAGCCCGTGTCTCTCTTGGCTTTCTAGTTCACTTACTTTCCTTCTTCATAGCAGGACAGAGCAAGAGACTACGCCATGAGAGAGAGAAATCGACGAGGTGCCGGCGGAGCTCGACGCAGATTGACGGTGCAGCAGCTGGGATTAGAGACGGTGGACGGCAGAGGCGGCGTCGGGATCGACGGCGGCTTTGAGAGAAAAAGCTCGGCAGAGAGATGCCATGGCTGGGCTGCTGCTGTGATGAATTTCGATCGACGGTGTGGTGGCCGGCTCGGCGTTGGACGCGCGAGAGGAGAAAGAATACCGGCGGCGCGATTGGCGGGGGCTGGATGGACGCCGGCGGAGAGCAGCGGCGTGGCTGTTTCGGGGCGGTGGGCCTTGCGCGCAGGACTGAGATGGCAAGAAGAATAGCAGATGACGGCGCCGGATTTTGGTGGCACGGTGGGCGTCGCCGAGAGAGCTGGAAGAGGTGCGGATCCGGCTAGTTGCAGCAGCAACAGCTTGGATTAATGGCGAGCAGAGCAGAGCAAGGGGCGAATATCAACCTGCAATTAATCACACTTTTGTTAATTGTTTAGAAACTTAAATTGATTAAATTGCAAATTAATTATGTAGGAATTAAGGTGATGATGGTTGGGATGGGTTTGTGTAATTGCAGATGGATTGGGGGAGTGAGTGAAAAGCTTTGTTAATTAGAAGAAGGGAGGCTGAGAGTGAGTTTCTGTGGTGAACTGGATTGGGCAGGGGAGGTGCCGTGAATTATGAGAACAAGAACAGAGAAGAAAGAATAAGGGCTTAGATAATTCTGGAAAGAAGAGAAGAGAGAGAGGAGAGTGTTTGGCAGAGAGGATTGTGACTGAACCGTGAGCAGAAGAGAGGATTGGGTGAGGACAGAAGGCACAGGAGAGGAGCTCCTGCACACGGAAGCTTGAGAACAGATTGCAGAGAGTAACCATAAGGAAGGCAGCTAGGTGAGCTACACGGACGCTTGAGAACATGGAGGGGGAAAAGAGAAGGGGGAGATTTGGTGGCGCGGGGAGAAGCCCCGGCCAAGGAAATCTGAAACAGAGATGGCTATTTATGGATGGTGAATTGGAAGAGGAACGGAGGAAGCAATAGTGGATTGATGAACTGGAGAGAATCAATTTGAATTCAAATTGAAGTGGAGGGGACGCTGCTGGTGGCTAAGTGAGCTCGGTGGTGGCTGGGTAACATGGGTAACATGGCAGGAGAAGAGAACGAAGCATGTGGCTGCAAAACAAAACAAAAACAAAACAAATAAAATAACAAAAAGAAATTAAATGAATTAAATATAAAACAAAAGAAATAAATAAAATAACAAAAGAAATAATTATAAAATAAAAACTAAAGTAGAATAAAAATAAATAAAAACAAGGGAAAATAAAATAGAGATTTAAAATATGTTTCACCACCGCGTGTGGTGGTTGCGCTTCCGTGAGTGGTGGTTCGCCGGCAAAATTGCCGGGATTCGAAACGTCTTTCGAAATCTTCGTACAATGTTATATTCCATTTCCAAATAATGACCGGTGTCATCAGATAATCGGAAAGTCACGGTTGACTTTCCGAAATTGCGCGGTGAATCTCCAAAAATCACCTTTTATGTGTAAATTAACATTTTTCACATATTTTCCCTGAAAACACGAAAACAAACATTAAACCGACAAATAAGCTTTCAGAATAGCATCCATCCAAGTATTTAGAGCACTTTATGAACGTATTTTACGTTCACATCACACCCCCACACTTGAACTTTTGCTAGTCCTCTAGCAAACACGAAACTAAAAACAGAACAACACAAAAACAGAAAGGGAAACACAAAACAGAGATTCTTTCCAACCATAACCCTCAACGAGTTCAAAGAATTATAATCAGGAGAATAAAAACTATATACCAAGGCTCACGAATTTGCTAAGTATTTAACATGGACATCTCATTCGTGCTCGAGTGAAGTGTGTGAAAAACCGAGTGTACAATTAATTTCAAGCAATCAAATAGGCACATATGAACAACATTAACCACTAAAGCTCACAAGATTCGCTAAATATTTCCGCTCAGTGTTTAGGGTTAAGTGTTTACTCTCATAACAATTGCACAAGTAGTGTTCCCATAAGCTTGCTCATCAACCAACTCTCCACAATTAATCTAAAAATCATTAAATCATAAGGGCTTGCAATGGTGTAATGGGGCCAAAGGGTGAATGAATGGTGAATGAATGGTAAATGGTAAATGGAAGGGAAAGACTAGAAATGATAAATGTTCCACATGTTTGCAAGACAAATCAACGACTTTGAAACTCATACCTATGCTAAACCCGAAACAACTTTCCTATTTTCCTCCAACCTTTTATTGAAATTAAAACAATACAAGAAAATAACTCTATTTTTGTGGCATTTTTTTTTTCTTTTCCACTTTTTTTTTCTTTTCTTTTCTTGAGGAATTTTATTCCTTCTTTTTCTTTCTGATTTTTTTTTTCTTTCTTTCTTTGAATAAATACAACAAAATAAAATGCACCCCCACACTTGCCTTTTGGTACTACCATACAAATCAAAACCCGAAGCATAAGAATATAAGAAGTCACTATCATCATCTTGCAAACACAATAAAACATGGGTGAGATGGTGTGGGTGAACAAAAGAAACGGCTAATGAGTGATAAGTTCAAAAGGGGTTCCTAAAGTTCGTGTTTAGATGGATGGTGAATATTTTGGCCATGGTGCTCAACTAATGCCTTAATCATTTTCAATTCATCACAGATTAATAAAAAGTTTCGAGAGGTCAATGAGCAAGTTCTAGGTTCAAAAACTCATGAATTGTGCACACATGAAGAACGAGTAAATGTATGAATAATGCATACATGTGAATATTCAACAGGCTCAAATTCTCACAATTTCTGGGTATGCATGACAATGTATGTTCAAATGTACTTCTCGGATTGCAATCAATTAATTAACACAGGCGATGTGAACATGAAATTTCGAGCAATCACAAGTTATGCAAATTAAATCCAAAGCAAATCACAGAAAGCCTTGACATATAATAAACATTCTCAAAATCATAACAATTAAACTCAATTCATCATCGGGATTGGAAAGAACAGAACACACCACAAATAAACACACAAAAACAGAAAACAGAAGCAAATATTTTTGTAATTTTTGATTTTTTTGATTTTTTTGATTTTTTTCAATTTACGTAACAATACGTGACCACAGTGACTTACTTAGTGCAATGGTAGGTTCAACGCTACCAAGGGAGTAAGTATGATTTAGTCGATATACCGTTACAGTAGAAAACAAAAACAAGTAAATTATTTTTTGAATTTTTCAAATTTTTCAAATTTTTTCTTTTCTTTTTAATAAACCTTCCCCCACACTTGAATTAAACATTGTCCTCAATGTTAGACAGATATTTCACGAAAATGAAAAATTCAAGTATGGTTATTGAATTTAAACACACATACAGAAATAAACACACAACATTTATACAAATGAAAAAGGAAAAAAAAATAAACAGAAAGGTTAAAGAAAAACTCCCCTTTGTAGATCGTGAAGCTCCTCCCGAAGCAAGTCACCAACAGTCACAAACAAGGCTAGCAGGGCCTTGCATCCAACGTTTGCTCCTTAATTGACTGCGGTTCTGATCCTTTGAAGTGTGTCCTGGACGAGGGTAGTTGTCAACTCCACGGCAGATTTAGCTGATGTAGCCTTCACCGAGATCTGGAACACCATAGTTGATACGCCCAAAAGGAGCATCAATTTAAAAAAACCCTATCGGTAGTAGTATAGTGGTGTAAGTAGGATATCGTTCACAACGGAGATCAAAGGGTGTACCTAACAAAAAATGTCACAAGAATTAAATAAAATAAATAATTATTATTAACATGTATAAAGTATAAATATATACATATGTACAAAGTAAGGGGGTTTAAAGAAATAAATTAATTAAATTACAAATAACAAATTAAATAAGATGGGATGAAACATAAAGAATATAAAGTTCAGCCACATATAAACAAGTTTACCAATCATTAGACCGAAAATTAACCAAGTTCCCTAGCCATGAAACCGAAATTAACATATGTGGAAAGTTAGAAGCTAACCATTCCCCAAATAAAACCTCTCTACGAAAATTAACCTAAGTGAAAGCACCTAGATTAACCAATTAGACATGCCATCTTAGTCTAGAAAGCTAGCTAGTCAAACCATGTTTAACGCATAGAAGAAGAGTTGTTAATCAAAGTGCACGACCCATTATAGAAAAGTCCATATGTCCGCAATCCTTTTTATTAGACACCGACCTTTGTCCAAAGCCTTTACTACTCGTGAATTAGGTTTCCAAAACTATTAGGTGAATTGTAATCCCTAACTCTAGCTCCAATTATATGCAAATATTATAAGTTTCGAACCCTATAACATAAACACATAAAAGTTTTCTATAAAACAGAATCAAATAAACGGAGTCACATAAGCTACTAGAAGAACTAATTAATTAGGATCCAATAACTAAATAAACTCATAAATATAGGCTGAAAATTATATAAATCATGTCATGTTAACTAATAAAAAGAATAATCAAGTAACAAAGAGGAATTCATAAGAATAATTAAAGGAAAAGTCAGATTACACCATATGGAATAGCATGAAGACTTGAAGACCACGAAACCTTGAATCCTTGAAAGCAAGTAATCCAAACCGTGTGCAGCAAGGTGGTGATGATGATGGACGAAATTGATGGTGATAATGATGATGGTGCAGCCGCCTTTCCTCCTCCTTGAAGCCTTGAGAACCCTAAATACTAGAGAATGGAAAATATGATGGAGAAGAGAAAGAGGAGGGTTTGTCCCTCCCCATTGGGGTGTGAATTGGTGAGAAGAATGAGGCTGCTATTTATAGGAGAATGGAGAGGAAGAAGAAGACAATGAAAGAAATAAAGAAAGAAAAGGAAGAGAAGTGGAATGTGAGTGGTAGAAAAGAAATGGTAAGTGGAATGGTGGAAATGTAGTCATATGGCAATGAACCATTTATTTAGGTAAAGGAAATCAAGCACTAATGATATGGAGAGAAAACAACAAAGATAGTGTGGTGAGATGGGTGGAAATATGGGGGTGAGTGGAGCATTGAGAATAAAGGAAAATGAAAGAATTAGAAAGCAGGCAGCACTGAGCTATGCGCACTAGGAATGGAATATTGGACGTTTGGACGGTTGGATGATTCTGAAATTTGAATACAGAATACCTAACACACACATGCAACTTGTATCAAAAATACAGCTGGATCCAACGGTGCAAGTGGGAGATATGCGCTTCCAAAGTTGACAGATCTGCACAGGCAGATTGTCCGAAAATGGGCTTGGACCTTCCTTCATTGATTTGGGCCTTCCATCTTGGGCTTGGGCCTCCTTCTTGGGTTTGGGCCCCCTTCTTGGGTTTGGGCCCCCTTCTTGGGCCGCATGGAAAACCACCTCTTAATGGGCCTCGAGAAAGCCCATTATACTTCGTTTCTGCACATGTTCACAATAATACGTCATTTAGGACTCAAATATGGAAACTAAGCTAAAATAGCAAAGTTACAATTAAATCATAGCCAAATAGTAGGGAAAATACATTAAAAACGTCACACTTTGTGCTCCTATCAAATTCCCCCACACTTAGCTATTGCTAGTCCTCTAGCAAACACAAGAACAACACAAAACAGAAAAGGAAACACAAAACATAATGGTCTTTCCAACCATAACCCTCAGCGAGTTCAAAAGAGTTATAATCAGGAGAATAAAAATTATATACCAAGGCTAACGAATTTGCTAAGTGTTTAACATGCACATCTCATTTATGCTCGGGTGAGTGTGTGAAAACCGAGTATACAAATAATCTCATGCAATCCAATAGGCACATATGAACAACATTAACCACTAAACCTCACAAGATTCACTAAATATTTCCGCTCAGTGTTTAGGGTTAAGTGTTTACTCTCAAAACAATTACACAAGTAGTGTTCCCATATGCTTGCTCATTAACCAACTCTCTACAATTAATCTACAAATCATCAGATCATAAGGACTTTCAGGTGAAACAGGGACCAAAGGTGAATGGTAAATGGTGAATGGTAAATGAAGTGAAAGGACTCGAAATGAAAAATGTTTTACATGTTTGCAAGACAAGTCAACGACTTTGAAACTCATACCTATGCTATACCAGAACAACTTTCTTATTTTCCTCCAACCTTTTATTGAATTCAAAAAGAATACAAGAAAATAACTCTATTTTTCGAATTTCTCTTTTTTTTTTTTTTGTTTCTTTCTTTTTTTTCTTTTCTATTTTTTTTTTCTTTGAGGAATTTAATTCCTTCTCTTTTTTTTTTTGAACAAATACAACAAAATAAATACACCCCCACACTTGCCTTTTGGTATACTACCGTACAAATCCGAAGCATAAAAACATAAGAAGTCACTATCATCGTCTTGCAAACACAATAAAACAAGGGTGAAATGGTGTGGGTGAACAAAAGAAACGGCTAATGAGTGTTTAGTTCAAAAGGGTTTTTTTTTTTTGTTTCTTTCTTTTTTTTCTTTTCTATTTTTTTTTCTTTGAGGAATTTAATTCCTTCTCTTTTTTTTTTTTGAACAAATACAACAAAATAAATACACCCCCACACTTGCCTTTTGGTATACTACCGTACAAATCCGAAGCATAAAAACATAAGAAGTCACTATCATCGTCTTGCAAACACAATAAAACAAGGGTGAAATGGTGTGGGTGAACAAAAGAAACGGCTAATGAGTGTTTAGTTCAAAAGGGTATTCCTAAAGTTCGTGTTTAGATGGATGGTGAATATTTTGGCCATGGTGCTCAACTAATGCCTTACTCATTTCTAATTCATCACAGATTAATAAAAAGTTTCAAGTGGTCTCTGAGCAAGTTCTAGGTTCAAAACTCATGAATTGTGCACACATGAAGAACGAGTAAATGTATGAATGATGCATACATGTGAATATTCAATAGGCTCAAGTCCTCACATTTTCTGGGTATGCATGACAATGTATGTTCAAATGTGCTTCTCGGATTGCAATCAATTAATCGACACAGGCGATGTGAACATGGAATTTCGAGCAATCACAAGTTATGCATATTAAATCCAAAGCAAACTACACAAAGCCTTGACATATAATAAACATTCTCCTAATCACAACAATTAAACTCAATTCATCCTTGGGATTGGAAAGAACAAAGCACAAAACACACAAAACAGAAGCAAATATTTTTGTAATTTTTGATTTTTTGATTTTTTTGATTTTTCAATGTAGGTAACAATACGTGACCACAGGGACTCACTAAGTGCAATGGTAGGTTCAACGCTACCAAGGGAGTAAGTATGATCTAGTCGATATACCGTTACCGTAGAAAACGAAAACAAACAAATAAATAAACAACAGAAGCAATTTTTTTTTTTCTTTTTCAAATTTTTTTTATTAGGGTAACAATACGTGACCACAGTGACTTACTTAGTGCAATGGTAGGTTCAACGCTACCAAGGGAGTAAGTATGATATAGTCGATATACCGTTACCGTAGAAAACGAAAACAAACAAATAAATAAACAACAGAAGCAATTTTTTTTTTCTTTTTCAATTTTTTTTATTAGGGTAACAATACGTGACCACAGTGACTTACTAAGTGCAATGGTAGGTTCAACGCTACCAAGGGAGTAAGTGTGATCTAGTCGATATATTGTTACCGTAGAAAACAAAAACAAGTAAATTATTTTTTTGAATTTTTGAATTTTTCAAATTTTTTCTTTTCTTTTTAATAAACCTTCCCCCCACACTTGAATTAAACATTGTCCTCAATGTTGACAAATATTTCACGAAAATGAAAAATTCAAGCATGCTTATCAAATTTAAACACACAAACATAAATCAACAGAAGTAAACACACAACATATATACAAATGAAAAAGATAGGTTAAAGAAAATCTCCCCCTTGAAGATCATTAAGCTCCTCCCGAAGCAAGTCACCAACAGTCACAAACAAGGCTAGCAGGGCCTTGCATCCAACGTTTGCTCCTTAGTTGACTGCGGCTCTGATCCGTTGAAGTGTGTCCTGGACAAGGGTAGTTGCCGACTCCACGGCAGACTTGGCTGATGTAGCCTTCACTGAGATCTGGAACACTATAGTCAGCAGTGTTCCGTCAAGAATGGCTCCGGATACGTTAGGCAGAATGGAGAAGCCAGAAGACATAAGCGGAAATGGCTCCGGTTGAATTCCACATAGCAAACACTGGAGAATGGAATGGTTAATCGGCGCATAAATCACAGACGACCCCGTTGCATCGGTGCAACACTCCTGAAGAATGAGGAAGTCGTTGTGACTATCTATGGCGAGCACCGAAATCTGGTTCCGCGGGTCAAGACCGATGGTGAAATTTGCTAGCACACGTACCGAGCTGTCCATCGACATACTATCCCATTGTGGTCTAGTCTGAACGTCTTTGAGGAACTCAAAGATTCTGGTGTGATGGGAGAGATGAACGACGGAACAACCAGCAGTACGATTGACTCCAGGGGGCTTGCTGGATTAGCGGTAAAACCGCAGTCATTAAATTATTACCTAAATTCCTAACAATTGTCGTTGTAAAGTATAATGGGAAATAAAGGTTTTTCCCACAGAAGATTGTTATATTTACTTTTTAATGTCACGAAAAATTAAATTAAATAAAGAATTATATTTACAAGTATAAAGAATAAAGAATATATATATATACAAAATTAAATAAACTATACAGTATTGTTTCTATTTACAAAAATATACATTATATACAAAAGTTGTTTTTGGGGGTTTTTGAGATTTTTGAAAACAATAAAAGAAATATTTTTGGATTTTTATTATTTTTGAAAATAAGAAAAACACACACAAATATTGTTTTGAAGATTAACCAACTCCCTAGCCATGAATCCGAAACTAACATATGTAAGATGCTGGACCACCATACATCTCCCAAATAAAACCTCACTATGAAAATTAACCCCGAGACCACCCTGACAGGCTAAACAATTAAACATGCAAAGGTAATTAATCTAAACATGTCTAACGCATAGAAGAAGAGTTGCTAATTCAAGTGCACGACCTAGCGGGACCGCCCAACTATCCGTGATCCTCATTATTTAGTTTTAACATTAAAGATAAAACCAAACAAACAAAATTCACATAAGCTGCTAGAAGAATCAATCAACTTCAATCCAACAATTATTATACAAAATAGAAAATAAACAAACAATAACATTTCCCAAAATTATTCACGAATAGTTAATTAAACAAAAATAAATTATAATAAATAAACAGAGTTTGGGAAAAATGTTACTGTTGTGTCCATGAAAATGGACACTGTCTGGCAGGCGAAGGTGGCAGACTCAGCTATAAAAGATCGTAAACGGTATTTGGATGTGGCGGGTGCCCAAATTGAGTTGGGCTTGAGAATGGGCCTGCAGAGGGTGTAGAGAGTAATTGGGCCGGTCAAAGTCAAATCAATTGGGCCTTGCCCTTTTTGGTCTTTTCCCCTCACTTTGACTTTTCTTTCTTTTCCTTCCTTCATTTCAGCTTGATCTTTCTCTTCCCGTGCGAGATTTTCTTCTTCATCTCTCACTTTCTTCTATTTTCCAGAACAGCCAAGCAAGATAGAGAAGCCGGAGAGAGGTGGAGATGCTATCGATGGCGCCGGATTCTGGGCGGTTGAAGAACAACGACGCCGGTAAGGGAGAGCGAGCGACGGGTCGCCGACTTCGAGGTGAGCACGGGTTGCGGCGGCAGAATCGACGGGATTGAGCGGAGGATGATGCCGGCGTTGGGTCACGAGGACGACGGCGCGGATTTATGAGCAACATGGATTGAGATGCCGGACTGGGTTCACGGTCGCAGAAGAAAGAAGGCTCGGCATGAGGACTGCTTGGCTTCGGGTGCGGTGATTGCGGCGGCTTGGGTCGATGGGCTTCGCTGGTTTGAGCAGCTACGGTATGAAGATTCACGGAGGAAGACAACGGCGACGGCAGCTAGGCAGATTGGAGACCGGCGAAGCAAGGGACGGCGAAAGTGGCTGGAACGAGGCAAGGGCCTCGTTTTGGTGAGCTGCTATCAAACCTGCAAAAGAAAAAGAAAAGAAAATTAGATTGCTGTGAATTTGCAGAAAAGAAAACTTAAATGGGTTGCAAGTTTGGAATTGGCAGAGAGCCATGGTTGGGTATTCTGATGGCTTGGGCTTTGTAATTGTTGAACTGTGATTGCAGGAGCTTAATTGTGGAAGAGGAGCTATTGACGGTGGTGATTGATGATTGAATTTGTGAATGAAAGAGCTTCCTTAAATAGATGAAGAAGGTGATGGTGGTTGGTGAATCAATGGGAGTTCCAGCTGCAGAAAAGCCAAGGAGCAAGGTAGTGGCGTAGTGGACTGTAGTGGTGGTGGAATGGGTTGGTGAAGTGGACTCGGTAGGTGGCCGGAAGTGGAGAAGGTTGGTGAACGTGGTGCTGCAAACATCCAAAACAAAAACAAAAGAAAAGGAAATAATTAAAATAAACAAAAATAAAATAACAAAAGAAATTAAATGAAATAATTAAATTATAAAATAAACAAGGGAAAATATAATGAAGATGTAAAATATGTATCGCCACCGCGTGTGGTGGTTGCGCCGCTTTATGTGGTGGTTCGCCGACAAATTTGTCGGAATTCAGAATAATCTGAAATCTTCGTACATTATTTTATTCCACAAATGAAAGTCACGGTTGACTTTCCGATTTACGCTGAAAATCTCCAAAATTCACCTTTTGTGTTGAAATTGACATTTTTCTCATATTTTCCCTAAAAACACAAAAACAAATATTAAACAAACAATTAAGCTTTCGGAATAGCAAAATCCAGTAATTAAAGGCACTTTGTGAACGTATTTTACGTTCACATCACACCCCTACACTTGAACTATTGCTAGTCCTCGAGCAAACACTGAACAAAACAACACAAAACAGAAAGGGAAACACAAAACAGACGATCTTTCCAACCATAATCCTCAGCGAGTTCAAAAGAATTATAATCGAGAGAATAAAAATTATATACCAAGGTTAAAGAATTTGCTAAGTATTTAACATGTACATCTCATTTATGCTCGGGTGTAGTGTGTGAAAACCAAGTATACAATTAATGTCAAGCAATCCAATAGGCACATCTAAACAATATTAACCACTAAACCTCACAATGATCACTAAATATTTCCGCTCAGTGTTTAGGGTTAACTGTTTACTCTCAAAACAATTACACAAGTAGTGTTCCCATATGCTTGCTCATTAACCGACTCTCTACAGTTAATCTACAAATCATCAGATCATAAGGACTTTTTAGGTGAAACAGGGACCAAATGGTGGATGGTAAATAGTGAATGGTAAATGAAGTGAAAGGACTCGAAATGAAAAATGTTTTACATGTTTGCAAGACAAATCAACGACTTTGAAACTCATACCTATGCTAAACCCGAAACAACTCTTATTTTCCTCCAACCTTTTATTGAAAATAAAACAATACAACAAAATAACTCTATTTTTGGAATTTCTCTTTCTTTTTCTTTTTCTTTTTTTTTTTCTTTTCGATTTTTTTTTTCTTTGAGGAATTTATTCCTTCTTTTTATTTCTGATTTTTTTTTCTTTGAACAAATACAACAAAATAAATATACCCCCACACTTGCCTTTTGGTATACTACCATACAAATCCGAAGCATAAAAACACAAGAAGTCACTATCATCGTCTTGCAAACATAAATAAAACAAGGGTGAAATGGTGTGGGTGAACAAAAGAAACGGCTAATGAGTGATCAGTTCAAAAGGGGATTCCTACAGTTCGTGTTTAGATGGATGGTGAATATTTTGGCCATGGTGCTCAACTAATGCCTTACTCATTTCTAATTCATTACAGATTAACAAAATGTTTCAAGTGGTCTCTGAGCAAGTTCTAGGTTCAAAAACTTATGAATTGTGCACACATGAAGAACGAGTAAATGTATGAAATATGCATACATGTGAATATACAATAGGCTCAAATCCTCACATTTTCTGGGTATGCATGACAATGTATGTTTAAATGTGCTTCTCGGATTGCAATCAATTAATCGAAACAGGTTATGTGAACATGGAAATTCGAGCAATCACAAGTTATGCATATTAAATCCAAAGCAAACTACGCAAAGCCTTGACATATAAGAAACATTCTCAAAATCATAACAATTAAACTCAATTCATCATCGGGATTGGAAAGAAAACAACACACATAACAGAAATAAACACACAAAAACACACAAAACAGAAGCAAATATTTTTGTAATTTTTGATTTTTTTTTATTTTTTTGATTTTTTTCAATTTACGTAACAATACGTGACCACAGTGACTTACTAAGTGCAATGGTAGGTTCAACGCTACCAAGGGAGTAAGTATGATTTAGTCGATATACCGTTACAGTAGAAAACAAATGAAGTAAATTTTTTTTTTTTTTTTTTTTTTTTTTTATTTGGGTAACAATACGTGACCACGGTGACTTACTAAGTGCAATGGTAGGTTCAACGCTACCAAGAGAGTAAGTATGATCTAGTCGATATATTGTTACCGTAGAAAACGAAAACAAGTAAATTATTTTTTTGAATTTTTGAATTTTTCAAATTTTTTTCTTTTCTTTTTAATAAATTTTCCCCCCACACTTGAATTAAACATTGTCCTCAATGTTGACAAATATTTCACGAAAATGAAAAATTCAAGTATGGTTATTAAATTTAAACACACAAACTAAAATAAACACACAAATAGAAATAAACAGAAGTAAACACACAACATTTATACAAATGAAAAACAGATAAGTTATAGAAAAACTCCCCCTTGAAGATCATTAAGCTCCTCCCGAAGTAAGTCACCAACAGTCACAAACAAGGCTAGCAGGGCCTTGCATCCAACGTTTGCTCCTTAATTGACTGCGGTTCTGATCCTTAGAAGTGTGTCCTGGACAAGTGTAGTTGCCGACTCCACGGCAGACTTGGCTGATGTAGCCCTCACTGAGATCTGGAACACCATAGTCAGTAGTGTTCCATCAAGTACAGCTCCGGATACGTTTGGCAGAATGGAGAAGCCTGAAGACATAAACGGAAATGGCTCCGGTTGAACTCCAGATAGCAAACACTGGAAAATGGAATGGTTAATCGGCGCATAAATCACAGACGACCCTGTTGCATCGGTGCAACACTCCTGAAGGATGAGGAAGTCGTTGTGACTATCTATAGCGAGCACCGAGATCTGGTTCCGCGGGTCAAGACCGATGGTGAAATTTGCTAGCACACGTACAGAGCTGTCCATCGACATACTATCCCACTGCGGTCTTGTCTGCACGTCTTTGAGGAACTCAAAGATCCTAGTGTGATGAGATAGATGAACAACGGAACAACCAGCAGTACGATTGACTCCAGGGGGCTTGCTCGGATCACCCCTTCGCTTGTTGGTCCTGACCTCCATTCGAGTGTCTCTTGTTCGGTTCGAACAAGTCCAGTGATGGTACGTGGAGTTGCTGATGTCGTTGAAGAAACAGATTGTCATCTGTTTTGCCATTTCCGCCAGGCCTCTTCTTCCTTCAAGA
Source organism: Rubus idaeus (assembly GCA_030142095.1). Classification (NCBI taxonomy): domain Eukaryota; kingdom Viridiplantae; phylum Streptophyta; class Magnoliopsida; order Rosales; family Rosaceae; genus Rubus; species Rubus idaeus. Next base: position 13,349,712 of record CM057966.1, on the reverse strand, counting down.
GAAATAATCGAGTCACCGGGTGAAGAGTGGATACCTGTGGCGCACATGTAGCGCTCGGCTTGTCGTTGGAGTGTTGAGATCCAACGCTTTGCACCAAAAGCGAACCCTGAATGAACAAAAGGTTCGAAACTGGCCTTCATCTCCTTTTCGCGTACATCCACGTGCTCCACCCAAGTGACCAAGGAAGATCCATTATGAAGATCACGTATCAGGCATCCGGAGGGGCGTTTTCGGCAAATCGATCTCACGGAAGGCTTCGGATTTGAGCGTAGTTCATCCACGGAGACATCCACAACGATCCAACTTCCATCCAGTTGTAGGTGGGAGTACCTAACAAACTGGACTTCACGAGTCGAGACGATGTGAGATGGCACCAGAAACTCGGCCGACATCACCTGCATATGCTCCTCGTAGCCTTCTTCGTTGCTGGAGGAAAGGATCTCCAACGTCTTGGCGTTTGTGATCATGCTACAGAAGACTGGCAACCATCGACCAACATCCATTAAGATCTGAACGATGGTGGTCGGATAAAGATGGATGGTTGCCGAGTGTCTCGACGATTCGGCTTTGAAGTACGGAGCAGGTTCTGATGTGAACGTAAAATACGTTCACAAAGTGCCTTTAATTACTGGATTTTGCTATTCCGAAAGCTTAATTGTTTGTTTAATGTTTGTTTTCGTGTGTTTAGGGAAAATACCAGGAAAATGTTTATCTGCACAGAATAGGTGCATTTTGGAGGTTTTCTGCGTAATTCGGAAAGTCAACCGTGACTTTCATTTGTGGAATAAAATATTGTACGAAGATTTCGGGAACCGTTCCGAATCCCGACAATTTGTCGGCGAACCACCACATAAGGCGGCGCAACCACCACACGCGGTGGTGGAACATAATTCAAACCACCATTTTATTTTCCCTAATAATTATTTTATTTATTTAATTCATTTAATTTCTTTTATTATTTTATTTCTCTTGTTTTATTTTATAAATATTTCTTTTTGTTATTTTATTTTTGTTAATTTTGTTTGTGTTTGTTTGCAGCCATGTTACCTCCCTCCTTCAATTCATTTCAAAACCACCGAGCCGCCCACTTCTGCAATCAATCAATCCCCACTTTCCTACCTCACATGGCCGGCTCCCTCTTTTCCACTCTAGCAGCATCTCTAGCTAGTTCACTACTTCACCATCATTGGCTTTCCAGCTCCACATAGCACAACATACCCTCCACTCTACTTCCTCTGCGTTGGCTGATTCCCATTTCATCTCTATTTAAAGAGAGCTCCTGCAAGCAGTAATCACACAATCACAAATAAATCAAAGCTATGGCAGCCATCACCATCATTCACCACCATGAAGCCCAGCCACCACCACAAACCACCAATTCAATTCACCACAAAGCCACCGTGAGAATCAATCAAATCAGCCCATGTTCATTGACCAACTACTGCTGCAATCAATGCCCAAGCCGGCATCTCATCCCCACCGTGAACCTTCATAATCATCTCTCTAATTCTCTATTTTCTATGCCCAATTTCAATCTGCAAATTAATCACAATCAAAGTAATCATCTTCTAATTTCTCTCGTGTTTCTTTTGCAGGTTTGGAAGCTGCTCTAAGTCTTCGCGCCGCCGTTGGAAATCCCCAAAAGCCCAGCCTTGCTTCACCGTCGCTGCCATCTGTTTTGCCGCTGAACCCGTGCCTCTCCTCCGCTGTTCCAGCCGGCGATCCCAGGCCGTGCTTCCAGCAACGTCGACGCCGGCGCCCCTCTGTTCCTCACGGCATCCATTGCCCAGTCCACCTCCGCAGCTGCTGTTCGTCGCAGCCCCGAAATCCCAGCGCCGTCGTCCCAATCTGCCCGCTGCTGCAGTTCCCGCCGCCTCCCCGTGCGCACAGTCCAGCCAAGCCATGCCGTGCCTCGTCGTCGCCGTCCTCACCTGTGCACACCAGCGCCGGCATCTCTGCATCTCTCCCGGCAGCAGCTCCCAGCTCTCTCACCATGTCTCTGCAACAATGAAGAAATCGCGAAAGAGATGAAGAAGAATGAATTAATGCTGACTTGGCAAGCATTGAAAAGTCAAAGAAGCCTTGGGCTTGGGCTGGGCCAACACGGAAATGAGGAAGAGAGAAAAGAAATCTGATTTGGGCTGTTTACTATGTACACCCCAAGGCCCAAGCCCAAAGTGCTAAGTGCACCCGCCACATCCAAAAGTTACGATACTATAGCTGAGTCTGCCACCTTCGCCTGCCAGACAGTGTCCATTTTCATGGACACAACAGTAACATTTTTCCCAAACTCTGTTTATTTATTATAATTTATTTTTGTTTAATTAACTATTCGTGAATAATTTTGGGAAATGTTATTGTTTGTTTATTTTCTATTTTGTGTAATAATTGTTGGATTGAAGTTAATTGATTCTTCTAGCAGCTTATGTGAATTTTGTTTGTTTGGTTTTATCTTTAATGTTAAAACTAAATAATAAGGATCACGGATAGTTGGGCGGTCCCGCTAGGTCGTGCACTTGAATTAGCAACTCTTCTTCTATGCGTTAGACATGTTTAGATTAATTACCTTTGCATGTTTAATTGTTTAGCCTGTCAGGGTGGTCTCGGGGTTAATTTTCATAGTGAGGTTTTATTTGGGAGATGTATGGTGGTCCAGCATCTTACATATGTTAGTTTCGGATTCATGGCTAGGGAGTTGGTTAATCTTCAAAACAATATTTGTGTGTGTTTTCTTGTTTTCAAAAATAATAAAAATCCAAAAATATTTCTTTTATTGTTTTCAAAAATCTCAAAAACCCCCAAAAATACTTTTGTATATAATGTATATTTTTGTAAATAGAAACAATACTGTATAGTTTATTTAATTTTGTATATATATATATTCTTTATTCTTTATACTTGTTAATAATAATTCTTTATTTAATTTAATTTATTGTGACATTAAAAAGTAAATATAACAATCTTCTGTGGGAAAAACCTTTATTTCCCATTATACTTTACAACGACAATTGTTAGGAATTTAGGTAATAATTAATGACCTAGGTTTTAATTCTCTAATCATTTTGGCGCCGGCTCGCCGGGGATTGTTTTTACTATTTACTTTTGACTTTTTACTATTGACTATTGACTATTGACTTTTTACTATTTGTAAATAATACTTGTTAATTTTATTTATACTCACTTGATTATACTTGTTTATATTTTTACACTTAGTAATTATACTTAGGTATCCTGAATATGGTTGATTATTTTTTTGTTGTTGTAAGTTGTAACTTGAACGGAAATAGGTAAGGTCCTTTTGTTAATATTGGCCTAAACCCTTCATTTTTACCGTAAGGTTATTTGAGGTTGAGGGCGGCCTTTATTAACACTTGGAGAATTGTCGAACACTTAAGTGCTTTCTCAACTGAGTAAGGGGCACATGAATGGTGTCTAGATATGATCAAGACTCTGGGTGACGGGTTTGTAAAATTGGATTCAGAGGACTTGTCCACTAAATGAATCCTGCCTCTCGCTTATCTCTTGTGATCTGGCCATTCGCCTTCTGAAAACACGGAAAGTCATTTAAGTCAAGGCATTGCACCTAGGCCGTAAGTCCACCTTGAGTTACCGCTTGGAATCAACTTTCATTTTTTTTCAACTATATTCAGGCAAAAGAAAATATTTTTGTGTAAATAAAATATACGTAGACATAGGAATATACGTAGACATAGGAATATACGTAGACATAGGAAAATTTATTTATTCATTTTGTATAGATAATTTGTGACATATTTTTAACTTTGTAAATATTTTGTTTTTAACTTGTAAATTTTATTACTAACATTTTAATTTTTATAGGGAATAATCCGGGTTTATCGGAAATTTTACTACATACATCGGAGCATACGTTTAGGAAGTCAAGGTTGAAAAACCTTGAGGTTGATGTCTTGTTGGTGATTTTTTCGGTTTCCTCGGGAGTAAAAAGGTAAGTTTTCTTTTCACTCTCGTTATTTATTTAAAAAATAAAAAAATAAAAAAAATAAAAAAATTTAATTGTAAATAAAAAATAATAAAAAAAAAGAGTGTTTGTTTGTTTTACTGTTGGTAATTATTTCTTTTTACTATTTATAATTACTGTTTGTTTTATTTTTGGGCTTGTTAGTTAGTTAGTTTGTTATTGGGCCTTAGGCCCGTTTGTGTGATTGGTTAGTGTTTTAGGTTTCGAAAAAATAAAAAAATAAAAAATAAAAAAAATAAAAAAAATTTAGCCCATTGGGCTCGTGTGATTCACGAAGCCCAAAACCCGTAACCCGTAACCCAAGCCCATTTAGTGTGTCGGGCCTGTTCGTTTTTTTTAGGCCCATTAGTTAAGCCCACCAATAATGGGCCGGAGATTTCTTTGGCCCAGGCCCACTTTAAGGCCCAGACCATTCCGATGGCCCAGGCCCGTTTAAAGTGTCGGCAAGCGCGTGTCCTACGCGTTTTCACTGTTCACTTTACGACTTTTCGTAAAGTATTAAAAAAATAATAAAATAAAAAAATAAAAAATAGAAAATGAAAAAAATTTGATTGGGCCGACGCACGACTTTTGCGTCGGCCGAATTGTTTAATAAACCGCGTGCGTTTCTACTGTAGACTTTACGACTTTCGTCGCTCGATCCGGAAATTGCGGGTTTTCTGTCTGTGGCACGTGTGCGAGCGTGCGTCCGTTCCCTTCCCTTCCCTTCTGTTCGTGTGTTTCATTTCACGCATTTCCTTAGGTTTCCCTTAGTCTCTCTCTCTCTCTCTCTTTGTTTTCTCTCATTGTTCTTCGTGTTCTTGAGCTTTTCCCGAAATACTCCCCGATTCCCGAAAGCTATCCTCCCTCCCAACCCGAAATGGCCAAACGAGTGAATTCTTTCGGTGATTTGTTTCGGGCAGGTCCTTCGAGAACCCAATCTTTGAAGGCTTGGCTCGAAATAATTCCACCGAGCATGCTCGATAGCGCCGATGCTAGCATGCCGACCGAGCCACTACCACAACCGCAACCACTACCCCAAGCACCAATCTTGGTTGCTGATCCACCTGATCGGCCGGAAGCCGCTCCTGTCTATAGGAGACTTCCGAGGTCGAAGTACAGCAAAGCTCAGAGAGATGCACTTGCGGCTTTCTTTGCGGTGTATTCTCACCCCACGAAACCACAACGAGAAAGATTTGGTCCGAAAATCGGACTAGAGGAGGACCAAGTCTATTATTGGGGGTCGAGAAATAGGAAGAAGTTCGGTATCCAGTCTTCCGAGCAGCGTATTGCCGAGCTAGAGAAAAGAAACGATCAGCTGGTGAGCAAAAACGAGGAGCTTCAAATGCAGAATCAGAAACTCGTTGATGCTCTCCACAGCGGCATCTGTCCCAATTGCGGAGGTCCTGTTCCGCACTCAGATGTGCCTAGGCGAAGGCTCGAAGTTGTTCCTCCACAACAAGAGCCTCTTCTCGAGTTGTCCGATGATTCGATCGACATGGACCACTTGAGACGGGATGTGCGGAGCCTCATGCCTACCCTAGTCGAGCGCCCATCCGTACCTGTGCCATCTACTCTTCCGGGACCTGCTCATGATCTTGTCGGACTCCACACCGACTTGATCTCGGATATCGTCCGTAAGGCCAAACACGAGCTCCTGCTCATGGCCACTGCTGGATTTCCTCTGTGGATAACTTCACCGACTCCCGACACGTCTATTCATCCCGAGACTCTTCATAGGGCCGAGTACTTGCGAGTGTTTCAACGAGCTGAACCTGCTCCGTACTTCAAAGCCGAATCGTCGAGACACTCGGCAACCATCCATCTTTATCCTACCACCATCGTTCAAATTCTCATGGATGTTGGTCGATGGTTGCCCGTCTTCTGTAGCATGATTACAAACGCCAAGACGTTGGAGATCCTATCCTCCAGCAACGAAGAAGGCTACGAGGAGCATATGCAGGTTATGTCGGCCGAGTTTCTGGTGCCATCTCACCTCGTTTCAACTCGTGAAGTCCAGTTCGTTAGGTACTCTCACCTACAACTGGATGGAAGTTGGATCGTTGTGGATGTCTCCGTGGATGAATTGCGTTCAAATCCAAAGCCTTCCGTGAGATCGATTTGCCGAAAACGCGCCTCCGGATGTTTGATTCGAGACTTGCAGAATGGATCTTCCTTAGTTACTTGGGTGGAGCACGTGGATGTACGCGAGAAGGAGATGAAGGCCATTTTCGAACCTTTCGTTCATTCAGGGTTCGCATTTGGTGCAAAGCGTTGGATCTCAACTCTCCAACGACAAGCCGAGCGCTACATGTGCGCCACAGGTATCCACTCTTCACCCGGTGACTCGATTATTTCTCTTGAAGGAAGAAGAGGACTTGCGGAAATGGCAAAACAGATGACGATCTGTTTCTTCAACGACATTAGCAACTCCACGTATCACCACTGGACTTGTTCGAACCGAACAAGAGATACTCGAATGGAGGTCAGGACCAACAAGCGAAGGGGAGATCCGAGCAAGCCCCCTGGAGTCAATCGTACCGCTGGTTGTTCCGTTGTTCATCTATCCCATCACACCAGGATCTTTGAGTTCCTCAAAGACGTTCAGACTAGACCAATGTGGGATAGCATGTCGATGGACAGCTCGGTACGTGTGCTAGCAAACTTTACCATCGGTCTTGACCCGCGGAACCAGATTTCGGTGCTCGCCATAGATAGTCACAACGACTTCCTCATCCTTCAGGAGTGTTGCACCGATGCAACGGGGTCGTCTGTGATTTATGCACCAATCAACCATTCCATTTTCCAGTGTTTGCTATACGGAGTTCAACCGGAGCCATTTCCGTTTATGTCTTCGGGCTTCTCCATTCGCCAAACGTATCCGGAGCCGTACTTGATGGAACACTACTGACTATTGTGTTCCGGATCTCGGTGAAGGCTACATCGGCCCAAGTCTGCCGTGGAGTCGGCAACTACCCTTGTCCAGGACACACTTCAACGGATCGAAGCCGCGAGTCAATTAAGGAGCAAACGTTGGATGCAAGGCCCTGCTAGCCTTGTTTGTGACTGTTGGTGACTTGCTTCGGGAGGAGCTTCACGATCTTCAAAGGGGAGTCTTTCTGTTTCCCTTTTCATTTAGTTAATTGTTTTGTGTTTATTTCTGTTTGTGTGTTTACTTCGGTTTATTTTAGTTTGTGTGTTTAAATTCAATAATCATGCTTGAATTATTCATTTTCGTGAAATATCTGTCTAACATTGAGGACAATGTTTAATTCAAGTGTGGGGGGAAGATTTATTGAAAAGAAAAGAAAAAATTTGAAAAATTCAAAAATTCAAAAAAATTTTACTTGTTTTTGTTTTCTACTGTAACAATATATCGACTAAATCATACTTACTCCCTTGGTAGCGTTGAACCTACCATTGCACTTAGTAAGTCACTGTGGTCACGTATTGTTACGTAAATTGAAAAAAATCAAAAAAAATCAAAAAAATCAAAAATTACAAAAATATTTGCTTCTGTTTGTGTGTTTATTTGTGTTATATGTGTTGTTTTCTTTCCAATCCCGATGATGAATTGAGTTTAATTGTTATGATTTTGAGAATGTTTATTATATGTTAAGGATTTGTGTGATTTGCTTCGGATTTAATATGCATAACTTGTGATTGCTCGAATTTCCATGTTCACATAACCTGTTTCGATTAGTTGATTGCAATCCGAGAAGCACATTTAAACATACATTGTCATGCATACCCAGAAAATGTGAGGATTTGAGCCTATTGTATATTCACATGTATGCATATTTCATACATTTACTCGTTCTTCATGTGTGCACAATTCATGAGTTTTTGAACCTAGAACTTGCTCAGAGACCTCTTGAAACATTTTGCTAATCTGTGATGAATTAGAAATGAGTAAGGCATTAGTTGAGCACCATGGCCAAATATTCACCATCCATCTAAACACGAACTTTAGGAATCTCCTTTTGAACTAAACACTCATTAGCCGTTTCTTTTGTTCACCCACACCATTTCACCCTTGTTTTATTTATGTTTGCAAGACGATGATAGTGACTTCTTATGTTTTTATGCTTCGGATTTGTATGGTAGTTTACCAAAAGGCAAGTGTGGGGGTGTATTTATTTTGTTGTATTTGTTCAAAGAAAGAAAGAAAAAAAAATCAGAAATAAAAAGAAGGAATAAATTCCTCAAAGAAAAAAAAATAGAAAAAAAGAAAAAAAAGAGGGAAAAAAAAGTAAGAAAGAGAAATTCCAAAAAAATAGAGTTATTTTCTTATATTAATTTCAATAAAAGGTTGGAGGAGAATAAGAAAGTTGTTTCGGGTATAGCATAGGTATGAGTTTCAAAGTCGTTGATTTGTCTTGCAAACATGTAAAACATTTTTCATTTCGAGTCATTTCACTTCATTTACCATTCACCACTTACCATTCATCCTTTTGTCCCTGTTTCACCTGAAAGTCCTTATGATCTGATGATTTGTAGATTAATTGTAGAGAGTTGGTCGATGAGCAAGCATATGGGAACACTACTTGTGTAATTGTTTTGAGAGTAAACAGTTAACCCTAAACACTGAGCGGAAATATTTAGTGAATCTTGTGAGGTTTAGTGGTTAATGTTGTTTCGATGTGCCTATTGGATTGCATGAAATTTTTTTGTATACTCGGTTTTCACACACTTCACCCGAGCATAAATGAGATGTACATGTTAAATGCTTAGCAAATTCTTTAGCCTTGGTATATAATTTTTATTCTCTTGATTATAATTCTTTCGAACTCGCTGAGGATTATGGTTGGAAAGACCAGTTTGTTGTGTGTTTCCATTTTTGTGAAATTTAGTTGTGTTTTGTATTCTGTGTTTGCTAGAGGACTAGCAATAGTTCAAGTGTAGGGGTGTGATGTGAACGTAAAATACGTTCACAAAGTGCCTTTAATTACTGGATTTTGCTATTCCGAAAGCTTAATTGTTTGTTTAATGTTTGTTTTCGTGTGTTTAGGGAAAATACCAGGAAAATGTTTATCTGCACAGAATAGGTGCATTTTGGAGGTTTTCTGCGTAATTCGGAAAGTCAACCGTGACTTTCATTTGTGGAATAAAATATTGTACGAAGATTTCGGGAACCGTTCCGAATCCCGACAATTTGTCGGCGAACCACCACATAAGGCGGCGCAACCACCACACGCGGTGGTGGAACATAATTCAAACCACCATTTTATTTTCCCTAATAATTATTTTATTTATTTAATTCATTTAATTTCTTTTATTATTTTATTTCTCTTGTTTTATTTTATAAATATTTCTTTTTGTTATTTTATTTTTGTTAATTTTGTTTGTGTTTGTTTGCAGCCATGTTACCTCCCTCCTTCAATTCATTTCAAAACCACCGAGCCGCCCACTTCTGCAATCAATCAATCCCCACTTTCCTACCTCACATGGCCGGCTCCCTCTTTTCCACTCTAGCAGCATCTCTAGCTAGTTCACTACTTCACCATCATTGGCTTTCCAGCTCCACATAGCACAACATACCCTCCACTCTACTTCCTCTGCGTTGGCTGATTCCCATTTCATCTCTATTTAAAGAGAGCTCCTGCAAGCAGTAATCACACAATCACAAATAAATCAAAGCTATGGCAGCCATCACCATCATTCACCACCATGAAGCCCAGCCACCACCACAAACCACCAATTCAATTCACCACAAAGCCACCGTGAGAATCAATCAAATCAGCCCATGTTCATTGACCAACTACTGCTGCAATCAATGCCCAAGCCGGCATCTCATCCCCACCGTGAACCTTCATAATCATCTCTCTAATTCTCTATTTTCTATGCCCAATTTCAATCTGCAAATTAATCACAATCAAAGTAATCATCTTCTAATTTCTCTGTGTTTCTTTTGCAGGTTTGGAAGCTGCTCTAAGTCTTCAGCGCCGCCGTTGGAAATCCCCAAAAGCCCAGCCTTGCTTCACCGTCGCTGCCATCTGTTTTGCCGCTGAACCCGTGCCTCTCCTCCGCTGTTCCAGCCGGCGATCCCAGGCCGTGCTTCCAGCAACGTCGACGCCGGCGCCCCTCTGTTCCTCACGGCATCCATTGCCCAGTCCACCTCCGCAGCTGCTGTTCGTCGCAGCCCGAAATCCCGGCGCCGTCGTCCCAATCTGCCCGCTGCTGCAGTTCCCGCCGCCTCCCCGTGCGCACAGTCCAGCCAAGCCATGCCGTGCCTCGTCGTCGCCGTCCTCACCTGTGCACACCAGCGCCGGCATCTCTGCATCTCTCCCGGCAGCAGCTCCCGGCTCTCTCACCATGTCTCGCAACAATGAAGAAATCGCGAAAGAGATGAAGAAGAATGAATTAATGCCGACTTGGCAAGCATTGAAAAGTCAAAGAAGCCTTGGGCTTGGGCTGGGCCAACACGGAAATGAGGAAGAGAGAAAAGAAATCTGATTTGGGCTGTTTACTATGTACACCCCAAGGCCCAAGCCCAAAGTGCTAAGTGCACCCGCCACATCCAAAAGTTACGATACTATAGCTGAGTCTGCCACCTTCGCCTGCCAGACAGTGTCCATTTTCATGGACACAACAGTAACATTTTTCCCAAACTCTGTTTATTTATTATAATTTATTTTTGTTTAATTAACTATTCGTGAATAATTTTGGGAAATGTTATTGTTTGTTTATTTTCTATTTTGTGTAATAATTGTTGGATTGAAGTTAATTGATTCTTCTAGCAGCTTATGTGAATTTTGTTTGTTTGGTTTTATCTTTAATGTTAAAACTAAATAATAAGGATCACGGATAGTTGGGCGGTCCCGCTAGGTCGTGCACTTGAATTAGCAACTCTTTTTCTAGTGATTAGCTGACAGAGTGGTCTCGGAGTTAATTGTTAGGGAAAGTTTTATTTGGGAGATGTATGGTGGTCCAGCATCTTACATATGTTAGTTTCGGATTCATGGCTAGGGAGTTGGTTAATCTTCAAAACAATATTTGTGTGTGTTTTCTTGTTTTCAAAAATAATAAAAATCCAAAAATATTTCTTTTATTGTTTTCAAAAATCTCAAAAACCCCCAAAAATACTTTTGTATATAATGTATATTTTTGTAAATAGAAACAATACTGTATAGTTTATTTAATTTTGTATATATATATATTCTTTATTCTTTATACTTGTTAATAATAATTCTTTATTTAATTTAATTTATTGTGACATTAAAAAGTAAATATAACAATCTTCTGTGGGAAAAACCTTTATTTCCCATTATACTTTACAACGACAATTGTTAGGAATTTAGGTAATAATTAATGACCTAGGTTTTAATTCTCTAATCAGGTTCTGCTCGTTGAAACACTCGCAAGTACTCGGCCCTATGAAGAGTCTCGGGATGAATAGACGTGTCGGGAGTCGGTGAAGTTATCCACAAAGGAAATCCGGCAGTGGCCATGAGCAGGAGCTCGTGTTTGGCCTTACGGACGATATCCGAGATCAAGTCGGTGTGGACTCCGACAAGATCATGAGCAGGTCCGGGAAGGGTGTCAGATGACAAAGGTATGGATGGGCGCTCGACAAGGGTAGGCATGAGGCTCCGCACATCCCGTCTCAAGTGGTCCATGTCGATGGAATCGTCGGACAACTCGAGAATAGGCTCTTGTTGTTGAGGAACAACTTCGAGCCTTCGCCTAGGCACATCTGAGTGCGGAACAGGACCTCCGCAATTGGGACATATGCCGCTGTGGAGAGCATCGACGAGTCGTTGATTCCGCATTTAAGCTCCTCGTTTTTGCTCACCAGCGATCGTTTCTTTTCTCTAGCTCGGCAATACGCTGCTCGAAGACGGATACCGAACTTCTTCCTATTTCTCGACCCCCAATAATAGACTTGGTCCTCCTCTAGTCCGATTTTCGGACCAAATCGTTCTCGTTGTGGCTTGGTGGGGTGAGAATACACCGCAAAGAAAGCCGCAAGTGCATCTCTCCGAGCTTTGCTGTACTTCGACCTCGGAAGTCTCCTATAGACGGGAGCGGCTTCCGGCTCGGCGGGTGGATCAGCAACCAGGATTGGTGCTTGGGGTAGTGGTTGTGGTTGTGGTAGTGGCTCGGTCGGCATGCTAGCATCGGCGCTATTGAGCATGCTTGGTGGAATTATTTCAGCCAAGCCTTCAAAGATTGGGTTCTCTGAAGGACCTGCCTGAAACAAATCGCTGAAAGAATTAACTCTTTTGGCCATTTGTGGTTTGGGAGGGAGGGAAGCTTCGGGAATTAGGGAGGTTTCGGGAAAACTGAAGAACACGAAGAACACGAGAGAGAAAACGAGAGAGAGAGAGAGAGAGTAAGGGAAACCTAAGGAAATGCGTGAAATGAAACACACGAACGAAGGGAAGGGAAGGGAACGGACGCACGCTCGCACACGTGCCACGGACGAAGACCCGCAAATTGTGGATCGGGCGACGAAAGTCGTAAAGTCTACGTAGACACGCACGCGGCTTATTAAACAATTCGGCCGACGCAAAAGTCGTGCGTCGGCCCAATCAAATTTTTTTTCCTTTTCAATTTTTTATTTTTTTATTTTTTTTTTTTTAATACTTTACGAAAAGTCGTAAAGTGAACGAAAGGAAAACGCGTAGCACACGCGCTTGCCGACACTTTAAACGGGCTTGGGCCATCGGAATGGTCTGGGCCTTAAAGTGGGCCTGGGCCAAAGAAAACTCCGGCCCATTATTGGTGGGCTTAAACTAATGGGCCTAAAAACGAACAGGCCCGACACACTAATGGGCTTGGGTTACGGGTTTTGGGCTTCGTGAATGACACGAGCCCAATGGGCCAAAATTTATTTTTTATTTTTTATTTTATTTTTTATTTTACGAAACCTAAAACCCTAACCAATCACACAAATGGGCCTAAGGCCCAATAACAAATAACTACAACAAGCCCGAAAATAAAACAAACAGTAATTATAAACAGTAAAAATAAATAATTACAAATAATAAAACAAACAAACACTCTTTTTTTTATTATTTACAATTACAAATTTTTTTTATTTTTTTTATTTTTTAAATAAATAACGAGAGTTAAAAGAAAACTTACCTTTTTACACCCGAGGAAACCGAAAATCACCAACAAGACATCAACCTCAAGGTTTTTCAACCTTGACTTCCTAAACGTATGCTCCGATGTATGTGGTAAAATTTCCGATAAACCCGGATTATTCCCTATAAAAATTAAAAATAAATTAGTAATAAAATTTACAAAGTAAAACCAAAATATTTACAATGTTAAAAATGTGTCACAAATTATCTATACAAAATGAATGAATAAAATTTCCTATGTCTAAGTATATTTTATGTCTACGTATATTCCTATGTCTACGTATATTCCTATGTCTACGTATATTTTATTTACACAAAAATATTTTCTTTTGCCTGAATATAGTTGAAAAAAAATGAAAGTTGATTCCAAGCGGTAACTCAAGGTGGACTTACGGCCTAGGTGCAATGCCTTGACTTAAATGACTTTCCGTGTTTTCAGAAGGCGAATGGCCAGATCACAAGAGATAAGCGAGAGGCAGGATTCATTTAGTGGACAAGTCCTCTGAATCCAATTTTACAAACCCGTCACCCAGAGTCTTGATCATATCTAGACACCATTCATGTGCCCCTTACTCAGTTGAGAAAGCACTTAAGTGTTCGACAATTCTCCAAGTGTAAAAATATAAACAAGTATAATCAAGTGAGTAAAAATAAAATTAACAAATATTAATTACAAATAGTTAAAAAGTCAATAGTCAAAAGTAAAAAGTCAATAGTCAATAGTAAAAAGTCAATAGTCAATAGTAAAAAGTCAATAGTAAAAACAATCCCCGGCGAGCCGGCGCCAAAATGATTAGATGTATTTCACCGCGGTCATTAAATTATTACCTAAATTCCTAACAATTGTCGTTGTAAAGTATAATGGGAAATAAAGGTTTTTCCCACAGAAGATTGTTATATTTACTTTTTAATGTCACGAAAAATTAAATTAAATAAAGAATTATATTTACAAGTATAAAGAATAAAGAATATATATATATACAAAATTAAATAAACTATACAGTATTGTTTCTATTTACAAAAATATACATTATATACAAAAGTTGTTTTTGGGGGTTTTTGAGATTTTTGAAAACAATAAAAGAAATATTTTTGGATTTTTATTATTTTTGAAAATAAGAAAAACACACACAAATATTGTTTTGAAGATTAACCAACTCCCTAGCCATGAATCCGAAACTAACATATGTAAGATGCTGGACCACCATACATCTCCCAAATAAAACCTCACTATGAAAATTAACCCCGAGACCACACGACGGACTAAACAATTAAACATGCAAAGGTAATTAATCTAAACATGTCTAACGCATAGAAGAAGAGTTGCTAATTCAAGTGCACGACCTAGCGGGACCGCCCAACTATCCGTGATCCTCATTATTTAGTTTTAACATTAAAGATAAAACCAAACAAACAAAATTCACATAAGCTGCTAGAAGAATCAATCAACTTCAATCCAACAATTATTATACAAAATAGAAAATAAACAAACAATAACATTTCCCAAAATTATTCACGAATAGTTAATTAAACAAAAATAAATTATAATAAATAAACAGAGTTTGGGAAAAATGTTACTTGTTGTGTCCATGAAAATGGACACTGTCAGCGAGCGAAGGTGGCGGACTCGGCTATAAAAGATCGTAAACGGTATTTGGATGTGGCGGGTGCCCAAATTGAGTTGGGCTTGAGAATGGGCCTGCAGAGGGTGTAGAGAGTAATTGGGCCGGTCAAAGTCAAATCAATTGGGCCTTGCCCTTTTTGGTCTTTTCCCCTCACTTTGACTTTTCTTTCTTTTCCTTCCTTCATTTCGGCTTGATCTTTCTCTTCCCGTGCGAGATTTTCTTCTTCATCTCTCACTTTCTTCTATTTTCCAGAACAGCCAAGCAAGATAGAGAAGCCGAGAGAGGTGGAGATGCTATCGATGGCGCCGGATTCAGGGCGTTGAAGAACAACGACGCCGGTAGGGGAGAGCGGCGACGGGTCGCCGACGTCGAGGTGAGCACGGGTTGCGGCGGCAGGAATCGACGGGATTGAGCGGAGGATGATGCCGGCGTTGGGTCACGCAGACGACGGCGCGGATTTATGAGCAACATGGATTGAGATGCCGGACTGGGTTCACGGTCTGCGAAGAAAGAAGGCTCGGCATGAGGACTGCTTGGCTTCGGGTACGGTGATTGCGGCGGCTTGGGTCGATGGGCTTCGCTGGTTTGAGCAGCTACGGTATGAAGATTCACGGAGGAAGACAACGGCGACGGCAGCTAGGCGATTGGAGACCGGCGAAGCAAGGGACGGCGAAAGTGGCTGGAACGAGGCAAGGGCCTCGTTTTGGTGAGCTGCTATCAAACCTGCAAAAGAAAAAGAAAAGAAAATTAGATTGCTGTGAATTTGCAGAAAAGAAAACTTAAATGGGTTGCAAGTTTGGAATTGGCAGAGAGCCATGGTTGGGTATTCTGATGGCTTGGGCTTTGTAATTGTTGAACTGTGATTGCAGGAGCTTAATTGTGGAAGAGGAGCTATTGACGGTGGTGATTGATGATTGAATTTGTGAATGAAAGAGCTTCCTTAAATAGATGAAGAAGGTGATGGTGGTTGGTGAATCAATGGGAGTTCCAGCTGCAGAAAAGCCAAGGAGCAAGGTAGTGGCGTAGTGGACTGTAGTGGTGGTGGAATGGGTTGGTGAAGTGGACTCGGTAGGTGGCCGGAAGTGGAGAAGGTTGGTGAACGTGGTGCTGCAAACATCCAAAACAAAAACAAAAGAAAAGGAAATAATTAAAATAAACAAAAATAAAATAACAAAAGAAATTAAATGAAATAATTAAATTATAAAATAAACAAGGGAAAATATAATGAAGATGTAAAATATGTATCGCCACCGCGTGTGGTGGTTGCGCCGCTTTATGTGGTGGTTCGCCGACAAATTTGTCGGAATTCAGAATAATCTGAAATCTTCGTACATTATTTTATTCCACAAATGAAAGTCACGGTTGACTTTCCGATTTACGCTGAAAATCTCCAAAATTCACCGTTTGTGTTGAAATTGACATTTTTCTCATATTTTCCCTAAAAACACAAAAACAAATATTAAACAAACAATTAAGCTTTCGGAATAGCAAAATCCAGTAATTAAAGGCACTTTGTGAACGTATTTTACGTTCACATCACTTGCTCGGATCACCCCTTCGCTTGTTGGTCCTGACCTCCATTCGAGTGTCTCTTGTTCGGTTCGAACAAGTCCAGTGGTGGTACGTGGAGTTGCTGATGTCGTTGAAGAAACAGACTGTCATCTGTTTTGCCATTTCCGCCAGGCCTCTTCTTCCTTCAGGAGAGATGATAGAGTCACCGGGTGAAGAGTGGATACCTGTGGCGCACATGTAGCGCTCGGCTTGTCGTTGGAGGGTTGAGATCCAACGCTTTGCACCAAAAGCGAACCCTGAATGAACAAATGGTTCGAAACTGGCCTTCATTTCCTTCTCGCGTACATCCACGTGCTCCACCCAGGTAACTAAGGAAGATCCATTATGCAAATCACGTATCAGGCATCCGGAGGGGCGTTTTCGGCAAATCGATCTCACGGAAGGCTTTGGATTTGAACGCAATTCATCCACGGAGACATCCACGACGACCCAACTTCCATCCAGTTGTTGGTGAGAGTACCGAACGAACTGGACTTCACGAGTTGAGACGATGTGAGATGGCACCAGAAACTCGGCCGACATCACCTGCATATGCTCCTCGTAGCCTTCTTCGTTCTTTGGAGGAAAGGATCTCCAACGTCTTGGCGTTTGTGATCATGCTACGAAGACGGCAACCATCGACCAACATCCATTAAGATCCGAACGATGGTGGTCGGATAAAGATGGATGGTTGCCGAGTGTCTCGACGATTCGGCTTTGAAGTACGGTGCGGGTTCGGCACGTTGAAACACTCGCGAGTACTCGGCCACATGAAGAGTCTCGGGATGAATAGACGTGTCGGGAGTCGGTGAAGAAATCCATAGAGGAAAACCGGCGGTGGCCATGAGCGGGAGCTCGTGTTTGGCCTTACGGACGATATCCGAGATCAAGTCGGTGTGGACTCCGACAAGATCATGAGCAGGTCCCGGAAGATTAGATGGCACAGGTACGGATGGGCGCTCGACAAGGGTAGGCATGAGGCTCCGCACATCCCTTCTTAAGTGGTCCATGTCGATGGAATCGTCGGACAACTCGAGAATAGGCTCTTGTTGTTGAGGAACAACTTCGAGCCTTCGCCTAGGCACATCTGAGTGCGGAACAGGACCTCCGCGGTGGGACATATGCCGCTGTGGAGAGCATCGACGAGTCGTTGATTCTGCATTTGAAGCTCCTCGTTCTTGCTCACCAGCTGATCGTTTCTTCGCTCTAGCTCGGCGATACGTTGCTCAGACGTCAGGATACCGAACTTCTTCCTATTTCTCGACCCCCAATAATAGACTTGGTCTTCTTCTAGTCCGATTTTTGGACCAAATCTTTCTCGTTGTGGTTTCGTGGGGTGAGAATACACCGCAAAGAAAGCCGCCAGTGCATCTCTCTGAGCTTTGGTATATTTTGTCCGCGGAAGTCTCCTATAGACAGGAGCGGCTTCCGGCTCAATAGGTGGATCAGCAACCCAGATTGGTGCTTGGGGTAGTGGTTGCGGTTGTGGTAGTGGCTCGGTCGGCATGCTAGCATCGGCGCTATTGAGCATGCTCGGTGGAATTATTTCAGCCAAGCCTTCAAAGATTGGGTTCTCTGAAGGACCTGCCTGAAACAAATCACTAAAAGAATTCACTCTTTTGGCCATTTCTGGGTTGGGAAGGAAGGAAAACTTCTGGGATTTGGGAGATTTTCTGGGAAAACTGAAGAACACGAAGAACACGAGAGAGAGAAAACGAGAGAGAGAGAGAGAGACTAAGGGAAACCTAAGGAAATGCGTGAAATGAAACACACGAACAGAAGGGAAGGGAAGGGAACGGACGCACGCTCGCACACGTGCCACAGACAGAAGACCCGTAATTTCCGGATCGAGCGACGAAAGTCGTAAAGTCTACAGTAGACACGCACGCGGTTTATTAAACAAATCGGCCGACGCAAAAGTCGTGCGTCGGCCCAATCAGAATTTTTTCATTTTCATTTTTTATTTTTTTAATACTTTACGAAAAGTCGTAAAGTGAACAGTGAAAACGCGTAGCACACGCGCTTGCCGACACTTTAAACGGGCTTGGGCCATCGGAATGGTCTGGGCCTTAAAGTGGGCCTGGGCCAAAGAAATCTTCGGCCCATTATTGGTGGGCTTAAACTAATGGGCCTAAAAACGAACAGGCCCGACACACTAATGGGCTTGGGTTACGGGTTTTGGGCTTCGTGAATGACATGAGCCCAATGGGCTAAATTTTTTATTTTTTTATTTTTTTTTATTTTTTTATTTTCGAAACCTAAAACACTAACCAATCACACAAACGGGCCTAAGGCCCAATAACAAATAAACAACAAACAAGCCCACAAGTAAAACAAACAGTAAAAATAAATAATTACAAAACAGTAAAATAAAAACAAACACTCTTTTTTTTTTATTTACAATTACAAATTATCTACTTTTTTTTTATTTTATTTTTTTATTTTTCAAAAACAAATAACGAGAGTGAAAAGAAAACTTACCTTTTTACTCCCAAGGAAACCGAAAATCACCAACAAGACATCAACCTCAAGGTTTTTCAACCTTGACTTCCTAAACGTATGCTCCGATGTATGTGGTAAAATTTCCGATAAACCCGGATTATTTCCTATACAAAATAAAAAGGTTAGTAAAAAATTTACAAAATAAAAACAAAATATTTACAAAGTTAAAAATCTGTCACAAATTATCTATACAAAATGAATGAATAAATTTTCCTATGTCTACATTTATTTTATTTACATAATACACTTAAGTGTACAAAAATATTTTCCTTTGCCTTAATATAGTTGAAAAAAAATGAAAGTTGATTCCAAGCGGTAACTCAAGGTGGACTTACGGCCTAGGTGCAATGCCTTGACTTAAATGACTTTCCGTGTTTTCAGAAGGCGAATGGCCAGATCACAAGAGATAAGCGAGAGGCAGGATTCATTTAGTGGACAAGTCCTCTGAATCCAATTTTACAAACCCGTCACCCAGAGTCTTGATCATATCTAGACACCATTCATGTGCCCCTTACTCAGTTGAGAAAGCACTTAAGTGTTCGACAATTCTCCAAGTGTTAATAAAGGCCGCCCTCAACCTCAAATAACCTTACGGTAAAAATGAAGGGTTTAGGCCAATATTAACAAAAGGACCTTACCTATTTCCGTTCAAGTTACAACTTACAACAACAAAAAAAATAATCAACTATATAAAAGACACCTAAATAAATTACTAAGTGTAACAAAATATGAACAAGTATTAAAAACAAGTAATAACAACAACTAGTCACAAGTAATATAGACAAGTAATATAAACAAGTAATATGAACAGTTAAAAAAAATAGTAAAATTATAAACAATAAAAAGTAAACAGTAATTATATACAAGTAATAAAAACAGTCATAATTACAAAAAATTATAAACAGTATTCACAAAAAAAAAATTAGGTTAGGAATATTTTCAATCCACGTCGACGGCGCCAAAAATTGATACGCCCAAAAGGAGCATCAATTTAAAAAAACCCTATCGGTAGTAGTATAGTGGTGTAAGTAGGATATCGTTCACAACGGAGATCAAAGGGTGTACCTAACAAAAAATGTCACAAGAATTAAATAAAATAAATAATTATTATTAACATGTATAAAGTATAAATATATACATATGTACAAAGTAAGGGGGTTTAAAGAAATAAATTGAATGAAATAAATTAATTAAATTACAAATAACAAATTAAATAAGATGGGATGAAACATAAAGAATATAAAGTTCAGCCACATATAAACAAGTTTACCAATCATTAGACCGAAAATTAACCAAGTTCCCTAGCCATGAAACCGAAATTAACATATGTGGAAAGTTAGAAGCTAACCATTCCCCAAATAAAACCTCTCTACGAAAATTAACCTAAGTGAAAGCACCTAGATTAACCAATTAGACATGCCATCTTAGTCTAGAAAGCTAGCTAGTCAAACCATGTTTAACGCATAGAAGAAGAGTTGTTAATCAAAGTGCACGACCCATTATAGAAAAGTCCATATGTCCGCAATCCTTTTTATTAGACACCGACCTTTGTCCAAAGCCTTTACTACTCGTGAATTAGGTTTCCAAAACTATTAGGTGAATTGTAATCCCTAACTCTAGCTCCAATTATATGCAAATATTATAAGTTTCGAACCCTATAACATAAACACATAAAAGTTTTCTATAAAACAGAATCAAATAAACGGAGTCACATAAGCTACTAGAAGAACTAATTAATTAGGATCCAATAACTAAATAAACTCATAAATATAGGCTGAAAATTATATAAATCATGTCATGTTAACTAATAAAAAGAATAATCAAGTAACAAAGAGGAATTCATAAGAATAATTAAAGGAAAAGTCAGATTACACCATATGGAATAGCATGAAGACTTGAAGACCACGAAACCTTGAATCCTTGAAAGCAAGTAATCCAAACCGTGTGCAGCAAGGTGGTGATGATGATGGACGAAATTGATGGTAATAATGATGATGGTGCAGCCGCCTTTCCTCCTCCTTGAAGCCTTGAGAACCCTAAATACTAGAGAATGGAAAATATGATGGAGAAGAGAAAGAGGAGGGTTTGTCCCTCCCCATTGGGGTGTGAATTGGTGAGAAGAATGAGGCTGCTATTTATAGGAGAATGGAGAGGAAGAAGAAGACAATGAAAGAAATAAAGAAAGAAAAGGAAGAGAAGTGGAATGTGAGTGGTAGAAAAGAAATGGTAAGTGGAATGGTGGAAATGTAGTCATATGGCAATGAACCATTTATTTAGGTAAAGGAAATCAAGCACTAATGATATGGAGAGAAAACAACAAAGATAGTGTGGTGAGATGGGTGGAAATATGGGGGTGAGTGGAGCATTGAGAATAAAGGAAAATGAAAGAATTAGAAAGCAGGCAGCACTGAGCTATGCGCACTAGGAATGGAATATTGGACGTTTGGACGGGTGGATGGTTCTGAAATTTGAATACAGAATACCTAACACACACATGCAACTTGTATCAAAAATACAGCTGGATCCAACGGTGCAAGTGGGAGATATGCGCTTCCAAAGTTGACAGATCTGCACAGGCAGATTGTCCGAAAATGGGCTTGGACCTTCCTTCATTGATTTGGGCCTTCCATCTTGGGCTTGGGCCTCCTTCTTGGGTTTGGGCCCCCTTCTTGGGTTTGGGCCCCCTTCTTGGGCCGCATGGTGACACGCCCAATATGAGCATCAATTTAAAAAAAACCCTATCGGTAGTAGTATAGTGCATAGTAGGGTATCGTTCACAACGGAGATCAAAGGGTGTACCTAACAAAAATTGTCACAAAGAATTAAATAAAATAAAAAATTATTATTAACAAGTATAAAGTATAAATATATACATATGTACAAAGTAAAAGGGGGATTGAGTCATAAATTGAATGAAATGAATTAATTAAATTACAAAGAATAAATTAAATAAGATGGGATGAAACACAAAGTATATAAAGTTCAGCCACAAGTATACAAGTTTACCAATCATTGGACCGAAAATTAACCAAGTTCCCTAGCCATGAAACCGAAATTAACATATGTGGAATGCTGGACCGCCAATTATCATTCCCCAAATAAAACCACTTTCATGAAAATTAACCTAAGCGACCGCACCTAGATTAACCAATCAAACATGCAAAGGTAGCTAATCAAAACATGTCCAACGCATAAAAGAAGAGTTGTTAATTAAAGTGCACGACCTAGTGGGACCGCCCATCTATCCGTGATCCTTTTTATTTGTTTCCGACCTCTTTCCAAAGCCTTTACTACTTGTGAATTAGAATTAAAAACCCTAATTCTAGCACCAATTATATGCAATCATCTTAAGTCTGCAACCTTAAAACAAAAACATATAAAAGTTATGTACTAAAACATAATCAAATAAACGGAGTCACATAAGCTACTAGAAGAACTAATTAATTAGGATCAAACAATTAAATAAACCCATAAACAAAGGCTGAAAATTATATAAATCATGTCATGTTAACTAATACAAAGGATAAACAAGCAACAAAGAGGCATAAATTTAAAGGCTAAGTCGAAATACACCGTATGAATAGCATGAAGATCTTGAAGCCACATCTTGAATCCTTGACTACAAGTAATCCAAGCCGTGAAGACAAGGTGATGATGGTGATGGTGATGTTGAATAGGGGCTGGTGGTGATGGTGTAGACGCCTTCTCCTCCTCCTTGAAGTCTTGAAAACCCAAAATACTAGAGAATGGAAAATATGATATGAGAAGAGAAAGAGGAGGGTTTGTCCCTCCCCATTGGGGTGTGTTTCAAGAGAAGAATGAGGCTGCTATTTATAGGAGAATGGAGAGGAAGAAGAAGACAATGAAAGAAATAAAGAAAGAAAAGGAAGAGAAGTGGAATGTGAGTGGTAGAAAAGAAATGGTAAGTGGAATGGTGGAAATGAAGTCATATGGCAATGAACCATTTATTTAGATAAAAGAAATCAAACACTAATATTGTGGGCAGAAAGAAGAGGAAAGAATATAGGGGTGAGTGGAGCATTGAAAATAAAAGAAGAGGAAAGAAATAAAAAGCAGACAGCACTGAGCAGTTCCCACTTAGAACGGAATAATGCACGTTTGAACGGTTGGATGATTCTCAAATTTTAATACAGAATATATAACACACACATGCAGCGTGTATCAAAATTACAGCGGGATGCAACGGTGCAATTGGGAGATATTGGCTTCGCAAGTTGACATATCTGCACAGGCAGATTGTCCGAAAATGGGCTTGGGCCTTTCTTCTTGGGCTTGAGCCTTTCTTCATGGATTTGGGCCTTCATCTTGGGCCTCATGGCAGACCACCTCATAATGGGCCTCGCAAAAGCCCATTAGACTTCGTTTCTGCACATGTTCACATTAATACATCATTTTGGACTCAAATATGGAAACTAAGCTAAAATAGCAAAGTTACAATTAAATCATAGCCAAATAGTAGGGAAAACACATTAAAAACGTCACACTTTGTGCTCCTATCAAATTCCCCCACACTTAGCTATTGCTAGTCCCTTAGCAACACAAAACGTCAAACAGAACAACACAAAACAGAAAAGGAAACACAAAACAGAATGGTCTTTCCAACCATAACCCTCAGCGAGTTCAAAAGAGTTATAATCAGGAGAATAAAAATTATATACCAAGGCTAACAAATTTGCTAAGCATTTAACATGTACATCTCATTTATGCTCGGGTGAAGTGTGTGAAAACCGAATATACAATAAATGTCAAGCAATCCAATAGGCACATCGAAACAACATTAACCACTAAACCTCACAAGATTCACTAAATATTTACGCTCAGTGTTTAGGGTTAACTGTTTACTCTCAAAACAATTACACAAGTAGTGTTCCCATATGCTTGCTCATTAACCGACTCTCCACAATTAATCCACAAATCATCAGATCATAAGGGCTTTTTAGGTGAAACAGGGACAAAAGGATGAATGGTAAATGGTGAATGGTCAATGAAGTGAAAGGACTCGAAATGGAAAATGTTTCACATGTTTGCAAGACAAATCAACGACTTTGAAACTCATACCTATGCTATACCCGAAACAACTTTCTTATTCTCCTCTAACCTTTTATTGAAAATGAAAACAATACAATAACTCTATTTTTGGAATTTCTCTTTCTGACATTTTTTTTTTCTTTCTTTCTTTTCTATTTTTTTTTTCGAGGAATTTATTCCTTCTTTTTATTTCTGATTTTTTTTTCTTTGAACAATTACAACAAAATAAATACACCCCCACACTTGCCTTCTGGTATAATACCAAACAAATCAAAACCCGAAGCATAAGAACACAAGAAGTCACTATCATCGTCTTGCAAACATAAATAAAACAAGGGTGAGATGGTATGGGTGAACAAAAGAAACGGCTAATGAGTGTTTAGTTCAAAAGGGGATTCCTAAAGTTCGTGTTTAGATGGATGGTGAATACTTTGGCCATGGTGCTCAACTAATGCCTTACTCATTTCTAATTCATTACAGATTAACAAAATGTTTCAAGAGGTCTCTGAGCAAGTTCTAGGTTCAAAAACTCATGAATTGTGCACACATGAAGAACGAGTAAATGTATGAAAGATGCATACATGTGAATATTCAATAGGCTCAAATTCTCACATTTTCTGGGTATGCATGACAATGTATGTTTAAATGTGCTTCTCGGATTGCAATCAATTAATCGAAACAGGTTATGTGAACATGGAATTTCGAGCAATCATAAGTTATGCAAATTAAATCCAAAGCAAATCACACAAATCCTTAACATATAATAAACATTCTCAAAATCATAACAATTAAACTCAATTCATCATCGGGATTGGAAAGAAAACAACACATATAACACAAATAAACACACAAACAGAAGCAAATATTTTTGTAATTTTTTATTTTTTTGATTTTTCTGATTTTTTCAATGTAGGTAACAATACGTGACCACAGGGACTCACTTAGTGCAATGGTAGGTTCAACGCTACCAAGGGAGTGAGTGTGATTTAGTCGATATACCGTTACTGTAGAAAACGAAAACAAACAAATAAATAAACAACGAAGCAAATTTTTTTTTCTTTTTCAAATTTTTTTTTTATTAGGGTAACAATACGTGACCACAGTGACTTACTAAGTGCAATGGTAGGTTCAACGCTACCAAGGGAGTAAGTATGATCTAGTCGATATATTGTTACCGTAGAAAACAAAAACAAGTAAATTATTTTTTTGAACTTTTTTATTTTTCAAATTTTTTTTCTTTTCTTTTTAAATAAATCTTCCCCCCACACTTGAATTAAACATTGTCCTCAATGTTAGACAGATATTTCACGAAAATGAAAAATTCAAGCATGGTTATTGAATTTAAACACACAAACAGAAATCAACCGAAGTAAACACACAAACTGAAATAAACACACAACATAAACAGAAGTAAACACACAACAGTTAAGTAAATGAAAAGGGAAACAGAAAGACTCCCCCTTGAAGATCATTAAGCTCCTCCCGAAGCAAGTCACCAACAGTCACAAACAAGGCTAGCAGGGCCTTGCATCCAACGTTTGCTCCTTAATTGACTGCGGCTCTGATCCTTTGAAGTGTGTCCTGGACAAGGGTAGTTGCCGACTCCACGGCAGACTTGGCTGATGTAGCCTTCACCGAGATCTGGAACACTATAGTCAGCAGTGTTCCGTCAAGTACAGCTCCGGATACGTTAGGTAGAATGGAGAAGCCTGAAGACATAAGCGGAAATGGCTCCGGTTGAACTCCACATAGCAAACACTGGAGAATGGAATGGTTGATCGGCGCGTAAATCACAGACGACCCCGTTGCATCGGTGCAACACTCCTGAAGAATAAGGAAGTCGTTGTGATTATCTATGGCGAGCACCGAAATCTGGTTCCGCGGGTCAAGACCGATGGAGAAATTTGCTAGCACACGTACAGAGCTGTCCATCGACATGCTATCCCATATTGGTCTTGTCTGCACGTCTTTGAGGAACTCAAAGATCCTGGTGTGATGAGATAGATGAACGACGGAACAACCAGCAGTACGATTGACTCCAGGGGGCTTGCTCGGATCACCCCTTCGCTTGTTGGTCCCGACCTCCATTCGAGTGTCTCTTGTTCGGTTCGAACAAGTCCGGTGATGGTACGTGGAGTTGCTGATGTCGTTGAAGAAACAGGATCGTCATCTGCTTTGCCATTTCCGCAAGGCCTCTTCTTCCTTCAAGAGAAATGATCGAGTCACCGGGTGAAGTGTGGATACTGTGGCGCACAGTAGCGCTCGGCTTGTCGTTGGAGTGTTGAGATCCAACGCTTTGCACCAAAAGCGAACCCCCGAATGAACAAAAGGTTCGAAACTGGCCTTCATCTCCTTTTCGCGTACATCCACGTGCTCCACCCAAGTAACTAAGGAAGATCCATTCTGAAGATCACGTATCGAGGCATCCGGAGGGGCGTTTTCGGCAAATCGATCTCACGGAAGGCTTTGGATTTGAACGCAATTCATCCATGGAGACATCCACGACGACCCAACTTCCATCCAGTTGTTGGTGAGAATACCGAACAAACTGGACTTCACGAGTCGAAACGAGGTGAGATGGCACCAAAACTCGGCCGACATCACTTGCTTCGTTCCTCGTAGCCTTCTTCGTTCTTGGAGGATAGGATCTCCAACGTCTTGGCGTTTGTGATCATGCTACGAAGACGGGCAACCATCGACCAACATCCATTAAGATCTGAACGATGGTGGTCGGATAAAGGTGAATGGTTGCCGAGTGTCTCGAGGATTCGGCTTTGAAGTACGGAGCGAGGTTCGGCTCGTTGAAACACTCGCAAGTACTCGGCGCGGTTAAGAATCTCGGGATGAATGGAAGTATCGGGAGTCGGTGAAGTTATCCACAAAGGAAATCCGGCAGTGTGGCCATGAGCACGAGCTCGTCTTTGGCCTTGCGGGCGATATCCGAGATCAAATCGGTGTGGACTCCGACAAGATCATGAGCAGGTCCGGGAAGGGTGTCGGATGGCAAAGGTATGGATGGGCGCTCGATAAATGAAGGCATGAGACTCCGCACATCCCGTCTCGAGTGGTCCATGTCGATGGAATCGTCGGACGACTCGAGAATAGGCTCTTGTTGTTGAGGAACAACTTCGAGCCTTCGTCGTGGCACATCCGAGTGCGGAACGGGACCTCCGCAATTGGGACATATGCCGCTGTGGAGAGCATCGACGAGACGTTGATTCCGAAGTTGAAGCTCCTCGTTTTTGCTCACCGGCTGATCATTTCGTCTCTCTAACTCGGCAATACGCTGCTCGGACGTCGGGATACCGAATTTCTTCCTATTTCTCGACCCCCGATAATAGACTTGGTCCTCCTCAAGTCCGATTTTCGGACCAAATCTTTCTCTTTGTGGCTTGGTGGGGTGAGAATACACCGCAAAGAAAGCCGCCGGTGCTTCTCTCGAGCTTTGGTGTATTTGGTCCTCGGAAGTCTCCTATAGACGGGAGCGGCTTCCGGCTCAATAGGTGGATCGCAACCAAGATTGGTGCTTGGGGTAGTGGTTGCGGTTGCGGTTGTGGTTGTGGCTCGGTCGGCATGGTAGCATCGGCGCTATTGAGCATGCTTGGTGGAATTATTTCAGCCAAGCCTTCAAAGATTGGGTTCTCGAAGGACACACTTGAAACAAGTCGGCGAAAGAATTGACTCTTTTGGCCATTTGTGGTTTGGGAAGGGAGGAAAGCTTCGGGATTTGGGAGGTTTTACTGGGAAAAACTCAAGAACACGAAGAACAACGAGAGAAAACGAGAGAGAGAGAGAGGGAAAATGCGTGAAATAACCTAAGGGAACTAACACAAACCGAAGGGGAAGGGAACGGAATGGACGGACGCGCACACGGCGGCACACGTGCCACGGACGAAAGACCCGAAATTTCCGGATCGAGCGACGAAAGTCGTAAAGTCTACGTAGACACGCACGCGGTTTATTAAACAATTCGGCCGACGCAAAAGTCGTGCGTCGGCCCAATCACATTTTTTTCTTGATTTTCGATTTTTTATTTTTTTATTTTTTTTAATACTTTACGAAAAGTCGTAAAGTGAACAGTGAAAACGCGTAGCACACGCGCTTGCCGACACTTTAAACGGGCCTGGGCCATCGAAATGGTTTGGGCCTTAAAGTGGGCCTGGGCCAAAGAGAACTCCGGCCCATTATTGGTGGGCTTAACTAATGGGCCTAAAAACGAAGAGGCCCGACACACTAAATGGGCTTGGTTACGGGTTTTGGGCTTCGTGAATGACACGAGCCCAATGGGCTAAAATTTTTATTTTTTTTTTATTTTATTTTTTTTATTTTACGAAACCAAAAACCCTAACCAATCACACAAACAAATGGGCCTAAGGCCCAATAACAAATAACAAACAAACAAGCCCAAAACAAATAAACAGTAAATATAAAAAGTGAAAATAAATATTTACAAAACAGTAAAACAAACAAACACACTTTTTTTTTATTATTTACAATTAAAATTTTTCAATTTTTATTTTTATTTTTATTTTTTTTTTTAAAACAAACAAATAACAAAAGTGAAAAGGAAACTTACCTTTTTACTTCCGAGGAAACCGAAAAATCACCAACAAGACATCAACCTCAAGGTTTTTCAACCTTGACTTCCTAAACGTATGCTCCGATGTATGTGGTAAAATTTCCGAATAAACCCGGATTATTTCCTATACAAAATGAAAAAGTTAGTAATAAATTTACAAAATAAAAACAAATATTTACAATGTTAAAAATGTACCACAAATTATCTATACAAAATGAATAAATAAATTTTCCTATGTCTAAGTAAATTTTATTTACACAATACACTTAGGTACGGGAACGAGAGGACTTCAATGTGCAATGGGACTGAAACAGCTACCCATCTTAAAGTCATGTTTAATCCAATATACCTAAAGTGTACAAAAATATTTTCCTTTGCCTGAATATAGTTGAAAAAAAATGAAAGTTGATTCCAAGCGGTAACTCAAGGTGGACTTACGGCCTAGGTGCAATATCTTGACTTAAATGACTTTCCGTGTTTTCGAAGGCGAATGGCCAGATCACAAGAGATAAGCGAGAGGCAGGATTCATTTAGTGGACAAGTCCTCTCGAATCCAGTTTTACAAACCCGTCACCCGAGTCTCGATCATATCTAGACACCATTCATGTGCCCCTTACTCGGTTGAGAAAGCACTTAAGTGTTCGACAATTCTCCAAGTGTTAATAAAGGCCGCCCTCAACCTCAAATAACCTTACGGTAAAAATGAAGGGTTTAGGCCAATATTAACAAAAGGACCTTACCTAATCCGTTCAAGTTACAACTTACAACAACAAAAAATAATCAACTATATAAAAGACACCTAAATAAATTACTAAGTGTAACAAAATATCAACAAGTATAATTAGTGAGTATAAATAAAATTAACAAGTATTATTTACAAATAGTAAAAAAAATCAATAGTCAATAGTCAATAGTCAATAGTAAAAAGTCAATAGTCAATAGTAAAAGTAAATAGTAAAAACAATCCCCGGCGAGCGGCGCCAAAAATTGACACGCCCCAAGAGGAGCATCAATTTAAAAAAAACCCTATCGGTAGTAGTATAGTGCATAGTAGGGTATCGTTCACAACGGAGATCAAAGGGTGTACCTAACAAAAATTGTCACAAAGAATTAAATAAAATAAAAAATTATTATTAACAAGTATAAAGTATAAATATATACATATGTACAAAGTAAAAGGGGGATTGAGTCATAAATTGAATGAAATGAATTAATTAAATTACAAAGAATAAATTAAATAAGATGGGATGAAACACAATATATAAAGTTCAGCCACAAGTATACAAGTTTACCAATCATTGGACCGAAAATTAACCAAGTTCCCTAGCCATGAAACCGAAATTAACATATGTGGAATGCTGGACCGCCAATTATCATTCCCCAAATAAAACCACTTTCATGAAAATTAACCTAAGCGACCGCACCTAGATTAACCAATCAAACATGCAAAGGTAGCTAATCAAAACATGTCCAACGCATAAAAGAAGAGTTGTTAATTAAAGTGCACGACCTAGTGGGACCGCCCATCTATCCGTGATCCTTTTTATTTGTTTCCGACCTCTTTCCAAAGCCTTTACTACTTGTGAATTAGAATTAAAAACCCTAATTCTAGCACCAATTATATGCAATCATCTTAAGTCTGCAACCTTAAAACAAAAACATATAAAAGTTATGTACTAAAACATAATCAAATAAACGGAGTCACATAAGCTACTAGAAGAACTAATTAATTAGGATCAAACAATTAAATAAACCCATAAACAAAGGCTGAAAATTATATAAATCATGTCATGTTAACTAATACAAAGGATAAACAAGCAACAAAGAGGCATAAATTTAAAGGCTAAGTCGAAATACACCGTATGAATAGCATGAAGATCTTGAAGCCACATCTTGAATCCTTGACCACAAGTAATCCAAGCCGTGAAGACAAGGTGATGATGGTGATGGTGATGTTGAATAGGGGCTGGTGGTGATGGTGTAGACGCCTTCTCCTCCTCCTTGAAGTCTTGAAAACCCAAAATACTAGAGAATGGAAAATATGATATGAGAAGAGAAAGAGGAGGGTTTGTCCCTCCCCATTGGGGTGTGTTTCAAGAGAAGAATGAGGCTGCTATTTATAGGAGAATGGAGAGGAAGAAGAAGACAATGAAAGAAATAAAGAAAGAAAAGGAAGAGAAGTGGAATGTGAGTGGTAGAAAAGAAATGGTAAGTGGAATGGTGGAAATGAAGTCATATGGCAATGAACCATTTATTTAGATAAAAGAAATCAAACACTAATATTGTGGGCAGAAAGAAGAGGAAAGAATATAGGGGTGAGTGGAGCATTGAAAATAAAAGAAGAGGAAAGAAATAAAAAGCAGACAGCACTGAGCAGTTCCCACTTAGAACGGAATAATGCACGTTTGAACGGTTGGATGATTCTCAAATTTTAATACAGAATATATAACACACACATGCAGCGTGTATCAAAATTACAGCGGGATCCAACGGTGTAATTGGGAGATATTGGCTTCGCAAGTTGACATATCTGCACAGGCAGATTGTCCGAAAATGGGCTTGGGCCTTTCTTCTTGGGCTTGGGCCTTTCTTCTTGGGCTTGAGCCTTTCTTCATGGATTTGGGCCTTCATCTTGGGCCTCATGGCAGACCACCTCATAATGGGCCTCGCAAAAGCCCATTAGACTTCGTTTCTGCACATGTTCACATTAATACATCATTTTGGACTCAAATATGGAAACTAAGCTAAAATAGCAAAGTTACAATTAAATCATAGCCAAATAGTAGGGAAAACACATTAAAAACGTCACACTTTGTGCTCCTATCAAATTCCCCCACACTTAGCTATTGCTAGTCCCTTAGCAACACAAAACGTCAAACAGAACAACACAAAACAGAAAAGGAAACACAAAACAGAATGGTCTTTCCAACCATAACCCTCAGCGAGTTCAAAAGAGTTATAATCAGGAGAATAAAAATTATATACCAAGGCTAACAAATTTGCTAAGCATTTAACATGTACATCTCATTTATGCTCGGGTGAAGTGTGTGAAAACCGAATATACAATAAATGTCAAGCAATCCAATAGGCACATCGAAACAACATTAACCACTAAACCTCACAAGATTCACTAAATATTTACGCTCAGTGTTTAGGGTTAACTGTTTACTCTCAAAACAATTACACAAGTAGTGTTCCCATATGCTTGCTCATTAACCGACTCTCCACAATTAATCCACAAATCATCAGATCATAAGGGCTTTTTAGGTGAAACAGGGACAAAAGGATGAATGGTAAATGGTGAATGGTCAATGAAGTGAAAGGACTCGAAATGGAAAATGTTTCACATGTTTGCAAGACAAATCAACGACTTTGAAACTCATACCTATGCTATACCCGAACAACTTTCTTATTCTCCTCTAACCTTTTATTGAAAATGAAAACAATACAATAACTCTATTTTTGGAATTTCTCTTTCTGACATTTTTTTTTTCTTTCTTTCTTTTCTATTTTTTTTTTTTGAGGAATTTATTCCTTCTTTTTATTTCTGATTTTTTTTTTCTTTGAACAATTACAACAAAATAAATACACCCCCACACTTGCCTTCTGGTATAATACCAAACAAATCAAAACCCGAAGCATAAGAACACAAGAAGTCACTATCATCGTCTTGCAAACATAAATAAAACAAGGGTGAGATGGTATGGGTGAACAA
Source organism: Rubus idaeus (assembly GCA_030142095.1). Lineage (NCBI taxonomy): Eukaryota > Viridiplantae > Streptophyta > Magnoliopsida > Rosales > Rosaceae > Rubus > Rubus idaeus. The sequence continues at coordinate 13,317,620 of CM057966.1, read as the reverse complement.
AAGAAACGGCTAATGAGTGTTTAGTTCAAAAGGGGATTCCTAAAGTTCGTGTTTAGATGGATGGTGAATACTTTGGCCATGGTGCTCAACTAATGCCTTACTCATTTCTAATTCATTACAGATTAACAAAATGTTTCAAGAGGTCTCTGAGCAAGTTCTAGGTTCAAAAACTCATGAATTGTGCACACATGAAGAACGAGTAAATGTATGAAAGATGCATACATGTGAATATTCAATAGGCTCAAATTCTCACATTTTCTGGGTATGCATGACAATGTATGTTTAAATGTGCTTCTCGGATTGCAATCAATTAATCGAAACAGGTTATGTGAACATGGAATTTCGAGCAATCATAAGTTATGCAAATTAAATCCAAAGCAAATCACACAAATCCTTAACATATAATAAACATTCTCAAAATCATAACAATTAAACTCAATTCATCATCGGGATTGGAAAGAAAACAACACATATAACACAAATAAACACACAAACAGAAGCAAATATTTTTGTAATTTTTTATTTTTTTGATTTTTCTGATTTTTTCAATGTAGGTAACAATACGTGACCACAGGGACTCACTTAGTGCAATGGTAGGTTCAACGCTACCAAGGGAGTGAGTGTGATTTAGTCGATATACCGTTACTGTAGAAAACGAAAACAAACAAATAAATAAACAACAGAAGCAAATTTTTTTTTCTTTTTCAAAATTTTTTTTTTATTAGGGTAACAATACGTGACCACAGTGACTTACTAAGTGCAATGGTAGGTTCAACGCTACCAAGGGAGTAAGTATGATCTAGTCGATATATTGTTACCGTAGAAAACAAAAACAAGTAAATTATTTTTTTGAACTTTTTTATTTTTCAAATTTTTTTTCTTTTCTTTTTAAATAAATCTTCCCCCCACACTTGAATTAAACATTGTCCTCAATGTTAGACAGATATTTCACGAAAATGAAAAATTCAAGCATGGTTATTGAATTTAAACACACAAACAGAAATCAACCGAAGTAAACACATAAACTGAAATAAACACACAACATAAACAGAAGTAAACACACAACAGTTAAGTAAATGAAAAGGGAAACAGAAAGACTCCCCCTTGAAGATCATTAAGCTCCTCCCGAAGCAAGTCACCAACAGTCACAAACAAGGCTAGCAGGGCCTTGCATCCAACGTTTGCTCCTTAATTGACTGCGGCTCTGATCCTTTGAAGTGTGTCCTGGACAAGGGTAGTTGCCGACTCCACGGCAGACTTGGCTGATGTAGCCTTCACCGAGATCTGGAACACTATAGTCAGCAGTGTTCCATCAAGTATAGCTCCGGATACGTTAGGCAGAATGGAGAAGCCTGAAGACATAAGCGGAAATGGCTCCGGTTGAACTCCACATAGCAAACACTGGAGAATGGAATGGTTGATCGGCGCGTAAATCACAGACGACCCCGTTGCATCGGTGCAACACTCCTGAAGAATAAGGAAGTCGTTGTGACTATCTATGGCGAGCACCGAAATCTGGTTCCGCGGGTCAAGACCGATGGAGAAATTTGCTAGCACACGTACAGAGCTGTCCATCGACATGCTATCCCATATTGGTCTTGTCTGCACGTCTTTGAGGAACTCAAAGATCCTGGTGTGATGAGATAGATGAACGACGGAACAACCAGCAGTACGATTGACTCCAGGGGGCTTGCTCGGATCACCCCTTCGCTTGTTGGTCCTGACCTCCATTCGAGTGTCTCTTGTTCGGTTCGAACAAGTCCAGTGATGGTACGTGGAGTTGCTGATGTCGTTGAAGAAACAGACTGTCATCTGCTTTGCCATTTCCGCAAGGCCTCTTCTTCCTTCAAGAGAAATGATCGAGTCACCGGGTGAAGTGTGGATACCTGTGGCGCACATGTAGCGCTCGGCTTGTCGTTGGAGTGTTGAGATCCAACGCTTTGCACCAAAAGCGAACCCTGAATGAACAAAAGGTTCGAAACTGGCCTTCATCTCCTTTTCGCGTACATCCACGTGCTCCACCCAAGTAACTAAGGAAGATCCATTCTGAAGATCACGTATCAGGCATCCGGAGGGGCGTTTTCGGCAAATCGATCTCACGGAAGGCTTTGGATTTGAACGCAATTCATCCATGGAGACATCCACGACGACCCAACTTCCATCCAGTTGTTGGTGAGAATACCGAACAAACTGGACTTCACGAGTCGAAACGAGGTGAGATGGCACCAAAAACTCGGCCGACATCACTTGCTTCTTGTTCCTCGTAGCCTTCTTCGTTGCTGGAGGATAGGATCTCCAACGTCTTGGCGTTTGTGATCATGCTACAGAAGACGGGCAACCATCGACCAACATCCATTAAGATCTGAACGATGGTGGTCGGATAAAGGTGAATGGTTGCCGAGTGTCTCGAGGATTCGGCTTTGAAGTACGGAGCAGGTTCAGCTCGTTGAAACACTCGCAAGTACTCGGCGCGGTTAAGAATCTCGGGATGAATGGAAGTATCGGGAGTCGGTGAAGTTATCCACAAAGGAAATCCGGCAGTGGCCATGAGCATGAGCTCGTCTTTGGCCTTGCGGGCGATATCCGAGATCAAATCGGTGTGGACTCCGACAAGATCATGAGCAGGTCCGGGAAGGGTGTCAGATGGCAAAGGTATGGATGGGCGCTCGATAAATGAAGGCATGAGACTCCGCACATCCCGTCTCAAGTGGTCCATGTCGATGGAATCGTCGGACAACTCGAGAATAGGCTCTTGTTGTTGAGGAACAACTTCGAGCCTTCGTCGTGGCACATCTGAGTGCGGAACAGGACCTCCGCAATTGGGACATATGCCGCTGTGGAGAGCATCGACGAGACGTTGATTCTGAAGTTGAAGCTCCTCGTTTTTGCTCACCAGCTGATCATTTCGTCTCTCTAACTCGGCAATACGCTGCTCAGACGTCAGGATACCGAATTTCTTCCTATTTCTCGACCCCCAATAATAGACTTGGTCCTCCTCAAGTCCGATTTTCGGACCAAATCTTTCTCTTTGTGGCTTGGTGGGGTGAGAATACACCGCAAAGAAAGCCGCCAGTGCTTCTCTCTGAGCTTTGGTGTATTTGGTCCTCGGAAGTCTCCTATAGACAGGAGCGGCTTCCGGCTCAATAGGTGGATCAGCAACCAAGATTGGTGCTTGGGGTAGTGGTTGCGGTTGCGGTTGTGGTTGTGGCTCGGTCGGCATGGTAGCATCGGCGCTATTGAGCATGCTTGGTGGAATTATTTCAGCCAAGCCTTCAAAGATTGGGTTCTCTGAAGGACCTGCCTGAAACAAGTCGCTGAAAGAATTGACTCTTTTGGCCATTTGTGGTTTGGGAAGGGAGGAAAGCTTCTGGGATTTGGGAGGTTTTCTGGGAAAAACTCAAGAACACGAAGAACAACGAGAGAAAACGAGAGAGAAAGAGGGAAAATGCGTGAAATAACCTAAGGGAACTAACACAAACCGAAGGGGAAGGGAACGGAATGGACGGACGCGCACACGCTGGCACACGTGCCACAGACAGAAGACCCGAAATTTCCGGATCGAGCGACGAAAGTCGTAAAGTCTACAGTAGACACGCACGCGGTTTATTAAACAATTCGGCCGACGCAAAAGTCGTGCGTCGGCCCAATCACATTTTTTCTTGATTTTCGATTTTTTATTTTTTTTATTTTTTTAATACTTTACGAAAAGTCGTAAAGTGAACAGTGAAAACGCGTAGCACACGCGCTTGCCGACACTTTAAACGGGCCTGGGCCATCGAAATGGTTTGGGCCTTAAAGTGGGCCTGGGCCAAAGAGAACTCCGGCCCATTATTGGTGGGCTTAACTAATGGGCCTAAAAACGAAGAGGCCCGACACACTAAATGGGCTTGGTTACGGGTTTTGGGCTTCGTGAATGACACGAGCCCAATGGGCTAAAATTTTTATTTTTTTTTATTTTATTTTTTTTATTTTACGAAACCAAAAACCCTAACCAATCACACAAACAAATGGGCCTAAGGCCCAATAACAAATAACAAACAAACAAGCCCAAAACAAATAAACAGTAAATATAAAAAGTGAAAATAAATATTTACAAAACAGTAAAACAAACAAACACACTTTTTTTTTATTATTTACAATTAAAATTTTTCAATTTTTATTTTTATTTTTATTTTTTTTTTAAACAAACAAATAACAAAAGTGAAAAGGAAACTTACCTTTTTACTTCCGAGGAAACCGAAAAATCACCAACAAGACATCAACCTCAAGGTTTTTCAACCTTGACTTCCTAAACGTATGCTCCGATGTATGTGGTAAAATTTCCGAATAAACCCGGATTATTTCCTATACAAAATGAAAAAGTTAGTAATAAATTTACAAAATAAAAACAAATATTTACAATGTTAAAAATGTACCACAAATTATCTATACAAAATGAATAAATAAATTTTCCTATGTCTAAGTAAATTTTATTTACACAATACACTTAGGTACGGGAACAGAGGACTTCAATGTGCAATGGGACTGAAACAGCTACCCATCTTAAAGTCATGTTTAATCCAATATACCTAAAGTGTACAAAAATATTTTCCTTTGCCTGAATATAGTTGAAAAAAAATGAAAGTTGATTCCAAGCGGTAACTCAAGGTGGACTTACGGCCTAGGTGCAATATCTTGACTTAAATGACTTTCCGTGTTTTCAGAAGGCGAATGGCCAGATCACAAGAGATAAGCGAGAGGCAGGATTCATTTAGTGGACAAGTCCTCTGAATCCAGTTTTACAAACCCGTCACCCAGAGTCTCGATCATATCTAGACACCATTCATGTGCCCCTTACTCAGTTGAGAAAGCACTTAAGTGTTCGACAATTCTCCAAGTGTTAATAAAGGCCGCCCTCAACCTCAAATAACCTTACGGTAAAAATGAAGGGTTTAGGCCAATATTAACAAAAGGACCTTACCTAATCCGTTCAAGTTACAACTTACAACAACAAAAAATAATCAACTATATAAAAGACACCTAAATAAATTACTAAGTGTAACAAAATATCAACAAGTATAATTAGTGAGTATAAATAAAATTAACAAGTATTATTTACAAATAGTAAAAAAAATCAATAGTCAATAGTCAATAGTCAATAGTAAAAAGTCAATAGTCAATAGTAAAAGTAAATAGTAAAAACAATCCCCGGCGAGCCGGCGCCAAAAATTGACACGCCCCAAGAGGAAGCATCAATTTAAAAAAAACCCTATCGGTAGTAGTATAGTGCATAGTAGGGTATCGTTCACAACGGAGATCAAAGGGTGTACCTAACAAAAATTGTCACAAAGAATTAAATAAAATAAAAAATTATTATTAACAAGTATAAAGTATAAATATATACATATGTACAAAGTAAAAGGGGGATTGAGTCATAAATTGAATGAAATGAATTAATTAAATTACAAAGAATAAATTAAATAAGATGGGATGAAACACAATATATAAAGTTCAGCCACAAGTATACAAGTTTACCAATCATTGGACCGAAAATTAACCAAGTTCCCTAGCCATGAAACCGAAATTAACATATGTGGAATGCTGGACCGCCAATTATCATTCCCCAAATAAAACCACTTTCATGAAAATTAACCTAAGCGACCGCACCTAGATTAACCAATCAAACATGCAAAGGTAGCTAATCAAAACATGTCCAACGCATAAAAGAAGAGTTGTTAATTAAAGTGCACGACCTAGTGGGACCGCCCATCTATCCGTGATCCTTTTTATTTGTTTCCGACCTCTTTCCAAAGCCTTTACTACTTGTGAATTAGAATTAAAAACCCTAATTCTAGCACCAATTATATGCAATCATCTTAAGTCTGCAACCTTAAAACAAAAACATATAAAAGTTATGTACTAAAACATAATCAAATAAACGGAGTCACATAAGCTACTAGAAGAACTAATTAATTAGGATCAAACAATTAAATAAACCCATAAACAAAGGCTGAAAATTATATAAATCATGTCATGTTAACTAATACAAAGGATAAACAAGCAACAAAGAGGCATAAATTTAAAGGCTAAGTCGAAATACACCGTATGAATAGCATGAAGATCTTGAAGCCACATCTTGAATCCTTGACCACAAGTAATCCAAGCCGTGAAGACAAGGTGATGATGGTGATGGTGATGTTGAATAGGGGCTGGTGGTGATGGTGTAGACGCCTTCTCCTCCTCCTTGAAGTCTTGAAAACCCAAAATACTAGAGAATGGAAAATATGATATGAGAAGAGAAAGAGGAGGGTTTGTCCCTCCCCATTGGGGTGTGTTTCAAGAGAAGAATGAGGCTGCTATTTATAGGAGAATGGAGAGGAAGAAGAAGACAATGAAAGAAATAAAGAAAGAAAAGGAAGAGAAGTGGAATGTGAGTGGTAGAAAAGAAATGGTAAGTGGAATGGTGGAAATGAAGTCATATGGCAATGAACCATTTATTTAGATAAAAGAAATCAAACACTAATATTGTGGGCAGAAAGAAGAGGAAAGAATATAGGGGTGAGTGGAGCATTGAAAATAAAAGAAGAGGAAAGAAATAAAAAGCAGACAGCACTGAGCAGTTCCCACTTAGAACGGAATAATGCACGTTTGAACGGTTGGATGATTCTCAAATTTTAATACAGAATATATAACACACGCATGCAGCGTGTATCAAAATTACAGCGGGATCCAACGGTGTAATTGGGAGATATTGGCTTCGCAAGTTGACATATCTGCACAGGCAGATTGTCCGAAAATGGGCTTGGGCCTTTCTTCTTGGGCTTGGGCCTTTCTTCTTGGGCTTGAGCCTTTCTTCATGGATTTGGGCCTTCATCTTGGGCCTCATGGCAGACCACCTCATAATGGGCCTCGCAAAAGCCCATTAGACTTCGTTTCTGCACATGTTCACATTAATACATCATTTTGGACTCAAATATGGAAACTAAGCTAAAATAGCAAAGTTACAATTAAATCATAGCCAAATAGTAGGGAAAACACATTAAAAACGTCACACTTTGTGCTCCTATCAAATTCCCCCACACTTAGCTATTGCTAGTCCCTTAGCAACACAAAACGTCAAACAGAACAACACAAAACAGAAAAGGAAACACAAAACAGAATGGTCTTTCCAACCATAACCCTCAGCGAGTTCAAAAGAGTTATAATCAGGAGAATAAAAATTATATACCAAGGCTAACAAATTTGCTAAGCATTTAACATGTACATCTCATTTATGCTCGGGTGAAGTGTGTGAAAACCGAATATACAATAAATGTCAAGCAATCCAATAGGCACATCGAAACAACATTAACCACTAAACCTCACAAGATTCACTAAATATTTACGCTCGTTGTTTAGGGTTAACTGTTTACTCTCAAAACAATTACACAAGTAGTGTTCCCATATGCTTGCTCATTAACCGACTCTCCACAATTAATCCACAAATCATCAGATCATAAGGGCTTTTTAGGTGAAACAGGGACAAAAGGATGAATGGTAAATGGTGAATGGTCAATGAAGTGAAAGGACTCGAAATGGAAAATGTTTCACATGTTTGCAAGACAAATCAACGACTTTGAAACTCATACCTATGCTATACCCGAACAACTTTCTTATTCTCCTCTAACCTTTTATTGAAAATGAAAACAATACAATAACTCTATTTTTGGAATTTCTCTTTCGACATTTTTTTTTTCTTTCTTTCTTTTCTATTTTTTTTTTTTTGAGGAATTTATTCCTTCTTTTTATTTCTGATTTTTTTTTCTTTGAACAATTACAACAAAATAAATACACCCCCACACTTGCCTTCTGGTATAATACCAAACAAATCAAAACCCGAAGCATAAGAACACAAGAAGTCACTATCATCGTCTTGCAAACATAAATAAAACAAGGGTGAGATGGTATGGGTGAACAAAAGAAACGGCTAATGAGTGTTTAGTTCAAAAGGGGATTCCTAAAGTTCGTGTTTAGATGGATGGTGAATACTTTGGCCATGGTGCTCAACTAATGCCTTACTCATTTCTAATTCATTACAGATTAACAAAATGTTTCAAGAGGTCTCTCGAGCAAGTTCTAGGTTCAAAAACTCATGAATTGTGCACACATGAAGAACGAGTAAATGTATGAAAGATGCATACATGTGAATATTCAATAGGCTCAAATCCTCACATTTTCTGGGTATGCATGACAATGTATGTTTAAATGTGCTTCTCGGATTGCAATCAATTAATCGAAACAGGTTATGTGAACATGGAATTTCGAGCAATCATAAGTTATGCAAATTAAATCCAAAGCAAATCACACAAATCCTTAACATATAATAAACATTCTCAAAATCATAACAATTAAACTCAATTCATCATCGGGATTGGAAAGAAAACAACACATATAACACAAATAAACACACAAACAGAAGCAAATATTTTTGTAATTTTTTATTTTTTTGATTTTTTTGATTTTTTCAATGTAGGTAACAATACGTGACCACAGGGACTCACTTAGTGCAATGGTAGGTTCAACGCTACCAAGGGAGTGAGTGTGATATAGTCGATATACCGTTACCGTAGAAAACGAAAACAAACAAATAAATAAACAACAGAAGCAAATTTTTTTTTCTTTTTCAAAATTTTTTTTTATTAGGGTAACAATACGTGACCACAGTGACTTACTAAGTGCAATGGTAGGTTCAACGCTACCAAGGGAGTAAGTATGATCTAGTCGATATATTGTTACCGTAGAAAACAAAAACAAGTAAATTATTTTTTTGAACTTTTTTATTTTTCAAATTTTTTTTCTTTTCTTTTTAAATAAATCTTCCCCCCACACTTGAATTAAACATTGTCCTCAATGTTAGACAGATATTTCACGAAAATGAAAAATTCAAGCATGGTTATTGAATTTAAACACACAAACAGAAATCAACCGAAGTAAACACATAAACTGAAATAAACACACAACATAAACAGAAGTAAACACACAACAGTTAAGTAAATGAAAAGGGAAACAGAAAGACTCCCCCTTGAAGATCATTAAGCTCCTCCCGAAGCAAGTCACCAACAGTCACAAACAAGGCTAGCAGGGCCTTGCATCCAACGTTTGCTCCTTAATTGACTGCGGCTCTGATCCTTTGAAGTGTGTCCTGGACAAGGGTAGTTGCCGACTCCACGGCAGACTTGGCTGATGTAGCCTTCACCGAGATCTGGAACACTATAGTCAGCAGTGTTCCGTCAAGTACAGCTCCGGATACGTTAGGTAGAATGGAGAAGCCTGAAGACATAAGCGGAAATGGCTCCGGTTGAACTCCACATAGCAAACACTGGAGAATGGAATGGTTGATCGGCGCGTAAATCACAGACGACCCCGTTGCATCGGTGCAACACTCCTGAAGAATAAGGAAGTCGTTGTGATTATCTATGGCGAGCACCGAAATCTGGTTCCGCGGGTCAAGACCGATGGAGAAATTTGCTAGCACACGTACAGAGCTGTCCATCGACATGCTATCCCATATTGGTCTTGTCTGCACGTCTTTGAGGAACTCAAAGATCCTGGTGTGATGAGATAGATGAACGACGGAACAACCAGCAGTACGATTGACTCCAGGGGGCTTGCTCGGATCACCCCTTCGCTTGTTGGTCCTGACCTCCATTCGAGTGTCTCTTGTTCGGTTCGAACAAGTCCAAGTGATGGTACGTGGAGTTGCCGATGTCGTTGAAGAAACGGACCGTCATCTGCTTTGCCATTTCCGCAAGGCCTCTTCTTCCTTCAAGAGAAATGATCGAGTCACCGGGTGAAGTGTGGATACCTGTGGCGCACATGTAGCGCTCGGCTTGTCGTTGGAGTGTTGAGATCCAACGCTTTGCACCAAAAGCGAACCCTGAATGAACAAAAGGTTCGAAACTGGCCTTCATCTCCTTTTCGCGTACATCCACGTGCTCCACCCAAGTAACTAAGGAAGATCCATTCTGAAGATCACGTATCGAGCATCCGGAGGGGCGTTTTCGGCAAATCGATCTCACGGAAGGCTTTGGATTTGAACGCAATTCATCCATGGAGACATCCACGACGACCCAACTTCCATCCGAATTGTTGGTGAGAATACCGAACAAACCGGACTTCACGAGTCGAAACGAGGTGAGATGGCACCAAAAACTCGGCCGACATCACTTGCTTCGTTCCTCGTAGCCTTCTTCGTTCTTTGGAGGATAGGATCTCCAACGTCTTGGCGTTTGTGATCATGCTACGAAGACGGGCAACCATCGACCAACATCCATTAAGATCCGAACGATGGTGGTCGGATAAAGGTGAATGGTCGCCGAGTGTCTCGAGGATTCGGCTTTGAAGTACGGAGCAGGTTCAGCTCGTTGAAACACTCGCAAGTACTCGGCGCGGTTAAGAATCTCGGGATGAATGGAAGTATCGGGAGTCGGTGAAGTTATCCACAAAGGAAATCCGGCAGTGGCCGTGAGCACGAGCTCGTCTTTGGCCTTGCGGGCGATATCCGAGATCAAATCGGTGTGGACTCCGACAAGATCATCGAGCAGGTCCGGAAGGGTGTCGATGGCAAAGGTATGGATGGGCGCTCGATAAATGAAGGCACGAGACTCCGCACATCCCGTCTCAAGTGGTCCATGTCGATGGAATCGTCGGACAACTCGAGAATAGGCTCTTGTTGTTGAGGAACAACTTCGAGCCTTCGTCGTGGCACATCCGAGTGCGGAACAGGACCTCCGCAATCGGGACATATGCCGCCGTGGAGAGCATCGACGAGACGTTGATTCCGAAGTTGAAGCTCCTCGTTTTTGCTCACCACTCGATCATTTCGTCTCTCTAACTCGGCAATACGCTGCTCGACGTCGGATACCGAATTTCTTCCTATTTCTCGACCCCCAATAATAGACTTGTCCTCCTCAAGTCCGATTTTCGGACCAAATCTTTCTCTTTGTGGCTTGGTGGGGTGAGAATACACCGCAAAGAAAGCCGCCGGTGCTTCTCTCCGAGCTTTGGTGTATTTGGTCCTCGGAAGTCTCCTATAGACAGGAGCGGCTTCCGGCTCATAGGTGGATCAGCAACCAAGATTGGTGCTTGGGGTAGTGGTTGCGGTTGCGGTCGTGGTTGTGGCTCGGTCGGCATGGTAGCATCGGCGCTATCGAGCATGCTTGGTGGAATTATTTCAGCCAAGCCTTCAAAGATCGGGTTCTCTGAAGGACCTGCCCGAAACAAGTCGCCGAAAGAATCGACTCTTTTGGCCATTTGTGGTTTGGGAAGCGGAGGAAAGCTTCGGGATTTGGGAGGTTTTCTTCGGGAAAAACTCAAGAACACGAAGAACAACGAGAGAAAACGAGAGAGAAAGAGGGAAAATGCGTGAAATAACCTAAGGGAACTAACACAAACCGAAGGGGAAGGGAACGGAATGGACGGACGCGCACACGCTGGCACACGTGCCACAGACAGAAGACCCGAAATTTCCGGATCGAGCGACGAAAGTCGTAAAGTCTACAGTAGACACGCACGCGGTTTATTAAACAATTCGGCCGACGCAAAAGTCGTGCGTCGGCCCAATCACATTTTTTCTTGATTTTCGATTTTTTATTTTTTTTATTTTTTTAATACTTTACGAAAAGTCGTAAAGTGAACAGTGAAAACGCGTAGCACACGCGCTTGCCGACACTTTAAACGGGCCTGGGCCATCGAAATGGTTTGGGCCTTAAAGTGGGCCTGGGCCAAAGAGAACTCCGGCCCATTATTGGTGGGCTTAACTAATGGGCCTAAAAACGAAGAGGCCCGACACACTAAATGGGCTTGGTTACGGGTTTTGGGCTTCGTGAATGACACGAGCCCAATGGGCTAAAATTTTTATTTTTTTTTTATTTTATTTTTTTTATTTTACGAAACCAAAAACCCTAACCAATCACACAAACAAATGGGCCTAAGGCCCAATAACAAATAACAAACAAACAAGCCCAAAACAAATAAACAGTAAATATAAAAAGTGAAAATAAATATTTACAAAACAGTAAAACAAACAAACACACTTTTTTTTTATTATTTACAATTAAAATTTTTCAATTTTTATTTTTATTTTTTTTTTTTTTTTAAAACAAACAAATAACAAAAGTGAAAAGGAAACTTACCTTTTTACTTCCGAGGAAACCGAAAAATCACCAACAAGACATCAACCTCAAGGTTTTTCAACCTTGACTTCCTAAACGTATGCTCCGATGTATGTGGTAAAATTTCCGAATAAACCCGGATTATTTCCTATACAAAATGAAAAAGTTAGTAATAAATTTACAAAATAAAAACAAATATTTACAATGTTAAAAATGTACCACAAATTATCTATACAAAATGAATAAATAAATTTTCCTATGTCTAAGTAAATTTTATTTACACAATACACTTAGGTACGGGAACAGAGGACTTCAATGTGCAATGGGACTGAAACAGCTACCCATCTTAAAGTCATGTTTAATCCAATATACCTAAAGTGTACAAAAATATTTTCCTTTGCCTGAATATAGTTGAAAAAAAATGAAAGTTGATTCCAAGCGGTAACTCAAGGTGGACTTACGGCCTAGGTGCAATATCTTGACTTAAATGACTTTCCGTGTTTTCAGAAGGCGAATGGCCAGATCACAAGAGATAAGCGAGAGGCAGGATTCATTTAGTGGACAAGTCCTCTGAATCCAGTTTTACAAACCCGTCACCCAGAGTCTCGATCATATCTAGACACCATTCATGTGCCCCTTACTCAGTTGAGAAAGCACTTAAGTGTTCGACAATTCTCCAAGTGTTAATAAAGGCCGCCCTCAACCTCAAATAACCTTACGGTAAAAATGAAGGGTTTAGGCCAATATTAACAAAAGGACCTTACCTAATCCGTTCAAGTTACAACTTACAACAACAAAAAATAATCAACTATATAAAAGACACCTAAATAAATTACTAAGTGTAACAAAATATCAACAAGTATAATTAGTGAGTATAAATAAAATTAACAAGTATTATTTACAAATAGTAAAAAAAATCAATAGTCAATAGTCAATAGTCAATAGTAAAAAGTCAATAGTCAATAGTAAAAGTAAATAGTAAAAACAATCCCCGGCGAGTCGGCGCCAAAAATTGACACGCCCCAAGAGGAAGCATCAATTTAAAAAAAACCCTATCGGTAGTAGTATAGTGCATAGTAGGGTATCGTTCACAACGGAGATCAAAGGGTGTACCTAACAAAAATTGTCACAAAGAATTAAATAAAATAAAAAATTATTATTAACAAGTATAAAGTATAAATATATACATATGTACAAAGTAAAAGGGGGATTGAGTCATAAATTGAATGAAATGAATTAATTAAATTACAAAGAATAAATTAAATAAGATGGGATGAAACACAATATATAAAGTTCAGCCACAAGTATACAAGTTTACCAATCATTGGACCGAAAATTAACCAAGTTCCCTAGCCATGAAACCGAAATTAACATATGTGGAATGCTGGACCGCCAATTATCATTCCCCAAATAAAACCACTTTCATGAAAATTAACCTAAGCGACCGCACCTAGATTAACCAATCAAACATGCAAAGGTAGCTAATCAAAACATGTCCAACGCATAAAAGAAGAGTTGTTAATTAAAGTGCACGACCTAGTGGGACCGCCCATCTATCCGTGATCCTTTTTATTTGTTTCCGACCTCTTTCCAAAGCCTTTACTACTTGTGAATTAGAATTAAAAACCCTAATTCTAGCACCAATTATATGCAATCATCTTAAGTCTGCAACCTTAAAACAAAAACATATAAAAGTTATGTACTAAAACATAATCAAATAAACGGAGTCACATAAGCTACTAGAAGAACTAATTAATTAGGATCAAACAATTAAATAAACCCATAAACAAAGGCTGAAAATTATATAAATCATGTCATGTTAACTAATACAAAGGATAAACAAGCAACAAAGAGGCATAAATTTAAAGGCTAAGTCGAAATACACCGTATGAATAGCATGAAGATCTTGAAGCCACATCTTGAATCCTTGACCACAAGTAATCCAAGCCGTGAAGACAAGGTGATGATGGTGATGGTGATGTTGAATAGGGGCTGGTGGTGATGGTGTAGACGCCTTCTCCTCCTCCTTGAAGTCTTGAAAACCCAAAATACTAGAGAATGGAAAATATGATATGAGAAGAGAAAGAGGAGGGTTTGTCCCTCCCCATTGGGGTGTGTTTCAAGAGAAGAATGAGGCTGCTATTTATAGGAGAATGGAGAGGAAGAAGAAGACAATGAAAGAAATAAAGAAAGAAAAGGAAGAGAAGTGGAATGTGAGTGGTAGAAAAGAAATGGTAAGTGGAATGGTGGAAATGAAGTCATATGGCAATGAACCATTTATTTAGATAAAAGAAATCAAACACTAATATTGTGGGCAGAAAGAAGAGGAAAGAATATAGGGGTGAGTGGAGCATTGAAAATAAAAGAAGAGGAAAGAAATAAAAAGCAGACAGCACTGAGCAGTTCCCACTTAGAACGGAATAATGCACGTTTGAACGGTTGGATGATTCTAACATTTTAATACAGAATATATAACACACACATGCAGCGTGTATCAAAATTACAGCGGGATCCAACGGTGCAATTGGGAGATATTGGCTTCGCAAGTTGACATATCTGCACAGGCAGATTGTCCGAAAATGGGCTTGGGCCTTTCTTCTTGGGCTTGGGCCTTTCTTCTTGGGCTTGAGCCTTTCTTCATGGATTTGGGCCTTCATCTTGGGCCTCATGGCAGACCACCTCATAATGGGCCTCGCAAAAGCCCATTAGACTTCGTTTCTGCACATGTTCACATTAATACATCATTTTGGACTCAAATATGGAAACTAAGCTAAAATAGCAAAGTTACAATTAAATCATAGCCAAATAGTAGGGAAAACACATTAAAAACGTCACACTTTGTGCTCCTATCAAATTCCCCCACACTTAGCTATTGCTAGTCCCTTAGCAACACAAAACGTCAAACAGAACAACACAAAACAGAAAAGGAAACACAAAACAGAATGGTCTTTCCAACCATAACCCTCAGCGAGTTCAAAAGAGTTATAATCAGGAGAATAAAAATTATATACCAAGGCTAACAAATTTGCTAAGCATTTAACATGTACATCTCATTTATGCTCGGGTGAAGTGTGTGAAAACCGAATATACAATAAATGTCAAGCAATCCAATAGGCACATCGAAACAACATTAACCACTAAACCTCACAAGATTCACTAAATATTTACGCTCGTGTTTAGGGTTAACTGTTTACTCTCAAAACAATTACACAAGTAGTGTTCCCATATGCTTGCTCATTAACCGACTCTCCACAATTAATCCACAAATCATCAGATCATAAGGGCTTTTTAGGTGAAACAGGGACAAAAGGATGAATGGTAAATGGTGAATGGTCAATGAAGTGAAAGGACTCGAAATGGAAAATGTTTCACATGTTTGCAAGACAAATCAACGACTTTGAAACTCATACCTATGCTATACCCGAACAACTTTCTTATTCTCCTCTAACCTTTTATTGAAAATGAAAACAATACAATAACTCTATTTTTGGAATTTCTCTTTCGACATTTTTTTTTCTTTCTTTCTTTTCTATTTTTTTTTTTTGAGGAATTTATTCCTTCTTTTTATTTCTGATTTTTTTTTCTTTGAACAATTACAACAAAATAAATACACCCCCACACTTGCCTTCTGGTATAATACCAAACAAATCAAAACCCGAAGCATAAGAACACAAGAAGTCACTATCATCGTCTTGCAAACATAAATAAAACAAGGGTGAGATGGTATGGGTGAACAAAAGAAACGGCTAATGAGTGTTTAGTTCAAAAGGGGATTCCTAAAGTTCGTGTTTAGATGGATGGTGAATACTTTGGCCATGGTGCTCAACTAATGCCTTACTCATTTCTAATTCATTACAGATTAACAAAATGTTTCAAGAGGTCTCTGAGCAAGTTCTAGGTTCAAAAACTCATGAATTGTGCACACATGAAGAACGAGTAAATGTATGAAAGATGCATACATGTGAATATTCAATAGGCTCAAATTCTCACATTTTCTGGGTATGCATGACAATGTATGTTTAAATGTGCTTCTCGGATTGCAATCAATTAATCGAAACAGGTTATGTGAACATGGAATTTCGAGCAATCATAAGTTATGCAAATTAAATCCAAAGCAAATCACACAAATCCTTAACATATAATAAACATTCTCAAAATCATAACAATTAAACTCAATTCATCATCGGGATTGGAAAGAAAACAACACATATAACACAAATAAACACACAAACAGAAGCAAATATTTTTGTAATTTTTTATTTTTTTGATTTTTCTGATTTTTTCAATGTAGGTAACAATACGTGACCACAGGGACTCACTTAGTGCAATGGTAGGTTCAACGCTACCAAGGGAGTGAGTGTGATTTAGTCGATATACCGTTACTGTAGAAAACGAAAACAAACAAATAAATAAACAACAGAAGCAAATTTTTTTTCTTTTTCAAAATTTTTTTTTTATTAGGGTAACAATACGTGACCACAGTGACTTACTAAGTGCAATGGTAGGTTCAACGCTACCAAGGGAGTAAGTATGATCTAGTCGATATATTGTTACCGTAGAAAACAAAAACAAGTAAATTATTTTTTTGAACTTTTTTATTTTTCAAATTTTTTTTCTTTTCTTTTTAAATAAATCTTCCCCCCACACTTGAATTAAACATTGTCCTCAATGTTAGACAGATATTTCACGAAAATGAAAAATTCAAGCATGGTTATTGAATTTAAACACACAAACAGAAATCAACCGAAGTAAACACATAAACTGAAATAAACACACAACATAAACAGAAGTAAACACACAACAGTTAAGTAAATGAAAAGGGAAACAGAAAGACTCCCCCTTGAAGATCATTAAGCTCCTCCCGAAGCAAGTCACCAACAGTCACAAACAAGGCTAGCAGGGCCTTGCATCCAACGTTTGCTCCTTAATTGACTGCGGCTCGATCCTTTGAAGTGTGTCTTGGACAAGGGTAGTTGCCGACTCCACGGCGGACTTGGCTGATGTAGCCTTCACCGAGATCCGGAACACTATAGTCGGCGGTGTTCCGTCAAGTACAGCTCCGGATACGTTAGGTAGAATGGAGAAGCCCGAAGACATAAGCGGAAATGGCTCCGGTTGAACTCCACATAGCAAACACTTGGAGAATGGAATGGTTGATCGGCGCGTAAATCACGACGACCCCGTTGCATCGGTGCAACACTCCCGAAGAATAAGGAAGTCGTTGTGATTATCTATGGCGAGCACCGAAATCTGGTTCCGCGGGTCAAGACCGATGGAGAAATTTGCTAGCACACGTACGAGCTGTCCATCGACATGCTATCCCATATTGGTCTTGTACGCACGTCTTTGAGGAACTCAAAGATCCCGGTGTGATGAGATAGATGAACGACGGAACAACCAGCAGTACGATTGACTCCAGGGGGCTTGCTCGGATCACCCCTTCGCTTGTTGGTCCTGACCTCCATTCGAGTGTCTCTTGTTCGGTTCGAACAAGTCCAGTGATGGTACGTGGAGTTGCTGATGTCGTTGAAGAAACAGACCGTCATCTGCTTTGCCATTTCCGCAAGGCCTCTTCTTCCTTCAAGAGAAATGATCGAGTCACCGGGTGAAGTGTGGATACCTGTGGCGCACATGTAGCGCTCGGCTTGTCGTTGGAGTGTTGAGATCCAACGCTTTGCACCAAAAGCGAACCCTGAATGAACAAAAGGTTCGAAACTGGCCTTCATCTCCTTTTCGCGTACATCCACGTGCTCCACCCAAGTAACTAAGGAAGATCCATTCTGAAGATCACGTATCAGGCATCCGGAGGGGCGTTTTCGGCAAATCGATCTCACGGAAGGCTTTGGATTTGAACGCAATTCATCCATGGAGACATCCACGACGACCCAACTTCCATCCAGTTGTTGGTGAGAATACCGAACAAACTGGACTTCACGAGTCGAAACGAGGTGAGATGGCACCAAAAACTCGGCCGACATCACTTGCTTCTGTTCCTCGTAGCCTTCTTCGTTGCTGGAGGATAGGATCTCCAACGTCTTGGCGTTTGTGATCATGCTACAGAAGACGGGCAACCATCGACCAACATCCATTAAGATCTGAACGATGGTGGTCGGATAAAGGTGAATGGTTGCCGAGTGTCTCGAGGATTCGGCTTTGAAGTACGGAGCAGGTTCAGCTCGTTGAAACACTCGCAAGTACTCGGCGCGGTTAAGAATCTCGGGATGAATGGAAGTATCGGGAGTCGGTGAAGTTATCCACAAAGGAAATCCGGCAGTGGCCATGAGCATGAGCTCGTCTTTGGCCTTGCGGGCGATATCCGAGATCAAATCGGTGTGGACTCCGACAAGATCATGAGCAGGTCCGGGAAGGGTGTCAGATGGCAAAGGTATGGATGGGCGCTCGATAAATGAAGGCATGAGACTCCGCACATCCCGTCTCAAGTGGTCCATGTCGATGGAATCGTCGGACAACTCGAGAATAGGCTCTTGTTGTTGAGGAACAACTTCGAGCCTTCGTCGTGGCACATCTGAGTGCGGAACAGGACCTCCGCAATTGGGACATATGCCGCTGTGGAGAGCATCGACGAGACGTTGATTCTGAAGTTGAAGCTCCTCGTTTTTGCTCACCAGCTGATCATTTCGTCTCTCTAACTCGGCAATACGCTGCTCAGACGTCAGGATACCGAATTTCTTCCTATTTCTCGACCCCCAATAATAGACTTGGTCCTCCTCAAGTCCGATTTTCGGACCAAATCTTTCTCTTTGTGGCTTGGTGGGGTGAGAATACACCGCAAAGAAAGCCGCCAGTGCTTCTCTCTGAGCTTTGGTGTATTTGGTCCTCGGAAGTCTCCTATAGACAGGAGCGGCTTCCGGCTCAATAGGTGGATCAGCAACCAAGATTGGTGCTTGGGGTAGTGGTTGCGGTTGCGGTTGTGGTTGTGGCTCGGTCGGCATGGTAGCATCGGCGCTATTGAGCATGCTTGGTGGAATTATTTCAGCCAAGCCTTCAAAGATGGGTTCTCGAAGGACCCCTCCGAAACAAGTCGCCGAAAGAATTGACTCTTTTGGCCATTTGTGGTTTGGGAAGGGAGGAAAGCTTCGGGATTTGGGAGGTTTTCTCGGGAAAAACTCAAGAACACGAAGAACAACGAGAGAAAACGAGAGAGAAAGAGGGAGAAATGCGTGAAATAACCTAAGGGAACTAACACAAACCGAAGGGGAAGGGAACGGAATGGACGGACGCGCACACGGCGGCACACGTGCCACGGACGGAAGACCCGAAATTTCCGGATCGAGCGACGAAAGTCGTAAAGTCTACAGTAGACACGCACGCGGTTTATTAAACAATTCGGCCGACGCAAAAGTCGTGCGTCGGCCCAATCACATTTTTTCTTGATTTTCGATTTTTTATTTTTTTTATTTTTTTAATACTTTACGAAAAGTCGTAAAGTGAACAAGTGAAAACGCGTAGCACACGCGCTTGCCGACACTTTAAACGGGCCTGGGCCATCGAAATGGTTTGGGCCTTAAAGTGGGCCTGGGCCAAAGAGAACTCCGGCCCATTATTGGTGGGCTTAACTAATGGGCCTAAAAACGAAGAGGCCCGACACACTAAATGGGCTTGGTTACGGGTTTTGGGCTTCGTGAATGACACGAGCCCAATGGGCTAAAATTTTTATTTTTTTTTTATTTTATTTTTTTTATTTTACGAAACCAAAAACCCTAACCAATCACACAAACAAATGGGCCTAAGGCCCAATAACAAATAACAAACAAACAAGCCCAAAACAAATAAACAGTAAATATAAAAAGTGAAAATAAATATTTACAAAACAGTAAAACAAACAAACACACTTTTTTTTTATTATTTACAATTAAAATTTTTCAATTTTTATTTTTTTTTTTTTTTTTTTTAAAACAAACAAATAACAAAAGTGAAAAGGAAACTTACCTTTTTACTTCCGAGGAAACCGAAAAATCACCAACAAGACATCAACCTCAAGGTTTTTCAACCTTGACTTCCTAAACGTATGCTCCGATGTATGTGGTAAAATTTCCGAATAAACCCGGATTATTTCCTATACAAAATGAAAAAGTTAGTAATAAATTTACAAAATAAAAACAAATATTTACAATGTTAAAAATGTACCACAAATTATCTATACAAAATGAATAAATAAATTTTCCTATGTC
This sequence comes from Rubus idaeus, assembly GCA_030142095.1. NCBI lineage: Eukaryota > Viridiplantae > Streptophyta > Magnoliopsida > Rosales > Rosaceae > Rubus > Rubus idaeus. The sequence goes on along the minus strand of CM057966.1, from coordinate 13,297,297 downwards.
TAAGTAAATTTTATTTACACAATACACTTAGGTACGGGAACAGAGGACTTCAATGTGCAATGGGACTGAAACAGCTACCCATCTTAAAGTCATGTTTAATCCAATATACCTAAAGTGTACAAAAATATTTTCCTTTGCCTGAATATAGTTGAAAAAAAATGAAAGTTGATTCCAAGCGGTAACTCAAGGTGGACTTACGGCCTAGGTGCAATATCTTGACTTAAATGACTTTCCGTGTTTTCAGAAGGCGAATGGCCAGATCACAAGAGATAAGCGAGAGGCAGGATTCATTTAGTGGACAAGTCCTCTGAATCCAGTTTTACAAACCCGTCACCCAGAGTCTCGATCATATCTAGACACCATTCATGTGCCCCTTACTCAGTTGAGAAAGCACTTAAGTGTTCGACAATTCTCCAAGTGTTAATAAAGGCCGCCCTCAACCTCAAATAACCTTACGGTAAAAATGAAGGGTTTAGGCCAATATTAACAAAAGGACCTTACCTAATCCGTTCAAGTTACAACTTACAACAACAAAAAATAATCAACTATATAAAAAACACCTAAATAAATTACTAAGTGTAACAAAATATCAACAAGTATAATTAGTGAGTATAAATAAAATTAACAAGTATTATTTACAAATAGTAAAAAAAATCAATAGTCAATAGTCAATAGTCAATAGTAAAAAGTCAATAGTCAATAGTAAAAGTAAATAGTAAAAACAATCCCCGGCGAGCCGGCGCCAAAAATTGACACGCCCCAAGAGGAAGCATCAATTTAAAAAAAACCCTATCGGTAGTAGTATAGTGCATAGTAGGGTATCGTTCACAACGGAGATCAAAGGGTGTACCTAACAAAAATTGTCACAAAGAATTAAATAAAATAAAAAATTATTATTAACAAGTATAAAGTATAAATATATACATATGTACAAAGTAAAAGGGGGATTGAGTCATAAATTGAATGAAATGAATTAATTAAATTACAAAGAATAAATTAAATAAGATGGGATGAAACACAATATATAAAGTTCAGCCACAAGTATACAAGTTTACCAATCATTGGACCGAAAATTAACCAAGTTCCCTAGCCATGAAACCGAAATTAACATATGTGGAATGCTGGACCGCCAATTATCATTCCCCAAATAAAACCACTTTCATGAAAATTAACCTAAGCGACCGCACCTAGATTAACCAATCAAACATGCAAAGGTAGCTAATCAAAACATGTCCAACGCATAAAAGAAGAGTTGTTAATTAAAGTGCACGACCTAGTGGGACCGCCCATCTATCCGTGATCCTTTTTATTTGTTTCCGACCTCTTTCCAAAGCCTTTACTACTTGTGAATTAGAATTAAAAACCCTAATTCTAGCACCAATTATATGCAATCATCTTAAGTCTGCAACCTTAAAACAAAAACATATAAAAGTTATGTACTAAAACATAATCAAATAAACGGAGTCACATAAGCTACTAGAAGAACTAATTAATTAGGATCAAACAATTAAATAAACCCCTAAACAAAGGCTGAAAATTATATAAATCATGTCATGTTAACTAATACAAAGGATAAACAAGCAACAAAGAGGCATAAATTTAAAGGCTAAGTCGAAATACACCGTATGAATAGCATGAAGATCTTGAAGCCACATCTTGAATCCTTGACCACAAGTAATCCAAGCCGTGAAGACAAGGTGATGATGGTGATGGTGATGTTGAATAGGGGCTGGTGGTGATGGTGTAGACGCCTTCTCCTCCTCCTTGAAGTCTTGAAAACCCAAAATACTAGAGAATGGAAAATATGATATGAGAAGAGAAAGAGGAGGGTTTGTCCCTCCCCATTGGGGTGTGTTTCAAGAGAAGAATGAGGCTGCTATTTATAGGAGAATGGAGAGGAAGAAGAAGACAATGAAAGAAATAAAGAAAGAAAAGGAAGAGAAGTGGAATGTGAGTGGTAGAAAAGAAATGGTAAGTGGAATGGTGGAAATGAAGTCATATGGCAATGAACCATTTATTTAGATAAAAGAAATCAAACACTAATATTGTGGGCAGAAAGAAGAGGAAAGAATATAGGGGTGAGTGGAGCATTGAAAATAAAAGAAGAGGAAAGAAATAAAAAGCAGACAGCACTGAGCAGTTCCCACTTAGAACGGAATAATGCACGTTTGAACGGTTGGATGATTCTCAAATTTTAATACAGAATATATAACACACACATGCAGCGTGTATCAAAATTACAGCGGGATCCAACGGTGCAATTGGGAGATATTGGCTTCGCAAGTTGACATATCTGCACAGGCAGATTGTCCGAAAATGGGCTTGGGCCTTTCTTCTTGGGCTTGGGCCTTTCTTCTTGGGCTTGAGCCTTTCTTCATGGATTTGGGCCTTCATCTTGGGCCTCATGGCAGACCACCTCATAATGGGCCTCGCAAAAGCCCATTAGACTTCGTTTCTGCACATGTTCACATTAATACATCATTTTGGACTCAAATATGGAAACTAAGCTAAAATAGCAAAGTTACAATTAAATCATAGCCAAATAGTAGGGAAAACACATTAAAAACGTCACACTTTGTGCTCCTATCACATGGCAAACCACCTCTTAATGGGCCTCGAGAAAGCCCATTATACTTCGTTTCTGCACATGTTCACAATAATACGTCATTTAGGACTCAAATATGGAAACTAAGCTAAAATAGCAAAGTTACAATTAAATCATAGCCAAATAGTAGGGAAAATACATTAAAAACGTCACACTTTGTGCTCCTATCAATAGTCAGTAGTGTTCCATCAAGAACAGCTCCGGATACGTTTGGCAGAATGGAGAAGCCTGATGACATAAGCGGAAATGGCTCCGGTTGAACTCCACATAACAAACACTGGAGAATGGAATGGTTGATCGGCGCATAAATCACAGACGACCCCGTTGCATCGGTGCAACACTCCTGAAGAATGAGGAAGTCGTTGTGACTATCTATGGCGAGCACCGAAATCTGGTTCCGCGGGTCAAGACCGATGGTGAAATTTGCTAGCACACGCACCGAGCTGTCCATCGACATACTATCCCACAGCGGTCTAGTCTGAACGTCTTTGAGGAACTCAAAGATCCTGGTGTGATGGGAAAGATGCACGACAGAACAACCAGCAGTACGATTGACTCCAGGGGGCTTGCTCGGATCTCCCCTTCGCTTGTTGGTCCTGACCTCCATTCGAGTGTCTCTTGTTCGGTTTGAACAAGTCCAGTGATGATACGTGGAGTTGCTGATGTCGTTGAAGAAACAGATCGCCATCTGGTTTGCCATTTCCGCTAGGCCTCTTTTTCCTTCGGGCGAAATGATAGAATCACCGGGTGAAGTGTGGATCCCTGTGATGCACATGTAGCGCTCGGCTTGTCGTTGGAGAGTTGAGATCCAACGCTTTGCACCAAATGCGAACCTAGAATGGACAAAGGGTTCGAAAATGGCCTTCATTTCCTTCTCGCCCACATCCACGTGCTCCACCCAAGTGACTAAGGAAGATCCATTCTGCAAATCACGAATCAAACATCCGGAGGGGCGCTTTCGGCAAATCGATCTCACTGAAGGCTTCGGATTTGAGCGCAGTTCATCCACAGAGACATCCACAACGATCCAACTTCCATCCAGTTGTAGGTGGGAGTACCTAACGAACTGGACTTCACGAGTCGAAACGATGTGAGATGGCACCAGAAACTCGGCCGACATCACTTGCTTCTGGTCCTCGTAGCCTACTGCGTTGTCGGAGGGTAGGATCTCCAACATCTGAGCGTTTGTGATCATGCTACAGAAGACAGGCAACCATCGACCAACATCCATTAAGATTTCAACGATGGTGGTCGGATGAAGGTGAATGGTTGCAGAGTGTCTCGAGGATTCTGATTTGAAATATGGCGCAGGCTCGCCACGTTGAAACACTCGCAAGTACTCGGCCCTATTTAGAGTCTCGGGATGAATAGAAGTGTCGGGAGTCGGTGAAGATATCCACAAAGGAAAACCGGCAGGGTGGCCGTGAGCATGAGCTCGTGCTTGGCCTTGCGGGCGATATCCGAGATCAAGTCGGTGTGGACTCCGACAAGATCATGAGCAGGTCCGGGAAGATGGTCGATGGAATAGGTGCGGATGGGCGCTCGACTAGTGTAGGCATGAGGCTCCGCACATCCCGTCTCAAGTGGTCCATGTCGATCGAATCATCGGACAACTCGAGAAGAGGCTCTTGTTGTGGAGGAACAACTTCGAGTCTTCGCCTAGGCACATCCGAGTGCGGAACGGGACCTCCGCAATCGGGGACGGATGCCGCCGTGGAGAGCATCGACGAGTCGTTGATTCTGCATCCGAAGCTCCTCGTTCTTGCTCACCAGCTGATCGTTTCTTCTCTCTAGCTCGGCAATACGCTGCTCAGAAGTCCGGATACCGAACTTCTTCCTATTTCTCGACCCCCAATAGTAGACCTGGTCTTCTTCTAGTTCGATTTTTGGACCAAATCTTTCACGTTGTGGCTTGGTGGGGTGAGAATACACCGCAAAGAAAGCCGCCGGTGCTTCTCTCGAGCCTTGGTGTATTTCGTCCTCGGAAGTCTCCTATAGACGGGAGCGGCTTCGGCTCGGCGGGTGGATCGAAGACCGGGATTGGTGCTTGGGGTAGTGGTTGCGGTTGTGGTTGTGGCCGGGTCGGCATGCTAGCATCGGCGCTATTGAGCATGCTCGGTGGAATTATTTCAGCCAAGCCTTCAAAGATCGGGTTCTCGAAGGACCTGCACGAAACAAATCGCTGAAAGAATTGACTCTCTTGGCCATTTTTGGGTTGGGAAGGGAGGATAGCTTCTCTGGATTTGGGAGATTTTTTGGGAAAACGGAAGAACACGAAGAACAGATGAAGAATAACGAGAGAAAATGAGAGAGAAAGAGAGAGAAACTAAGGGAAACGTATGAAATGCCTAAGGAAACTAGCGCGAAACGAAGGGAAGGGGAAAGGAGCGGACGCACGCATGCACGCTCGCACACGTGCCGAGAGAGACGGAAGACCCGCAAATTGCGGATCGGGCGACGAAAGTCGCAAAGCGTACGATGAAAACGCATGCGGCTTTATTAAACAAATCGGCCGACGCAAAAGTCGTGCGTCGGCCCAATCAAATTTTTTTTTTTTTCTATTTTTTTTTTTTTTTTTTTTTTTTTAATACTTTACGAAAAGTCGTAAAGTGAACAGTGAAAACGCGTCGCACACGCGCTTGCCGACACTTTAAACGGGCTTGGGCCATCGAAATGGTTTGGGCCTTAAAGTGGGCCTGGGCCAAAGAAAACTCCGGCCCATTATTGGTGGGCTTAACTAATGGGCCTAAAAACGAACAGGCCCGACACACTAAATGGGCTTGGGTTACGGGTTTTGGGCTTCGGGAAAGACACGGGCCCAATGGGCCAAATTATTTATTTATTTTTTATTTTTTTCTTTTCGAAACCTAAAACCCTAACCAATCACACAAACGGGCCTAAGGCCCAATAACAAATAACTACAACAAGCCCAAAAATAAAACAAACAGTAATTATAAACAGTAAAAATAAATAATTACAAAATAGTAAAACAAACAAACACACTTTTTTTTTTATTTACAATTAAAATTTTTCAAATTTTTTTTTTTTTTTTTTTTTATTTTATTATTTTTTTTATACAAACAAATAACGAGAGTGAAAAGAAAACTTACCTTTTTACTCCCGAGGAAACCGAAAAATCACCAACAAGACATCAACCTCAAGGTTTTTCAACCTTGACTTCCTAAACGTATGTTCCGATGTATGTGGTAAAATTTCCGAATAACCCGGATTATTCCCTATAAAAATGAAAAAGTTAGTAATAAAATTTACAAAATCAAAACAAAATATTTACAAAGTTAAAAAGTGTCACAAATTATCTATACAAAATGAATAAATAAAATTTCCTATGTCTACGTATATTTTATTTACAAGTAATGTTAAATTGTCCAAAATATAGTTAAAAACAAAGTTGATTCCAAGCGGTAATTCGAGGTGGACGTACGGCCTAGGTGCAATATCTTGACTTAAATGACTTTCCGTGTTTTCAGAATGCGAATGGCCATATCACAAGAGATAAGCGAGAGGCAGGATTCAATTAGTGGACAAGTCCTCTGAATCCAATTTTACAAACCCGTCACCCAGAGTCTTGATCATATCTAGACACCATTCATGTGCCCCTTACTCAGTTGAGAAAGCACTTAAGTGTTCGACAATTCTCCAAGTGTTAATAAAGGCCGCCCTCAACCTCAAGTGACCTTACGGTACAAATGAAGGGTTTAGGCCAATATTAATAAAAGGACCTTACCTATTTCCGTTCAAATTACAACCTACAACAACTTAAATAATTAACAGTACTCAGAACACCTAAGTATAATTACTAAGTGTAACAATATATACAAGTATAATTAGTAAGTATTATTTACAAGTATTATTTACAAATAGTAAACAGTAAAAAGTAAAAAAGTAAATAGTAAAAACAATCCCCGGCGAGCCGGCGCCAAAATGATACGCGGTTTTACCGACGTCATTAATTATTACCTAAACATCCTAACAATTTGTCGTTGAATAGTATAATGGGAAGTAGAGGTTTTTCCCACAGAGGATTGTTTATTTACTTTCCTAAGTCACGAAATTAATTAACCTATATTGTTTCTATTTACAAAAATGTACAATATATACAAAGGTGATATTTTTGGGTTTTTGAAATTCTTTTGAAAACAAGAAATAAATAAAAATAAATATTTTTGGTTTTTAATATTTTTGAAAACAAATAAAATAAAACAAGAACAAACAAATTAAGATGCAATTTAAACTAACATACTTAAATAAAACACACCAAAAATAATTAAACAAACACACAAATAAATGAATAACATATTTTTGGGTTTTTCAATATATAATTAAATCACACAAATATTCAAATAAATAAACACACAACAAATATTTAAATAAATTGAGTTTGAGAGAGAAATGCTCATTTAATTCCGGCGAAGGATCTTATCGGATTCGCCGGATTTTCGTGAAGGCTCGGGAGCATGGGTGAAGAGATCAATTGGGCTTGGGCCAGGCGGGCTTTTGGTCAATGGGCTTTTGGGCTTTGAGGCTGTGAACAGTAGAAAAGCCCAATTTCTTTATTTCCTTTCAGCACCAGCCCGTGGTCATATCTCTTTCTAGTTTGACTTTTCAAACTTAGAAATCTCTCTTTCTTTTCTTTATTCTTCTTCACTCCAGCCCGTGTCTCTCTTGGCTTTCTAGTTCACTTACTTTCCTTCTTCATAGCAGGACAGAGCAAGAGACTACGCCATGAGAGAGAGAAATCGACGAGGTGCCGGCGGAGCTCGACGCAGATTGACGGTGCGGCAGCTGGGATTAGAGACGGTGGACGGCGAGAGGCGGCGTCGGGATCGACGGCGGCTTTGAGAGAAAAAGCTCGGCAGAGAGATGCCATGGCTGGGCTGCTGCTGTGATGAATTTCGATCGACGGTGTGGTGGCCGGCTCGGCGTTGGACGCGCGAGAGGAGAAAGAATACCGGCGGCGCGATTGGCGGGGCTGGATGGACGCCGGCGAGCAGCGGGCGTGGCTGTTTCTGGGCGGTGGGCCTTGCGCGCAGGACTGAGATGGCAAGAAGAATAGCAGATGACGGCGCCGGATTTTGGTGGCACGGTGGGCGTCGCCGAGAGAGCTGGAAGAGGTGCGGATCCGGCTAGTTGCGGCGAAGCAACAGCTTGGATTAATGGCGAGCGAGAGCAGAGCAAGGGGCGAATATCAACCTGCAATTAATCACACTTTTGTTAATTGTTTAGAAACTTAAATTGATTAAATTGCAAATTAATTATGTAGGAATTAAGGTGATGATGGTTGGGATGGGTTTGTGTAATTGCAGATGGATTGGGGGAGTGAGTGAAAAGCTTTGTTAATTAGAAGAAGGGAGGCCGAGAGTGAGTTTACGTGGTGAACTGGATTGGGCGGGGGGAGGTGCCGTGAATTATGAGAACAAGAACAGAGAAGAAAGAATAAGGGCTTAGATAATTCTGGAAAGAAGAGAAGAGAGAGAGGAGAGTGTTTGGCAGAGAGGATTGTGACTGAACCGTGAGCGAGAAGAGAGGATTGGGTGAGGACGAAGGCACGGGAGAGGAGCTCCTGCACACGGAAGCTTGAGAACAGATTGCAGAGAGTAACCATAAGGAAGGCAGCTAGGTGAGCTACACGGACGCTTGAGAACATGGAGGGGGAAAAGAGAAGGGGAGATTTGGTGGCGCGGGGAGAAGCCCCGGCCAAGGAAATCTGAAACGAGAGATGGCTATTTATGGATGGTGAATTGGAAGAGGAACGGAGGAAGCAATAGTGGATTGATGAACTGGAGAGAATCAATTTGAATTCAAATTGAAGTGGAGGGGACGCTGCTGGTGGCTAAGTGAGCTCGGTGGTGGCTGGGTAACATGGGTAACATGGCAGGAGAAGAGAACGAAGCATGTGGCTGCAAAACAAAACAAAAACAAAACAAATAAAATAACAAAAAGAAATTAAATGAATTAAATATAAAACAAAAGAAATAAATAAAATGACAAAAGAAATAATTATAAAATAAAAACTAAAGTAGAATAAAAATAAATAAAAACAAGGGAAAATAAAATAGAGATTTAAAATATGTTTCACCACCGCGTGTGGTGGTTGCGCTTCCGTGAGTGGTGGTTCGCCGGCAAAATTGCCGGGATTCGAAACGTCTTTCGAAATCTTCGTACAATGTTATATTCCATTTCCAAATAATGACCGGTGTCATCAGATAATCGGAAAGTCACGGTTGACTTTCCGAAATTGCGCGGTGAATCTCCAAAAATCACCTTTTATGTGTAAATTAACATTTTTCACATATTTTCCCTGAAAACACGAAAACAAACATTAAACCGACAAATAAGCTTTCAGAATAGCATCCATCCAAGTATTTAGAGCACTTTATGAACGTATTTTACGTTCACATCAGTCAAACAAGTCAACTTGGGCCTAAGCCCAATGTCCCGAATGCCCAATCTGAAATTGCTAAGCGCACCCGCCACATCCAAATGCAAGACCGTTTCTATAGCTGAGTCTGCCACCTTCGCCTGCCAGACAGTGTCCATTTTCATGGACACAACAGTAACATTTTTCCCAAACTCTGTTTATTTATTATAATTTATTTTTGTTTAATTAACTATTCGTGAATAATTTTGGGAAATGTTATTGTTTGTTTATTTTCTATTCTGTGTAATAAATTGGATTGAAGTTGATTAATTCTTCTAGCAGCTTATGTGAATTTTGTTTGTTTAGTTTTATCTTTAATGTTGAAACTAAATAATAAGGATCGCGGATAGACGAGCGTTCGCTAGGTCGCGCACTTGAATTAGCAACTCTTTTTCTATGCGTTAGACATGTTTAGATTAATCACCTTTGCATGTTTAATTGTTTAATCTAGATGAGCGTTCAGTAGGTTGATTTCATGGGAGAAGTTTATTTGGGGAATGATAACCTGCGTAGGCATTCTACATGTGTTAGTTTCGGATTCATGGCTAGGGAGTTGGTTAATCTTCAAAACAATATTTGTGTGTGTGTTTTCTTGTTTTCAAAAATAATAAAAATCCAAAAATATTTCTTTTTATTGTTTTCAAAATTATCAAAAACCCCCAAAAATACTTTAGTATATAATGTATATTTTTGTAAATAGAAACAATACTGTATAGTTTATTTAATTTTGTATATATATATATTCTTTATTCTTTATACTTGTTAATAATAATTCTTTATTTAATTTAATTTTTCGTGACATTAAAAAGTAAATATAACAATCTTCTGTGGGAAAAACATTTATTTCCCATTATACTTTACAACGACAATTGTTAGGAATTTAGGTAATAAATTAATGACCGCGGTGAAAGTCATCTAATCATTTTGGCGCCGTTGCCGGGGATTGTTTTGACTTTTTACTTTTGACTGTTGACTTTTTACTGTTGACTTTTGACTTTTTAATTGTAAATAATACTTGTTAATTTTATACTTACTAATTTTACTTGTAAATATGTTTACACATACTTAGTAATTATACTTAGGTATCCTGAATACTGTTAATTATTTAAGTTGTTGTAGGTTGTAATTTGAACGGAAATAGGTAAGGTCCTTTTATTAATATTGGCCTAAACCCTTCATTTGTACCGTAAGGTCACTTGAGGTTGAGGGCGGCCTTTATTAACACTTGGAGAATTGTCGAACACTTAAGTGCTTTCTCAACTGAGTAAGGGGCACATGAATGTTGTCTAGATATGATCAAAACTCTGGGTGACGGGTTTGTAAAATTGGATTCAGAGGACTTGTCCACTAAATGAATCCTGCCTCTCGCTTATCTCTTGTGATCTGGCCATTCGCCTTCTGAAAACACGGAAAGTCATTTACGTCAAGATATTGCACATAGGCCGTACGTCCACCTCGAATTACCGCTTGGAATCAACTTTGTTTTTAACTATATTTTGGACAATTTAACATTACTTGTAAATAAAATATACTTAGACATAGGAAATTTTATTTATTCATTTTGTATAGATAATTTGTGACATTATTTTTAATTTTGTAAATATTTTGTTTTTAACTTGTAAATTTTATTACTAACTTTTTAATTTTTATAGGGAATAATCCGGGTTTATCGGAAATTTTACCACATACATCGGAGCATACGTTTAGGAAGTCAAGGTTGAAAAACCTTGAGGTTGATGTCTTGTTGGTGATTTTCGGTTTCCTCGGGAGTAAAAAGGTAAGTTTTCTTTTCACTCTCGTTATTTATTTAAAAAATAAAAAATAAAAAATAAAATAAAAAAAATTTAATTGTAAATAAAAAAAAATAAAAAAAAGAGAGTGTTTGTTTTTGTTTTACTGTTTTGAAATTGTTTATTTTTACTGTTTGTTTTACTTGTGGGCTTGTTTGTTGTTTATTTGTTATTGGGCCTTAGGCCCGTTTGTGTGATTGGTTAGTGTTTTAGGTTTCGTAAAAAAAAAAAAAAAATAAAAAAAAAATAAAAAAATAAAAAAATAAAAAAATTTGAGCCCATTGGGCTCGTGTCATTCACGAAGCCCAAAACCCGTAACCCAAGCCCATTAGTGTGTCGGGCCTGTTCGTTTTTAGGCCCATTAGTTTAAGCCCACCAATAATGGGCCGGAGATTTCTTTGGCCCAGGCCCGTTTAAAGTGTCGGCAAGCGCGTGTGCTACGCATTTTCACTGTTCACTTTACGACTTTTCGTAAAGTATTAAAAAAAAAAAAAAAAAAAAAAATCGAAAATCAGAAAAAATTTTGATTGGGCCGACGCACGACTTTTGCGTCGGCCGAATTCTTTAATAAGCCGCGTGCGTGTCTACTGTAGACTTTACGACTTTCGTCGCTCGATCCGGAAATTTCGGGTCTTCTGTCTGTGGCACGTGTGCGAGCGTGTGCGCGTCTCTCCCCTTCCCTTCTGTTTGCGTTAGTTTCCTTAGGACATTTCACGTTTTCCCTTCGTGTTCTTCATCTGTTCTTCCGTTTTTCCTAGAAAACCTCCCAAATCCCAGAAGCTTTCCTCCCTCCCGAACCACAAATGGCCAAACGAGTGAATTCTTTCAGCGATTTGTTTCAGGGAGGTCCTTCAGAGAACCCGATCTTTGAAGGTCTGACTGAAATAATTCCACCGAGCATGCTCAATAGCGCCGATGCTAGCATGCCGACCGAGCCACAACCACAACCGCAACCACTACCTCAAGCACCAATCTTGGTTGCTGATCCACCTGTTGAGCCGGAAGCCGCTCCTGTCTATAGGAGACTTCCGAGGTCGAAGTACACCAAAGCTCAGAGAGAAGCACTGGCGGCTTTCTTTGCGGTGTATTCTCACCCCACGAAACCACAACGAGAAAGATTTGGTCCGAAAATCGGACTTGAGGAGGACCAAGTCTACTATTGGGGGTCGAGAAATAGGAAGAAGTTCGGTATCCAGTCTTCCGAGCAGCGTATTGCCGAGCTAGAGAAAAGAAACGATCAGCTGGTGAGCAAAAACGAGGAGCTTCAAATGCAGAATCAAAGACTCGTCGATGCTCTCCACAGCGGCATATGTCCCAATTGCGGAGGTCCTGTTCCGCACTCAGATGTGCCACGGCGAAGGCTCGAAGTTGTTCCTCCACAACAAGAGCCTATTCTTGAGTTGTCCGATGATTCCATTGACATGGACCACTTAAGACGGGATGTGCGAAGCCTCATGCCTACAATTATCGAGCGCCCATCCATACCTTTGCCATCTGATACCCTTCCCGGACCTGCTCATGATCTTGTCGGAGTCCACACCGACTTGATCTCGGATATCGTCCGTAAGGCCAAACACGAGCTCCTGCTCATGGCCACTGCCGGATTTCCTTTGTGGATAACTTCACCGACTCCCAACACGTCTATTCATCCCGAGACTCTTCATAGGGCCGAGTACTTGCGAGTGTTTCAACGTACTGAACCTGCACCGTACTTCAAATCTGAATCGTCGAGACACTCGGCAACCATCCATCTTTATCCGACCACCATCGTTCAAATTCTCATGGATGTTGGTCGATGGTTGCCAGTCTTCTGTAGCATGATCACAAACGCCAAGACGTTGGAGATCCTTTCCTCCAGCAACGAAGAAGGCTACGAGGAGCATATGCAAGTTATGTCGGCCGAGTTTCTGGTGCCATCTAACATCGTTTCGACTCGTGAAGTCCAGTTTGTTTGGTACTCTCACCTACAACTGGATGGAAGTTGGGTCGTCGTGGATGTCTCCGTGGATGAATTGCGTTCAAATCCAAAGCCTTCCGTGAGATCGATTTGCCGAAAACGCCCCTCCGGATGCCTGATACGTGATCTTCATAATGGATCTTCCTTGGTTACTTGGGTGGAGCACGTGGATGTACGCGAGAAGGAAATGAAGGCCAGTTTCGAACCTTTTGTTCATTCAGGGTTCGCTTTTGGTGCAAAGCGTTGGATCTCAACACTCCAACGACAAGCCGAGCGCTACATGTGCGCCACAGGTATCCACTCTTCACCCGGTGACTCGATTATTTCTCTTGAAGGAAGAAGAGGCCTAGCGGAAATGGCAAAACGATGACGATCTGTTTCTTCAACGATATCAAGCAACTCCACGTACCACCACCTTGGACTTGTTCGAACCGAACAAGAGACACTCGAATGGAGGTCGGGACCAACAAGCGAAGGGGAGATCCGAGCAAGCCCCCGGAGTCAATCGTACTGCTGGTTGTTCCGTCGTTCATCTATCTCATCACACCGGGATCTTTGAGTTCCTCAAAGACGTTCGACTAGACCAATGTGGGATAAGCATGTCGATGGACAGCTCGGTGCGTGTGCTAGCAAACTTTACCATCGGTCTTGACCCGCGGAACCAGATTTCGGTGCTCGCCATTGATAGTCACAACGACTTCCTTATTCTTCGGGAGTGTTGCACCGATGCAACGGGGTCGTCGTGATATACGCGCCGATTAACCATTCCATTCTCCAGTGTCTGCTATGTGGAGTTCAACCGGAGCCGTTTCCGCTTATGTCTTCAGGCTTCTCCATTCTGCCTAACGTATCGGAAGCCATTCTTGATGGAACACTACTGACTATGGTGTTCCAGATCTCAGTGAGGGCTACATCAGCCAAGTCTGCCGTGGAGTCGGCAACAACCCTTGTCCAAGACACACTTCAAAGGATCCGAACCGCAGTCAACTAGGAGCAAACGTTGGATGCAAGGCCCTGCTAGCCTTGTTTGTGACTGTTGGTGACTTGCTTCGGGAGGAGCTTAACGATCTGCAAGGGGGAGATTTTCTTTAACTTATCTTTTTCATTTGTATATATGTTGTGTGTTTACTTCTGTTTATTTCAGTTTGTGTGTTTACTTCTGTTTGTGTGTTTAAATTCAATAACCATGCTTGAATTTTTCATTTTCGTGAAATATCTGTCTAACATTGAGGACAATGTTTAATTCAAGTGTGGGGGAAGGTTTATTAAAAAGAAAAGAAAAAATTTGAAAAATTGAAAAAATTCAAAAAAATAATTTACTTGTTTTCGTTTTCTACCGTAACAATATATCGACTAAATCATACTTACTCCCTTGGTAGCGTTGAACCTACCATTGCACTTAGTAAGTCACTGTGGTCACGTATTGTTACCTACATTGAAAAATCAAAAAAATCAAAAAAATCAAAAATTACAAAAATATTTGCTTCTGTTTGTGTGTTTTTGTGTGTTTATTTCTGTTATGTGTGTTGTTTTCTTTCCAATCCCGATGATGAATTGAGTTTAATTGTTATGATTTTGAGAATGTTGATTATATGCTAAGGCTTTGTGGTTTGCTTTGGATTTAATCTGCATAACTTATGATTGCTCGAATTTCCATGTTCACATAACCTGTTTCGATTAATTGATTGCAATCCGAGAAGCACATTTAAACATACATTGTCATGCATACCCAGAAAATGTGAGGATTTGAGCCTATTGTATATTCACATGTATGCATCTTTCATACATTTACTCGTTCTTCATGTGTGCACAATTCATGAGTTTTGAACCTAGAACTTGCTCAGAGACCACTTGAAACTTTTTGTTAATCTGTGATGAATTAGAAATGAGTAAGGCATTAGTTGAGCACCATGGCCAAAATATTCACCATCCATCTAAACACGAACTTTAGGATCCCCTTTTGAACTGATCACTCATTAGCCGTTTCTTTTGTTCACCCACACCATTTCACGCTTGTTTTATTTGTGTTTGCAAGACGATGATAGTGACTTCTTATGTTTTTATGCTTCGGATTTGTATGGTAGTATACCAAAAGGCAAGTGTGGGCGTGTATTTATTTTGTTGTATTTGTTCATAGAAAGAAAAAAAAATCAGAAATAAAAAGAAGGAATATAGTTCCTCAAAGAAAAAAAAAAAAGAAAGAGAAAAAAAAATGTGGAAAAGAAAAAAAAAATGCCAAAAATAGAGTTATTTTGTTGTATTGTTTTATTTTCAATAAAAGGTTGGAGGAGAATAAGAGTTGTTTCGGGTTTAGCATAGGTATGAGTTTCAAAGTCGTTGATTTGTCTTGCAAACATGTGAAACATTTTTCATTTCGAGTCCTTTCACTTCATTTACCATTCACCATTTACCATTCATCCTTTTGTCCATGTTTCACCTGAAAGTCCTTATGATCTAATGAATTGTGGATTAATTGTAGAGAGTTGGTTAATGAGCAAGCATATGGGAACACTACTTGTGTAATTGTTTTGAGAGTAAACACTGAACCCTAAACACTGAGCGGAAATATTTAGTGAATCTTGTGAGGTTTAGTGGTTAATGTTGTTCATATGTGCCTATTTGATTGCTTGACATTAATTGTATACTTCGTTTTCACACACTTCACCCGAGCATAAATGAGATGTACATGTTAAATGCTTAGCAAATTCTTTAACCTTGATATATAATTTTTATTCTCCTGGTTATAATTCTTTCGAACTCGCTGAGGATTTTGGTTGGAAAGACCGTCTGTTTTGTGTTTCCCTTTCTGTTTTGTGTTGTTTTGTCATGTGTTTGCTAGAGGACTAGCAATAGTTCAAGTGTAGGGGTGTGATGTGAACGTAAAATACGTTCACAAAGTGCCTTTAATTACTGGATTTTGCTATTCCGAAAGCCTAATTGTCTGTTTAATGTTTGTTTTCGTGTTTTTAGGGAAAATACCAGGAAAATGTTTATCTGCACAAAATAGGTGCATTTTGGAGGTTTTCAGCGTAAATGGAAAAGTCAACCGTGACTTTCCTTTGTGGAATAAAATATTGTACGAAGATTTCGGAAACCGTTCCGAATCCCGACAATTTGTCGGTGAACCACCACATAAGGCGGCGCAACCACCACACGCGGTGGTGGAACACAATTCAAACCACCATTTTATTTTCTCTAATAAATATTTCTTTTATACATTTATTTTATAATTATTTTATTTCATTTATTTTATTACTTTTTCTTTTGATTTATTTTATAATTATTTTGTAAATTCTTTTTATTTTATTTCTTTTGTTTTGTTTGCAGCCATGTGTGTTCACGGTTTGAAATTCATCCACTTCACCAACCATCTCCACCACCAAAACACTACAGTCAAATTCTTCCTGGTTTTCCTCCACTGCCGGCAAGCACTACGCTCTCTTTCACCATTCCGGATCACAATCCCACTCTTGCTTCCCGTTGCCTTTGAGAATCTACGAGCACAACATGTTCTCCTCTCGCGTTGGCTGTTGCTTCGCTTTTCCTTCTCTATTTAAGGAAGCACACCTGCAAGCAAATTAATCACCATCTAATTAGTTTTGTTCTTGTTTTGCGGGTCTAGAAGCCCGGCCATGGCACCGATTCCACAAGCCCGAAGCCGCGCTTCAGCCATTCTCTCCAATCCGGCCATCTCGGTCCGGCGTCCGCCATCAATTTCTTCTCGACCCATGCTCTTGCTGCTCTGCCACGTGCACAGACCACGTCGCCCCTCGACGACGCTCGCCTCACCCATCCGGTCTGCTCTGCCGTCAGTCCTCACCGCCGACGCCGGGCGAACCCGTGTGCCCGGCTTTCCCTCTCGCTCGGCCCCGATCTACCGAAGCCGTGCCTCGTCGTCGCCTCCATGTCGCCGGCGTTGTACCCGCCGAGCCACCTTCGCTGCCATCCATGAAACCCGTCGTTTCCAGCTGCTGCGACGTCCCCATCCTTTCTGCCGTGAAGCCACGTCGTCGCCGACATCCTCCGAGCCCGGAAATCCCCTCGCCGCCGGCGTTCCTCCTTTGCCGCTGCTTTTCCTCTCGCCTTGCTTGTCGCCGCCGGAATCCCAAAGCCCATCGCCGATTGTTGCTGCAATCACCAGACCCGACGCCATCTCCGATCCACGGCGTCGTCGTCGCCGACCCGCCCCGCCGCCATCGGCCAAATCAATTTCGGCCGGCGCCGGTCGTCGTTCATCTCGCCGCTACTCCAAGCCGCTGCAAATCTCTAGCCTCACCTCTCTCTTGCTCTGCCCGAAGAAAAACAAAGAAGAAAGATGATTAAATGTGTTGAACACGGGTCAACAAGTCAACAAGAGAGAAAGGGCTGCTTTGAAAAGTCAAAGTCGGATGCAAGAGGTTGGGCCGGTCAAACAAGTCAACTTGGGCCTAAGCCCAATGTCCCTAATGCCCAATCTGAAATTGCTAAGCGCACCCGCCACATCCAAATGCAAGACCGTTTCTATAGCCGAGTCCGCCACCTTCGCTCGCGGACAGTGTCCATTTTCATGGACACAACAGTAACATTTTTCCCAAACTCTGTTTATTTATTATAATTTATTTTTGTTTAATTAACTATTCGTGAATAATTTTGGGAAATGTTATTGTTTGTTTATTTTCTATTCTGTGTAATAAATTGGATTGAAGTTGATTAATTCTTCTAGCAGCTTATGTGAATTTTGTTTGTTTAGTTTTATCTTTAATGTTGAAACTAAATAATAAGGATCGCGGATAGACGAGCGTTCGCTAGGTCGCGCACTTGAATTAGCAACTCTTTTTCTATGCGTTAGACATGTGATGTGAACGTAAAATACGTTCACAAAGTGCCTTTAATTACTGGATTTTGTTATTCCGAAAGCTTAATTGTCTGTTTAATGTTTGTTTTTGTGTATTTGGGGAAATACCAGGAAAATGTTAATCTGCACAGAATAGGTGAATTTTGGAGATTTTCAGTGTAATTCCGAAAAGTCAACCGTGACTTTTCAGATATCAAAATGACACCGGTCATTTTGAGGATGTGGGCCCAGTTAATGTACGAAGATTTCGGAAACCGTTCCGAATTCCGGCAAGTTTGTCGGCGAACCACCACATCAGGCGGCACAACCACCACACGCGGTGGCAGAATATATTTTAAATCTCCATTTTATTTTCCCATGTTTATATTTATATTTATATTTGTTTTTATGTTTGTTTTTATTATTTTTATTTTTATTTACTTTTGATTTTATTTTTATTTTTATTTGTTTGTTTACTTATTTATTTATTTTGTTTTTGTTTTATTTTGGATTTTTGTTACGGTCATTACCTCCACCAAAATTCCACCATCACCGAGATTCCCCCTCACATGGCTGGGATTCTATTCCAGCATCTCCAGCTCACTGCCAATTGAGCTCCATTTCCACCAAGCCGTGAATTTTCCCTTTTCTTCACCTATTTAAGGAAGTCCCTGCAAGCACAAATTCACAGACAACAATCTAATCTTCTTCTTCTCTTTTGCAGGTTTTGAGGCAATGAATTCAGCAGCCTTGCTTCGCCGTCATGCCCAAGCTTCTGCCGTGCTGCTCTCACCGTCCCTGCCTTGCTGCTGCAATCAAATCCACCATGCCTTCTCTGTGCACCCATCGCCGTCCTCAACGCCGGCAACAAAGCCCAATGGCCAAGAAACTCAAATTTCATCTCCTCTGCCTTTCTTTTCCTGCAAATTCATAATTAAGGAATATAATTATCTTTGTTTTCTGTTTTGCAGGTTTGGGAGGTGCTACTGCCATCGATGTCTCTGCCCAGAAATTCCTGCCCACATCCGGCGTCATCGCTGCTCCCTTCACGGCGTCCCCGGTTAGCTCCACCGTTCTCGGAATTATCCAAGCCCGCTTCGCTTGTCTTCCGCCGTCGTCGTACCAGCCCGGATCTCAAATCCGAGCCCGTGTACCACCGGCATCACCGCCGACTCCACATCGTGCTGTTCATCCACTTGCCGCCGCACCTTCAAGCTGAAATCACCGTTGCAGACCGTCGATTCCGGCGTCCCCGAGCCGCTTCTGATCCCCTACCGGTGTTGCCTCTCCTTGCCGTCGCTGCTCACCTACCGCGTTTTCCGTCGCTGCTCCCTTGCCTCTGCCGGCACCCCTCTCTGTTCCCTCACCGGCGCCGTGATGAAATCCCGGCTCCTCATTTCCCTTCTCTTGCTCGTCCGAAGAGAAGAACCGAAGAACCAAAGAAGAAATCGTGGAAGTGATGCCGACTTGGTGAAATGAAGACCACGGGTCAACCAAATGGAGAAGAAAAGTCAAAGTCAGTCAATTTGACTTGGGCTTTGACCCTTTGACCGACCCAAAACAAGCCCAAAAGCCCATTGCAGCAAGCCCAAGTCCAAATTGATTTCTACACCCGTGCACCCGCCACATCCAAAGTTACTTGTTCGATTTTTAATAGCTGAGTCTGCCACCTTCGCCTGCCAGACAGTGTCCATTTTCATGGACACAACAGTAACATTTTTCCCAAACTCGTTTATTTATTATTATTTATTTTTGTTTAATTAATTATTCGTGAATAATTTTGGGAAATGTTATTGTTTGTTTATTTTCTATTTTGTATAATAATTGTTGGATTGAAGTTAATTGATTCTCCTAGCAGCTTATGTGAATTTTGTTTGTTTGGTTTTATCTTTAATGTTAAAACTAAATAATAAGGATCACGGATAGTTGGGCGGTCCCGCTAGGTCGTGCACTTGAATTAGCAACTCTTCTTCTATGCGTTAGACATGTTTAGATTAATTACCTTTGCATGTTTAATTGTTTAGCCTGTCAGGGTGGTCTCGGGGTTAATTTTCATAGTGAGGTTTTATTTGGGAGATGTATGGTGGTCCAGCATCTTACATATGTTAGTTTCGGATTCATGGCTAGGGAGTTGGTTAATCTTCAAAACAATATTTGTGTGTGTGTTTATTGTTTTCAAAAATAATAAAAATCCAAAAATATTTCTTTTATTGTTTTCAAAAATCTCAAAAACCCCCAAAAACAACTTTTGTATATAATGTATATTTTTGTAAATAGAAACAATACTGTATAGTTTATTTAATTTTGTATATATATATATTCTTTATTCTTTATACTTGTTAATAATAATTCTTTATTTAATTTAATTTTTCGTGACATTAAAAAGTAAATATAACAATCTTCTGTGGGAAAAACCTTTATTTCCCATTATACTTTACAACGACAACTGTTAGGAATTTAGGTAATAATTAATGACGTAGGTGAAAAATCCTCAGATCATTTTGGCGCCGTTGCCGGGGATTGAAAATTCCTAACTATTATTTTGTGAATATTTGTGAATAATACTTGTTAATTCTTGTATATATTTTGTTACACTTAGTAATTTATTTAGGTGTCTTTTATATAGTTGATTATTTTTTTGTTGTTGTAAGTTGTAACTTGAACGGAATAGGTAAGGTCCTTTTGTTAATATTGGCCTAAACCCTTCATTTTTACCGTAAGGTTATTTGAGGTTGAGGGCGGCCTTTATTAACACTTGGAGAATTGTCGAACACTTAAGTGCTTTCTCAACTGAGTAAGGGGCACATGAATGGTGTCTAGATATGATCGAGACTCTGGGTGACGGGTTTGTAAAATTGGATTCAGAGGACTAGTCCACTAAATGAATCCTGCCTCTCGCTTATCTCTTGTGATCTGGCCATTCGCCTTCTGAAAACACGGAAAGTCATTTAAGTCAAGGCATTGCACCTAGGCCGTAAGTCCACCTTGAGTTACCGCTTGGAATCAACTTTCATTGTTTTTCAACTATATTCAGGCAAAGGAAAATATTTTTGTACACTTAAGTGTATTGTGTAAATAAAATATACGTAGACATAGGAAATTTTATTTATTCATTTTGTATAGATAATTTGTGACATATTTTTAACTTTGTAAATATTTTGTTTTTATTTTGTAAAATTATTACTAACCTTTTTATTTTGTATAGGAAATAATCCGGGTTTATCGGAAATTCTACCACATACATCGGAGCATACGTTTAGGAAGTCAAGGTTGAAAAACCTTGAGGTTGATGTCTTGTTGGTGATTTTCGGTTTCCTCGGGAGTAAAAAGGTAAGTTTTCTTTTCACTCTCGTTATTTGTTTTTAAAATAAAATAAAATAAAAAATAAAATAGAAAATTTTTAATTGTAATTATTTATTTTTACTGTTTATAATTAATGTGTGTTTTATTTTCGGGCTTGCTTGTTGTTATTTGTTATTGGGCCTTAGGCCCATTTGTGTGATTGGTTAGGGTTTTAGGTTTCGTAAAATAAAAAATAAAATAAAAAATAAAAAATAAAAAATTTAGCCCATTGGGCTCGTGTCATTCACGAAGCCCAAAACCCGTAACCCAAGCCCATTTTAGTGTGTCGGGCCTGTTCGTTTTTAGGCCCATTAGTTAAGCCCACCAATAATGGGCCGGAGATTTCTTTGGCCCAGGCCCACTTTAAGGCCCAGACCATTTCGATGGCCCAAGCCCGTTTAAAGTGTCGGGAAGCGCGTGTGCTACGCGTTTTCACTGTTCACTTTACGACTTTTCGTAAAGTATTAAAAAAATAAAAAAATAAAAAATCGAAAATCAGAAGAAAAAAATGTGATTGGGCCGACGCACAACTTTTGCGTCGGCCGATTTCTTTAATAAACCGCGTGCGTGTCTACTGTAGACTTTACGACTTTCGTCGCCCGATCCACAATTTGCGGGTCTTCTGTCTGTGGCACGTGTGCGTGCGTGTGCGCGTCTTTCCCCTTCCCCTTCGGTTTGCGTTAGTTCCCTTAGGTCATTTCACGCGTTTTCCCTTTCTCTCTCTCAATCTCTCTCGTTTTCTCTTTCGTGTTCTTCATCTGTTCTTGAGTTTTTCCCAGAAACCTCCAAATTCCCAGAAGCTATCCTCCCTTCCCAAACCACAAATGGCCAAAAGAGTTAATTCTTTCAGTGATTTGTTTCAGGCAGGTCCTTCAGAGAACCCAATCTTTGAAGGCCTGGATGAAATAATTCCACCAAGCATGCTCAATAGCGCCGATGCTAGCATGCCGACCCAGCCACAACCACAACCGCAACCACTACCCCAAGCACCAATCCTGGTTGCTGATCCACCTGTTGAGCCGGAAGCCGCTCCTGTCTATAGGAGACTTCCAAGGACAAAATACACCAAGTCTCAGAGAGATGCACTGGCGGCTTTCTTTGCAGTGTATTCTCACCCCACCAAGCCACAACGTGAAAGATTTGGTCCGAAAATCGGACTTGAGGAGGACCAGGTCTATTATTGGGGGTCGAGAAATAGGAAGAAGTTCGGTATCATTACGTTTGAGCAGCGTATGATAGGAGCACAAAGTGTGACGTTTTTAATGTATTTTCCCTACTATTTGGCTATGATTTCATTGTAACTTTGCTATTTTTGCTTAGTTTCCATATTTGAGTCCCTAAATGATATATAAATGTGAATACGTGCAGAAAATCGGAGCTCGGAAATTTACGAAGTCTAATGGGCTTTTTCGAGGCCCATTAAGAAGTGAGCTACCGTGAGGCCCAAGATGAAGGCCCAAATCCATGAAGATGAAGGCCCAAATCCATGAAGAAAGGCTCAAGCCCAAGAAGAAAGGCCCAAGCCCAAGAAGAAAGGCCCAAGCCCAAGAAGGAAGGTCCAAGCCCATTTTCGGACAATCTGCCTGTGCAGATATGTCAACTTGCGAAGCCAATATCTCCCAATTGCACCGTTGGATCCAGCTGTAATTTTGATACACGCTGAATGTGTGTGTTATATATTCTGTATTAAAATTTTAGAATCATCCAACCGTTCAAACGTGCATTATTCCGTTCTAAGTGGGAACTGCTCAGTGCTGTCTGCTTTTTATTTCTTTCCTCTTCTTTTATTTTCAATGCTCCACTCACCCCTATATTCTTTCCTCTTCTTTCTGCCCACAATATTAGTGTTTGATTTCTTTTATCTAAATAAATGGTTCATTGCCATATGACTTCATTTCCACCATTCCACTTACCATTTCTTTTCTACCACTCACATTCCACTTCTCTTCCTTTTCTTTCTTTATTTCTTTCATTGTCTTCTTCTTCCTCTCCATTCTCCTATAAATAGCAGCCTCATTCTTCTCTTGAAACACACCCCAATGGGGAGGGACAAACCCTCCTCTTTCTCTTCTCCATCTCATTTTCCATTCTCTAGTATTTAGGGTTTTCAAGTCTTCAAGGAGGAGGAGAAGGCGTCTACACCATCACCACCAGCCCCTATTCAACATCACCATCACCATCATCACCTTGTCTTCACGGCTTGGATTACTTGTGGTCAAGGATTCAAGATGTGGCTTCAAGATCTTCATGCTATTCATACGGTGTATTTCGACTTAGCCTTTAAATTTATGCCTCTTTGTTGCTTGTTTATCCTTTGTATTAGTTAACATGACATGATTTATATAATTTTCAGCCTTTGTTTATGGGTTTATTTAATTGTTGGATCCTAATTAATTAGTTCTTCTAGTAGCTTATGTGACTCCGTTTATTTGATTCTATTTTAGTAGATAACTTTTATATGTTTTTGTTTTAAGGTTGCAAACTTAAGATGATTGCATATAATTGGTGCTAGAATTAGGGTTTTAATTCTAATTCACAAGTAGTAAAGGCTTTGGAAAGAGGTCGGAATGAAATAAGAAGGATCACGGATAGATGGGCGGTCCCACTAGGTCGTGCACTTTAATTAACAACTCTTCTTTTATGCGTTGGACATGTTTTGATTAGCAACCTTTGCATGTTTGATTGATTAATCTAGGTGCGGTCGCTTAGGTTAATTTTCATGAAAGATGTTTTATTTGGGGAATGATAATTGGCGGTCCAGCATTCCACATATGTTAATTTCGGTTTCATGGCTAGGGAACTTGGTTAATTTTCGGTCCAATATTTGGTAAACTTGTATACTTGTGGCTGAACTTTATATGCTTTGTGTTTCATCATCATATTTTATTTATTCTTTGTAATTTAATTAATTAATTTCATTCAATTTATTTCTTAAACCCCCTTTTTACTTTGTACATATGTATATATTTATACTTTATACTTGTTAATAATAATTCTTTATTTTATTTAATTCTTTGTGACAATTTTTGTTAGGTACACCCTTTGTTCTCCGTTGTGAACGATACCCTACTATGCACTATACTACTACCGATAGGGATTTTTCTAAATTGATGCTCCTTTTGGGGCGTGTCAATTTTTGGCGCCGTCGACGGGGATTGAAAATTCCTAAATATTATTTTGTGAATATTTGTGAATAATATTTATTTATACTTGTTCATATTTTTTTTTTACACTTAGTAATTTTATTTAGGTGTTTTTTATATAGTTGATTATTTTTTGTTGTTGTAAGTTGTAACTTGAACGGAATAGGTAAGGTCCTTTTATTAATATTGGCCTAAACCCTTCATTTGTACCGAAAGGTCACTTGAGGTTGAGGGCGGCCTTTATTAACACTTGGAGAATTGTCGAACACTTAAGTGCTTTCTCAACTGAGTAAGGGGCACATGGATGGTGTCTAGGTCGAGACCCTGGGTGACAGGTTTTGGATTCAGAGGACTATAGACAGACGAAAGTCGATAGGGGTGTAAGCCTCCGTAGTCCACTAAATGAATCCTGCCCCTCGCTTATCTCTCATATGATCTGGCCATTCGCCTTCTGAAAACACGGAAAGTCATTTAAGTCAAGGCATTGCACCTAGGCCGTAAGTCCACCTTGAGTTACCGCTTGGAATCAACTTTCTTTTTTTTCAACTATATTAAGGCAAAAGAAAATATTTTTGTACACTTTAGGTATATTGGATTAAACATGACTTTAAGATGGGTAGCTGTTTCAGTCCCATTGCACATTGAAGTCCTCTGTTCCCGTATCTAAGTGTATTGTGTAAATAAAATATACGTAGACATAGGAAAATTTATTTATTCATTTTGTATAGATAATTTGGGACATATTTTTAACTTTGTAAATATTTTGTTTTTATTTTGTAAATTTATTACTAACTTTTTAATTTTTATAGGAAATAATCCGGGTTTATCGGAAATTCTACAACATACATCGGAGCATACGTTTAGGAAGTCAAGGTTGAAAAACCTTGAGGTTGATGTCTTGTTGGTGATTTTCGGTTTCCTCGGGAGTAAAAAGGTAAGTTTTCTTTTCACTCTCGTTCTTTAAAAAAAAAAAAAAAAAAAAAAAATTTGTAATTGGAAATATATAAAAAAAAAAAGAGTGTTTGCTTTTGTTTTATTGTTTTGTAATTATTTATTTTTACTGTTTATAATTACTGTTTGTTTTCTTTTTGGGCTTGCTTGTTAGTTTGTTTGTTATTGGGCCTTAAGCCCATTTGTTTGTGTGATTGGTTAGAGTTTTAGGTTTCGTAAAATAAAAAATAAAAAAATAAAAAATAAATTTTGGCCCATTGGGCTCGTGTCATTCACGAAGCCCAAAACCCGTAACCCAAGCCCATTAGTGTGTCGGGCCTGTTCGTTTTTAGGCCCATTAGTTTAAGCCCACCAATAATGGGCCGGAGATTTCTTTGGCCCAGGCCCACTTTAAGGCCCAAACCATTTCGATGGCCCAGGCCCGTTTAAAGTGTCGGCAAGCGCGTGTGCTACGCGTTTTCACTGTTCACTTTACGACTTTTCGTAAAGTATAAAAATAAAAATAAAAAAATAAAAAATGAAAATGAAAAAAATTCTGATTGGGCCGACGCACGACTTTTGCGTCGGCCGAATTGTTTAATAAACCGCGTGCGTGTCTACTGTAGACTTTACGACTTTCGTCGCTCGATCCATGATGTGAACGTAAAATACGTTCACAAAGTGCCTTTAATTACTGGATTTTGCTATTCCGAAAGCTTATTTGTCTGTTTAATATTTGTTTTTGTGTATTTAGGGAAAATACCAGGAAAATGTTAATCTGCACAGAATAGGTGAATTTTGGAGATTTTCAGTGTAATTCCGAAAAGTCAACCGTGACTTTTCAGATATCAAAATGACACCGGTCATTTTGAGGATGTGGGCCCAGTTAATGTACGAAGATTTCGGAAACCGTTCCGAATCCCGACAATTTGTCGGCGAACCACCACATAAGGCGGCACAACCACCACACGCGGTGGCAAAACTCATTTTAAATCTCCATATTATTTTCCCTTGTTTATTTTATAATTTAATTATTTCATTTAAATTCTTTTGTTATTTTATTTTGTTTTATAATTATTTATTTTAATTATTTTCTTTTATTTCTTTTTCTTTTTGGTTTGTTTCGCATCTACATGTGATCACGATACCAGCAATCCCTCCCTCACATGGAATCAATTTCCAGCTGCATATTCCTACTCCACCATCACCAACCAGCTCCACCACCACCGCTACAGTCCAATTATTCCCTGGTTTTCCTCCACCGCCGCGAGCATCTCCGGCTCTCAACCTCCCACTCTCCCTTGGCTGCTTCCCATTTCCTTTCCCTATTTAAGGAAGCACCCCTTCTGCAATTCAATCACCAATTCACAATGGCATCATCTCACCAAGGCCGTACCTCCCCCTCTACTTGTCTGTTCAATTCAATTCAAGCAATCACAATTATGTTCTTTTTTTCTAATTGCGTTTGTTTTGTTTTGCAGGCTTGGAGACCCATTGCAGCAGCCCAGAACCCGTGTTTTCCTGCTGCCGTGTCTCTCATCCCAGCCATGGCGCCGTCACTGCCCAGTCCCTGTCGCCGTGAATCCCACACAACCGTGGCTGCCATGAGTGCCATCACCGATCCAAAAATCCGAACCCGGGCCTGTTCCCCTGCCGTCGCTGCAATTAAGTAAAGCCCGAATCGCTCCCGCCGTGCCCAGCCACGTCTCTCTCTGCCGCCACCATGAAGCCCGGATCAGCGCCGCCACACCACGCCGCTTCAAATTCCACGTCGGCGCTTCTACGCTTAGTCGCTGCGCCGCCGCTGCCGCTTGTCGCTTCTGCCATGGTCCAGTCTACTCTGCTGCTCTCCGCGTCCCTCTGTGCTGGAGAAAGAAAGAAAAGCAAAATGAAGATGATGAATGAAACTAAAGACCACGGGTTGGTCTGTCTGCAATGAAGAAAGAAAGAAGAGATGAATTAAAGTGAGTTGAAAAGTCAAACAAAACCAAAGAGAATGAGATGTTCCTGTGCACGGGCTGAAGAAGAGATGAAAAATCTCCAAGGTTGACCGGTCAACGAAAGAAGAAGAAAGTCATGGGCTAGACCGGGTCAAAGAAAGTCAACAGTCAACATTGGGCCTCCAAGCCCAATTGCCTCAAAGCCCAAAAGCCCACTTGGCCCAATTTCAGAAAATGCCCAATTGATTTGTGCACCCGCCACATCCAAATGCAAGTCCGTTTTTATAGCTGAGTCTGCCACCTTCGCCTGCCAGACAGTGTCCATTTTCATGGACACAACAGTAACATTTTTCCAAAACTCTGTTTATTTATTATAATTTATTTTTGTTTAATTAACTATTCGTGAATAATTTTGGGAAATGTTATTGTTTGTTTATTTTCTATTTTATGTAATAATTGTTGGATTGAAGTTAATTGATTCTTCTAGCAGCTTATGTGAATTTTGTTTGTTTGGTTTTATCTTTAATGTTAAAACTAAATAATGAGGATCACGGATAGTTGGGCGGTCCCGCTAGGTCGTGCACTTGAATTAGCAACTCTTCTTCTATGCGTTAGACATGTTTAGATTAATTACCTTTGCATGTTTAATTGTTTAGCCTGTCAGGGTGGTCTCGGGGTTAATTTTCATAGTGAGGTTTTATTTGGGAGATGTATGGTGGTCCAACATCTTACATATGTTAGTTTCGGATTCATGGCTAGGGAGTTGGTTAATCTTCAAAACAATATTTGTTTGTGTTTCTTGTTTTCAAAAATAATAAAAATCCAAAAATATTTCCTTTATTGTTTTCAAAAATCTTAAAAACCCCCAAAAATACTTTTGTATATAATTTATATTTTTTTGTAAATAGAAACAATACTGTATAGTTTATTTAATTTTGTATATATATATATTCTTTATTCTTTATACTTGTAAATATTAATTCTTTATTTAATTTAATTTTTCGTGACATTAAAAAGTAAATATAACAATCTTCTGTGGGAAAAACCTTTATTTCCCATTATACTTTACAACGACAACTGTTAGGAATTTAGGTAATAATTTAATGGACCTAGGTAAAAAAGCCTCTAATCATTTTGGCGCCGGCTCGCCGGGGATTGTTTTTACTATTTACTTTTGACTTTTGACTGTTGACTTTTTGACGGTTGACTTTGACTATTGACTTTTTACTATTTGTAAATAATACTTGTTAATTTTATTTATACTCATTTATTTATACTTGTTTATATTTTTACACTTAGTAATTATATTTAGGTGTCTTTTATATAGTTGATTATTTTTTGTTGTTGTAAGTTGTAACTTGAACGGATTAGGTAAGGTCCTTTTGTTAATATTGGCCTAAACCCTTCATTTTTACCGTAAGGTTATTTGAGGTTGAGGGCGGCCTTTATTAACACTTGGAGAATTGTCGAACACTTAAGTGCTTTCTCAACTGAGTAAGGGGCACATGAATGGTGTCTAGATATGATCAAGACTCTGGGTGACGGGTTTGTAAAATTGGATTCAGAGGACTTGTCCACTAAATGAATCCTGCCTCTCGCTTATCTCTTGTGATCTGGCCATTCGCCTTCTGAAAACACGGAAAGTCATTTAAGTCAAGGCATTGCACCTAGGCCGTAAGTCCACCTTGAGTTACCGCTTGGAATCAACTTTCATTTTTTTTCAACTATATTCAGGCAAAAGAAAATATTTTTGTGTAAATAAAATATACGTAGACATAGGAATATACGTAGACATAGGAATATACGTAGACATAAAATATACTTAGACATAGGAAATTTTATTCATTCATTTTGTATAGATAATTTGTGACACATTTTTAACATTGTAAATATTTTGGTTTTACTTTGTAAATTTTATTACTAATTTATTTTTAATTTTTATAGGGAATAATCCGGGTTTATCGGAAATTTTACCACATACATCGGAGCATACGTTTAGGAAGTCAAGGTTGAAAAACCTTGAGGTTGATGTCTTGTTGGTGATTTTCGGTTTCCTCGGGAGTAAAAAGGTAAGTTTTCTTTTCACTCTCGTTATTTATTTGATTTAAAAATAAAAAAATAAAAAAATAAAAAAATAGAAAATTTGTAATTGTATATAAAAAAAAAAGAGTGCTTGTTTTGTTTTACTGTTTGTAATTATTTATTTTTACTATTTATAATTACTGTTTGTTTTATTCATTCACGAAGCCCAAAACCCTTAACCCAAGCCCATTAGTGTGTCGGGCCTGTTCGTTTTTAGGCCCATTAGTTAAGCCCACCAATAATGGGCCGGAGATTTCTTTGGCCCAGGCCCACTTTAAGGCCCAGACCATTCCGATGGCCCAAGCCCGTTTAAAGTGTCGGCAAGCGCGTGTGCTACGCGTTTTCACTGTTCACTTTACGATTTTTCGTAAAGTATTAAAAAAATAAAAAAATAAAAAATAGAAAATCAAAAAAAAAATTTGATTGGGCCGACGCACGACTTTTGCGTCGGCCGATTTGTTTAATAAATCGTGCGCGCGTTCCACTATTCCCTTTGCGACTTTCGTCGCTCGATCCGTGATTTACGGATCTTTGTCTTCGACTTTGGACATGCGTCCGTCCATTCCGTTCCCTTCCCCTTCGGTTTGCGTTAGTTCCCTTAGGTCATTTCACGCGTTTACCCTCTCTCTCTCTCATTCTCTCTCGTTTTCTCTCATCTGTTCTTCGTGTTCTTGAGTTTTTCCCAGAAAACCTCCCAAATTCCAGAAGCTATCCTCCCTTCCAAACCCAAAAATGGCCAAAAGAGTCAATTCTTTCAGTGATTTGTTTCAGGCAGGTCCTTCAGAGAACCCAATCTTTGAAGGTCTGGCTGAAATAATTCCACCAAGCATGCTCAATAGCGCCGATGCTAGCATGCCGACCGAGCCACAACCGCAACCACTATCCCAAGCACCAATCTTGGTTGCTGATCCACCTGCCGAGCCGGAAGCCGCTCCTGTCTATAGGAGACTTCCGAGGTCGAAGTACAGCAAAGCTCAGAGAGATGCACTTGCGGCTTTCTTTGCGGTGTATTCTCACCCCACCAAGCCACAACGAGAACGATTTGGTCCGAAAATCGGACTTGAGGAGGACCAAGTCTACTATTGGGGGTCGAGAAATAGGAAGAAGTTCGGTATCCAGTCTTCCGAGCAGCGTATTGCCGAGCTAGAGAAAAGAAACGATCAGCTGGTGAGCAAAAACGAGGAGCTTCAAATGCAGAATCAACGACTCGTCGATGCTCTCCACAGCGGCATATGTCCCAATTGCGGAGGTCCTGTTCCGCACTCAGATGTGCCTAGGCGAAGGCTCGAAGTTGTTCCTCAACAACAAGAGCCTATTCTCGAGTTGTCCGACGATTCCATCGACATGGACCACTTGAGACGGGATGTGCGGAGCCTCATGCCAAAGCTTATCGAGCGCCCATCCGTACCTGTGCCATCTAATCTTCCCGGACCTGCTCACGATCTTGTCGGAGTCCACACCGACTTGATCTCGGATATCGCCCGCAAGGCCAAAGACGAGCTCCTCGCTCATGGCCACCGCCGGATTTCCTTTGTGGATATCTTCACCGACTCCCGACACGTCTATTCATCCCGAGACTCTCAATAGGGCCGAGTACTTGCGAGTGTTTCAACGAGCCGAACCTGCTCCGTACTTCAAATCCGAATCGTCGAGACACTCGGCAACCATTCACCTTTATCCGACCACCATCGTTCGGATCTTAATGGATGTTGGTCGATGGTTGCCGGCTCTTCGTAGCATGATTACAAACGCCAAGACGTTGGAGATCCTATCCTCCAAGAACGAAGAAGGCTACGAGGAGCGTAAGCGAGGTGATGTCGGCCGAGTTTCGGTGCCATCTCACCTCGTTTCAACTCGTGAAGTCCAGTTTGTTCGGTATTCTCACCAACAACTGGATGGAAGTTGGGTCGTTGTGGATGTCTCCGTGGATGAATTGCGTTCAAATCCGAAGCCTTCCGTGAGATCTATATGCCGAAAACGCCCCTCCGGATGCCTGATACGTGATCTTCATAATGGATCTTCCTTGGTCACTTGGGTGAAGCACGTGGATGTGCGCGAAAAGGAGATGAAGGCCATTTTCGAACCTTTCGTTCATTCGGGGTTCGCTTTTGGTGCAAAGCGTTGGATCTCAACTCTCCAACGACAAGCCGAGCGCTACATGTGCGCCACGGTATCCACTCTTCACCCGGTGACTCGATTATTTCTCTTGAAGGAAGAAGAGGACTTGCGGAAATGGCAAAACAGATGACGGTCTGTTTCTTCAACGACATCGCAACTCCACGTACCATCACTGGACTTGTTCGAACCGAACAAGAGACACTCGAATGGAGGTCAGGACCAACAAGCGAAGGGGTGATCCGAGCAAGCCCCCTGGAGTCAATCGTACTGCTGGTTGTTCTGTCGTGCATCTTTCCCATCACACCAGGATCTTTGAGTTCCTCAAAGACGTTCAGACAAGACCAATGTGGGATAGCATGTCGATGGACAGCTCGGTACGGGTGCTAGCAAATTTCACCATCGGTCTTGACCCGCGGAACCAGATCTCGGTGCTCGCTATAGATAGTCACAACGACTTCCTCATCCTTCAGGAGTGTTGCACCGATGCAACAGGGTCGTCTGTGATTTATGCGCCGATTAACCATTCCATTTTCCAGTGTTTGCTATCTGGAGTTCAACCGGAGCCATTTCCGCTTATGTCTTCAGGCTTCTCCATTCTGCCTAACGTATCCGGAGCCATTCTTGATGGAACACTACTGACTATGGTGTTCCAGATCTCAGTGAGGGCTACATCAGCCAAGTCTGCCGTGGAGTCGGCAACTACCCTTGTCCAGGACACACTTCAAAGGATCAGAACCGCAGTCAACTAAGGAGCAAACGTTGGATGCAAGGCCCTGCTAGCCTTGTTTGTGACTGTTGGTGACTTGCTTCGGGAGGAGCTTCACGATCTTCAAGGGGGAGTTTTTCTTTAACCTATCTTTTTCATTTACTTAACTGTTGTGTGTTTACTTCTGTTTATGTTGTGTGTTTATTTCAGTTTGTGTGTTTACTTCTGTTTGTGTGTTTAAATTCAATAACTGTGCTTGAATTATTCATTTTCGTGAAATATCTGTCTAACATTGAGGACAATGTTTAATTCAAGTGTGGGGGGAAGATTTACTGAAAATAAAAGAAAAAATTTGAAAAATTTGAAAAATTCAAAAAAATAATTTACTTATTTTTGTTTTCTACTGTAACGGTATATCGACTAGATCATACTTACTCCCTTGGTAGCGTTGAACCTACCATTGCACTTAGTAAGTCACTGTGGTCACGTATTGTTACCCTTAATTGAAAAAAATCAAAAAAATCAAAAAATCAAAAATTACAAAAATATTTGCTTCTGTTTTTGTGTTTTTGTGTGTTTATTTGTGTTATGTGTGTTGTTTTCTTTCCAATTCCGATGATGAATTGAGTTTAATTGTTATGATTTGGAAAATGTTGGTTATATGCTAAGGCTTTGTGTAGTTTACTTTGGATTTAATATGCATGACTTATGATTGCTCGAAAATTCCATGTTCACATAACCTGTTTCGATTAATTGATTGCAATCCGAGAAGCACATTTAAACATACATTGTCATGCATACCCAGAAAATGTGAGGACTTGAGCCTATTGTATATTCACATGTATGCATCATTCATACATTTACTCGTTCTTCATGTGTGCACAATTCATGAGTTTTTGAACCTAGAACTTGCTCAGAGACCGCTTGAAACATTTTGTTAATCTGTGATGAATTAGAAATGAGTAAGGCATTAGTTGAGCACCATGGCCAAAATATTCACCATCCATTTAAACACGAACTTTAGGACCCCCTTTTGAACTAAACACTCATTAGCCGTTTCTTTTTGTTCACCCACACCATCTCACCCTTGTTTTATTTATGTTTGCAAGACGATGATAGTGACTTCTTATGTTTTTATGCTTCGGATTTGTATGGTAGTATACCAGAAGGCAAGTGTGGGGGTGTATTTATTTTGTTGTATTTGTTCAAAGAAAGAAAAAAAAAATCAGAAATAAAAAGAAGGAATAAAATTCCTCAAGAAAAAAAAAGAAAAGAAAAAAAAATGTGGAAAAGAAAAAGAAGAAAATACCACAAAAATAGAGTTATTTTATTTACTTGTATTATTTTCAATAAAAGGTTAGAGGAGAATAAGAAAGTTGTTTCGGGTTTAGCATAGGTATGAGTTTCAAAGTCGTTGATTTGTCTTGCAAACATGTGAAACATTTTCCATTTCGAGTCCTTTCACTTCATTTACCATTTACCATTTACCATCCACCCTTTGGTCCCTGTTTCACCTGAAAGTCCTTATGATCTAATGAATTGTGGATTAATTGTAGAGAGTTGGTTAATGAGCAAGCATATGGGAACACTACTTGTGTAATTGTTTTGAGAGTAAACACTTAACCCTAAACACTGAGCGGAAATAATTAGTGAATCTTGTGAGGTTTAGTGGTTAATGTTGTTCATATGTACCTATTGGATTGCTTGACATTAATTGTATACTTGGTTTTCACACACTACACCCGAGCATAAATGAGATGTACATATTAAATGCTTAGCAAATTCTTTAGCCTTGGTATATAATTTGTATTCTCTTGATTATAATTCTTTCGAACTCGCTGAGAATTATGGTTGGAATGACCGTCTGTTTTGTGTTTCCCTTTCTGTTTTGTGTTGTTTTTGTTTTGTGTTTGCTCGAGGACTAGCAATAGTTCAAGTGTAGGGGTGTGATGTGAACGTAAAATACGTTCACAAAGTGCCTTTAATTACTGGATTTTGCTATTCCGAAAGCTTATTTGTCTGTTTAATATTTGTTTTTGTGTATTTAGGGAAAATACCAGGAAAATGTTAATCTGCACAGAATAGGTGAATTTTGGAGATTTTCAGTGTAATTCCGAAAAGTCAACCGTGACTTTTCAGATATCAAAATGACACCGGTCATTTTGAGGATGTGGGCCCAGTTAATGTACGAAGATTTCGGAAACCGTTCCGAATCCCGACAATTTGTCGGCGAACCACCACATAAGGCGGCACAACCACCACACGCGGTGGCAAAACTCATTTTAAATCTCCATATTATTTTCCCTTGTTTATTTTATAATTTAATTATTTCATTTAAATTCTTTTGTTATTTTATTTTGTTTTATAATTATTTATTTTAATTATTTTCTTTTATTTCTTTTTCTTTTTGGTTTGTTTCGCATCTACATGTGATCACGATACCAGCAATCCCTCCCTCACATGGAATCAATTTCCAGCTGCATATTCCTACTCCACCATCACCAACCAGCTCCACCACCACCAGCTACAGTCCAATTATTCCCTGGTTTTCCTCCACTGCCGCAGAGCATCTCCAGCTCTCAACCTCCCACTCTCCCTTGGCTGCTTCCCATTTCCTTTCCCTATTTAAGGAAGCACCCCTTCTGCAATTCAATCACCAATTCACAATGGCATCATCTCACCAAGGCCGTACCTCCCCCTCTACTTGTCTGTTCAATTCAATTCAAGCAATCACAATTATGTTCTTTTTTTCTAATTGCGTTTGTTTTGTTTTGCAGGCTTGGAGACCCATTGCAGCAGCCCAGAACCCGTGTTTTCCTGCTGCCGTGTCTCTCATCCCAGCCATGGCGCCGTCGCTGCCCAGTCCCTGTCGCCGTGAATCCCACACAACCGTGGCTGCCATGAGTGCCATCACCGATCCAAAAATCCGAACCCAGGCCTGTTCCCCTGCCGTCGCTGCAATTAAGTAAAGCCCAGAATCGCTCCCGCCGTGCCCAGCCACGTCTCTCTCTGCCGCCACCATGAAGCCCAGATCAGCGCCGCCACACCACGCCGCTTCAAATTCCACGTCGCTGCTGCTACTGCTTAGTCGCTGCCGCTGCTGCTTGTCGCTTCTGCCATGGTCCAGTCTACTCTGCTGCTCTCCGCGTCCCTCTGTGCTGGAGAAAGAAAGAAAAGCAAAATGAAGATGATGAATGAAACTAAAGACCACGGGTTGGTCTGTCTGCAATGAAGAAAGAAAGAAGAGATGAATTAAAGTGAGTTGAAAAGTCAAACAAAACCAAAGAGAATGAGATGTTCCTGTGCACGGGCTGAAGAAGAGATGAAAAATCTCCAAGGTTGACCGGTCAACGAAAGAAGAAGAAAGTCATGGGCTAGACCGGGTCAAAGAAAGTCAACAGTCAACATTGGGCCTCCAAGCCCAATTGCCTCAAAGCCCAAAAGCCCACTTGGCCCAATTTCAGAAAATGCCCAATTGATTTGTGCACCCGCCACATCCAAATGCAAGTCCGATTTTATAGCTGAGTCTGCCACCTTCGCCTGCCAGACAGTGTCCATTTTCATGGACACAACAGTAACATTTTTCCCAAACTCTGTTTATTTATTATAATTTATTTTTGTTTAATTAACTATTCGTGAATAATTTTGGGAAATGTTATTGTTTGTTTATTTTCTATTTTATGTAATAATTGTTGGATTGAAGTTAATTGATTCTTCTAGCAGCTTATGTGAATTTTGTTTGTTTGGTTTTATCTTTAATGTTAAAACTAAATAATGAGGATCACGGATAGTTGGGCGGTCCCGCTAGGTCGTGCACTTGAATTAGCAACTCTTCTTCTATGCGTTAGACATGTTTAGATTAATTACCTTTGCATGTTTAATTGTTTAGCCTGTCAGGGTGGTCTCGGGGTTAATTTTCATAGTGAGGTTTTATTTGGGAGATGTATGGTGGTCCAGCATCTTACATATGTTAGTTTCGGATTCATGGCTAGGGAGTTGGTTAATCTTCAAAACAATATTTGTTTGTGTTTCTTGTTTTCAAAAATAATAAAAATCCAAAAATATTTCCTTTATTGTTTTCAAAAATCTTAAAAACCCCCAAAAATACTTTTGTATATAATTTATATTTTTTTGTAAATAGAAACAATACTGTATAGTTTATTTAATTTTGTATATATATATATTCTTTATTCTTTATACTTGTAAATATTAATTCTTTATTTAATTTAATTTTTCGTGACATTAAAAAGTAAATATAACAATCTTCTGTGGGAAAAACCTTTATTTCCCATTATACTTTACAACGACAACTGTTAGGAATTTAGGTAATAATTTAATGACCGTAGGTTTTACATCTAATCAATCCACAATTTGCGGGTCTTCTGTCTGTGGCACGTGTGCAAGCGTGTGTCTTTCCCTTCCCTTCTGTTTGTGTTAGTGCCTTAGTCATTTCACGCGTTTTCCCTTAGTCTTTCCCTTTCTCTCTCTCGTTTTCTCTCATTGTTCTTTCTGTTCTTGAGCTTTTCCCAGAAACCTCCCAATTCCCAGAAGCATTTCCTCCTTCCCAACCCAGAAATGGCCAAAAGAGTTAATTCTTTCAGCGATTTGTTTCAGGCAGGTCCTTCGAGAGAACCCGATCTTTGAAGGCTTGGCTGAAATAATTCCACCGAGCATGCTCGATAGCGCCGATGCTAGCATGCCGACCGAGCCACGCCCACAACCACAACCGCAACCACTACCCCAAGCACCAATCCCGGTTCTTGATCCACCCGTCCGAGCCGGAAGCCGCTCCTGTCTATAGGAGACTTCCGAGGACCAAATACACCAAAGCTCGGAGAGAGAGCACTTGGCGGCTTTCTTTGCGGTGTATTCTCACCCCACCAAGCCACAAAGAGAAAGATTTGGTCCAAAAATCGGATTAGAGAAGACCAAGTCTATTATTGGGGGTCGAGAAATAGGAAGAAGTTCGGTATCCTTACGTCCGAGCAGCGTATTGCCGAGCTAGAGAGACGAAATGATCGAGCTGGTGAGCAAGAACGAGGAGCTTCAACTTCGAATCAACGACTCGTCGATGCTCTCCACAGCGGCATCTGTCCCAATTGCGGAGGTCTGTTCCGCACTCGGATGTGCCACGGCGAAGGCTCGAAGTTGTTCCTCGACAACAAGAGCCTATTCTCGAGTTGTCCGACGATTCCATCGACATGGACCACTTGAGACGGGATGTGCGGAGCCTCGTGCCTACACTTGTCGATCGCCCATCCGTACCGTGCCATCTAATACTTCCGGGACCTGCTCATGATCTTGTCGGAGTCCACACCGACTTGATCTCGGATATCGCCCGCAAGGCCAAAGACGAGCTCCTGCTCATGGCCACTGCCGGATTTCCTTTGTGGATAACTTCACCGACTCCCGATACTTCCATTCATCCCGAAATTCTTAACCGCGCCGAGTACTTGCGAGTGTTTCAACGTGCTGAACCTGCACCGTACTTCAAAGCCGAATCCTCGAGACACTCGGCAACCATTCACCTTTATCCGACCACCATCGTTCAGATCTTAATGGATGTTGGTCGATGGTTGCCCGTCTTCTGTAGCATGATCACAAACGCCCAGACGTTGGAGATCCTATCCTCCAACAACGAAGAAGGCTACGAGGAGCATATGCAGGTGATGTCGGCCGAGTTTCTGGTGCCATCTCACATCGTCTCAACTCGTGAAGTCCAGTTCGTTCGGTACTCTCACCAACAACTGGATGGAAGTTGGGTCGTCGTGGATGTCTCCGTGGATGAATTGCGTTCCAATCCAAAGCCTTCCGTGAGATCGATTTGCCGAAAACGCCCCTCCGGATGCCTGATACGTGATCTTCATAATGGATCTTCCTTGGTCACTTGGGTGGAGCACGTGGATGTACGCGAGAAGGAGATGAAGGCCAGTTTCGAACCTTTTGTTCATTCAGGGTTCGCTTTTGGTGCAAAGCGTTGGATCTCAACCCTCCAACGACAAGCCGAGCGCTACATGTGCGCCACAGGTATCCACTCTTCACCCGGTGACTCGATTATTTCTCTTGAAGGAAGAAGAGGACTTGCGGAAATGGCAAAACAGATGACGATCTGTTTCTTCAACGATATCAGCAACTCCACGTACCACCACTGGACTTGTTCGAACCGAACAAGAGACACTCGAATGGAGGTCAGGACCAACAAGCGCAGGGGTGATCCGAGCAAGCCCCCTGGAGTCAATCGTACTGCTGGTTGTTCTGTCGTGCATCTTTCCCATCACACCAGGATCTTTGAGTTCCTCAAAGACGTTCAGACTAGACCAATGTGGGATAGTATGTCGATGGACAGCTCGGTACGTGTGCTAGCAAACTTTTCCATCGGTCTTGACCCGCGGAACCAGATTTCGGTGCTCGCCATAGATAGTCACAACGACTTCCTTATTCTTCAGGAGTGTTGCACCGATGCAACGGGGTCGTCTGTGATATACGCGCCGATTAACCATTCCATTCTCCAGTGTTTGCTATGTGGAGTTCAACCGGAGCCATTTCCGCTTATGTCTTCAGGCTTCTCCATTCTGCCTAACGTATCCGTAGCTATACTTGATGGAACACTGTTGACTATAGTGTTCCAGATCTCGGTGAAGGCTACATCAGCCAAGTCTGCCGTGGAGTCGGCAACTACCCTTGTCCAGGACACACTTCAAAGGATCAGAGCCGCAGTCAATTAAGGAGCAAACGTTGATTTCTGTTTGTGTGTTTAAATTCAATAACCATGCTTGAATTTTTCATTTTCGTGAAATATCTGTCTAACATTGAGGACAATGTTTAATTCAAGTGTGGGGGGAAGATTTATTTAAAAAGAAAAGAAAAAAAAATTTGAAAAATAAAAAAGTTCAAAAAAATAATTTACTTGTTTTTGTTTTCTACGGTAACAATATATCGACTAGATCATACTTACTCCCTTGGTAGCGTTGAACCTACCATTGCACTTAGTAAGTCACTGTGGTCACGTATTGTTACCCTAATAAAAAAAAAATTTGAAAAAGAAAAAAAAATTTGCTTCTGTTGTTTATTTATTTGTTTGTTTTCGTTTTCTACGGTAACGGTATATCGACTATATCACACTCACTCCCTTGGTAGCGTTGAACCTACCATTGCACTAAGTGAGTCCCTGTGGTCACGTATTGTTACCTACATTGAAAAATAAAAATAAAAATCCAAAAAATCAAAAATGACAAAAATATTTGCTTCTGTTTTGTGTGTTATTGTGTGTTTTATTGTGTTTTGTTCTTTCCAATTCCGATGATGAATTGAGTTTAATTGTTGTGATTAGGAGAATGTTTATTATATGTCAAGGCTTTGTGTAGTTTGCTTTGGATTTAATATGCATAACTTGTGATTGCTCGAATTTCCATGTTCACATCACCGGTGTTAATTAATTGATTGCAATCCGAGAAGCACATTTAAACATACATTGTCATGCATACCCAGAAACTGTGAGGATTTGAGCCTATTGTATATTCACATGTATGCATATTTCATACATTTACTCGTTCTTCATGTGTGCACAATTCATGAGTTTTTGAACCTAGAACTTGCTCAGAGACCGCTTGAAACTTTTTATTAATCTGTGATGAATTAGAAATGAGCACCATGGCCAAAATATTCACCATCCATCTAAACACGAACTTTAGGAATCCCCTTTTGAACTGATCACTCATTAGCCGTTTCTTTTGTTCACCCACACCATTTCACCCTTGTTTTACTGTGTTTGCAAGACGATGATAGTGACTTCTTATGTTTTTATGCTTCGGATTTGTATGGTAGTATACCAAAAGGCAAGTGTGGGGGTGTATTTATTTTGTTGTATTTGTTCAAAGAAAGAAAAAAAAATCAGAAATAAAAAGAAGGAATAAATTCCTCAAAGAAAAAAAAATAGAAAAGAAAGAAAAAAAAAGAAAAAAAGAAAGAAAGAGAAATTCCAAAAAAATAGGGTTATTTTGTTGTATTATTTTTGAATTCAATAAAAGGTTGGAGGAAAATAAGAGTTGTTTCGGGTTTAGCATAGGTATGAGTTTCAAAGTCGTTGACTTGTCTTGCAAACATGTAAAACATTTTTCATTTCGAGTCCTTTCACTTCATTTACCATTCACCATTTACCATTCACCTTTGGTCCCTGTTTCACCTGAAAGTCCTTATGATCTGATGATTTGTGGATTAATTGTAGAGAGTTGGTTAATGAGCAAGCATATGGGAACACTACTTGTGTAATTGTTTTGAGAGTAAACACTTAACCCTAAACACTGAGCGGAAATAATTAGTGAATCTTGTGAGCTTTAGTGGTTAATGTTGTTTCGATGTGCCAATTGAATTGCATGAGATTAATTGTATATTTGGTTTTCACACACACACCCGAGCATAAATGAGATGTACATATTAAATGCTTAGCAAATTCTTTAACCTTGTTATATAATTTTTATTCTCTTAATTATAATTCTTTCGAACTCGCTGAGGATTATGGTTGGAAAGAATATATGTTTTGTGTTGTTCTGTTTTACGTTTTGTATTGCTAAGGGACTAGCAATAGCTAAGTGTGGGGGAATTTGATAGGAGCACAAAGTGTGACGTTTTTAATGTATTTTCCCTACTATTTGGCTATGATTTCATTGTAACTTTGCTATTTTTGCTTAGTTTCCATATTTGAGTCCCTAAATGATATATAAATGTGAATACGTGCAGAAAATCGGAGCTCGGAAATTTACGAAGTCTAATGGGCTTTTTCGAGGCCCATTAAGAAGTGAGCTACCGTGAGGCCCAAGATGAAGGCCCAAATCCATGAAGATGAAGGCCCAAATCCATTAAAAATTGACACGCTCAAAATGAGCATCAATTTAAAAAAACCCTATCGGTAGTAGTATAGTGCATAGTAGGGTATCGTTCACAACGGAGATCAAAGGGTGTACCTAACAAAAATTGTCACAAGAATTATTAACAAGTATAAAGTATAAATATATACATATGTACAAAGTAAAAATGGGGTTTAAGATATTAAATTGAATGAAATAAATTAATTAAATTACAAAGAATAAATGAAATAAGATGGGATGAAACACAAAGTATATAAAGTTCAACCACAAGTATACAAGTTTACCAATTATTGGACCGAAAATTAACCAAGTTCCCTAGCCATGAAACCGAAATTAACATATGTGGAATGCTGGACCGCCAATTATCATTCCCCAAATAAAACCACTTTCATGAAAATTAACCTAAGCGACCGCACCTAGATTAATCAATCAAACATGCAAAGGTAGCTAATCAAAACATGTCCAACGCATAAAAGAAGAGTTGTTAATTAAAGTGCACGACCTAGTGGGACCGCCCATCTATCCGTGATCCTTTTTATTTGTTTCCGACCTCTTTCCAAAGCCTTTACTACTTGTGAATTAGAATTAAAACCCTAATTCTAGCACCAATTATATGCAATCATCTTAAGTTTGCAACCTTAAAACAAAAACATATAAAAGTTATCTACTAAAATAGAATCAAATAAACGGAGTCACATAAGCTACTAGAAGAACTAATTAATTAGGATCCAACAATTAAATAAACCCATAAACAAAGGCTGAAAATTATATAAATCATGTCATGTTAACTAATACAAAGGATAAACAAGCAACAAAGAGGCATAAATTTAAAGGCTAAGTCGAAATACACCGTATGAATAGCATGAAGATCTTGAAGCCACATCTTGAATCCTTGACCACAAGTAATCCAAGCTGTGAAGACAAGGTGGTGATGGTGATGGTGATGCTGAAATAGGGCTGGTGGTGATGGTGTAGACGTCTTCTCCTCCTCCTTGAAGACTTGAAAACCCTAAATACTAGAGAATGGGAAATATGATGTGAGAAGAGAAAGAGGAGGGTTTGTCCCTCCCCATTGGGGTGTGAATTTGTGAATTGGTGAAGAGAAATAGGCTCCTATTTATAGGAAAATGGAGAGGAAGAAGAAGACAATGGAAGAAATAAACAAAGAAAGGGAAAAGAAGTGGAATGTGAATGGGAGATAAAGAAATGGTAAGTGGTGGTGGAAATGGAATCATATGGCAATTAACCATTTATTTACCAAAAAGAAATTAAACACTAATGGTGTGGGCAGAAAGAAGAGGAAAGAATATAGGGGTGAGTGGAGCATTGAAAATAAAAGAAGAGGAAAGAAATAAAAACGGACAGCACTGAGCAGTGCCCACTTAGAACGGAATCCTGCACGTTTCAACGGTTGGATGCTTCTGAAATTTTATTTGGGAATAACTGACATCCATGTGCAGCGTGTATCAAAATTACAGCTGGATCTGACGGTTTAATTGAGAGATATGGGCTTCGCAAGTTGACCTATCTGCACAGGCAGATTGTCCGAAAATGGCTTGACCTTTGGGCTTGGGCCTTTCCTCATGCTTTGTGAACTTGGGCCTTCCTTCTTGGGCTTGGGCCTTCCATCTTGGGTTTGGGCCTTCATCTTGGGCCTCATGGCAGACCACCTCTTAATGGGCCTCGCAAAAGCCCATTATACTTCATTTCTGCACATGTTCACAATAATACGTCATTTAGGACTCAAATATGGAAACTAAGCTAAAATAGTAAAGTTACAATTAAATCATAGCCAAATAGTAGGGAAAATATATTAAAAACGTCACACTTTGTGCTCCTATCAAATTCCCCCACACTTAGCTATTGCTAGTCCTCTAGCAAACACAAGAACAACACAGAACAGAAAAGGAAACACAAAACAGAATGGTCTTTCCAACCATAACCCTCAGCGAGTTCAAAAGAGTTATAATCAGGAGAATAAAAATTATAAACGAAGGCTAACAAATTTGCTAAGCATTTAACATGTACATCTCATTTATGCTCGGGTGAAGTGTGTGAAAACCGAGTATACAATTAATCTCATGCAATCAAATAGGCACATATGAACAACATTAACCACTAAACCTCACAAGATTCACTAAATATTTCCGCTCAGTGTTTAGGGTTAAGTGTTTACTCTCAAAACAATTACACAAGTAGTGTTCCCATATGCTTGCTCATTAACCGACTCTCCACAATTAATCCACAAATCATCAGATCATAAGGGCTTTTTAGGTGAAACAGGGACAAAAGGATGAATGGTAAATGGTGAATGGTCAATGAAGTGAAAGGACTCGAAATGGAAAATGTTTCACATGTTTGCAAGACAAATCAACGACTTTGAAACTCATACCTATGCTATACCCGAACAACTTTCTTATTCTCCTCTAACCTTTTATTGAAAATAAAAACAATACAATAACTCTATTTTTGGAATTTCTCTTTCTGACATTTTTTTTTCTTTCTTTCTTTTCTATTTTTTTTTTTTGAGGAATTTATTCCTTCTTTTTATTTCTGATTTTTTTTTCTTTGAACAATTACAACAAAATAAATACACCCCCACACTTGCCTTCTGGTATAATACCAAACAAATCAAAACCCGAAGCATAAGAACACAAGAAGTCACTATCATCGTCTTGCAAACATAAATAAAACAAGGGTGAGATGGTATGGGTGAACAAAAGAAACGGCTAATGAGTGTTTAGTTCAAAAGGGGATTCCTAAAGTTCGTGTTTAGATGGATGGTGAATACTTTGGCCATGGTGCTCAACTAATGCCTTAATCATTTCTAATTCATCACA
Source organism: Rubus idaeus (assembly GCA_030142095.1). Taxonomy (NCBI): domain Eukaryota; kingdom Viridiplantae; phylum Streptophyta; class Magnoliopsida; order Rosales; family Rosaceae; genus Rubus; species Rubus idaeus. The sequence goes on along the minus strand of CM057966.1, from coordinate 13,253,728 downwards.
GATTAATAAAATGTTTCAAGTGGTCTTTGAGCAAGTTCTAGGTTCAAAACTCATGAATTGTGCACACATGAAGAACGAGTAAATGTATGAAATATGCATACATGTGAATATTCAATAGGCTCAAGTCCTCACATTTTCTGGGTATGCATGACAATGTATGTTCAAATGTGCTTCTCGGATTGCAATCAATTAATCGAAACAGGTTATGTGAACATAGAATTTCGAGCAATCACAAGTTATGCATATTAAATCCAAAGAAAATTACACAAACCCTTAGCATATAATAAACATTCTCAAAATCATAACAGATTAAACTCAATTCATCATCGGAATTGGAAAGAACAAAACACAACACAAATAAACACACAAAAACACAAAACAGAAGCAAATATTTTTGTCATTTTGATTTTTTGATTTTTTTGATTTACGTAACAATACGTGACCACAGTGACTTACTAAGTGCAATGGTAGGTTCAACGCTACCAAGGGAGTAAGTATGATTTAGTCGATATATTGTTACCGTAGAAAACGAAAACAAGTAAATTATTTTTTTGAATTTTTCAAATTTTTCAAATTTTTTTCTTTTCTTTTCAATAAACCTTCCCCCCACACTTGAATTAAACATTGTCCTCAATGTTAGACAGATATTTCACGAAAATGAAAAATTCAAGTATGGTTATTGAATTTAAACACACAAACATAAATCAACAGAAGTAAACACACAACATATATACAAATGAAAAAGATAGGTTAAAGAAAATCTCCCCCTTGAAGATCGTAAAGCTCCTCCCGAAGCAAGTCACCAACAGTCACAAACAAGGCTAGCAGGGCCTTGCATCCAACGTTTGCTCCTTAATTGACTGCGGCTCTGATCCTTTGAAGTGTGTCCTGGACAAGGGTAGTTGCCGACTCCACGGCAGACTTGGCTGATGTAGCCCTCACTGAGATCTGGAACACCATAGTCAGTAGTGTTCCATCAAGAATAGCTCCGGATACGTTAGGCAGAATGGAGAAGCCTGAAGACATAAGCGGAAATGGCTCCGGTTGAACTCCACATAGCAAACACTGGAGAATGGAATGGTTAATCGGCGCGTAAATCACAGACGACCCCGTTGCATCGGTGCAACACTCCTGAAGAATGAGGAAGTCGTTGTGATTATCTATGGCGAGCACCGAAATCTGGTTTCGCGGGTCAAGACCGATGGTGAAATTTGCTAGCACACGTACAGAGCTGTCCATCGACATACTATCCCATAATGGTCTTGTACGCACGTCTTTGAGGAACTCAAAGATCCTGGTGTGATGGGAAAGATGCACGACGGAACAACCAGCGGTACGATTGACTCCGGGGGCTTGCTCGGATCACCCCTTCGCTTGTTGGTCCCGACCTCCATTCGAGTGTCTCTTGTTCGGTTCGAACAAGTCCGGTGATGATACGTGGAGTTGCTGATGTCGTTGAAGAAACGGATCGTCATCTGTTTTGCCATTTCCGCCAGGCCTCTTCTTCCTTCAAGAGAAATAATCGAGTCACCGGGTGAAGAGTGGATACTGTGGCGCACATGTAGCGCTCGGCTTGTCGTTGGAGTGTTGAGATCCAACGCTTTGCACCAAAAGCGAACCCTGAATGAACAAATGGTTCGAAACTGGCCTTCATCTCCTTTTCGCGCACATCCACGTGCTCCACCCAAGTGACTAAGGAAGATCCATTATAAAGATCACGTATCAGGCATCCGGAGGGGCGTTTTCGGCAGATTGATCTCACGGAAGGCTTTGGATTTGAACGCAATTCATCCACGGAGACATCCACAACGACCCAACTTCCATCCAGTTGTTGGTGAGAATACCGAACAAACTGGACTTCACGAGTTGAAACGACGTGAGATGGCACCAGAAACTCGGCCGACATCACTTGCTTCTGCTCCTCGTAGCCTTCTTCGTTGCTGGAGGATAGGATCTCCAACGTCTTGGCGTTTGTGATCATGCTACAGAAGACGGGCAACCATCGACCAACATCCATGAGAATTTGAACGATGGTGGTCGGATAAAGATGGATGGTTGCCGAGTGTCTCGACGATTCGGCTTTGAAGTACGGTGCAGGTTCAGCACGTTGAAACACTCGCAAGTACTCGGCCCTATGAAGAGTCTCGGGATGAATAGACGTGTCGGGAGTCGGTGAAGTTATCCACAAAGGAAAACCGGCGGTGGCCGCTGAGAATGAGCTCGTGTTTGGCCTTGCGGACGATATCCGAGATCAAGTCGGTGTGGACTCCGACAAGATCATGAGCAGGTCGGGAAGGGTGTCGGATGGCAAAGGTATGGATGGGCGCTCGACAAGGGTAGGCATGAGGCTCCGCACATCCCGTCTTAAGTGGTCCGTGTCGATGGAATCATCGGAAAACTCAAGAATAGGCTCTTGTTGTTGAGGAACAACTTCGAGCCTTCGCTGAGCACATCCGAGTGCGGAACGGGACCTCCGCAATTGGGACATATGCCGGCGTGGAGAGCATCGACGAGTCGTTGATTCCGCATTTGAAGCTCCTCGTTCTTGCTCACCGGTGATCGTTTCTTCTTTCTAGCTCGGCAATACGCTGCTCGGATGTAATGATACCGAACTTCTTCCTATTTCTCGACCCCCGATAATAGACTTGGTCTTCTTCTAGTCCGATTTTTGGACCAAATCTTTCTCGTTGTGGTTTCGTGGGGTGAGAATACACCGCAAAGAAAGCCGCCGGTGCTTCTCTACGAGCTTTGGTGTATTTTGTCCTCGGAAGTCTCCTATAGATAGGAGCGGCTTCCGGCTCGGCGGGTGGATCAGCAACCAGGATTGGTGCTTGGGGTAGTGGTTGCGGTTGTGGCTGTGGTTGTGGCTCGGTCGGCATGCTAGCATCGGCGCTATTGAGCATGCTCGGTGGAATTATTTCAGCCAGACCTTCAAAGATTGGGTTCTCTGAAGGACCTGCCTGAAACAAATCACTGAAAGAATTCACTCTTTTGGCCATTTGTGGTTTGGGAGGGGAGGAAAGCTTTTCTGGGTTTGGGAGATTTTCTGGGAAAAACTCAAGAACACGAAGAACAATGAACAAGCGAGAGAAAACGAGAGAGAATGAGAGAGAGAAAGGGAAAACGTGAAATGCCCTAAGGAAACTAACGCAAACCGAAGGGGAAGGGAACGGAATGGACGGACGCGTGTCCAAAGTCGAAGACAGAGATCCGTAAATCACGGATCGAGCGACGAAAGTCGCAAAGGGAATAGTGGAACGCGCGCACGATTTATTAAACAATTCGGCCGACGCAAAAGTCGTGCGTCGGCCCAATCAAAATTTTTTTGATTTTCTATTTTTTATTTTTTTATTTTATTTTTTTAATACTTTACGAAAAGTCGTAAAGTGAACAGTGAAAACGCGTGTAAAACACGCGCAAAGGTTGCCGACACTTTAAACGGGCTTGGACCATCGAAATGGTTTGGGCATTAAAGTGGGCCTGGGCCAAAGAAAACTCCGGCCCATTATTGGTGGGCTTAACTAATGGGCCTAAAAACGAACAGGCCCGACACACTAATGGGCTTGGGTTACGGGTTTTGGGCTTCGGGAATGACACGGGCCCATTGGGCCAAATTTTTTATTTTTTATTTTTTATTTTACGAAACCTAAAACTCTAACCAATCACACAAACAGGCCTAAGGCCCAATAACAAATAACTATAACAAGCCCGAAAATAAAACACACATTAATTATAAACAGTAAAAAAATAAATAATTACAAATAGTAAAACAAACAAACACTCTTTTTTTTTTTATTTACAATTAAAAATTTTCTACTTTTTTATTTTTTAAATAAATAACGAGAGTGAAAAGAAAACTTACCTTTTTACTCCCGAGGAAACCGAAAATCACCAACAAGACATCAACCTCAAGGTTTTTCAACCTTGACTTCCTAAACGTATGCTCCGATGTATGTGGTAAAATTTCCGAATAACCTGTATTATTCCCTATAGAAATAAAAAGTTAGTAACAAATTTACAAAATAAAAACAAAATATTTACAATGTTAAAAATGTATCACAAATTATCTATACAAAATGAATAAATAAAATTTCCTATGTCTAAGTATATTTTATTTACACAATACACTTAAGTACGGGAACAGAGGACTTCAATGTGCAATGGGACTGAAACAGCTACCCATCTTAAAGTCATGTTTGATCCAATATACCTAAAGTGTACAAAAACAGTTTCTTTTGCCTCAATATAGTTGAAAAAAAATAAAAGTTGATTCCAAGCGGTAACTCAAGGTGGACTTACGGCCTAGGTGCAATGCCTTGACTTAAATGACTTTCCGTGTTTTCAGAAGGCGAATGGCCAGATCACAAGAGATAAGCGAGAGGCAGGATTCATTTGGTGGACAAGTCCTCTGAATCCAATTTTACAAACCCGTCACCCAGAGTCTTGATCATATCTAGACACCATTCATGTGCCCCTTACTCAGTTGAGAAAGCACTTAAGTGTTCGACAATTCTCCAAGTGTTAATAAAGGCCGCCCTCAACCTCAAATAACCTTACGGTAAAAATGAAGGGTTTAGGCAAATATTAATAAAAGGACCTTACCTATTTCCGTTCAAGTTACAACTTACAACAACAAAAAATAATCAACTATATAAAAGACACCTAAATAAATTACTAAGTGTAACAAAATATGAACAAGTATTAAAAACAAGTAATAACAACAACTAGTCACAAGTAATATAGACAAGTACTATAAACAAGTAATATGAACAGTTAAAAAAAAACAGTAAAATTATAAACAATAAAAAGTAAACAGTAATTATATACAAGTAATAAAAACAGTAATAATTACAAAAAATTATAAACAGTATTCACAAAAAAAAATATTAGGTTAGGAATATTTTCAATCCCCGGCAACGGCGCCAAAAATTGACACGCTCAAAATGAGCATCAATTTAAAAAAACCCTATCGGTAGTAGTATAGTGCATAGTAGGGTATCGTTCACAACGGAGATCAAAGGGTGTACCTAACAAAAATTGTCACAAGAATTATTAACAAGTATAAAGTATAAATATATACATATGTACAAAGTAAAAATGGGGTTTAAGATATTAAATTGAATGAAATAAATTAATTAAATTACAAAGAATAAATGAAATAAGATGGGATGAAACACAAAGTATATAAAGTTCAACCACAAGTATACAAGTTTACCAATTATTGGACCGAAAATTAACCAAGTTCCCTAGCCATGAAACCGAAATTAACATATGTGGAATGCTGGACCGCCAATTATCATTCCCCAAATAAAACCACTTTCATGAAAATTAACCTAAGCGACCGCACCTAGATTAATCAATCAAACATGCAAAGGTAGCTAATCAAAACATGTCCAACGCATAAAAGAAGAGTTGTTAATTAAAGTGCACGACCTAGTGGGACCGCCCATCTATCCGTGATCCTTTTTATTTGTTTCCGACCTCTTTCCAAAGCCTTTACTACTTGTGAATTAGAATTAAAACCCTAATTCTAGCACCAATTATATGCAATCATCTTAAGTTTGCAACCTTAAAACAAAAACATATAAAAGTTATCTACTAAAATAGAATCAAATAAACGGAGTCACATAAGCTACTAGAAGAACTAATTAATTAGGATCCAACAATTAAATAAACCCATAAACAAAGGCTGAAAATTATATAAATCATGTCATGTTAACTAATACAAAGGATAAACAAGCAACAAAGAGGCATAAATTTAAAGGCTAAGTCGAAATACACCGTATGAATAGCATGAAGATCTTGAAGCCACATCTTGAATCCTTGACCACAAGTAATCCAAGCTGTGAAGACAAGGTGGTGATGGTGATGGTGATGCTGAAATAGGGCTGGTGGTGATGGTGTAGACGTCTTCTCCTCCTCCTTGAAGACTTGAAAACCCTAAATACTAGAGAATGGGAAATATGATGTGAGAAGAGAAAGAGGAGGGTTTGTCCCTCCCCATTGGGGTGTGAATTTGTGAATTGGTGAAGAGAAATAGGCTCCTATTTATAGGAAAATGGAGAGGAAGAAGAAGACAATGGAAGAAATAAACAAAGAAAGGGAAAAGAAGTGGAATGTGAATGGGAGATAAAGAAATGGTAAGTGGTGGTGGAAATGGAATCATATGGCAATTAACCATTTATTTACCAAAAAGAAATTAAACACTAATGGTGTGGGCAGAAAGAAGAGGAAAGAATATAGGGGTGAGTGGAGCATTGAAAATAAAAGAAGAGGAAAGAAATAAAAACGGACAGCACTGAGCAGTGCGCACTTAGAACGGAATCCTGCACGTTTCAACGGTTGGATGCTTCTGAAATTTTATTTGGGAATAACTGACATCCATGTGCAGCGTGTATCAAAATTACAGCTAGATCTGACGGTTTAATTGAGAGATATGGGCTTCGCAAGTTGACCTATCTGCACAGGCAGATTGTCCGAAAATCTGGGCTTGGGCCTTTCCTCATGCTTTGTGAACTTGGGCCTTCCTTCTTGGGCTTGGGCCTTCCATCTTGGGTTTGGGCCTTCATCTTGGGCCTCATGGCAGACCACCTCTTAATGGGCCTCGCAAAAGCCCATTATACTTCGTTTCTGCACATGTTCACAATAATACGTCATTTAGGACTCAAATATGGAAACTAAGCTAAAATAGTAAAGTTACAATTAAATCATAGCCAAATAGTAGGGAAAATATATTAAAAACGTCACACTTTGTGCTCCTATCACCGCTTGAGACGGGATGTGCGGAGCCTCATGCCTACCCTAGTCGAGCGCCCATCCATACCTTTGCCATCTAACACCCTTCCCGGACCTGCTCATGATCTTGTCGGAGTCCACACCGACTTGATCTCGGATATCGTCCGTAAGGCCAAACACGAGCTCCTGCTCATGGCCACTGCCGGATTTCCTTTGTGGATAACTTCACCGACTCCCGACACGTCTATTCATCCCGAGACTCTTCATAGGGCCGAGTACTTGCGAGTGTTTCAACGAGCTGAACCTGCTCCGTACTTCAAAGCCGAATCGTCGAGACACTCGGCAACCATCCATCTTTATCCGACCACCATCGTTCAGATCTTAATGGATGTTGGTCGATGGTTGCCAGTCTTCTGTAGCATGATCACAAACGCCAAGACGTTGGAGATCCTTTCCTCCAGCAACGAAGAAGGCTACGAGGAGCATATGCTGGTGATGTCGGCCGAGTTTCTGGTGCCATCTCACATCGTCTCAACTCGTGAAGTCCAGTTCGTTCGGTACTCTCACCAGCAACTGGATGGAAGTTGGGTCGTCGTGGATGTCTCCGTGGATGAATTGCGTTCCAATCCAAAGCCTTCCGTGACATCGATTTGCCGAAAACGCCCCTCCGGATGCCTGATACGTGATCTTCATAATGGATCTTCCTTGGTCACTTGGGTGGAGCACGCGGATGTACGCGAGAAAGAGATGAAGGCCAGTTTCGAACCTTTTGTTCATTCAGGGTTCGCATTTGGTGCAAAGCGTTGGATCTCAACCCTCCAACGACAAGCCGAGCGCTACATGTGCGCCACAGGTATCCACACTTCACCCGGTGACTCGATCATTTCTCTTGAAGGAAGAAGAGGCCTGGCGGAAATGGCAAAACAGATGACCATCTGTTTCTTCAACGATATCAGCAACTCCACTTACCACCACTGGACTTGTTCGAACCGAACAAGAGACACTCGAATGGAGGTCAGGACCAACAAACGAAGGGGTGATCCGAGCAAGCCCCCTGGAGTCAATCGTACTGCTGGTTGTTCTGTCGTGCATCTTTCCCATCACACCAGGATCTTTGAGTTCCTCAAAGACGTTCAGACTAGACCTATGTGGGATAGTATGTCGATGGACAGCTCGGTACGTGTGCTAGCAAACTTTACCATCGGTCTTGACCCGCGGAACCAGATTTCGGTGCTCGCCATAGATAATCACAACGACTTCCTCATTCTTCAGGAGTGTTGCACCGATGCAACGGGGTCGTCTGTGATTTATGCGCCGATTAACCACTCCATTCTCCAGTGTTTGTTATGTGGAGTTCAACCGGAGCCATTTCCGCTTATGTCTTCAGGCTTCTCCATTCTGCCTAACGTATCCGGAGCCATTCTTGATGGAACACTACTGACTATGGTGTTCCAGATCTCAGTGAGGGCTACATCAGCCAAGTCTGCCGTGGAGTCGGCAACTACCCTTGTCCAGGACACACTTCAACGGATCAGAGCCGCAGTCAATTAAGGAGCAAACGTTGGATGCAAGGCCCTGCTAGCCTTGTTTGTGACTGTTGGTGACTTGCTTCGGGAGGAGCTTAACGATCTTCAAGGGGGAGATTTTCTTTAACTTATCTTTTTCATTTGTATATATGTTGTGTGTTTACTTCTGTTTGTGTGTTTAAATTCAATAACCATACTTGAATTTTTCATTTTCGTGAAATATCTGTCTAACATTGAGGACAATGTTTAATTCAAGTGTGGGGGGAAGGTTTATTTAAAAAGAAAAAAAAAATTTTGAAAAATTTGAAAAATTCAAAAAAATAATTTACTTGTTTTCGTTTTCTACTGTAACGGTATATCGACTAAATCATACTTACTCCCTTGGTAGCGTTGAACCTACCATTGCACTAAGTAAGTCCCTGTGGTCACGTATTGTTACGTAAATGAAAAAAAAAAAATCAAAAAAATCAAAAAATACAAAAATATTTGCTTCTGTTTGTGTGTTTTTGTGTGTTTATTTGTGTTATGTGTGTTGTTTTCTTTCCAATCCCGATGATGAATTGAGTTTAATTGTTATGATTTGGAAAATATTGATTATATCCTAAGGCTTTGTGTTGTTTGCTTTGGATTTAATATGCATAACTTATGATTGCTCGAAATTCCATGTTCACATCGCCTGTTTCGATTAGTTGATTGCAATCTGAGAAGCACATTTGAACTTACATTGTCATGCATACCCAGAAAATGTGAGGATTTGAGCCTGTTGTATATTCACATGTTGATATGATGTGTTTTTCACCGCGGTCATTAATTATTACCTAAATTCCTAACAATTGTCGTTGTAAAGTATAATGGGAAATAAAGGTTTTTCCCACAGAAGATTGTTATATTTACTTTTTAATGTCACGAAAAATTAAATTAAATAAAGAATTAATATTAACAAGTATAAAGAATAAAGAATATATATATACAAAATTAAATGAACTATACAGTATTTTTTCTATTTACAAAAATATACATTATATACAAAAGTATTTTTGGGGGTTTTTGAGATTTTTGAAAACAATAAATAATTAAAAGGAAATATTTTTGGATTTTTATTATTTTTGAAAACAAGAAAAACACACACAAATATTGATTTCTCTAAGTCATATGATCGAAATTAACATTGTGAAACATTAGAAAGCTAATTATTTCCCAATTAGACTTCTCTCTGAAAATTAACCTAAGTGAAAGCACCTAGATCAATCAATTAAACATGCCATCTTAGTCTAGAAAGCTAGCTAGTCAATCCATGTTCAAAGCATCGAAAAGAATCGTTAATTCAAGTGCACAACCTAGTATGGAAAAGTCCATCTATTTGTAATCCTTTTTAATTGATTCCGACATTTGTCCAATGCCTTTACTACTTGTGAATTAGGTTTCCAAAACTATTAGGTGAATCGGAATCCTAACTCTAGCTCCAATTACATGCAAATATTATAAGTTTCGAACCCTATAACAAAAGCACATAAAAGATTTCCGTAAAACAGAATCAAACAAACAATCACACAAAAGTAACTTAAGAAAAATCAAATCACAAAATTATTATGCAAAAATAGAAAATAAACAAATATTTACACAATAACATTTCCCAAAATTATTCACGAATAGTTAATTAAACAAAAATAAATTATAATAAATAAACGAGTTTGGGAAAAATGTTACTGTTGTGTCCATGAAAATGGACACTGTCTGGCAGGCGAAGGTGGCAGACTCAGCTATAGAAATCGGACATGTAACTTTGGATGTGGCGGGTGCACTTAGCAATTGGGCTTGGGCTTGAGGGTGTAGATAGCAAATTGGGCTGAAATGGGCATTGCTAGAGGCCAAGGGTGGTGGATGATTAGCGGTATTTTTACCTACGTCATTAATTATTACCTAAATTCCTAACAATTGTCGTTGTAAAGTATAATGGGAAATAAAGGTTTTTCCCACAGAAGATTGTTATATTTACTTTTTAATGTCACAATAAATTAAATTAAATAAAGAATTATTATTAACAAGTATAAAGAATAAAGAATATATATATATACAAAATTAAATAAACTATACAGTATTGTTTCTATTTACAAAAATATACATTATATACAAAAGTATTTTTGGGGGTTTTTGAGATTTTTGAAAACAATAAAAGAAATATTTTTGGATTTTTATTATTTTTGAAAACAAGAAACACACACAAATATTGTTTTGAAGATTAACCAACTCCCTAGCCATGAATCCGAAACTAACATATGTAAGATGCTGGACCACCATACATCTCCCAAATAAAACTTTCCCTAACAATTAACTCCGAGACCACTCTGTCAGCTAATCACTAGAAAAAGAGTTGTTAATTCAAGTGCACGACCTAGCGGGACCGCCCAACTATCCGTGATCCTTATTATTTAGTTTCAACATTAAAGGTAAAACCAAACAAACAAAATTCACATAAGCTGCTAGAAGAATCAATTAACTTCAATCCAACAATTATTACACAAAATAGAAAATAAACAAACAATAACATTTCCCAAAATTATTCACGAATAGTTAATTAAACAAAAATAAATAAACGAGTTTGGGAAAAATGTTACTGTTGTGTCCATGAAAATGGACACCGTCATCGAGCGAAGGTGGCGGACTCGGCTATTGTATCGTAACTTTGGATGTGGCGGGTGCACAAATCAATTGGGCATTTTCTGAAATTGGGCCAAGTGGGCTTTTGGGCTTTGAGGCAGTGGGCTTGGAGGCCCAATTGTGAGTTTGACTTTCTTTGACCCGGTCGTGCGCATGGTCTTTCACTTGAGTTGAAAAGTCAACTCATTTCTCTTCTTTTTTTTTATTCTTTCTCTTCTCATCCCGTGTTCATCCCAGCTGCAATTATACTTTCATTCATCTTGTTCAGCTCCATCATATCGAGAGGGCGAGAGGGTGAGCTGCTGCTGCGAGAGAAAGAGCGAGAGAGGGACGCCGCCGTGAGCGATTGATGGCGAGATGCGGCGCAGCTTGGTGCGGCGGAATTGAAGCGGTGTCGATGGAGAAGAGCAGTGGCTAGGCTTGGATTGGGGATGGCGTCGCCGTGGTTTGATGCGGCGGTGACCGGGCTCTGCAAATCCGAGCAGAGGCCGGACTTGAAGCGGCGGAGCGAAGAGACGCCGGCATGGATGAATCGACGACGGGGCTTGCGACGGGAATCTGGGCAGAGAGAGGGACGAGGCCGGAATGGCTGGGATGGTGCGGGGATGAAGCTTGGGTCGCCGTCGATGGCGGCGGAGCACATGTGGTTTGGGAGGATCGATCCGGCATGGGCTGGCAGATTGGGTGAGCACGGGCTCATGATGGCAGTGGTGATTTGGTTCTCCTAAACCTGCAAAACAGACCCTGCAAAAGAGAAAGAGGATTAAATGCTTTGTGCATTGTGATTAATGTTTGCAGGAGCTCCCTCTTAAATAGAGAAGGGAAAACAGAAGCATCCAACGCAGAGAAGGAAGTGGAGTGAGCTTGGAGAGCTGGAGATGCTTTGTCACAGTGGAATGGTGATCTGTAATGGGTGGATGATTTGCTGGTGGTGGAAGAGAGCTGGAGAAGATGCTGCCGGCAGTGGAGTCACAGGCTGGAGAGGAGCCAACAGAGAAGCCGTAACATGGTAACATGGTTGCTGCAAAACAACAAATGAAAAACAAAATAAAATAACAAAAACAAACAAAATAATTATAAACAAAAATATAAAGATAAAACAAAAGAAAGATAAATAAAATAACAAAAGAAATTTAAAGGAAGTAAATAAATAAAATAAATATTAGGGAAAATAAAATGGTGGTTTGAATTGTGTTCCACCACCGCGTGTGGTGGTTGCGCCTCCTTATGTGGTGGTTCGCCGACAAAATTGCCGGGATTCGGAATAATCCGAAATCTTCGTACAATATTTTATTCCACATGTGAAAGTCACGGTTGACTTTCCGAATTACGCTGAAGAACCTCCAAAATGCACCTATTCTGTGCAGATTAATATTTTACTGGTATTTTCCCTAAAAACACGAAAACAAACATTAAACAAACAATTAAGCTTTCGGAATAGCAAAATCCAGTAATTAAAGGCACTTTGTGAACGTATTTTACGTTCACATCACACCCCTACACTTGAACTATTGCTAGTCCTCTAGCAAACACAGAACAAAACAACACAAAACAGAAAGGGAAACACAAAACAGACGGTCTTTCCAACCATAATCCTCAGCGAGTTCGAAAGAATTATAATCAAGAGAATAAAAATTATATACCAAGGCTAAAGAATTTGCTAAGTATTTAACATGTACATCTCATTTATGCTCGGGTGTGTGTGTGAAAACCAAGTATACAATTAATGTCAAGCAATCCAATAGGCACATCGAAACAACATTAACCACTAAACCTCACAAGATTCACTAAATATTTCCGCTCAGTGTTTAGGGTTAACTGTTTACTCTCAAAACAATTACACAAGTAGTGTTCCCATATGCTTGCTCATCGACCGACTCTCTACAATTAATCTACAACTCATCAGATCATAAGGACTTTCAGGTGAAACAGGGGCCAAAGGTGAATGGTAAATGATGAATGGTAAATGATAGTGAAGGGACTCGAAATGAAAAATGTTTTACATGTTTGCAAGACAAGTCAACGACTTTGAAACTCATACCTATGCTAAACCCGAAACAACTCTTATTCTCCTCCAACCTTTTATTGAAAATAATACAAGTAAATAAAATAACTCTATTTTTGTGGTATTTTTTTTTCTTTTCTTTTCCACATTTTTTTTTCTTTTTTCTTGAGGAATTTTATTCCTTCTTTTTATTTCTGAAATTTTTTTTTTCTTTGAACAAATACAACAAAATTAAATACACCCCCACACTTGCCTTCTGGTATATACCATACAAATCCGAAGCATAAAAACATAAGAAGTCACTATCATCGTCTTGCAAACATAAATAAAACAAGGGTGAAATGGTGTGGGTGAACAAAAGAAACGGCTAATGAGTGATCAGTTCAAAAGGGGATTCCTAAAGTTCGTGTTTAGATGGATGGTGAATATTTTGGCCATGGTGCTCAACTAATGCCTTACTCATTTCTAATTCATTACAGATTAACAAAATGTTTCAAGTGGTCTCTGAGCAAGTTCTAGGTTCAAAACTCATGAATTGTGCACACATGAAGAACGAGTAAATGTATGAAATATGCATACATGTAAATATACAATAGGCTCAAATCCTCACATTTTCTGGGTATGCATGACAATGTATGTTCAAATGTGCTTCTCGGATTGCAATCAACTAATCGAAACAGGTTAAGTGAACATGGAAATTCGAGCAATCACAAGTTATGCATATTAAATCCAAAGCAAACTACGCAAAGCCTTGACATATAAGAAACATTCTCAAAATCATAACAATTAAACTCAATTCATCATCGGGATTGGAAAGAAAACAACACACATAACAGAAATAAACACACAAAAACACAAAACAGAAGCAAATATTTTTGTAATTTTTGATTTTTTTTTTTTTTTGATTTTTTTCAATTTACGTAACAATACGTGACCACATTGACTTACTAAGTGCAATGGTAGGTTCAACGCTACCAAGGGAGTAAGTATGATTTAGTCGATATATTGTTACAGTAGAAAACGAAAACAAGTAAATTATTTTTTTGAATTTTTCAAATTTTTCAATTTTTTTTTCTTTTCTTTTCAATAAATCTTCCCCTCACACTTGAATTAAACATTGTCCTCAATGTTAGACAGATATTTCACGAAAATGAAAAATTCAAGTATGGTTATTGAATTTAAACACACAAACAGAAGTAAACACACAACATATATACAAATGAAAAACAAATAAGTTAAAGAAAAACTCCCCCTTGAAGATCATTAAGCTCCTCCCGAAGCAAGTCACCAACAGTCACAAACAAGGCTAGCAGGGCCTTGCATCCAACGTTTGCTCCTTAATTGACTGCGGTTCTGATCCTTTGAAGTGTGTCCTGGACAAGGGTAGTTGCCGACTCCACGGCAGACTTGGCTGATGTAGCCCTCACTGAGATCTGGAACACCATAGTCAGTAGTGTTCCATCAAGTACAGCTCCGGATACGTTAGGCAGAATGGAGAAGCCTGAAGACATAAGCGGAAATGGCTCCGGTTGAACTCCAGATAGCAAACACTGGAAAATGGAATGGTTAATCGGCGCATAAATCACAGACGACCCTGTTGCATCGGTGCAACACTCCTGAAGGATGAGGAAGTCGTTGTGACTATCTATAGCGAGCACCGAGATCTGGTTCCGCGGGTCAAGACCGATGGTGAAATTTGCTAGCACACGTACAGAGCTGTCCATCGACATACTATCCCACTTGCGGTCTTGTCTGCACGTCTTTGAGGAACTCAAAGATCCCGGTGTGATGAGATAGATGAACGACGGAACAACCAGGCGGTACGATTGACTCCGGGGGGCTTGCTCGGATCACCCCTTCGCTTGTTGGTCCCGACCTCCATTCGAGTGTCCCTTGTTCGGTTGGAACAAGTCCAGTGGTGGTACGTGGAGTTGCGATATCGTTGAAGAAACAGATCGTCATCTGTTTTGCCATTTCCGCAAGTCCTCTTCTTCCTTCAAGAGAAATAATCGAGTCACCGGGTGAAGAATGGATACTGTGGCGCACGTAGCGCTCGGCTTGTCGTTGGAGGGTTGAGATCCAACGCTTTGCACCAAAAGCGAACCCCTGAATGAACAAAAGGTTCGAAACGGCCTTCATCTCTTTCTCGCGTACATCCACGTGCTCCACCCAGTGACCAAGGAAGATCCATTATGAAGATCACGTATCGGGCATCCGGAGGGGCGTTTTCGGCAAATCGATCTCACGGAAGGCTTTGGATTTGTGCGCGATTCATCCACGGAGACATCCACAACGATCCAACTTCCATCCGGTTGTTGGTGAGAATACCGAACAAACTGGACTTCACGAGTTGAAACGAGGTGAGATGGCACCGAAACTCGGCCGACATCACCTGCATATGCTCCTCGTAGCCTTCTTCGTTCTTTGGAGGAAAGGATCTCCAACGTCTTGGCGTTTGTGATCATGCTACAGAAGAGCGGCGACCATCGACCAACATCCATGAGAATTTGAACGATGGTGGTCGGATAAAGATGGATGGTTGCCGAGTGTCTCGACGATTCGGCTTTGAAGTACGGAGCGGGTTCGGCTCGTTGAAACACTCGCAAGTACTCGGCCACATGAAGAGTCTCGGGATGAATAGACGTGTCGGGAGTCGGTGAAGTTATCCACAAAGGAAATCCTGCAGGTGGCCATGAGCGAGGAGCTCGTGTTTGGCCTTACGGACGATATCCGAGATCAAGTCGGTGTGGACTCCGACAAGATCATGAGCAGGTCCGGGAAGGGTGTCGGATGGCAAAGGTATGGATGGGCGCTCGACTAGGGTAGGCATGAGGCTCCGCACATCCCGTCTCGAGTGGTCCGTGTCGATGGAATCGTCGGACAACTCGAGAATAGGCTCTTGTTGTTGAGGAAAAACTTCGAGCCTTCGCCTGGCACATCTGAGTGCGGAACAGGACCTCCGCAATTGGGACATATGCCGCTGTGGAGAGCATCGACGAGTCGTTGATTCAAAAGTTGAAGCTCCTCGTTCTTGCTCACCAGCTGATCATTTCGTCTCTCTAACTCGGCAATACGCTGCTCAGACGTAATGATACCGAACTTCTTCCTATTTCTCGACCCCCAATAATAGACCTGGTCCTCCTCAAGTCCGATTTTCGGACCAAATCTTTCTCGTTGTGGCTTGGTGGGGTGAGAATACACCGCAAAGAAAGCCGCAAGTGCATCTCTCTGAGCTTTGGTGTACTTTGTCCTCGGAAGTCTCCTATAGACAGGAGCGGCTTCCGGCTCGACAGGTGGATCAGCAACCAAGATTGGTGCTTGAGGTAGTGGTTGCGGTTGTGGCTCGGTCGGCATGCTAGCATCGGCGCTATTGAGCATGCTTGGTGGAATTATTTCAGCCAAGCCTTCAAAGATTGGGTTCTCTGAAGGACCTGCCTGAAACAAATCACTGAAAGAATTCACTCGTTTGGCCATTTCTGGGTTGGGAAGGGAGGATAGCTTTCTGGGAATTGGGAGTATTTCTGGGAAAAACTCAAGAACACGAAGAACAATGAGAGAAAACGAGAGAGAGAAAGGGAAAGACTAAGGGAAAACGCGTGAAATGACCTAAGGCACTAACGCAAACCGAAGGGAAAGGAAGGAACGGACGCACGCTCGCACACGTGCCACAGACAGAAGACCCGAAATTTCCGGATCGAGCGACGAAAGTCGTAAAGTCTACAGTAGACACGCACGCGGCTTATTAAACAATTCGGCCGACGCAAAAGTCGTGCGTCGGCCCAATCAAAATTTTTTCTGATTTTCGATTTTTTATTTTTTTATTTTTTTAATACTTTACGAAAAGTCGTAAAGTGAACAGTGAAAACGCGTAGCACACGCGCTTGCCGACACTTTAAACGGGCCTGGGCCATCGGAATGGTCTGGGCCTTAAAGTGGGCTTGGGCCAAAGAAATCTCCGGCCCATTATTGGTGGGCTTAAACTAATGGGCCTAAAAACGAACAGACCCGACACACTAAATGGGCTTGGGTTACGGGTTTTGGGCTTCGGGAATGACACGGGCCCAATGGGCCAAATTTTTTATTTTATTTTTATTTTTTATATTTTTTTACGAAACCTAAAACACTAACCAATCACACAAACGGGCCGAAGGCCCAATAACAAACTAACTAACTAACAAGCCCAAAAATAAAACAAACAGTAATTATAAATAGTAAAAAGAAATAATTACCAACAGTAAAACAAACAAACACTCTTTTTTTTATATACAATTACAAATTTTTTTTTTTTTTTTTTTTTATTAAATTTTTTTTTTTTTTTTTTTTCGAAAACAAATAACGAGAGTGAAAAGAAAACTTACCTTTTTACTCCCGAGGAAACCGAAAAATCACCAACAAGACATCAACCTCAAGGTTTTTCAACCTTGACTTCCTAAACGTATGCTCCGATGTATGTGGTAAAATTTCCGATAAACCCCGATTATTTCCTATACAAAATAAAAAGGTTAGTAATAAATTTACAAAATAAAAACAAAATATTTACAAAGTTAAAAATGTGTCACAAATTATCTATACAAAATGAATGAATAAAATTTCCTATGTCTAAGTATATTTTATGTCTACGTATATTCCTATGTCTACGTATATTTTATTTACACAAAAATATTTTCTTTTGCCTGAATATAGTTGAAAAAAAATGAAAGTTGATTCCAAGCGGTAACTCAAGGTGGACTTACGGCCTAGGTGCAATGCCTTGACTTAAATGACTTTCCGTGTTTTCAGAAGGCGAATGGCCAGATCACAAGAGATAAGCGAGAGGCAGGATTCATTTAGTGGACAAGTCCTCTGAATCCAATTTTACAAACCCGTCACCCAGAGTCTTGATCATATCTAGACACCATTCATGTGCCCCTTACTCAGTTGAGAAAGCACTTAAGTGTTCGACAATTCTCCAAGTGTTAATAAAGGCCGCCCTCAACCTCAAATAACCTTACGGTAAAAATGAAGGGTTTAGGCCAATATTAACAAAAGGACCTTACCTATTTCCGTTCAAGTTACAACTTACAACAACAAAAAATAATCAACTATATAAAAGACACCTAAATAAATTACTAAGTGTAAAAATATAAACAAGTATAATCAAGTCAGTATAAATAAAATTAACAAGTATTATTTACAAATAGTAAAAAGTCAATAGTCAATAGTCAAAGTCAACAGTCAAAAAGTCAACAGTCAAAAGTCAACAGTAAAAAGTCAAAAGTAAATAGTAAAAACAATCCCCGGCGAGCCGGCGCCAAAATGATTAGCGGTATTTTTACCTACGTCATTAATTATTACCTAAATTCCTAACAATTGTCGTTGTAAAGTATAATGGGAAATAAAGGTTTTTCCCACAGAAGATTGTTATATTTACTTTTTAATGTCACAATAAATTAAATTAAATAAAGAATTATTATTAACAAGTATAAAGAATAAAGAATATATATATATACAAAATTAAATAAACTATACAGTATTGTTTCTATTTACAAAAATATACATTATATACAAAAGTATTTTTGGGGGTTTTTGAGATTTTTGAAAACAATAAAAGAAATATTTTTGGATTTTTATTATTTTTGAAAACAAGAAACACACACAAATATTGTTTTGAAGATTAACCAACTCCCTAGCCATGAATCCGAAACTAACATATGTAAGATGCTGGACCACCATACATCTCCCAAATAAAACTTTCCCTAACAATTAACTCCGAGACCACTCTGTCAGCTAATCACTAGAAAAAGAGTTGTTAATTCAAGTGCACGACCTAGCGGGACCGCCCAACTATCCGTGATCCTTATTATTTAGTTTCAACATTAAAGGTAAAACCAAACAAACAAAATTCACATAAGCTGCTAGAAGAATCAATTAACTTCAATCCAACAATTATTACACAAAATAGAAAAATAAACAAACAATAACATTTCCCAAAATTATTCACGAATAGTTAATTAAACAAAAATAAATAAACGAGTTTGGGAAAAATGTTACTGTTGTGTCCATGAAAATGGACACTGTCTGGCAGGCGAAAGTGGCAGACTCAGCTATTGTATCGTAACTTTGGATGTGGCGGGTGCACAAATCAATTGGGCATTTTCTGAAATTGGGCCAAGTGGGCTTTTGGGCTTTGAGGCAATTGGGCTTGGAGGCCCAATTGTGAGTTTGACTTTCTTTGACCCGGTCATGCGCATGGTCTTTCACTTGAGTTGAAAAGTCAACTCATTTCTCTTCTTTTTTTTATTCTTTCTCTTCTCATCCCGTGTTCATCCCAGCTGCAATTATACTTTCATTCATCTTGTTCAGCTCCATCATATCAGAGAGGGCGAGAGGGTGAGCTGCTGCCTGCGAGAGAAAGAGCAGAGAGGGACGCCGCCGTGAGCGATTGATGGCGAGATGCGGCGCAGCTTGGTGCGGCGGAATTGAAGCGGTGTCGATGGAGAAGAGCAGTGGCTAGGCTTGGATTGGGGATGGCGTCGCCGTGGTTTGATGCGGCGGTGACTGGGCTCTGCAAATCTGAGCAGAGGCCGGACTTGAAGCGGCGGAGCAGAAGAGACGCCGGCATGGATGAATCGACGACGGGGCTTGCGACGGGAATCTGGGCAGAGAGAGGGACGAGGCCGGAATGGCTGGGATGGTGCGGGGATGAAGCTTGGGTCGCCGTCGATGGCGGCGGAGCACATGTGGTTTGGGAGGATCGATCCGGCATGGGCTGGCAGATTGGGTGAGCACGGGCTCATGATGGCAGTGGTGATTTGGTTCTCCTAAACCTGCAAAACAGACCCTGCAAAAGAGAAAGAGGATTAAATGCTTTGTGCATTGTGATTAATGTTTGCAGGAGCTCCCTCTTAAATAGAGAAGGGAAAACAGAAGCATCCAACGCAGAGAAGGAAGTGGAGTGAGCTTGGAGAGCTGGAGATGCTTTGTCACGGTGGAATGGTGATCTGTAATGGGTGGATGATTTGCTGGTGGTGGAAGAGAGCTGGAGAAGATGCTGCCGGCAGTGGAGTCACGAGGCTGGAGAGGAGCCAACAGAGAAGCCGTAACATGGTAACATGGTTGCTGCAAAACAACAAATGAAAAACAAAATAAAATAACAAAAACAAACAAAATAATTATAAACAAAAATATAAAGATAAAACAAAAGAAAGATAAATAAAATAACAAAAGAAATTTAAAGGAAGTAAATAAATAAAATAAATATTAGGGAAAATAAAATGGTGGTTTGAATTGTGTTCCACCACCGCGTGTGGTGGTTGCGCCTCCTTATGTGGTGGTTCGCCGACAAAATTGCCGGGATTCGGAATAATCCGAAATCTTCGTACAATATTTTATTCCACATGTGAAAGTCACGGTTGACTTTCCGAATTACGCTGAAGAACCTCCAAAATGCACCTATTCTGTGCAGATTAATATTTTACTGGTATTTTCCCTAAAAACACGAAAACAAACATTAAACAAACAATTAAGCTTTCGGAATAGCAAAATCCAGTAATTAAAGGCACTTTGTGAACGTATTTTACGTTCACATCAGTGGAGAAAGTAGGAGATGGTGGAATAGGTTGGTGGTGGTGGTGGAGGAGTTAGGTGGCTGGGAGTGGACGGCAAAAATCCAAAACAAGAACAAATTAAAATAAATAAATAAGTAAACAAACAAATAAAAATAAATATAAAATCAAAAGTTAATAAAAATAATAAATATAAACATAAAAACAAATATAAAAATAATTATAAACATGGGAAAATAAAATGGAGATTTGAATTTGTGTTTCGCCACCGCGTGTGGTGGTTGCGCCGCCTTATGTGGTGGTTCGCCGACAAAATTGTCGGGATTCGGAATAATCCGAAATCTTCGTACAATATTTTATTCCACAAATGAAAGTCACGGTTGACTTTCCGATTTACGCTGAAAATCTCCAAAATTCACCTTTTGTGTTGAATTTAGCATTTTTCTCATATTTTCCCTAAAAACACAAAAACAAATATTATACAAACAAATAAGCTTTCGAAATAGCAAAATCCAGTAATTAAAGGCACTTTGTGAACGTATTTTACGTTCACATCACACCCCTACACTTGAACTATTGCTAGTCCTCGAGCAAACACGAAACAAAACAACACAAAACAGAAAGGGAAACACAAAACAGATGGTCTTTCCAACCATAATCCTCAGCGAGTTCGACAGAATTATAATCAGAGAATAAGAATTATATACCAAGGCTAAAGAATATGCTAAGCATTTAATATGTACATCTCATTTATGCTCGGGTGAAGTGTGAAAAAAACCAAGTATACAATTAATGTCAAGCAATCCAATAGGCACATCGAAACAACATTAACCACTAAACCTCACAAGATTCACTAAATATTTCCGCTCAGTGTTTAGGGTTAAGTGTTTACTCTCAAAACAATTACACAAGTAGTGTTCCCATATGCTTGCTCATTAACCAACTCTCTACGGTTAATCCACAAATCATCAGATCATAAGGACTTTTTAGGTGAAACAGGGACCAAAGGGTGAATGGTAAATAGTGAATGGTAAATGAAGTGAAAGGACTCGAAATGAAAAATGTTTTACATGTTTGCAAGACAAATCAACGACTTTGAAACTCATACTTATGCTAAACCCGAAACAACTTTCTTATTCTCCTACAACCTTTTATTGAAATTAAAACAATACAAGAAAATAACTTCATTTTTTGTGGTAATTTTTTTTTTTTTTTTTTTCCACTTTTTTTTTTTCTTGAGGAACTTTATTCCTTCTTTTTATTTCTGATTTTTTTTTCTTTCTTTGAACAAATACAACAAAATAAATACACCCCCACACTTGCCTTTTGGTATACTACCATACAAATCCGAAGCATAAGAACATAAGAAGTCACTATCATCGTCTTGCAAACACAATAAAACAAGGGTGAAATGGTGTGGGTGAACAAAAGAAACTGCTAATGAGTGTTTAGTTCAAAAGGGAATTCCTAAAGTTCGTGTTTAGATGGATGGTGAATATTTTGGCCATGGTGCTCAACTAATGCCTTACTCATTTCTAATTCATTACAGATTAACAAAATGTTTCAAGAGGTCTCTGAGCAAGTTCTAGGTTCAAAACTCATGAATTGTGCACACATGAAGAACGAGTAAATGTATGAAAGATGCATACATGTGAATATACAATAGGCTCAAATCCTCACATTTTCTGGGTATGCATGACAATGTATGTTTAAATGTGCTTCTCGGATTGCAATCAATTAATCGAAACAGGTTATGTGAACATGGAAATTCGAGCAATCACAAGTTATGCATATTAAATCCAAAGTAAACTACACAAAGCCTTAGCATATAACCAACATTTTCCAAATCATAACAATTAAACTCATTTCATCATCGGAATTGGAAAGAAAACAACACACATAACAGAAATAAACACACAAAAACACACAAACAGAAGCAAATATTTTTGTAATTTTTGATTTTTTTGATTTTTTTTTGATTTTTTTTTTCAATTTACGTAACAATACGTGACCACAGTGACTTACTAAGTGCAATGGTAGGTTCAACGCTACCAAGGGAGTAAGTATGATCTAGTCGATATATTGTTACCGTAGAAAACAAAAACAAGTAAATTATTTTTTGAATTTTTCAAATTTTTCAAATTTTTTTCTTTTCTTTTCAATAAACATTCCCCCCACACTTGAATTAAACATTGCCCTCAATGTTAGACAGATATTTCACGAAAATGAATAATTCAAGCATGATTATTGAATTTAAACACACAAACAGAAATAAACACACAAACATAAATAAACACAAAACAATTAACTAAATGAAAAGGGAAACAGAAAGACTCCCCTTTGAAGATCGTGAAGCTCCTCCCGAAAGTCACCAACAGTCACAAACAAGGCTAGCAGGGCCTTGCATCCAACGTTTGCTCCTTAATTGACTGCGGCTCTGATCCTTTGAAGTGTGTCCTGGACAAGGGTTGTTGCCGACTCCACGGCAGACTTGGCTGATGTAGCCCTCACTGAGATCTGGAACACCATAGTCAGCAGTGTTCCGTCAAGTACAGCTCCGGATACGTTTGGCAGAATGGAGAAGCCTGAAGACATAAGCGGAAATGGCTCCGGTTGAACTCCACATAGCAAACACTGGAGAATGGAATGGTTAATCGGCGCGTATATCACAGACGACCCCGTTGCATCGGTGCAACACTCCTGAAGAACGAGGAAGTCGTTGTGACTATCTATGGCGAGCACCGAGATCTGGTTCCGCGGGTCAAGACCGATGGTGAAATTCGCTAGCACACGTACAGAGCTGTCCATCGACATACTATCCCAAATTGGTCTCGTCTGCACGTCTTTGAGGAACTCAAAGATCCTGGTGTGATGGGAGAGATGAACAACGGAACAACCAGCAGTACGATTGACTCCAGGGGGCTTGCTCGGATCACCCCTTCGCTTGTTGGTCCTGACCTCCATTCGAGTGTCTCTTGTTCAGTTCGAACAAGTCCAGTGGTGGTATGTGGAGTTGCTGATGTTGTTGAAGAAACAGATTGTCATCTGTTTTGCCATTTCCGCAAGGCCTCTTCTTCCTTCAAGAGAAATAATCGAGTCACCGGGTGAAGAGTGGATACCTGTGGCGCACATGTAGCGCTCGGCTTGTCGTTGGAGGGTTGAGATCCAACGCTTTGCACCAAAAGCGAACCCTGAATGAACAAAAGGTTCGAAACTGGCCTTCATCTCCTTCTCGCGTACATCCACGTACTCCACCCAGGTGACTAAGGAAGATCCATTATGAAGATCACGTATCAGGCATCCGGAGGGGCGTTTTCGGCAAATCGATCTCACGGAAGGCTTTGGATTTGTGCGCAATTCATCCACGGAGACATCCACGACGACCCAACTTCCATCCAGTTGTTGGTGAGAGTACCGAACGAACTGGACTTCACGAGTTGAGACGATGTGAGATGGCACCGAAACTCGGCCGACATCACTGCATATGCTCCTCGTAGCCTTCTTCGTTCTTTGGAGGAAAGGATCTCCAACGTCTTGGCGTTTGTGATCATGCTACGAAGAGCGCGACCATCGACCAACATCCATGAGAATTTGAACGATGGTGGTCGGATAAAGATGGATGGTTGCCGAGTGTCTCGACGATTCGGCTTTGAAGTACGGAGCAGGTTCAGCACGTTGAAACACTCGCAAGTACTCGGCCCTATGAAGAGTCTCGGGATGAATAGACGTGTCGGGAGTCGGTGAAGTTATCCACAAAGGAAATCCGGCGGTGGCCACGAGCAGGAGCTCGTGTTTGGCCTTACGGACGATATCCGAGATCAAGTCGGTGTGGACTCCGACAAGATCATCGAGCAGGTCCGGAAGGGTGTCGATGGCAAAGGTATGGATGGGCGCTCAATAAATGTAGGCATGAGGCTCCGCACATCCCGTCTCAAGTGGTCCATGTCGATGGAATCGTCGGACAACTCGAAAATAGGCTCTTGTTGTGGAGGAACAACTTCGAGCCTTCGCCGTGGCACATCCGAGTGCGGAACGGGACCTCCGCAATTGGGACGGATGCCGCGTGGAGAGCATCGACGAGTCGTTGATTCTGCAATTGAAGCTCCTCGTTCTTGCTCACCAGCTGATCGTTTCTTCGCTCTAACTCGGCAATACGTTGCTCAGACGTCAGGATACCGAACTTTTTCCTATTTCTCGACCCCCAATAGTAGACTTGGTCTTCTTCTAGTCCGATTTTTGGACCAAATCATTCACGTTGTGGTTTGGTGGGGTGAGAATACACCGCAAAGAAAGCCGCAAGTGCATCTCTCTGAGCTTTGCTGTACTTCGACCTCGGAAGTCTCCTATAGACAGGAGCGGCTTCCGGCTCAATAGGTGGATCAGCAACCAAGATTGGTGCTTGGGGTAGTGGTTGCGGTTGTGGTAGTGGCTCGGTCGGCATGCTAGCATCGGCGCTATTGAGCATGCTCGGTGGAATTATTTCAGCCAGACCTTCAAAGATTGGGTTCTCCGAAGGACCTGCCTGAAACAAGTCGCTGAAAGAATTGACTCTTTTGGCCATTTCTGGGTTGGGAAGGGAGGATAACTTTCTGGGAATTAGGAGGTTTTCTGGGAAAACTCAAGAACAGATGAAGAACACGAGAGAGAAAACGAGAGAAAGAGAGAGAGACTAAGGGAAAATGTGAAATGACCTAAGGAAACTAACGCAAACAGAAGGGAAAGGAAGGAACGGACGCACGCTCGCACACGTGCCACAGACAGAAGACCCGCAAATTGTGGATCGAGCGACGAAAGTCGTAAAGTCTACAGTAGACACGCACGCGATTTATTAAACAATTCGGCCGACGCAAAAGTCGTGCGTCGGCCCAATCAAAATTTTTTCTGATTTTCGATTTTTTATTTTTTTATTTTTTTAATACTTTACGAAAAGTCGTAAAGTGAACAGTGAAAACGCGTAGCACACGCGCTTGCCGACACTTTAAACAGGCTTCGGCCATCGGAATGGTCTGGGCCTTAAAGTGGGCCTGGGCCAAAGAAAACTCCGGCCCATTATTGGTGGGCTTAAACTAATGGGCCTAAAAACGAACAGGCCCGACACACTAATGGGCTTGGGTTACGGGTTTTGGGCTTCGTGAATGACACGAGCCCAATGGGCTAAATTTTATATTTTTTATTTTTTTTATATTTTTTATTCTTTTCGAAACCTAAAACCCTAACCAATCACACAAACGGGCCTAAGGCCCAATAACAAATAAACAACAAACAAGCCCGAAAATAAAACAAACAGTAATTATAAACAGTAAAAATAAATAATTACAAATAATAAAACAAACAACCCTCTTTTTTTTTTATTATTTACAATTACAAAATTTTTTTATTTTTTTATTTTTTTATTTTTTTTTATTTTTTTTTAAATAAATAACGAGAGTGAAAAGAAAACTTACCTTTTTACTCCCGAGGAAACCGAAAATCACCAACAAGACATCAACCTCAAGGTTTTTCAACCTTGACTTCCTAAACGTATGCTCCGATGTATGTGGTAAAATTTCCGATAAACCCGGATTATTTCCTATACAAAATAAAAAGGTTAGTAATAAATTTACAAAATAAAAACAAAATATTTACAAAGTTAAAAATGTGTCACAAATTATCTATACAAAATGAATGAATAAAATTTCCTATGTCTAAGTATATTTAATGTCTACGTATATTCCTATGTCTACGTATATTCCTATGTCTACATATATTTTATTTACACAAAAATATTTTCTTTTGCCTGAATATAGTTGAAAAAAAATGAAAGTTGATTCCAAGCGGTAACTCAAGGTGGACTTACGGCCTAGGTGCAATGCCTTGACTTAAATGACTTTCCGTGTTTTCAGAGGCGAATGGCCAGATCACAAGAGATAAGCGAGAGGCAGGATTCATTTAGTGGACAAGTCCTCTGAATCCAATTTTACAAACCCGTCACCCAGAGTCTTGATCATATCTAGACACCATTCATGTGCCCCTTACTTAGTTGAGAAAACACTTAAGTGTTCGACAATTCTCCAAGTGTTAATAAAGGCCGCCCTCAACCTCAAATAACCTTACGGTAAAAATGAAGGGTTTAGGCCAATATTAACAAAAGGACCTTACCTAATCCGTTCAAGTTACAACTTACAACAACAAAACATAATCAACTGTATTCAGGATACCTAAGTATAATTACTAAGTGTAAAAAAAATATAAACAAGTATAATCAAGTGAGTATAAATAAAATTAACAAGTATTATTTAGAAATAGTAAAAAGTCAATAGTCAATAGTCAACAGTCAATAGTAAAAAGTCAACAGTCAATAGTAAAAAGTAAATAGTAAAAAAACAATCCCCGGCAACGGCGCCAAAATGATATGATGTGTTTTTCACCGCGGTCATTAATTATTACCTAAATTCCTAACAATTGTCGTTGTAAAGTATAATGGGAAATAAAGGTTTTTCCCACAGAAGATTGTTATATTTACTTTTTAATGTCACGAAAAATTAAATTAAATAAAGAATTAATATTAACAAGTATAAAGAATAAAGAATATATATATACAAAATTAAATGAACTATACAGTATTTTTTCTATTTACAAAAATATACATTATATACAAAAGTATTTTTGGGGGTTTTTGAGATTTTTGAAAACAATAAATAATTAAAAGGAAATATTTTTGGATTTTTATTATTTTTGAAAACAAGAAAAACACACACAAATATTGATTTCTCTAAGTCATATGATCGAAATTAACATTGTGAAACATTAGAAATCTAATTATTTCCCAATTAGACTTCTCTCTGAAAATTAACCTAAGTGAAAGCACCTAGATCAATCAATTAAACATGCCATCTTAGTCTAGAAAGCTAGCTAGTCAATCCATGTTCAAAGCATCGAAAAGAATCGTTAATTCAAGTGCACAACCTAGTATGGAAAAGTCCATCTATTTGTAATCCTTTTTAATTGATTCCAACATTTGTCCAATGCCTTTACTACTTGTGAATTAGGTTTCCAAAACTATTAGGTGAATCGGAATCCTAACTCTAGCTCCAATTACATGCAAATATTATAAGTTTCGAACCCTATAACAAAAGCACATAAAAGATTTCCGTAAAACAGAATCAAACAAACAATCACACAAAAGTAACTTAAGAAAAATCAAATCACAAAATTATTATGCAAAAATAGAAAATAAACAAATTTACACAATAACATTTCCCAAAATTATTCACGAATAGTTAATTAAACAAAAATAAATTATAATAAATAAACGAGTTTGGGAAAAATGTTACTGTTGTGTCCATGAAAATGGACACTGTCTGGCAGGCGAAGGTGGCAGACTCAGCTATAGAAATCGGACATGTAACTTTGGATGTGGCGGGTGCACTTAGCAATTGGGCTTGGGCTTGAGGGTGTAGATAGCAAATTGGGCTGAAATGGGCATTGCTAGAGGCCAAGGGTGGTGGAGAAAGTAGGAGATGGTGGAATAGGTTGGTGGTGGTGGTGGAGGAGTTAGGTGGCTGGGAGTGGACGGCAAAAATCCAAAACAAGAACAAATTAAAATAAATAAATAAGTAAACAAACAAATAAAAATAAATATAAAATCAAAAGTTAATAAAAATAATAAATATAAACATAAAAACAAATATAAAAATAATTATAAACATGGGAAAATAAAATGGAGATTTGAATTTGTGTTTCGCCACCGCGTGTGGTGGTTGCGCCGCCTTATGTGGTGGTTCGCCGACAAAATTGTCGGGATTCAGAATAATCCGAAATCTTCGTACAATATTTTATTCCACAAATGAAAGTCACGGTTGACTTTTCGATTTACGCTGAAAATCTCCAAAATTCACCTTTTGTGTTGAATTTAGCATTTTTCTCATATTTTCCCTAAAAACACAAAAACAAATATTATACAAACAAATAAGCTTTCGAAATAGCAAAATCCAGTAATTAAAGGCACTTTGTGAACGTATTTTACGTTCACATCACATGTATGCATATTTCATACATTTACTCGTTCTTCATGTGTGCACAATTCATGAGTTTTGAACCTAGAACTTGCTCAGAGACCGCTTGAAACTTTTTATTAATCTGTAATGAATTAGAAATGAGTAAGGCATTAGTTGAGCACCATGTCCAAAATATTCACCATCCATCTAAACACGAACTTTAGGAATCCCCTTTTGAACTGATCACTCATTAGCCGTTTCTTTTGTTCACCCATACCATATCACCCTTGTTTTATTTGTGTTTGCAAGACGATGATAGTGACTTCTTATGTTTTTATGCTTCGGATTTGTATGGTAGTATACCAAAAGGCAAGTGTGGGGGTGTATTTATTTTGTTGTATTTGTTCAAAGAAAGAAAAAAAAAATCAGAAATAAAAAGAAGGAATAAAGTTCCTCAAGAAAAAAAAGAAAAAAAAAATGCCACAAAAATGAAGTTATTTTGTTGTATTGTTTTAATTTCAATAAAAGGTTGGAGGAAAATAAGAGTTGTTTCGGGTATAGCATAGGTATGAGTTTCAAAGTCGTTGATTTGTCTTGCAAACATGTAAAACATTTTTCATTTCGAGTCCTTTCACTTCATTTACCATTTACCATTTACCATTCACCTTTGGTCCCTGTTTCACCTGAAAGTCCTTATGATCTAATGAGTTGTAGATTAACCGTACAGAGTTGGTCGATGAGCAAGCATATGGGAACACTACTTGTGTAATTGTTTTGAGAGTAAACAGTTAACCCTAAACACTGAGCGGAAATATTTAGTGAATCTTGTGAGCTTTAGTGGTTAATGTTGTTCATATGTGCCTATTGGATTGCTTGACATTAATTGTATATTCGGTTTTCACACACTTCACCCGAGCATAAATGAGATGTACATATTAAATGCTTAGCAAATTCTTTAACATTGGTATATAATTTTTATTCTCTTGATTATAACTCTGTCGAACTCGCTGAGGATTATGGTTGGAAAGACCGTCTGTTTTGTGTTTCCCTTTCTGTTTTGTGATGTTTTGTTCTGTGTTTGCTCGAGTACTAGCAATAGTTCAAGTGTAGGGGTGTGATGTGAACGTAAAATACGTTCACAAAGTGCCTTTAATTACTGGATTTTGTTATTCCGAAAGCTTAATTGTCTGTTTAATGTTTGTTTTTGTGTATTTGGGGAAATACCAGGAAAATGTTAATCTGCACAGAATAGGTGAATTTTGGAGATTTTCAGTGTAATTCCGAAAAGTCAACCGTGACTTTTCAGATATCAAAATGACACCGGTCATTTTGAGGATGTGGGCCCAGTTAATGTACGAAGATTTCGGAAACCGTTCCGAATTCCGGCAAGTTTGTCGGCGAACCACCACATCAGGCGGCACAACCACCACACGCGGTGGCAGAATATATTTTAAATCTCCATTTTATTTTCCCATGTTTATATTTATATTTATATTTGTTTTTATGTTTGTTTTTATTATTTTTATTTTTATTTACTTTTGATTTTATTTTTATTTTTATTTGTTTGTTTACTTATTTATTTATTTTGTTTTTGTTTTATTTTGGATTTTTGTTACAGTCATTACCTCCACCAAAATTCCACCATCACCGAGATTCCCCCTCACATGGCTGGGATTCTATTCCAGCATCTCCAGCTCACTGCCAATTGAGCTCCATTTCCACCAAGCCGTGAATTTTCCCTTTTCTTCACCTATTTAAGGAAGTCCCTGCAAGCACAAATTCACAGACAACAATCTAATCTTCTTCTTCTCTTTTGCAGGTTTTGAGGCAATGAATTCAGCAGCCTTGCTTCGCCGTCATGCCCAAGCTTCTGCCGTGCTGCTCTCACCGTCCCTGCCTTGCTGCTGCAATCAAATCCACCATGCCTTCTCTGTGCACCCATCGCCGTCCTCAACGCCGGCAACAAAGCCCAATGGCCAAGAAACTCAAATTTCATCTCCTCTGCCTTTCTTTTCCTGCAAATTCATAATTAAGGAATATAATTATCTTTGTTTTCTGTTTTGCAGGTTTGGGAGGTGCTACTGCCATCGATGTCTCTGCCCAGAAATTCCTGCCCACATCCGGCGTCATCGCTGCTCCCTTCACGGCGTCCCCAGTTAGCTCCACCGTTCTGGAATTATCCAAGCCCGCTGCTGCTTGTCTTCCGCCGTCGCCGTACCAGCCCAGATCTCAAATCCGAGCCCGTGTACCACCGGCATCACCGCCGGCAACTCCATCGCTGCTGTTCATCCACTTGCCGCCGCACCTTCAAGCTGAAATCACCGTTGCAGACCGTCGATTCCGGCGTCCCCGAAGCTGCTACAGATCCCCTTACCGGTGTTGCCTCTCCTTGCCGTCGCTGCTCACCTACCGCGTTTTCCGTCGCTGCTCCCTTGCCTCTGCCGGCACCCCTCTCTGTTCCCTCACCGGCGCCGTGATGAAATCCCAGCTCCCTCATTTCCCTTCTCTTGCTCTGTCCAGAAGAGAAGAACTGAAGAACCAAAGAAGAAATCGTGGAAGTGATGCTGACTTGGTGAAATGAAGACCACGGGTCAACCAAATGGAGAAGAAAAGTCAAAGTCAGTCAATTTGACTTGGGCTTTGACCCTTTGACCGACCCAAAACAAGCCCAAAAGCCCATTGCAGCAAGCCCAAGTCCAAATTGATTTCTACACCCGTGCACCCGCCACATCCAAAGTTACTTGTTCGATTTTTAATAGCCGAGTCTCGCCACCTTCGCTCGCCGCACGGTGTCCATTTTCATGGACACAACAGTAACATTTTTCCCAAACTCGTTTATTTATTATTATTTATTTTTGTTTAATTAACTATTCGTGAATAATTTTGGGAAATGTTATTGTTTGTTTATTTTCTATTTTGTATAATAATTGTTGGATTGAAGTTAATTGATTCTCCTAGCAGCTTATGTGAATTTTGTTTGTTTGGTTTTATCTTTAATGTTAAAACTAAATAATAAGGATCACGGATAGTTGGGCGGTCCCGCTAGGTCGTGCACTTGAATTAGCAACTCTTCTTCTATGCGTTAGACATGTTTAGATTAATTACCTTTGCATGTTTAATTGTTTAGCCTGTCAGGGTGGTCTCGGGGTTAATTTTATAGTGAGGTTTTATTTGGGAGATGTATGGTGGTCCAGCATCTTACATATGTTAGTTTCGGATTCATGGCTAGGGAGTTGGTTAATCTTCAAAACAATATTTGTGTGTGTGTTTATTGTTTTCAAAAATAATAAAAATCCAAAAATATTTCTTTTATTGTTTTCAAAAATCTCAAAAACCCCCAAAAACAACTTTTGTATATAATGTATATTTTTGTAAATAGAAACAATACTGTATAGTTTATTTAATTTTGTATATATATATATTCTTTATACTTGTTAATAATAATTCTTTATTTAATTTAATTTTTCGTGACATTAAAAAGTAAATATAACAATCTTCTGTGGGAAAAACCTTTATTTCCCATTATACTTTACAACGACAACTGTTAGGAATTTAGGTAATAATTAATGACGTAGGTGAAAAATCATCAGATCAACATGTTTAGATTAATCACCTTTGCATGTTTAATTGTTTAATCTAGATGAGCGTTCACTAGGTTGATTTCATGGGAGAAGTTTATTTGGGGAATGATAACCTGCGTAGGCATTCTACATGTGTTAGTTTCGGATTCATGGCTAGGGAGTTGGTTAATCTTCAAAACAATATTTGTGTGTGTGTTTTCTTGTTTTCAAAAATAATAAAAATCCAAAAATATTTCTTTTTATTGTTTTCAAAATTATCAAAAACCCCCAAAAATACTTTAGTATATAATGTATATTTTTGTAAATAGAAACAATACTGTATAGTTTATTTAATTTTGTATATATATATATTCTTTATTCTTTATACTTGTTAATAATAATTCTTTATTTAATTTAATTTTTCGTGACATTAAAAAGTAAATATAACAATCTTCTGTGGGAAAAACTTTTATTTCCCATTATACTTTACAACGACAATTGTTAGGAATTTAGGTAATAAATTAATGACCGCGGTGAAAGTCATCTAATCATTTTGGCGCCGTTGCCGGGGATTGTTTTGACTTTTTACATTTGACTGTTGACTTTTTACTGTTGACTTTTGACTGTTGACTTTTGACTGTTGACTTTTGACTTTTGACTTTTTATTGTTGACTTTTTACTGTTTGTAAATAATACTTGTTAATTTTATACTTACTAATTTTACTTGTAAATATTTTTACACATACTTAGTAATTATACTTAGGTATCCTGAATACTGTTAATTATTTAAGTTGTTGTAGGTTGTAATTTGAACGGAAATAGGTAAGGTCCTTTTATTAATATTGGCCTAAACCCTTCATTTGTACCGTAAGGTCACTTGAGGTTGAGGGCGGCCTTTATTAACACTTGGAGAATTGTCGAACACTTAAGTGCTTTCTCAACTGAGTAAGGGGCACATGAATGGTGTCTAGATATGATCAAGACTCTGGGTGACGGGTTTGTAAAATTGGATTCAGAGGACTTGTCCACTAAATGAATCCTGCCTCTCGCTTATCTCTTGTGATCTGGCCATTCGCCTTCTGAAAACACGGAAAGTCATTTACGTCAAGATATTGCACCTAGGCCGTACGTCCACCTCGAATTACCGCTTGGAATCAACTTTGTTTTTAACTATATTTTGGACAATTTAACATTACTTGTAAATAAAATATACTTAGACATAGGAAATTTTATTTATTCATTTTGTATAGATAATTTGTGACATTATTTTTAATTTGGTAAATATTTTGTTTTTAACTTGTAAATTTTATTACTAACTTTTTAATTTTTATAGGGAATAATCCGGGTTATTCGGAAATTTTACCACATACATCGGAGCATACGTTTAGGAAGTCAAGGTTGAAAAACCTTGAGGTTGATGTCTTGTTGGTGATTTTCGGTTTCCTCGGGAGTAAAAAGGTAAGTTTTCTTTTCACTCTCGTTATTTATTTAAAAAATAAAAAATAAAAAAAAATATAAAAAAATTTAATTGTAAATAAAAAAAAAATAAAAAAAAGAGTGTTTGTTTTTGTTTTACTGTTTTGAAATTGTTTATTTTTACTGTTTGTTTTACTTATGGGCTTGTTTGTTGTTTATTTGTTATTGGGCCTTAGGCCCGTTTGTGTGATTGGTTAGTGTTTTAGGTTTCGTAAAAAAAAAAAAAAAAAAAAAAAATGAGCCCATTGGGCTCGTGTCATTCACGAAGCCCAAAACCCGTAACCCAAGCCCATTAGTGTGTCGGGCCTGTTCGTTTTTAGGCCCATTAGTTTAAGCCCACCAATAATGGGCCGGAGATTTCTTTGGCCCGAGCCCACTTTAAGGCCCAAACCATTCCGATGGCCCGGCCCGTTTAAAGTGTCGGCAAGCGCGTGTGCTACGCGTTTTCACTGTTCACTTTACGACTTTTCGTAAAGTATTAAAAAAAAATAAAAAATAAAAAATCGAAAATCAGAAAAAATTTTGATTGGGCCGACGCACGACTTTTGCGTCGGCCGAATTCTTTAATAAGCCGCGTGCGTGTCTACTGTAGACTTTACGACTTTCGTCGCTCGATCCGGAAATTTCGGGTCTTCTGTCTGTGGCACGTGTGCGAGCGTGTGCGCGTCTCTCCCCTTCCCTTCTGTTTGCGTTAGTTTCCTTAGGACATTTCACGTTTTCCCTTAGTCTCTCTCTCTCTCTCTCTCTCTCGTTTTCTCTTCGTGTTCTTCATCTGTTCTTCCGTTTTTCCTAGAAAACCTCCCAAATCCCAGAAGCTTTCCTCCCTCCCGAACCACAAATGGCCAAACGAGTGAATTCTTTCAGCGATTTGTTTCAGGCAGGTCCTTCAGAGAACCCGATCTTTGAAGGTCTGACTGAAATAATTCCACCGAGCATGCTCAATAGCGCCGATGCTAGCATGCCGACCGAGCCACAACCACAACCGCAACCACTACCTCAAGCACCAATCTTGGTTGCTGATGTGAACGTAAAATACGTTCACAAAGTGCCTTTAATTACTGAATTTTGCTATTTCAAAAGCTTAATTGTTTGTTTAATATTTGTTTTCGTGTTTTTAGGGAAAATACCAGGAAAATGTTTATCTGCACAAAATAGGTGCATTTTGGGGTTTTCAGCGTAAATCGGAAAGTCAACCGTGACTTTCATTTGTGGAATAAAATAATGTACGAAGATTTCGGAAACCGTTCCGAATTCCGGCAAGTTTGTCGGCGAACCACCACATAAAGCGGCGCAACCACCACACGCGGTGGCGATACATATTTTGAAACCACCATCTTATTTTCTCTAATAATTATTTCTTTTATATATTTATTTTTATTTTATTTGTTTTATTATTTTATTCTATTTTTGTTTTGTTTTATTTTATAACTATTTCTTTTGATTTCTTTTTGTTATTTTTCTTTTTCTTTTGTTGTTGCAGCTAACATGTTCACGTTCTTTGCATTGCCGGCTGCCCACTTCTCCAGCTACAGTCCATTTTTTCCCTGGTTTTCCTCCACTGCCGGCACCTCCTCCTTGGCTTCTAGCTTCACCAAACTTCTCCACCATCACCTACCACCTCCACCAAGCCTTGGCTGTTTCCCCCTTTCCTTTCCTATTTAAGGAGAGCTCCCGCAAGCTTCAATCATCAATCACCACCATTCACGATTAGCCATGGCAGCCCTGCAATCAATTCAAGTTTTCTTTTCTTTTCTTTTGTTTTCCTGCAAAAATTACAATCATGCAATCATCTCTCTAATTTTCTTTGTTTTTCTGTTTTGCACGTTTGGAAGTTGCTACTGCCATCGTGCCTCGCCGAACCAAGCCCAATCCTCCTCCGCCACCAATCCCGTGAAGCCCAGCCTTGCCGGCATCTCTACTGCCATCGCCGGCGATTCCTAGCCTCTGCCTAGGCCCGTGCTCGTGCGCTCGCTGCTCTCTGCCATGCCGCCGGCAACTTCTTGCCGCTGCACTTCCAGCGGCCGGCCGTGTCATCCCTTGCTTCCTTCGTGCCCATCCAGTTCTGCCGCCGTTGCTCTCTTCACCATCAATCGACGGCGCCAATCTCAGTCACCGGCATCCCCAATGGGCGTCTAGCCCAGCATCACCGTTTCACCTCACCGCCGGCGTCTTACCCAAAGTGCCGCTGCTGTCGACGCCGATCCATCGCCGCGCCGGTTTCCTCTCGCCGCTACTGTCGCGCCTTGCCCGAGCTCCCTCTCCCTTTGCTACTCGCTCCACCGGTATCACCGCAACCAAAACCCGCGCCGACAACGACGCCTCCACTGCTGCTGCTTTGCCGCCTGCTCTCTCTGCCGGCCTCTCAAAGCTCGCGCCTCCCTTGCTCGTCGTCGGTCCCCTCTGTAGAGAAGAATAAAAGAAAGCAAAAGAATGAAAGGCTACGGGCTGGAATAATGAAAGAAGATAGAAACTGAGGTTGACTTTTCAACCTAATGAAGTGAAGTCACTCACGGTCAAAGAAGGCTGGGCTTGACCGGGTCAACAAGCCAAACTGATTTGAATTTGGGCCTTTGCCCAATTGCTCAAGTCCAAGCCCAATAGCATCCAAGCCCAATTGCTAAGTGCACCCGCCACATCCAAATGCCGTATTATGTCCGATTTCTATAGCTGAGTCTGCCACCTTCGCCTGCCAGACAGTGTCCATTTTCATGGACACAACAGTAACATTTTTCCCAAACTCGTTTATTTATTATAATTTATTTTTGTTTAATTAACTATTCGTGAATAATTTTGGGAAATGTTATTGTTTGTTTATTTTCTATTTTGTGTAATAATTGTTGGATTGAAGTTAATTGATTCTTCTAGCAGCTTATGTGAATTTTGTTTGTTTGGTTTTATCTTTAATGTTGAAACTAAATAATAAGGATCGCGGATAGACGAGCGTTCGCTAGGTCGCGCACTTGAATTAACAACTCTTTTTCTATGCGTTAGACATGTTTAGATTAATCACCTTTGCATGTTTAATTGTTTAATCTAGATGAGCGTTCACTAGGTTGATTTCATGGGAGAAGTTTATTTGGAGAATGATAACCTGCGTAGGCATTCTACATGTGTTAGTTTCGGATTCATGGCTAGGGAGTTGGTTAATCTTCAAAACAATATTTGTGTGTGTGTTTCTTGTTTTCAAAAATAATAAAAGTCCAAAAATATTTATTTATTGTTTTCAAAATTATCAAAACCCCCAAAAATACTTTTGTATATAATGTATATTTTTGTAAATAGAAACAATACTGTATAGTTTATTTAATTTTGTATATATATATATTCTTTATTCTTTATACTTGTTAATATAATTCTTTATTTAATTTAATTTTTCGTGACATTAAAAAGTAAATATAACAATCTTCTGTGGGAAAAACCTTTATTTCCCATTATACTTTACAACGACAATTGTTAGGAATTTAGGTAATAATTAATGAACCTAGGTTTTTCGATCTAATCAGTTGCTGATCCACCTGTTGAGCCGGAAGCCGCTCCTGTCTATAGGAGACTTCCGAGGTCGAAGTACACCAAAGCTCAGAGAGAAGCACTGGCGGCTTTCTTTGCGGTGTATTCTCACCCCACGAAACCACAACGAGAAAGATTTGGTCCGAAAATCGGACTTGAGGAGGACCAAGTCTACTATTGGGGGTCGAGAAATAGGAAGAAGTTCGGTATCCAGTCTTCCGAGCAGCGTATTGCCGAGCTAGAGAAAAGAAACGATCAGCTGGTGAGCAAAAACGAGGAGCTTCAAATGCAGAATCAAAGACTCGTCGATGCTCTCCACAGCGGCATATGTCCCAATTGCGGAGGTCCTGTTCCGCACTCAGATGTGCCACGGCGAATGCTCGAAGTTGTTCCTCCACAACAAGAGCCTATTCTTGAGTTGTCCGATGATTCCATTGACATGGACCACTTAAGACGGGATGTGCGAAGCCTCATGCCTACAATTATCGAGCGCCCATCCATACCTTTGCCATCTGATACCCTTCCCGGACCTGCTCATGATCTTGTCGGAGTCCACACCGACTTGATCTCGGATATCGTCCGTAAGGCCAAACACGAGCTCCTGCTCATGGCCACTGCCGGATTTCCTTTGTGGATAACTTCACCGACTCCCGACACGTCTATTCATCCCGAGACTCTTCATAGGGCCGAGTACTTGCGAGTGTTTCAACGTGCCGAACCCGCACCGTACTTCAAATCCGAATCGTCGAGACACTCGGCAACCATCCATCTTTATCCGACCACCATCGTTCAAATTCTCATGGATGTTGGTCGATGGTTGCCGCTCTTCGTAGCATGATCACAAACGCCAAGACGTTGGAGATCCTTTCCTCCAAAGAACGAAGAAGGCTACGAGGAGCATATGCAAGTTATGTCGGCCGAGTTTCGGTGCCATCTAACATCGTTTCGACTCGTGAAGTCCGGTTGTTCGGTACTCTCACCTACAACTCGGATGGAAGTTGGGTCGTCGTGGATGTCTCCGTGGATGAATTGCGTTCAAATCCAAAGCCTTCCGTGAGATCGATTTGCCGAAAACGCCCCTCCGGATGCCTGATACGTGATCTTCATAATGGATCTTCCTTGGTTACTTGGGTGGAGCACGTGGATGTACGCGAGAAGGAAATGAAGGCCAGTTTCGAACCTTTTGTTCATTCAGGGTTCGCTTTTGGTGCAAAGCGTTGGATCTCAACACTCCAACGACAAGCCGAGCGCTACATGTGCGCCACAGGTATCCACTCTTCACCCGGTGACTCGATTATTTCTCTTGAAGGAAGAAGAGGCCTAGTGGAAATGGCAAAACAGATGACGATCTGTTTCTTCAACGATATCAGCAACTCCACGTACCACCACTGGACTTGTTCGAACCGAACAAGAGACACTCGAATGGAGGTCAGGACCAACAAGCGAAGGGGAGATCCGAGCAAGCCCCCTGGAGTCAATCGTACTGCTGGTTGTTCCGTCGTTCATCTATCTCATCACACCAGGATCTTTGAGTTCCTCAAAGACGTTCAGACTAGACCAATGTGGGATAGCATGTCGATGGACAGCTCGGTGCGTGTGCTAGCAAACTTTACCATCGGTCTTGACCCGCGGAACCAGATTTCGGTGCTCGCCATTGATAGTCACAACGACTTCCTTATTCTTCAGGAGTGTTGCACCGATGCAACGGGGTCGTCTGTGATATACGCGCCGATTAACCATTCCATTCTCCAGTGTCTGCTATGTGGAGTTCAACCGGAGCCGTTTCCGCTTATGTCTTCAGGCTTCTCCATTCTGCCTAACGTATCCGGAGCCATTCTTGATGGAACACTACTGACTATGGTGTTCCAGATCTCAGTGAGGGCTACATCAGCCAAGTCTGCCGTGGAGTCGGCAACAACCCTTGTCCAAGACACACTTCAAAGGATCAGAACCGCAGTCAACTAGGAGCAAACGTTGGATGCAAGGCCCTGCTAGCCTTGTTTGTGACTGTTGGTGACTTGCTTCGGGAGGAGCTTAACGATCTTCAAGGGGGAGATTTTCTTTAACTTATCTTTTTCATTTGTATATATGTTGTGTGTTTACTTCTGTTTATTTCAGTTTGTGTGTTTACTTCTGTTTGTGTGTTTACTTCTGTTTTCGTGAAATATCTGTCTAACATTGAGGACAATGTTTAATTCAAGTGTGGGGGAAGGTTTATTAAAAAGAAAAGAAAAAATTTGAAAAATTGAAAAAATTCAAAAAAATTATTTACTTGTTTTCGTTTTCTACCGTAACAATATATCGACTAAATCATACTTACTCCCTTGGTAGCGTTGAACCTACCATTGCACTTAGTAAGTCACTGTGGTCACGTATTGTTACCTACATTGAAAAATCAAAAAAATCAAAAAAATCAAAAATTACAAAAATATTTGCTTCTGTTTGTGTGTTTTTGTGTGTTTATTTCTGTTATGTGTGTTGTTTTCTTTCCAATCCCGATGATGAATTGAGTTTAATTGTTATGA
The DNA here is from genome assembly GCA_030142095.1 of Rubus idaeus. Classification (NCBI taxonomy): domain Eukaryota; kingdom Viridiplantae; phylum Streptophyta; class Magnoliopsida; order Rosales; family Rosaceae; genus Rubus; species Rubus idaeus. The sequence goes on along the minus strand of CM057966.1, from coordinate 13,214,216 downwards.
TTTTGAGAATGTTGATTATATGCTAAGGCTTTGTGGTTTGCTTTGGATTTAATCTGCATAACTTATGATTGCTCGAATTTCCATGTTCACATAACCTGTTTCGATTAATTGATTGCAATCCGAGAAGCACATTTAAACATACATTGTCATGCATACCCAGAAAATGTGAGGATTTGAGCCTATTGTATATTCACATGTATGCATCTTTCATACATTTACTTGTTCTTCATGTGTGCACAATTCATGAGTTTTGAACCTAGAACTTGCTCAGAGACCACTTGAAACTTTTTGTTAATCTGTGATGAATTAGAAATGAGTAAGGCATTAGTTGAGCACCATGGCCAAAATATTCACCATCCATCTAAACACGAACTTTAGGATCCCCTTTTGAACTGATAACTCATTAGCCGTTTCTTTTGTTCACCCACACCATTTCACCCTTGTTTTATTTGTGTTTGCAAGACGATGATAGTGACTTCTTATGTTTTTATGCTTCGGATTTGTATGGTAGTATACCAAAAGGCAAGTGTGGGGGTGTATTTATTTTGTTGTATTTGTTCATAGAAAGAAGAAAAAAAATCAGAAATAAAAAGAAGGAATATAGTTCCTCAAAGAAAAAAAAAAGAAAGAGAAAAAAAAATGTGGAAAAGAAAAAAAAAATGCCACAAAAATAGAGTTATTTTCTTGTATTGTTTTCAATAAAAGGTTGGAGGAGAATAAGAGTTGTTTCGGGTTTAGCATAGGTATGAGTTTCAAAGTCGTTGATTTGTCTTGCAAACATGTGAAACATTTTTCATTTCGAGTCCTTTCACTTCATTTACCATTCACCATTTACCATTCATCCTTTTGTCCATGTTTCACCTGAAAGTCCTTATGATCTAATGAATTGTGGATTAATTGTAGAGAGTTGGTTAATGAGCAAGCATATGGGAACACTACTTGTGTAATTGTTTTGAGAGTAAACACTGAACCCTAAACACTGAGCGGAAATATTTAGTGAATCTTGTGAGGTTTAGTGGTTAATGTTGTTCATATGTGCCTATTTGATTGCTTCACATTAATTGTATACTTCGTTTTCACACACTTCACCCGAGCATAAATGAGATGTACATGTTAAATGCTTAGCAAATTCTTTAACCTTGATATATAATTTTTATTCTCCTGGTTATAATTCTTTCGAACTCGCTGAGGATTTTGGTTGGAAAGACCGTCTGTTTTGTGTTGTTTTGTCATGTGTTTGCTAGAGGACTAGCAATAGTTCAAGTGTAGGGGTGTGATGTGAACGTAAAATACGTTCACAAAGTGCCTTTAATTACTGGATTTTGCTATTCCGAAAGCCTAATTGTCTATTTAATGTTTGTTTTCGTGTTTTTAGGGAAAATACCAGGAAAATGTTTATCTGCACAAAATAGGTGCATTTTGGAGGTTTTCAGCGTAAATGGAAAAGTCAACCGTGACTTTCCTTTGTGGAATAAAATATTGTACGAAGATTTCGGAAACCGTTCCGAATCCCGACAATTTGTCGGTGAACCACCACATAAGGCGGCGCAACCACCACACGCGGTGGTGGAACACAATTCAAACCACCATTTTATTTTCTCTAATAAATATTTCTTTTATACATTTATTTTATAATTATTTTATTTCATTTATTTTATTACTTTTTCTTTTGATTTATTTTATAATTATTTTGTAAATTCTTTTTATTTTATTTCTTTTGTTTTGTTTGCAGCCATGTGTGTTCACGGTTTGAAATTCATCCACTTCACCAACCATCTCCACCACCAAAACACTACAGTCAAATTCTTCCTGGTTTTCCTCCACTGCCGGCAAGCACTACAGCTCTCTTTCACCATTCCAGATCACAATCCCACTCTTGCTTCCCGTTGCCTTTGAGAATCTACAGAGCACAACATGTTCTCCTCTGCGTTGGCTGTTGCTTCTGCTTTTCCTTCTCTATTTAAGGAAGCACACCTGCAAGCAAATTAATCACCATCTAATTAGTTTTGTTCTTGTTTTGCAGGTCTAGAAGCCCAGCCATGGCACCGATTCCACAAGCCCAGAAGCTGCGCTTCAGCCATTCTCTCCAATCCGGCCATCTCAGTCCAGCGTCCGCCATCAATTTCTTCTCGACCCATGCTCTTGCTGCTCTGCCACGTGCACAGACCACGTCGCCCCTCGACGACGCTCGCCTCACCCATCCGGTCTGCTCTCTGCCGTCAGTCCTCACCAGCGACGCCGACTGAACCCGTGTGCCCAGCTTTCCCTCTGCTCGCTGATCTACCGAAGCCGTGCCTCGTCGTCGCCTCCATGTCGCCGGCGTTGTACCCAGCGAGCCACCTTCGCTGCCATCCATGAAACCCGTCGTTTCCAGCTGCTGCGACGTCCTGATTAGTCGTAAAAACCTACGTCATTGAATATTACCTAAATTCCTAACAATTGTCGTTGAATAGTATAATGGGAAATAAAGGTTTTTCCCACAGAAGATTGTTATATTTACTTTTTAATGTCACGAAAAATTAAATTAAATAAAGAATTATTATTAACAAGTATAAAGAATAAAGAATATATATATATACAAAATTAAATAAACTATACAGTATTGTTTCTATTTACAAAAATATACATTATATACAAAAGTATTTTTGGGGATTTTGAGGTTTTTGAAAACAATAAAGGAAATATTTTTGGATTTTTATTATTTTTGAAAACAAGAAACACACACACAAATATTGTTTTGAAGATTAACCAACTCCCTAGCCATGAATCCGAAACTAACACATGTAGAATGCCTACGCAGGTTATCATTCCCCAAATAAACTTCTCCCATGAAATCAACCTAGTGAACGCTCATCTAGATTAAACAATTAAACATGCAAAGGTGATTAATCTAAACATGTCTAACGCATAGAAAAAGAGTTGCTAATTCAAGTGCGCGACCTAGCGAACGCTCGTCTATCCGCGATCCTTATTATTTAGTTTCAACATTAAAGATAAAACTAAACAAACAAAATTCACATAAGCTGCTAGAAGAATTAATCAACTTCAATCCAATTTATTACACAAAATAGAAAATAAACAAACAATAACATTTCCCAAAATTATTCACGAATAGTTAATTAAACAAAAATAAATTATAATAAATAAACAGAGTTTGGGAAAAATGTTACTGTTGTGTCCATGAAAATGGACACTGTCTGGCAGGCGAAGGTGGCAGACTCAGCTATAGAAAATCGGACTTGTAACGCATTTGGATGTGGCGGGTGCCGATAGCAATTGGGCTTGGGCTTTGTTTGCACGGGCACGCCGGCAGAGCAGAGAGGAGCTGGATTGAATTGCAGCAGCTTCCAAACCTGCAAAAGAAAACAAACAAAATTAGATAGAGATAATATAATTGCAGTTTGCAGGAAAATTGAGGCAGAGGAGGTGTGGAGAGATATTGCCATTGGATGGTTTCTGTGATGGTGAATTGGTGATGATGGATGTGTGCAGAAGCTCTCTTAAATAGAGAAGGGAAGTGGTGATGGCAGTGGGGTGAGCTTCGTGGAGTGATCTGGAAAGGAGGATTTGTGGAAGTGCAGCTGTAGATGTTTGCCGGCAGTGGAGGAAAACCAGGGATAATTGGAGTGTAGTGTGATGTGGAGATGGTAGGTGATGGTGGTATGATCTGGAGATGCTAGAGGGAGCCGGAACCATGTGAGGGAGGGAATCAATGGAGATAAAAACCGTGAACATGTGAAGTCTGCAAAGAGAAAGAAAAGAAAACAAAGAGAAAAAGAAAATTAATAAAACAAAAGAAAGATAAAGAAATAATAATAAAATAAAATAAAAGAAAAATAAAATAATAAAAGAATTTAAATAAATAAAATAAATAAATATTAGAGAAAATAAATGGTGGTTTGAATTGTGTTCCACCACCGCGTGTGGTGGTTGCGCCTCCGTAAGTGGTGGTTCGCCGACAAATTATCGGGATTCGGAATAATCCGAAATCTTCGTACAATATTTTATTCCACAAATATAAGTCACGGTTGACTTTCCGAATTACGCTGAAAACCTCCAAAATACACATATTCTGTGCAGATTAACATTTTCCTGGTATTTTCCCTAAAAACACGAAAACAAACATTAAACAGACAATTAAGCTTTCGGAATAGCAAAATCCAGTAATTAAAGGCACTTTGTGAACGTATTTTACGTTCACATCACGTCCCCATCCTTTCTGCCGTGAAGCCACGTCGTCGCCGACATCCTCTGAGACCAGAAATCCCCTCGCCGCCGGCGTTCCTCCTTTGCCGCTGCTTTTCCTCTCGCCTTGCTGTCGCCGCCGGAATCCCAAAGCCCATCGCCGATTGTTGCTGCAATCACCAGACCCGACGCCATCTCCGATCCACGGCGTCGTCGTCGCCGACCTGCCCCGCTGCCATCAGCCAAATCAATTTCAGCCGGCGCCGGTCGCTGTTCATCTCGCCGCTACTCCAAGCTGCTGCAAATCTCTAGCCTCACCTGTCTCTTGCTCTGCCCAGAAGAAAAACAAGGAAGAAAGATGATTAAATGTGTTGAACACGGGTCAACTAGTCAACAAGAGAGAAAGGGCTGCTTTGAAAAGTCAAAGTCAGCATGCAAGAGGTTGGGCCGGTCAAACAAGTCAACTTGGGCCTAAGCCCAATGTCCCTAATGCCCAATCTGAAATTGCTAAGCGCACCCGCCACATCCAAATGCAAGACCGTTTCTATAGCTGAGTCTGCCACCTTCGCCTGCCAGACAGTGTCCATTTTCATGGACACAACAGTAACATTTTTCCCAAACTCTGTTTATTTATTATAATTTATTTTTGTTTAATTAACTATTCGTGAATAATTTTGGGAAATGTTATTGTTTGTTTATTTTCTATTCTGTGTAATAAATTGGATTGAAGTTGATTAATTCTTCTAGCAGCTTATGTGAATTTTGTTTGTTTAGTTTTATCTTTAATGTTGAAACTAAATAATAAGGATCGCGGATAGACGAGCGTTCGCTAGGTCGCGCACTTGAATTAGCAACTCTTTTTCTATGCGTTAGACATGTTTAGATTAATCACCTTTGCATGTTTAATTGTTTAATCTAGATGAGCGTTCACTAGGTTGATTTCATGGGAGAAGTTTATTTGGGGAATGATAACCTGCGTAGGCATTCTACATGTGTTAGTTTCGGATTCATGGCTAGGGAGTTGGTTAATCTTCAAAACAATATTTGTGTGTGTGTTTTCTTGTTTTCAAAAATAATAAAAATCCAAAAATATTTCTTTTTATTGTTTTCAAAATTATCAAAAACCCCCAAAAATACTTTAGTATATAATGTATATTTTTGTAAATAGAAACAATATTGTATAGTTTATTTAATTTTGTATATATATATATTCTTTATTCTTTATACTTGTTAATAATAATTCTTTATTTAATTTAATTTTTCGTGACATTAAAAAGTAAATATAACAATCTTCTGTGGGAAAAACCTTTATTTCCCATTATACTTTACAACGACAATTGTTAGGAATTTAGGTAATAAATTAATGACCGCGGTGAAAGTCATCTAATCATTCCTCAAGCTCATTCAGTTGCAACTTCCTATGAATTCCAGCCGCATCCAAGTTCATATTGAATTGTTTCACCGCCCACCATGCCTTGTGCTCTAATTCCACCGGGAGATGACATGCTTTCCCATAAACAAGGCGATAAGGTGACATCCCAATGGGGGTCTTGTAGGCTGTCCTATAGGCCCAAAGAGCATCGACCAACCTAGTGCTCCAATCCTTGCGGCTAGGGTTAACCGTCTTCTCCAAGATGCTCTTGATTTCACGATTCGAAACTTCAGCTTGCCCATTTGTTTGGGGATGATAGGGTGTCGAAACCCTATGTGTAACTCCATATTTTCGAAACAAAGCCTCAATCGTGCGGTTGCAAAAGTGTGAGCCTCCATCGCTTATGATCACTCTCGGCATGCCAAACCTAGAAAAAATATTAGACTGCACAAAACTTGCAACGACATTAGCATCATTAGTACGGGTGGGAATAGCTTCCACCCATTTAGAAACATAATCAACCGCGAGAAGAATGTAAAGGAACCCAAAAGATGAAGGAAATGGACCCATGAAATCTATGCCCCACACATCAAAAATCTCAACCGGAAGAAAGTTAGTTAAAGGCATTTGATCCCTAGAACTAAGATTGCCGGTTCTTTGGCACCTATCACATGTTAGACAATAAGCATATGCAGCTTTAAATAAATCCGGCCAAAAGAAACCCGACTCTAACACTTTAAGGGCAGTCCTCTTAGATCCAAAATGTCCCCCACATGCTTCAGTATGGCACAAAGAAAGTATAGCATTTTGTTCATGTTCAGGCACACATCTCCTTATTAATTGATCAGAGCAAAATTTCCACAAATAAGGATCATCCCAAACATATTCCCTAGCAATTCGTTTTAACCTATCCTTTTGAGCACGAGATATTGTATTAGGCATTTGTTTAGACACAATAAAGTTCACAATATCAGCATACCAAGGGGTACTTACCTTAATTCCGAAGAGTTGTTCATCCGGAAACGTTTCCACAAGGGGGATGGCGTCTTCCTCATGTACCAAGCGGCTCAAGTGATCAGCCACCACGTTCTCACTTCCTTTCTTGTCCTTGATCTCCACATCGAACTCTTGTAGGAGGAGCACCCATCGAATTAACCTTGGCTTGGCCTCCTTTTTCGACAAGAGGTACTTCAAAGCTGCATGATCAGTATAAACAATCACTTTAGTACCAAGCAAGTAAGAACGAAATTTTTCAAGGGCAAAAACAACAGCTAGCAACTCTTTTTCAGTAGTAGAATAATTTAATTGAGCATCATTAAGAGTTCTAGAAGCATAGTATATGGCATAAGGCTTCTTATCCATGCGTTGCCCTAGCACAGCCCCCACGGCATAATCTGATGCGTCACACATCAATTCAAAGGGCAAAGACCAATTCGGGGGTTGCATGATCGGTGATGATGTCAAGAGTTCCTTAAGCTTGTCGAAAGCTCCTTGGCAGTCCTTGTCAAAATCAAACGCCACTTCCTTTTGTAGTAGGCGGCAAAGGGGTCTTGCAATTTTTGAAAAGTCCTTGATAAAGCGACGATAAAATCCTGCATGTCCAAGAAAAGAACGAACCTCTCTCACGGAAGTGGGAGAGGGTAAGTAGCGTACAAGATCAACCTTAGCTTTATCTACTTCTATACCCCTAGAAGAGACAATATGACCTAGGACTATCCCTTGTCTAACCATAAAATGACATTTTTCCCAATTAAGAACAAGGTTAGTTTCAACACACCTCTTAAGTATAAGTTCCAAATTTCCAAGGCAATTATCAAAATTTTCACCAAAAACCGAAAAGTCATCCATAAAAACTTCAATAATTTTCTCAATAAAATCCGAAAAGATGCTTACCATACATCTTTGGAACGTACCTGGTGCATTGCAGAGTCCGAAGGGCATCCTACGATAAGCAAACGTCCCAAATGGACAAGTGAAGGTCGTTTTCTCTTGATCCTCGTGCGCTATAGCTATCTGATTATAACCGGAGTATCCATCAAGAAAGAAATAGTAGTCGTGGCCCGCCAAACGCTCAAGCATCTGATCAATGAATGGTAAAGGAAAGTGGTCCTTCCTAGTGGTGGCGTTGAGCCTCCTATAGTCAATGCAAACTCGATGGCCGGTCACGGTTCTTTGTGGCACCAACTCATTCTCAGCATTCTTCACAACAGTGACTCCAGACTTCTTTGGTACCACTTGAATAGGTGACACCCATTTGGAGTCTGAAATGGGGTAGATGACGCCACAATCAAGGAGTTTGATAACCTCCTTCTTCACAACTTCCATCATTGGAGGGTTGAGACGGCGTTGAGCCTCTCTAGTGGGTTTAGTCCCCTCCTCAAGAAGTATGCGATGGACACATGTTGTAGGGCTTATTCCCTTGATGTCTGCTAAGGTCCATCCAATAGCAGTCCTATGCTCCTTAAGCACGTTCACCAAACGCTCCTCTTGATCAGAAGTAAGGGCAGAGGATACAATCACGGGTAGGGTCTCCTTATCTCCCAAATAGGCATACTTCAAATAATCCGGTAAGGGCTTGAGCTCAAGCACGGGTGCCTGAACAACTGAGGGAAGTGCCTTATTAGTAGATAAAGGAATGGACAAAGGAGGAGTGTACTTACTTTCGTAGGGTTGGATCTCAAGGGAGAAGACATTATCCATAACCTCCTTTTCGCAAGTGTCCAATAGCTCCTCCATAGGTATGCTTGCGCCATCCTTGGTGTACCCCACGCCTTGCTCGAGTGTTGGGGCCAAAGTGTCTTCCCTTATGATATCAAGCATGTTCTGCGCAAGAGTATCCAAAACATCAATAGAAAAACAACTATGAACATCAATAGGATACCTCATGGCCTCGAAGACATTGAACCCAATCACTTCTCCATCAAATTCCATGGTGAGGGAACCGGCGTACACATCGATCTTTGTCCTTGCGGTTCTCATAAATGGACGGCCTAGAAGCAATGGTGTGCTTACCACGGGGGTTTCCTCCATCTCTAGGACATAGAAATCAGCGGGAAAGATCAAATGGTCCACCTGCACAAGCACATCTTCCAACATACCCAATTTGGCATGGGATAGTGAAACTTCCGGGATCCGGGCACTTAGGAGGTAGCTTCCTTTGTATCATGGCAGAGACGTTTTTGTTCACCTTGACCACCTCCTTTTCTCGATTCATCCTTCTTGTAGTGCAGAGCTCCTTGAGAAATTTAGCATATCGAGGAAGAGATTTGATTGCTTCCAAAAGAGGAAGGTTGATTTGCACCTTCTTGAAGACTTCCAAGATAGCTTGGTCACTCTCATCCTTCTTGGATTTGTCGAACCTACTAGGAAAGGGCAAAGAAGAAGAAACAATGTTAAGTCAAACCGAACTTACTAAGTTAGGGTTGATAGGAGCACAAAGTGTGACGTTTTTAATGTGTTTTCCCTACTATTTGGCTATGATTTAATTGTAACTTTGCTATTTTAGCTTAGTTTCCAGATTTGAGTCCAAAATGATGTATTAATGTGAACATGTGCAGAAACGAAGTCTAATGGGCTTTTGCGAGGCCCATTAAGAGGTGGTCTGCCATGAGGCCCAAGAAGGGGGCCCAAGCCCAAGAAGGAGGCCCAAATCCATGAAGGAAGGCCCAGGTTCACAAGGCATGAGGAAAGGCCCAAGCCCAGATTTTCGGACATTCTGCCTGTGCAGATCAGTCAACTTGCGAAGCCCATATCTCTCAATTGCACCGTCAGATCTAGCTGTAATTTTGATACACGCTGCATGTGGATGTTAGCTGCTCCCAAATAAAATTTCAGAATCATCCAACCGGTGGAACGTCCATTATGCCGCTCTAAGTGCGCACTGCTCAGTGCTGTCTGCTTTTTATTTCTTTCCTCTTCTTTTATTTTCAATGCTCCACTCACCCCTATATTCTTTCCTCTTCTTTCTGCCCACAATATTAGTGTTTGATTTCTTTTACCTAAATAAATGGTTCATTGCCATATGACTACATTTCCACCATTCCACTTACCATTTCTTTTCTACCACTCACATTCCACTTCTCTTCCCTTTCTTTCTTTATTTCTTTCATTGTCTTCTTCTTCCTCTCCATTCTCCTATAAATAGCAGCCTCATTCTTCACACCAATTCACACCCCAATGGGGAGGGACAAACCCTCCTCTTTCTCTTCTCCCTCTCACATCATATTTTCCATTCTCTAGTATTTAGGGTTTTCAAGTCTTCAAGGAGGAGGGGAGCTGTTTACACCATTACCACCAGCCATCAACCATCATCACCACCATCATCATCACCTTGGGAATCTCGGCTTTTGAGTTACTCGCGTGAGGATTTAAGAGTTTGTGATCTTCGAGTTCTTCCTACTTTCCATATGGTGTACTTCAACTTATTCTTTAATTACTCTTTTTGAGTTCCTCTTTGTTGCTTGATTATTCTTTGTATTAGTTAACATGACATGATTTATATAATTTTCAGCCTATATTTATGAGTTTATTTGATTGTTAGATCCTAATTAATTAGTTCTTCTAGCAGCTTATGTGACTCCGTTTATTTGATTCGGTTTTATTGAATCTTTTATGTGTTCTTGTTTTAAGGTTCGAAACTTAAGATGATTGCATGTAATTGGTGCTAGAATTAGGGTTTTAATTGTAATTCACAAGTAGTAAAGGCTTATCAAACGGGTCGGAATCAAAATAAGAAGGATCGCGGATAGACGAGCGTTCGCTAGGTCGCGCACTTTAATTAACAACTCTTCTCCTATGCGTTAGATATGTTATTGATTGATCACCTTTGCATGTTTAATTGTTTAATCTAGATGAGCGTTCACTAGGTTAATTTTCATAGAAGATGTTTTATTTGGGGAATGATAACCCGTGTGGGCATTCCACATATGTTAGTTTCGGTTTCATGGCTAGGGAACTTGGTTAATTTTCGGTCCAATAATTGGTAAACTTGTATACTTGTGGCTGAACTTTATATACTTTGTGTTTCATCCCATCTTATTTAATTTATTCATTGTAATTTAATTAATTCATTTCATTCAATTTAATCTCTTAAACCCCATTTTTACTTTGTACATATGTATATATTCTTTATACTTGTTAATAATAATTCTTTATTTTATTTAATTCTTTGTGACATTTTTTGTTAGGTACACCCTTTGATCTCCGTTGTGAACGATACCCTACTATGCACTATACTACTACCGATAGGGTTTTTTTAAATTGATGCTCATTTTGAGCGTGTCAATTTTTGGCGCCGTCGACGGGGATTGAAAATTCCTAACTATTATTTTGTGAATATTTGTGAATAATACTTGTTAATTCTTGTATATATTTTGTTACACTTAGTAATTTATTTAGGTGTCTTTTATATAGTTGATTATTTTTTTGTTGTTGTAGGTTGTAACTTGAACGGAATAGGTAAGGTCCTTTTGTTAATATTGGCCTAAACCCTTCATTTTTACCGTAAGGTTATTTGAGGTTGAGGGCGGCCTTTATTAACACTTGGAGAATTGTCGAACACTTAAGTGCTTTCTCAACTGAGTAAGGGGCACATGGATGGTGTCTAGGTCGAGACCCTGGGTGACAGGTTTTGGATTCAGAGGACTATAGACTGACGTAAGTCGATAGGGGTGTAAGCCTCCGTAGTCCACTAAATGAATCCTGCCCCTCGCTTATTCTCATATGATCTGGCCATTCGCCTTCTGAAAACACGGAAAGTCATTTAAGTCAAGGCATTGCACCTAGGCCGTAAGTCCACCTTGAGTTACCGCTTGGAATCAACTTTCATTTTTTTTCAACTATATTCAGACAAAAGAAAATGTTTTTGTACACTTTAGGTATATTGGATTAAACATGACTTTAAGATGGGTAGCTGTTTCAGTCCCATTGCACATTGAAGTCCTCTGTTCCCGTACTTAAGTGTATTGTGTAAATAAAATTTACTTAGACATAGGAAAATATACTTAGACATAGGAAATTTTATTTATTCATTTTGTATAAATAATTTGTGACACATTTTTAACTTTGTAAATATTTTGTTTTTATTTTGTAAATTTATTACTAACTTTTTAATTTGGTGTTTGGGTGGTTGTTTTTTTTTTTTTTTTTTGTTTTTTTTTTTTATTTTTTTTTTTTTGGAAATAAAAAAATTTTTTTTTTTTTATTTTCAAAAAAAAAACCAAAAAAATTTATTTTTGTGTTTTTTATATTATAAATTTTTTATTTTTTATTTAAAAAACAAATTTTTTAAATTTTTTTTTTTTTATTTTTTTTTTTTTAATTATTTTAATTTTTGAAAATTTTTTAATAAAAAATATTTTTAACCAAAATTATTAATTATTTTAAACCACAAGGGGGATATTAAACATTTTCAAACCCCAAGGTTATTGTTGAAAACCACCCCCAACCCCAAGGACCATTTGTAACATTTACCTTTTTAATTTTTATAGGGAATAATCCAGGTTATCGGAATTATATCACATACATCGGAGCATACGTTTAGGAAGTCAAGGTTGAAAAACCTTGAGGTTGATGTCTTGTTGGTGATTTTCGGTTTCCTCGCGAGTAAAAAGGTAAGTTTTCTTTTCACTCTCGTTATTTGTTGTTAAAAAATAAAAAAAAATAAAAAAAATTTAGAAAATTTGTAATTGTATATAAAAAAAAAAAAAAGAGTGCTTGTTTTGTTTTACTGTTTACAATTATTTATTTTTACTGTTTATAATTATTGTTTGTTTTGGGCTTGTTTGTTTGCTTGTTGTTTTGTTATTGGGCCTTAGGCCCGTTTGTGTGATTTGTTACGGTTTTAGGTTTCGAAAAAATAAAAAATAAAAAATTTGGCCCTTGGGCCCATGTCATTCCCGAAGCCTGAAACCCGTAACCCAAGCCCATTTAGTGTGTCGGGCCTCTTAGTTTTTAGGCCCATTAGTTTTAAGCCCACCTAATAATGGGCCGGAGTTTTCTTTGGCCCAGGCCCACTTTAAGGCCCAGACCATTCTGATGGCCCAGGCCCGTTTAAGTGTCACTTTAAGTGTCAATAAGGCCCACTTTAAGTGTCGGCAACCGTTAGCGCGTGTGCTACGCGTTTTCACTGTTTACTTTACGACTTTCGCGTAAAGATTTAGTTAAATAAAAAGAAAAATTCTTATTGGACCGTCCCGCGACTTTCGCGTCGGCACGATAATTAAAAAAAAAAAAAATAATAATAAAAAATGAAAAAAATATTTGATTGGGCCGACGGACGACTTTTGCGTATGCGTGTCAACTGTAGCCTTTGCGACTTTCGTCGCTCGATCCGTAATTTGTGGATCTGTGTCTGTGGCACGTGTGTGTGCGTGTGTCGGTTCCTTTCCCTTCGTTTGTGTTTGTGTGCTTCATTCCATTTATTTTGCATTCATTTTCACTTAGTTCCCTTTTAGTCTCTCTAAATTTTCTCTCGTTTGTTCATACTGTTCTTCACTTGTTCTTCGTTGTTCTTAGTTATTTTTCCAGAAAGCTATCTTCCCTCCCAATCTAGAAATGGCCAAAAGAGTGAATTCTTTCAGTGAGTTGTTTCATTCTAGTCCTCCAGAGAGTGATTTCTTTGAAGGCTTGGATGAAATCATTCCATCAAGCATTCTAGATACTGTTAATGCTAGCATGCCGGATGTGCAAGTGCCAGAACCAGAACCACAACCACAAGCACCAATCCAGGCTGCTGATCCACATGTTGTTGTTGTTGCTGGTCCTTCCGAGAAGCGTACGAGAGGCCCGAGGACGAGATTCACCAAGGACCAAAATGATGCGTTGACCGAGTTCTACACGGTGAATCCTCACCCACTCAAACTGCACGAGCAAGGTTTGCTATAGAACTCGGGTTAACCGAAAATAAGGTCTACAACCGGGGAAGGAGATTTCATGATAAGCACGGTATCCCGTCGGAGGAGCAGATTTATGCCGATCTAATAAGAAGAAACGAGGAGCCGATGAGTAAGAATGAGGAGCTTCAAGAGCAGAACCAGAAACTCATCGATGCTCTTCACGGCGGCATTTGTCCCCGGTGTGGAGGTCTGTTCCGCACCCGGATGTGCATCGATCAAGATTCGAAGTTGTTCCTCCGGAGCCTCTTCTTGTCTTGTCCGATGATTCAATCGACATGGATGACTTGCGAAGGGATGTGCGGAGCCTCATGCCAACATTACTCGAGCGCTCATCCTCTCGTGTGCCATCGACAACATTCGGGACCTGCTCATGATCTCGTTGGGTTTCATTCCGACCGGATCGCCGATATCGTGAACAAAGCCAAAGACGAACTCATGCTCTTGGTCGGCTGCTGGTTTTCCCCTATGGATCTATTCCTCAAATCCCAGCACTTCCATTCATCCCGAAACTCTTAATCATGCCGAGTACTTGCGAGTGTCTCAACGAGCCGAGCCTACACCATATTTCATATCGAAGCCTCGAGACACTCGGCAACCATTCACCGAATCCGACCACCATCGTTCGGATTTTAATGGATGTTGGTCAATGGTTGCTCATCTTCTGTAGCTTGGTCACCAATGCCCATACCTTGGAGGTCCTGTTCTCGGGATAGAAGAAAGCTACAAGGAGCGAGTGCAAGTGATGTCTGCCGAGTTCCTAGTGCCAACACACAATGTTTCAACTCGTGAAGTCCGGTTTGTTCGTTCCTCTCACCAACAATTGGATGGAAGTTGGATTGTTGTGGATGTCTCTGTGGATGAAATGAGCTCAAATCCAAGGCCTTCCGTGAGATCAAGATGCCGAAAACGTCCTTCCGGATGCCCGATACGGGATCTGCGGGAATGGATCATCCTTTGTCACGTGGGTGGAGCATGTTGATGTGCGAGAAAAAGATTTAACCCCCTTATTTAAACCTTTTGTTGAATCAGGTTTTGCATATGGAGCGAAGCGTTGGTTGGCACCTCTTCAACGACATGCCGAGCGCTACATGTGCGTGATGGGGATTCACACTTCACCCGGTGACTCGATCATTTCACCGGGAGGGAGAAGAAGCCTTGCTAAGATGGCAAACCGGATGGCGGTAAGTTTCTTCAACGACATCACCAACTCGACTTACCATCATTGGACTGCATCAAACAAAACGGGAGACACACATATGGAGGTCGGGACCAACAAGCGAAGGGGTGATCCTAGCCAACCCCTTGGACTCGATCGTCTGCTGGCTGTTCTGTCAAGCACTTCTCCCATCACACAAGAATCTTTGATTTTATCGAGACGTACGGACAAGGCATTTATGGGATAGTGTGTCGATAGACGGTTCAGTACATGTGCTTACAAACTTCACCACTGGTCTTGACCCACGAAATTCTATCTCCGTTTTGGGCATAAGTAATCACGTCGACTTCCTCATACTCCGGGAGTGCTTCACGGATTCAACGGGGTCGTACGTGATTTATGCGCCTATCGATCAAGCAACCTTCCGATCCATGTTATGTGGAGTTGACCCGGAGCCTTTTCAATTGATGTCATCCGGCTTCTCCATTCTGCCCGATGTATCCGGAGACGTACTTGATGGAACTCTACCGACGTTAGTGTTCCGGATCTCGGTGAAGGCAAATTCAGCCGGACGTGCTTGTGGATTTGGCAACGGGCACGGTCCGGGACACGCTCAAAAAGATCAAAGCCGCGATCAACTAAGGAGCAAACGTTGGATGCAAGGCCCTGCTAGCCTTGTTTGTGACTGTTGGTGACTTGCTTCGGGAGGAGCTTCACGATCTTCAAAGGGGAGTCTTTCTGTTTCCCTTTTCATTAACTTAACTGTTTTATGTTTATTTATGTTGTGTGTTTACTTCTGTTTGTGTGTTTAAATTCAATAACCATGCTTGAACTATTCATTTTCGTGAAATATCTGTCTAACATTGAGGACAATGTTTAATTCAAGTGTGGGGGGAAGGTTTATTAAAAAGAAAAGAAAAAAATTTGAAAAATTCAAAAATTCAAAAAAATAATTTACTTGTGTTTGTTTTCTACGGTAACAATATATCGACTAGATCATACTTACTCCCTTGGTAGCGTTGAACCTACCATTGCACTTAGTAAGTCACTGTGGTCACGTATTGTTACCCTAATAAAAAAAATTGAAAAAGAAAAAAAAAATAGTTTTGTAAGCTCGTTTGTTTCGCACTGGCTTTGGAGCTATCGAGTCTTAGAAAGTGCTTGTTCGTTTATTTGAGCTATATCATTTAAAAAAAAAATCAATCAAAAAAATCAAAAAATCAAAAATTACAAAAATATTTGCTTCTGTTTGTGTGTGTGTTTTGTGCTTTGTTCTTTCCAATCCCAAGGATGAATTGAGTTTAATTGTTGTGATTAGGAGAATGTTTATTATATGTCAAGGCTTTGTGTAGTTTGCTTTGGATTTAATATGCATAACTTGTGATTGCTCGAATTTCCATGTTCACATCACCGGTGTTAATTAATTGATTGCAATCCGAGAAGCACATTTGAACATACATTGTCATGCATACCCAGAAAATGTGAGGACTTGAGCCTGTTGAATATTCACATGTATGCATATTTCATACATTTACTCGTTCTTCATGTGTGCACAATTCATGAGTTTTGAACCTAGAACTTGCTCAGAGACCACTTGAAACGTTTTGTTAATCTTTTGTTCACCCTTGTTTTGAACCCACACCATCTCACCCTTGTTTTATTGTGTTTGCAAGACGATGATAGTGACTTCTTGTGTTTTTATGCTTCGGATTTGTATGGTAATATACCAAAAGGCAAGTCTGGGGGTGCATTTTATTTTGTTGTATTTGTTCAAAGAAAAAAAAAAAGAAAGAAAAAAAAATCAGAAATAAAAAGAAGGAATAAAATTCCTCGGGGAAAGAAAAAAAAAAGAAAAAAGAAAATTCCAAAAATAGTGTTATTTTCTTGTATTATTTTCAATAAAAGGTTGGAGGAGAATAAGAAAGTTGTTTCGGGTATAGCATAGGTATGAGTTTCAAAGTCGTTGATTTGTCTTGCAAACATGTGAAATATTTTTCATTTCCAGTCCCTTCATTCATCATTCACCATTCACTATACACCATTCACCCTTTGACCCCTGTTTCACCTTAAAAGCCCTTATGATTTAATGATTTGTGGATTAATTGTGGAGATTTGGTCGATGAGCAAGCATATGGGAACACTACTTGTGTAATTGTTATGAGAGTAAACACTTAACCCTAAACATTGAGCGGAAATAATTAGTGAATCTTCTGAGCTTTAGTGGTTAATGTTGTTTCGATGTGCCTATTGGATTGCTGGAGATTTTTTGTATACTCGGTTTTCACACACTGCACCTGAGCATGAATGAGATGTACATGTTAAATGCTTAGCAAATTTGTTAGCCTTGGTATATAATTTTTATTCTCTTGATTATAACTCTTCTGAACTCGCTGAGGGTTATGGTTGGAAAGACCATTCTGTTTTGTGTTTCCTTTTGTGTTTTGTGTTGTTCTTGTGTTTGCTAGAGGACTAGCAGTAGCTAAGTGTGGGGGAATTTGATAGGAGCACAAAGTGTGACGTTTTTAATGTGTTTTCCCTACTATTTGGCTATGATTTAATAGTAACTTT
The DNA here is from genome assembly GCA_030142095.1 of Rubus idaeus. Lineage (NCBI taxonomy): Eukaryota > Viridiplantae > Streptophyta > Magnoliopsida > Rosales > Rosaceae > Rubus > Rubus idaeus. The sequence continues at coordinate 13,197,040 of CM057966.1, read as the reverse complement.
GCTATTTTAGCTTAGTTTCCAGATTTGAGTCCAAAATGATGTATTAATGTGAACATGTGCAGAAACGAAGTCTAATGGGCTTTTGCGAGGCCCATTAAGAGGTGGTCTGCCATGAGGCCCAAGAAGGGGGCCCAAGCCCATGAAGGAGGCCCAAATCCATGAAGGAAGGCCCAGGTTCACAAGGAATGAGGAAAGGCCCAAGCCCAGATTTTCGGACATTCTGCCTGTGCAGATCAGTCAACTTGCGAAGCCAATATCTCTCAATTTCACCGTCAGATCTAGCTGTAATTTAGATACACGCTGCATGTGGATGTTAGCTGCTCCCAAATAAAATTTCAGAATCATCCAACCGGTGGAACGTCCATTATGCCGCTCTAAGTGCGCACTGCTCAGTGCTGTCTGCTTTTTATTTCTTTCCTCTTCTTTTATTTTCAATGCTCCACTCACCCCTATATTCTTTCCTCTTCTTTCTGCCCACAATATTAGTGTTTGATTTCTTTTACCTAAATAAATGGTTCATTGCCATATGACTACATTTCCACCATTCCACTTACCATTTCTTTTCTACCACTCACATTCCACTTCTCTTCCCTTTCTTTCTTTATTTCTTTCATTGTCTTCTTCTTCCTCTCCATTCTCCTATAAATAGCAGCCTCATTCTTCACACCAATTCACACCCCAATGGGGAGGGACAAACCCTCCTCTTTCTCTTCTCCCTCTCACATCATATTTTCCATTCTCTAGTATTTAGGGTTTTCAAGTCTTCAAGGAGGAGGGGAGCTGTTTACACCATTACCACCAGCCATCAACCATCATCACCACCATCGTCATCACCTTGGGAATCTCGGCTTTTGAGTTACTCGCGTGAGGATTTAAGAGTTTGTGATCTTCGAGTTCTTCCTACTTTCCATATGGTGTACTTCAACTTATTCTTTAATTACTCTTTTTGAGTTCCTCTTTGTTGCTTGATTATTCTTTGTATTAGTTAACATGACATGATTTATATAATTTTCAGCCTATATTTATGAGTTTATTTGATTGTTAGATCCTAATTAATTAGTTCTTCTAGCAGCTTATGTGACTCCGTTTATTTGATTCGGTTTTATTGAATCTTTTATGTGTTCTTGTTTTAAGGTTCGAAACTTAAGATGATTGCATGTAATTGGTGCTAGAATTAGGGTTTTAATTGTAATTCACAAGTAGTAAAGGCTTATCAAACGGGTCGGAATCAAAATAAGAAGGATCGCGGATAGACGAGCGTTCGCTAGGTCGCGCACTTTAATTAACAACTCTTCTCCTATGCGTTAGATATGTTATTGATTGATCACCTTTGCATGTTTAATTGTTTAATCTAGATGAGCGTTCACTAGGTTAATTTTCATAGAAGATGTTTTATTTGGGGAATGATAACCCGTGTGGGCATTCCACATATGTTAGTTTCGGTTTCATGGCTAGGGAACTTGGTTAATTTTCGGTCCAATAATTGGTAAACTTGTATACTTGTGGCTGAACTTTATATACTTTGTGTTTCATCCCATCTTATTTAATTTATTCATTGTAATTTAATTAATTCATTTCATTCAATTTAATCTCTTAAACCCCATTTTTACTTTGTACATATGTATATATTCTTTATACTTGTTAATAATAATTCTTTATTTTATTTAATTCTTTGTGACATTTTTTGTTAGGTACACCCTTTGATCTCCGTTGTGAACGATACCCTACTATGCACTATACTACTACCGATAGGGTTTTTTTAAATTGATGCTCATTTTGAGCGTGTCAAGGGTCCATACCTTTGTTTTCATTTGACGATGCAAGCCTCTCTTCTTTCTTCGAAGTTGCGGGGTCCTCCTCAAGGATGATTGGCGCAGGGTCCTTTTTCTTAGGTACCTTAGGTCTATCCTCAAACATTTTTCCACTCCTAGTAGCCACAATAGAAGCATTTTCGAATTGTCCCTTAGGATTAGGGATTGTGATACTAGGAAGCTTCCCATTTTCGTGGATCTTGCTCATGAAGCCCACCACTTGATCCATTTGCTTCTTCAGCTCAGCTATCTCCTTTCCTTGATTCTGTTGCCCTTGCACCAAAGCTTGAGTAGAACTCGTTAGTGCTTCAAACATTTTATCATAATTAGCACTAGAATTAGGAGTAGGGTTAGAAGGAGAAGAAAAGTTTTGAGGCTTTGGGAAGAAGCCTGGTGGACGTTGGGCATTCCCTTGTTGGGGTTGTTGAGCTTGATCATTGCCTCCTGATAGGAGCACAAAGTGTGACGTTTTTAATGTATTTTCCCTACTATTTGGCTATGATTTAATTGTAACTTTGCTATTTTTGCTTAGTTTCCATATTTGAGTCCCTAAATGATATATAAATGTGAATAAGTGCAGAAAATCGGAGCTCGGAAATTTATGAAGTCTAATGGGCTTTTTCGAGGACCATTAAGAAGTGAGCTGCCGTGAGGCCCAAGATGAAGGCCCAAATCCATGAAGATGAAGGCCCAAATCCATGAAGAAAGGCCCAAGCCCAAGAAGAAAGGCCCAAGCCCAAGAAGAAAGGTCCAAGCCCATTTTCGGACAATCTGCCTGTGCAGATATGTCAACTTGCGAAGCCCATATCTCCCAATTGCACCGTTGGATCCAGCTGTAATTTTGATACACGCTGCATGTGTGTGTTATATATTCTGTATTAAAATTTGAGAATCATCCAACCGTTCAAACGTGCATTATTCCGTTCTAAGTGGGAACTGCTCAGTGCTGCCTGCTTTTTATTTCTTTCATTTTCTTTTATTCTCATTGCTCCACTCACCACCATATTGTCATCCATCCCACCACACCATGTTTGTTTCTTTCTTCCCACACCATTAGTGTTTGATTTCTTTTATTTAAATAAATGGCTAATTGCCATATGACTACATTTCCACCATTCCACTCACCATTTCTTTTCTACCACTCAAATTCCACTTCTTTTCCCTTTCTTTCTTTATTTCTTTCATTGTCTTCTTCTTCCTCCCCACTCTTCTATAAATAGCAGCCTCATTCTTCTCACCAATTCACACCCCCAATGGGGAGGGACAAACCCTCCTCTTTCTCTTCTCCATCTCACATCATATTTTCCATTCTCTAGTATTTAGGGTTCTCAAGACTTCAAGGAGGAGGAGAAGGCGTCTACACCATCACCACCAGCCCCTATTCAACATCACCATCACCATCATCACCTTGTCTTCACGGCTTGGATTACTTGTGGTCAAGGATTCAAGAGTTTGTGGTTTCAAGATCTTCATGCTATTCATACGGTGTATTTCGACTTAGCCTTTAAATTTATGCCTCTTTGTTGCTTGTTTATCCTTTGTATTAGTTAACACAACATGATTTATATAATTTTCAGCCTTTGTTTATGGGTTTATTTAATTGTTTGATCCTAATTAATTAGTTCTTCTAGTAGCTTATGTGACTCCGTTTATTTGATTCTATTTTAGTAGATAACTTTTATATGTTTTTGTTTTAAGGTTGCAAACTTAAGATGATTGCATATAATTGGTGCTAGAATTAGGGTTTTAATTCTAATTCACAAGTAGTAAAGGCTTTGGAAAGAGGTCGGAAACAAATAAAAAGGATCACGGATAGATGGGCGGTCCCACTAGGTCGTGCACTTTAATTAACAACTCTTCTTTTATGCGTTGGACATGTTTTGATTAGCTACCTTTGCATGTTTGATTGGTTAATCTAGGTGCGGTCGCTTAGGTTAATTTTCATGAAAGATGTTTTATTTGGGGAATGATAATTGGCGGTCCAGCATTCCACATATGTTAATTTCGGTTTCATGGCTAGGGAACTTGGTTAATTTTCGGTCCAATAATTGGTAAACTTGTATACTTGTGGCTGAACTTTATATTCTTTATGTTTCATCCCATCTTATTTCATTTATTCTTTGTAGATTAATTAATTTATTTCATTCAATTTATTTCTTAAACCCCCTTTTACTTTGTACATATGTATATATTTATACTTTATACTTGTTAATAATAATTATTTATTTTATTTAATTTCTTGTGACATTTTTTGTTAGGTACACCCTTTGATCTCCGTTGTGAACGATACCCTACTTACACTATACTACCGATAGGGATTTTTTGGCGTGTCAATCATTTGGGGCTTGTCAATTTTTGGCGCCGTCGACGGGGATTGAAAATTCCTAACTATTATTTTGTGAATATTTGTGAATAATACTTGTTTATACTTGTTGATATTTTGTTACACTTACTAATTTTACTTGTAGATATTTTACACTTAGTAATTATATTTAGGTGTCTTTTATATAGTTGATTATTTTTTGTTGTTGTAAGTTGTAACTTGAACGGAATAGGTAAGGTCCTTTTGTTAATATTGGCCTAAACCCTTCATTTTTACCGTAAGGTTATTTGAGGTTGAGGGCGGCCTTTATTAACACTTGGAGAATTGTCGAACACTTAAATGCTTTCTCAACTGAGTAAGGGGCACATGGATGGTGTCTAGATAGGATCGAGACCCCGGGTGACGGGTTTTGGATTCGAGACTATAGACAGACGAAAGTCGATAGGGGCTTGCCTCCGTAGTCCACTAAATGAATCCTGCCCCTCGCTTATTCTCTTATGATCTGGCCATTCGCCTTCTGAAAACACGGAAAGTCATTTAAGTCAAGGCATTGCACCTAGGCCGTAAGTCCACCTTGAGTTACCGCTTGGAATCAACTTTCATTTTTTTTCAACTATATTGAGGCAAAAGAAACTGTTTTTGTACACTTTAGGTATATTGGATTAAACATGACTTTAAGATGGGTAGCTGTTTCAGTCCCATTGCACATTGAAGTCCTCTGTTCCCGTACCTAAGTGTATTGTGTAAATAAAATATACGTAGACATAGGAAAATTTATTCATTCATTTTGTATAGATAATTTGTGACATATTTTTAACTTTGTAAATATTTTGTTTTTATTTTGTAAATTTTATTACTAACTTTTTAATTTTGTATAGGAAATAATCCGGGTTTATCGGAAATTTTACCACATACATCGGAGCATACGTTTAGGAAGTCAAGGTTGAAAAACTTTGAGGTTGATGTCTTGTTGGTGATTTTCGGTTTCCTCGGGAGTAAAAAGGTAAGTTTTCTTTTCACTCTCGTTATTTATTTAAAAAACAATAAAAAAATTAAAAAAATTAAATTTGTAATTGTAAATAAAAAAAAATAAAAAAAAGTGTTTGTTTGTTTGTTTTACTCTTTGTATTTATTTATTTTTTACTGTTTATAATTACTGTTTGTTTTATTTTTGGGCTTGATTGTTGTTATTTGTTATTGGGCCTTAGGCCCATTTGTGTGATTGGTTAGGGTTTTAGGTTTCGTAAAATTAAATAAAAAATAAAAAATTTGGCCCATTGGGCTCGTGTCATTCACGAAGCCCAAAACCCGTAACCCAAGCCCATTAGTGTGTCGGGCCTATTCGTTTTTAGGCCCATTAGTTAAGCCCACCAATAATGGGCCGGAGTTTTCTTTGGCCCAGGCCCACTTTAAGGCCCAGACCATTTCGATGGCCCAAGCCCGTTTAAAGTGTCGGCAAGCGCGTGTGCTACGCGTTTTCACTGTTCACTTTACGACTTTTCGTAAAGTATTAAAAAAAAAAAAAAAAAAAAATAAAAAATAGAAAATCAAAAAAATTTTGATTGGGCCGACGCACGACTTTTGCGTCGGCCGAATTGTTTAATAAATCGTGCGCGCGTTCCACTATTCCCTTTGCGACTTTCGTCGCTCGATCCGTGATTTACGGATCTTTGTCTTCGACTTTGGACACGCGTCCGTCGATTCCGTTCCCTTCCCCTTCGGTTTGCGTTAGTTTCCTTAGGGCATTTCACGTTTTCCCTTTCTCTCTCTCATTCTCTCTCGTTTTCTCTCGCTTGTTCATCGTGTTCTTCGTGTGCTTAGTTAGTTTTCCCAGAAAAACCTCCCAAAATCCAGAAGCTTCCCTCCCTCCCAAACCACAAATGGCCAAAAGAGTTAGTTCTTTCAGCGACTTGTTTCAGGCAGGTCCTTCAGAGAACCCAATCTTTGAAGGCTTGGCTGAAATAATTCCACCAAGCATGCTCAATAGCGCCGATGCTAGCATGCCGACCGAGCCACTACCATAACCACAACCACTACCCCAAGCACCAATCATGGTTGCTGATCCACCTGTTGAGCCGGAAGCCGCTCCTGTCTATAGGAGACTTCCGAGGACAAAGTACACCAAAGCTCAGAGAGATGCACTGGCTGCTTTCTTTGCGGTGTATTCTCACCCCACCAAGCCACAAAGAGAAAGATTTGGTCCGAAAATCGGACTAGAGGAGGACCAAGTCTATTATTGGGGGTCGAGAAATAGGAAGAAGTTCGGTATCATTACATCTGAGCAGCGTATTGCCGAGCTAGAAAGAAGAAACGATGAGCTGGTGAGCAAGAACGAGGAGCTTCAAATGCAGAATCAACGACTCGTCGATGCTCTCCACAGCGGCATTTGTCCTAATTGCGGAGGTCCTGTTCCGCACTCAGATGTGCCACGGCGAAGGCTCGAAGTTGTTCCTCAACCACAAGAGCCTATTCTCGAGTTGTCCGATGATTCCATCGACATGGACCACTTAAGACGGGATGTGCGGAGCCTCATGCCTACCCTTGTCGAGCGCCCATCCATACCTTTTCCATCTGACACCCTTCCCGGACCTGCTCATGATCTTGTCGGAGTCCACACCGACTTGATCTCGGATATCGCCCGCAAGGCCAAAGACGAGCTCCTGCTCATGGCCACTGCCGGTTTTCCTCTATGGATTTCTTCACCGACTCCCGACACGTCTATTCATCCCGAGACTCTTCATAGGGCCGAGTACTTGCGAGTGTTTCAACGTGCTGAACCTGCACCGTACTTCAAAGCCGAATCGTCGAGACACTCGGCAACCATCCATCTTTATCCGACCACCATCGTTCAAATTCTCATGGATGTTGGTCGATGGTTGCCAGTCTTCTGTAGCATGATCACAAATGCCAAGATGTTGGAGATCCTTTCCTCCAGCAACGAAGAAGGCTACGAGGAGCATAAGCAGGTGATGTCGGCCGAGTTTCTGGTGCCATCTCATCTCGTTTCAACTCGTGAAGTCCAGTTTGTGCGGTATTCTCACCAACAACTGGATGGAAGTTGGGTCGTCGTGGATGTCTCCGTGGATGAATTGCGCACAAATCCGAAGCATTCCGTGAGATCTATATGCCGAAAACGCCCCTCCGGATGCCTGATACGTGATTTGCATAATGGATCTTCCTTGGTCACTTGGGTGGAGCACGTGGATGTACGCGAGAAGGAGATGAAGGCCAGTTTCGAACCTTTTGTTCATTCAGGGTTCGCTTTTGGTGCTAAGCGTTGGATCTCAACCCTCCAACGACAAGCCGAGCGCTACATGTGCGCCACAGGTATCCACACTTCACCCGGTGACTCTATCATCTCTCCTGAAGGAAGAAGAGGACTTGCGGAAATGGCAAAACAGATGACGATATGTTTCTTCAACGATATCAGCAACTCCACGTACCACCACTGGACTTGTTCGAACCGAACAAGAGACACTCGAATGGAGGTCAGGACCAACAAGCGCAGGGGAGATCCGAGCAAGCCCCCTGGAGTCAATCGTACTGCTGGTTGTTCTGTCGTGCATCTTTCCCATCACACCAGGATCTTTGAGTTCCTCAAAGACGTTCAGACTAGACCGCAATGGGATAGTATGTCGATGGACAGCTTGGTACGTGTGCTAGCGAACTTCACCATCGGTCTTGACCCGCGGAACCAGATCTCGGTGCTCGCCATTGATAGTCACAACGACTTCCTCATTCTTCAAGAGTGTTGCACCGATGCAACGGGGTCGTCTGTGATTTATGCGCCGATCAACCATTCCATTCTCCAGTCGTTGCTATGTGGAGTTGAACCGGAGCCATTTCCACTTATGTCATCAGGCTTCTCCATTCTGCCTAATGTATCCGGATGCATTCTTGATGGAACACTGCTGACTATAGTCTTCCAGATCTCGGTGAAGGCTACATCAGCCAAGTCTGCCGTGGAGTCGGCAACAACCCTTGTCCAGGACACACTTCAAAGGATCAGAGCCGCAGTCAATTAAGGAGCAAACGTTGGATGCAAGGCCCTGCTAGCCTTGTTTGTGACTGTTGGTGACTTGCTTCGGGAGGAGCTTCACGATCTTCAAAGGGGAGTCTTTATGTTTCCCTTTTCATTTATTTAACTGTTGTGTGTTTATTTCAGTTTGTGTGTTTACTTCTGTTTATTTATATTTGTGTGTTTAAATTCAATAATCATGCTTGAATTATTCATTTTCGTGAAATATTTGTCTAACATTGAGGACAATGTTTAATTCAAGTGTGGAGGGAAGGTTTATTAAAAAGAAAACAAAAAATTTGAAAATTTGAAAAATTGAAAAAATTCAAAAAAATAATTTACTTGTTTTCGTTTTCTACGGTTACAATATATCGACTAGATCATACTTACTCCTTTGGTAGCGTTGAACCTACCATTGCACTAAGTAAGTCACTGTGGTCACGTATTGTTACCCTAATAAAAAAAAATTGAAAAAAAAAAAAATAGTTTTGTAAGCTCGTTTGTTTCGCACTGGCTTTGTAGCTATCGAGTCATAGAAAGTGCTTGTTTGTTTATTTGAGCTATATCAAAAAAAATCAAAAAATCAAAAATTACAAAAATATTTGCTTCTGTTGTGTGTTTTTGTGTGTTTTGTGTTTTGTTCTTTCCAATCCCGATGATGAATTGAGTTTAATTGTTATTATTTTGAGAATGTTTATTATATGTCAAGGCTTTGTGTAATTTGCTTTGGATTTAATTTGCATAACTTGTGATTGCTCGAAATTTCTTGTTCACATAACCTGTTTCGATTAATTGATTGCAATCCGAGAAGCACATTTTAACATACATTGTCATGCAGACCCAGAAAATGTGAGGACTTGAGCCTATTGAATATTCACATGTATGCATATTTCATACATTTACTCGTTCTTCATGTGTGCACAATTCATGAGTTTTGAACCTAGAACTTGCTCAGAGACCTCTTGAAACATTTTGTTAATCTGTAATGAATTAGAAATGAGTAAGGCATTAGTTGAGCACCATGGCCAAAATATTCACCATCCATCTAAACACGAACTTTAGGAATCCCCTTTTGAACTAAACACTCATTAGCCGTTTCTTTTGTTCACCCACACCATTTCACCCTTGTTTTATTGTGTTTGCAAGACGATGATAGTGACTTCTTATGTTCTTATGCTTCGGATTTGTATGGTAGTATACCAAAAGGCAAGTGTGGGGGTGTATTTATTTTGTTGTATTTGTTCAAAGAAAGAAAAAAAAAATCAGAAATAAAAAGAAGGAATAAATTCCTCAAAGAAAAAAGAAAGAGAAAGAAAGAAAAAAAAATGAAAGAAAGAGAAATTCCAAAAAAAAAAAATAGAGTTATTTTGTTGTATTGTTTTATTTTCAATAAAAGGTTGGAGGAAAATAAGAAAATTGTTCGGGTATAGCATAGGTATGAGTTTCAAAGTCGTTGACTTGTCTTGCAAACATGTAAAACATTTTTCATTTCGAGTCCTTTCACTTCATTTACCATTCACCATTTACCATCCACCCTTTGGTCCCTGTTTCACCTGAAAGTCCTTATGATCTGATGAATTGTAGATTAATTGTGGAGAGTTGGTTAATGAGCAAGCATATGGGAACACTACTTGTGTAATTGTTTTGAGAGTAAACACTTAACCCTAAACACCGAGCGGAAATATTTAGTGATTCTTGTGAGGTTTAGTGGTTAATGTTGTTCAGGTGTGCCTATTGGATTGCTTGACATTAATTGTATACTTGGTTTTCACACACACACCCGAGCATAAATGAGATGTACATGTTAAATACTTAGCAAATTCTTTAACCTTGGTATATAATTTGTATTCTCTTGATTATAATTCTTTTGAACTCGCTGAGGGTTATGGTTGGAAAGACCATTATGTTTTGTGTTTCCTTTTCTGTTTTGTGTTGTTCTTGTGTTTGCTAGAGGACTAGCAGTAGCTAAGTGTGGGGGAATTTGATAGGAGCACAAAGTGTGACGTTTTTAATGTATTTTCCCTACTATTTGGCTATGATTTAATTGTAACTTTGCTATTTTTGCTTAGTTTCCATATTTGAGTCCCTAAATGATATATAAATGTGAATACGTGCAGAAAATCGGAGCTCGGAAATTTATGAAGTCTAATGGGCTTTTTCGAGGACCATTAAGAAGTGAGCTGCCGTGAGGCCCAAGATGAAGGCCCAAATCCATGAAGATGAAGGCCCAAATCCATGAAGAAAGGCCCAAGCCCAAGAAGAAAGGCCCAAGCCCAAGAAGAAAGGTCCAAGCCCATTTTCGGACAATCTGCCTGTGCAGATATGTCAACTTGCGAAGCCCATATCTCCCAATTGGACCGTTGGTTCCAGCTGTAATTTTGATACACGCTGCATGTGTGTGTTATATATTCTGTATTAAAATTTGAGAATCATCCAACCGTTCAAACGTGCATTATTCCGTTCTAAGTGGGAACTGCTCAGTGCTGCCTGCTTTTTATTTCTTTCATTTTCTTTTATTCTCATTGCTCCACTCACCACCATATTGTCATCCATCCCACCACACCATGTTTGTTCTTTCTTCCCACACCATTAGTGTTTGATTTCTTTTATTTAAATAAATGGCTAATTGCCATATGACTACATTTCCACCATTCCACTCACCATTTCTTTTCTACCACTCAAATTCCACTTCTTTTCCCTTTCTTTCTTTATTTCTTTCATTGTCTTCTTCTTCCTCCCCACTCTTCTATAAATAGCAGCCTCATTCTTCTCACCAAGACACACCCCAATGGGGAGGGACAAACCCTCCTCTTTCTCTTCTCCATCATATTTTCCATTCTCTAGTATTTAGGGTTCTCAAGACTTCAAGGAGGAGGAGAAGGCGTCTACACCATCACCACCAGCCCCTATTCAACATCACCATCACCATCATCACCTTGTCTTCACGGCTTGGATTACTTGTGGTCAAGGATTCAAGAGTTTGTGGTTTCAAGATCTTCATGCTATTCATACGGTGTATTTCGACTTAGCCTTTAAATTTATGCCTCTTTGTTGCTTGTTTATCTTTTGTATTAGTTAACACAACATGAATTATGTATTTTTCAGCCTTTGTTTATGAGTTTATTTAACTGTTGGATCCTAATTAATTAGTTCTTCTAGTAGTTTATGTGACTCCGTTTATTTGATTATGTTTTAGTAGAGAGCTTTTATATGTTTTTGTTTTAAGGTTGCAAACTTAAGATGATTGCATATAATTGGTGCTAGAATTAGGGTTTTAATTCTAATTCACAAGTAGTAAAGGCTTTGGAAAGAGGTCGGAAACAAATAAAAAGGATCACGGATAGATGGGCGGTCCCACTAGGTCGTGCACTTTAATTAACAACTCTTCTTTTATGCGTTGGACATGTTTTGATTAGCTACCTTTGCATGTTTGATTGGTTAATCTAGGTGCGGTCGCTTAGGTTAATTTTCATGAAAGTGGTTTTATTTGGGGAATGATAATTGGCGGTCCAGCATTCCACATATGTTAATTTCGGTTTCATGGCTAGGGAACTTGGTTAATTTTCGGTCCAATAATTGGTAAACTTGTATACTTGTGGCTGAACTTTATATACTTTGTGTTTCATCCGATCTTATTTAATTTATTCTTTGTAATTTAATTAATTTATTTCATTCAATCAATTTCTTTAACCCCGTTTTTACTTTGTACATATGTATATATTCTTTATACTTGTTAATAATAATTCTTTATTTTATTTAATTCTTGTGACATTTTTTGTTAGGTACACCCTTTGATCTCCGTTGTGAACGATACCCTACTATGCACTATACTACTACCGATAGGGTTTTTTTAAATTGATGCTATATTTTAGCTTATCAATTTTTGTCCCCATTTGAAGTTAGGATGGTCCCTCCATCCGGGGTTGTAGGTATTTGAGAATGGATCATACCTTTGGCGTTGAGGAACCCCTTGGTTACCTTGGTACCCTCCTTGGTATCCTCCAATAGCATTTGCCGATTCCCATCCACCATTTTCAATGAGTTGAGGGCATTGATCCGAGTGATGCCCTTGAATAGAGCATACCCCACAAGCTTGAGATACTCCTCCTCCTTTGTTTGCTTGAAGAACCTGAGACAACAAGGTAGACATTTTATTTACCTTGTCCTCTAAAGCAGAGTGAGAAGTTACCTCATTAACCCTCCTAGATGAGGAGAGTGCCCCTTCATATTGTTGGTAGTTAAGGGCTCGGTTTGCAAGCAACTCCTTAGCAATTGTAGGAGTCTTATCCATAAACGAACCACCGGCAGCCGCATCCAATAAGCTACGTTCCAAAGGGACAAGTCCCTCATAAAAGTAAGTGAGAAGGCTCTCTTCCTTCATTCCATGAGAAGGGCATGACGCAACAAGGCTCTTGAACCTCTCATAATAAGTGCAGAACGTCTCATCCCCAGCTTGCTGAATTCCAGTTATTTGCTTCCTCAAGATAGTAACCTTTGAAGCCGGAAAGTACTTAGTGAGAAACTCACTCTTTAACTTGTCCCAAGTGTTGACATGGCCGGCAGGTAAGTCAAAAAGCCATGTCTTTGCTCTATCATCAAGGGAGAACGGAAATGCCTTCATCTTGAGAATACTAATATCCCCATTCTTAGGGCACATGCTCCCACAAACAAACTGAAACTCCTTAAGATGCTTGTTAGGATCCTCGCTATTAAGTCCATGAAACTTAGGTAGATGATGCAAGAATCCACTTTTCAATTCGAAGTCAGCTTCTTTTCCTTCAGCTGGTTCCGGATATGTGATGCAAAGCGGAACAACCTCTCCCTCAGTACCATTCGAGAGTTGCCTTATTGTTTCAGCCATTGGTGGTGCTTGATCTTCAGCAACGTTTTCTTCCTCAGATTGGTCTTCCTCCTCTTCTGAACGAGAACGTGAGGAGTTATTATCTGAGTCTTCTGACTTAATTTCGAAGGGTGCTAAGGGCTTGTCCTCGGAGATGTATAATTGAGTACCGTCCCTTAGCCTTTGTAAAATTTTGTGACTTGTTTTCTATATGCTTAAACAATCAAACAACCAAACTTTTATTCACCTCCAATCTTTCACACTTTCTGAACAAAAACTTCTTATTCTTTTTTTTTTCTTTTTTTTTTCTTTTTTTTTCTTTTTTTTTCTTCTTTTTTTTTTGTAATTTTTTTTTTTACACAACATTTTTTTTTTACAACACCCCCACACTTACTTCTTTCACAAACCAGAAGATTTTTCAAGCACAAAATACCACCACAAGTCACAAAATTGTCTCTTTAACACATGTTGGAACAAAGGTAGGTTAGTGTTTAAGCTAAAAACAGGTTAGGAGTAAGCGGGTTAACAAAGAAAAAGGCTAAAAACATGTTAGGCTCAAAAAGGTTAACCTAAAGGATTAGTGTTTACAGGGCTGTAAGTCAGTTTGGCCATGGTGCTTTACTATTGCCTTAATCATCTCTAATTCATCACAGATTAATAAAACGTTTCAAGTGGTCTTTGAGCAAGTTCTAGGTTCAAAACTCATGAATTGTGCACACATGAAGAACGAGTAAATGTATGAATGATGCATACATGTGAATATTCAACAGGCTCAAATCCTCACATTTTCTGGGTACGCATGACAATGTATGTTTAAATGTGCTTTCTCGGATTGCAATCAATTAATTAACACCGGTTATGTGAACATGGAATTTCGAGCAATCACAAGTTATGCATATTAAATCCAAAGCAAACTACACAAAGCCTTGACATATAATAAACATTCTCCTAATGACAACAATTAAACTCAATTCATCATCGGAATTGGAAAGAACAAAGAACAAAGCACAAAACAAACAATAACACACAAAACAGAAGCAAATATTTTTGTCATTTTTGATTTTTTGGATTTTTTTTTTGATTTTTCAATGTAGGTAACAATACGTGACCACAGGGACTCACTTAGTGCAATGGTAGGTTCAACGCTACCAAGGGAGTGAGTGTGATATAGTCGATATATTGTTACAGTAGAAAACGAAAACAAGTAAATTTTTTTTTTGAATTTTTCAAATTTTTCAATTTTTTTTTCTTTTCTTTTCAATAAATCTTCCCCCCACACTTGAATTAAACATTGTCCTCAATGTTGACAAATATTTCACGAAAATGAAAAATTCAAGAATGGTTATTGAATTTAAACACACATACATAAATAAACACACAACATAAATAAACAAGTGAGTACAAGGTTTACAAAATAAAAACAAAGTATTTTATACAAGTATAAGTATTATCTACGAAAATAATGAAAGAATAAATAAAATTCCTATAATGAATAAATGAATTCCTATTTTGTCTAATTAATTTTATTCACACAATATACTTAGGTACGGGAACAGAGGACCTCAAATGTGCAATGGGACTGAAACAGCTACCCATCTTAAAGTCATGTTTAATCCAATATACCTTAAGTATAACAACATTTTCGTTGGTGCCCTTAACATAGTCAAAAACCAAGTTGATTCCAAGCGGTAACCCAAGGTGGAACGTGCGGCCTAGGGGCAATATCTTGACTTAAATGACTTTCCGTGTTTTCAGAGGCGAATGGCCAGATCATATGAGAGTAAGCGAGGGGCAGGATTCATTTATTGGTACTACGGAGGCAAGCCCCTATCGACTTTCGTCAGTCTATAGTCCTCTGAATCCAAAACCTGTCACCAAGGGTCTCGACCTAGACACCATCCATGTGCCCCTTACTCAGTTGAGAAAGCACTTAAGTGTTCGATAATTCTCCAAGTGTTAATAAAGGCCGCCCTCAACCTCAAGTGACCTTTGCAAGGTACAAATGAAGGGTTTAGGCCAATATTAACAAAAGGACCTTACCTATTTCCGTTCAAGTTACAACTCACAACAACCCAAATAATCAACCACATATAGGACACCCTAAATAAATTACTAAGTGTTACAAAATATATTAACAAGTATATTTAACAATAATCACAAGTATAAACGTCACAAGTATAAAACGTTAGGTAATTTTGATCCCCGTCGACGGCGCCAAAATTGATATGCTATAAACATAGCATCAATTTAAAACCCTAGAAGCATTGTAGTATATAGTAAGTAGGGATCGTTTCCAACGGAGATCGAGGGTGTACCTAACAAAGAATGTCACAAAGAATTAATATTCACAATTATAAACAAGTATTTACGAAATCAATATGGGGTTTAAGAATTTGTTACGAAAATTAAGTGATTAAACTACAAAGAATTAATTAAATGAGATGAAACAAAGATCAAATAATTTACAGCCCTAATTATACAAACTTATTAATTATCGATGGAAACCTATCAAATCCCTAGCCATGAGTTCGAAACCAACACTTGTAGAATGCCTACGCAGGTTAATCATTCTCCAAATAAACATCTTCTATGAAAATCAACCTAGTAAACGCTTATCTAGATAAATCAATCAAACATGCAAAGTTTGCAATTCAAAACATGTTTAAAGCATAGAAAACGAGTTGTTGATTAAAGTGCACGACCTAGTGAACGCTCATCTATCCATGATCATTTTCATTCGATTTCAACATGCATTAAAATCAAATAAACAAACTCACATACGCTGCTAGAAGACTTAACAAAATCTCGAAATCAATAATCAAATAAATCCATATAAACAAGTCTGAAAATTATAATCCCAATGTCATGTTAACCAATACTTAGAATCATGTTAACCAATACTTAGAATCATTCAAACAACAAAGAGGAATCATAAAGATAATTAAAGGCTTAGTCGAAATACACCATATGAAAGGATGAAGAACTCGAAGCCAACCCTTGAATCCTTGTGCAAGTAATCCAAACATGAACTCCAAGGTGGTGGTGAAGGTGGAACGTTGATGATGAAGATGGTGATGGTGCAGCCGCTAATTCCTCCTCCTTGAAGCTTTGAAGACTCTAAGTATTAGAGAGTGGAGCCGAGAACTATGATGGATGGAAGTAGTCGAAAACTTTGAAGCTTATGGAATGGTATTCTCGATTGTGAATTGGTGAAGAATTATGTTGTGAAGCCCCTCTATTTATAGGAGAACATGGAACTCAAGCTTTGATCCTAGCCCTTCGAAATTAAATCATTGGATGGCTGAGATTGCTTTGAGTAGTCACCAAGAAATCATTCTCCTTCTCTTGCCGTGATTAAGTCTAGGTTCATCCCACAAATTTCTGATTTAATTCTTGGAAAACTCTAGAACTTTTAAAGGAAGTAAACCTCTTGTGTGCGGCAGCTACAAACCCTAGGTCTTTTAGGATTTATTTCGTTAACTTCTCTTTCTCTCCAAGCAAACTTGCGGCACAAACCCTAGGGTCCTTGATATTTCCGAAATTCCTCCTTGAATGCAGCCACAAAAGCATCTTGATGCATCCTTGAATTCCTGAAATTAATCCTTTAGGAATTAGTAAAAGAATTAAATAAATAAAACTCCTAATCCTATTAGAATTAACAAACTTGGAGAGCAAGAAGTCTCCCTTTATTCTTTGAAGGCTGGCGGCATAAACCCTAGAGAACTTAGGATTTATTTTCTTTTCCTTTGCGTTAACTACTCCTAATCCCATTAGGATTAGGGCCGGCCTCTTTTCCTTTCTCTCTTTGACAATTTGCGGCACAAACCCTAAATGGATTAGGGTTTGCGTTAAAGGCACATGGGCTTGGGCTTCTTATGGATTTGGGCCTTAATCTTGGGCCTCGTGGCATCCCACCTCTTAATGGGCCCCGAAAAAGCCCATTAAGCTTCGTAATTTTCCGAGCCTCGATTTTCCATTCCGAGCACAAAATAGTTTTCCTGGCTGAACTAGGTTTCCTACTCCTTTTAGGATTCCTGTCTTCATTAGGATTCCTGCCAGAGTCAGGAAAGATTCAAATTAGGAAAGTTTCCTAAATCAATTAGGAAAGCCAAAACAGGAAAGTTTTTTAAAAACTTCATTTATGCACATGCTCGCAAATATATATCACTTAGGGACTCAAAGATGAAAACTAAGCTAAATAGCAAAGTTAACCAATAAAACGCAGCTAAATAGCAGGGAAAATACATTAAAAACGTAGCATATAATGCTCCTATCAGAGCGCTCGACTAATGTTGGCATGAGGCTCCGCACATCCCTTCGCAAGTCATCCATGTCGATTGAATCATCGGACAAGACAAGAAGAGGCTCCGGAGGAACAACTTCGAATCTTGATCGATGCACATCTGGGTGCGGAACAGGACCTCCACACTGGGGACAAATGCCGCTGTGAAGAGCATCGATGAGTTTCTGGTTCTGCTCTTGAAGCTCCTCATTCTTACTCATCAGCTCCTCGTTTCTTCTTATTAGATCGGCATAAATCTGCTCCTCTGACGGGATACCGTGCTTATCATGAAATCTCCTTCCCCAGTTGTAGACCTTATTTTCAGTTAACCCGAGTTCTATAGCAAACCTTGCTCTGTGCAGTTTGAGTGGGTGAGGATTCACCGTGTAGAACTCGGTCAACGCATCATTTTGGTCCTTGGTGAATCTCGTCCTCGGGCCTCTCGTACGCTTCTGGGAAGGACCAGCAACAACAACAACATGTGGATCAGCAGCCTGGATTGGTGCTTGTGGTTCTAGTTCATCCGGCATGCTAGCATTAACAGTATCTAGAATGCTTGGTGGAATGATTTCATCCAAGCCTTCAAAGAAATCACTCTCTAGAGGACTAGAATGAAACAACTCACTGAAAGAATTCACTCTTTTGGCCATTTCTAGGTTGGGAGGGAGGATAGCTTTCTGGAAAAATAACTAAGAACAACGAAGAACAAGTGAAGAACAGTATGAACAAACGAGAGAAAATTTAGAGAGACTAAAAGGGAACTAAGTGAAAATGAATGAAGCACATAGACACAAACCAAGGGAAAGGAACAGACGCACGTACGCACACGTGCCACAGACACAGATCCGCAAATTGCGGATCGAGCGACGAAAGTCGCAAAGGCTACAGTTGACACGCATGCGGATTATTAAACAAATCGACCGACGCAAAAGTCGTCCGTTGATTAGTGGTTTTCACCGCGTTCATTAAATATTACCTAAATTCCTAACAATTGTCGTTGTAAAGTATAATGGGAAATAAAGGTTTTTCCCACAGAAGATTGTTATATTTACTTTTTAATGTCACGAAAAATTATATTAAATAAAGAATTAATATTAACAAGTATAAAGAATAAAGAATATATATATATACAAAATTAAATAAACTATACAGTATTGTTTCTATTTACAAAAATATACATTATATACAAAAGTATTTTTGGGGGTTTTGATAATTTTGAAAACAATTAAAGAAAATATTTTTGGATTTTTATTATTTTTGAAAACAAGAAAAACAAACACAAATATTGATTTCTCTAAGTCATATGATCGAAATTAACATTGTGAAATATTAGAAAGCTAATTATTTCCCAATTAGACTTCTCTCTGAAAATTAACCTAAGCGAAAGCACCTAGATCAATCAATTAAACATGTCATCTTAGTCTAGAAAGCTAGCTAGTCAATCCATGTTCAAAGCATCGAAAAGAATCGTTAATTCAAGTGCACAACCTAGTATGGAAAAGTCCATATATTTGTAATCCTTTTTAATTGATTCCGACCTTTGTCCAAAGTCTTTACTACTTGTGAATTAGGTTTCCAAAACTATTAGGTGAATCGGATTCCTAACTCTAGCTCCAATTACATGTAAACATCATAAGTGTCGACCCCTATAACATAAACATATAAAAGATTTCCGTAAACTTGAATCAAATAAACAATCACAAAAGCAACTTAGAAAAATCAAATCACAATTATTATGCAATAATAGAAAATAAACAAATATTTACACAATAGCATTTCCCAAAATTATTCACGAATAGTTAATTAAACAAAAATAAATTATAATAAATAAACGAGTTTGGGAAAAATGTTACTGTTGTGTCCATGAAAATGGACACTGTCTGGCAGGCGAAGGTGGCAGACTCAGCTATTTTACGATCAATGATTTTGGATGTGGCGGGTGCACTTAGCAATTGGGCTGAAATGGCATTGGGCTTGCACTTTGGGCTTTGGGCTTGGGCCCAATTTTCTGTTGACTTTGTTAACTGGCCCATGTTGACTGTTGACTTTTCTTAGGTCTCTTCCACGAGTTTGACCCGTGCTAAGGCCTTCACTTTCTTTTGACTTTTCAACTCTCACAAATCTCTTCTTTCTCATTTAGCCCGAGTCTTCCTCTCTTTCCATTTTTCTTCTTTCATTCCAGAACACAGAGAGAGCAAGTGAGCTGATCCGGCATGGCAAAGCTAGAGGCAACGCCAGCAAGGCACGGGAAGATCGATGGTGGTCGGAGGTTCACGGGCTCGGCAAGAATTTCATTTGTTGATGGCAGATTGCAACGGCGAAGAGCTGCAACGTCGCCGGCACAGGAGCAGCGGGAAGGACGACGGCTTGTGAGGGGACGATGCCGGCATCGAGCAGCGACGACGCCGTGGTAAGAGAAGGCCGGCGATGGAATTGGTTGGGCTTGGATCGACGCCGGTCGTTGCACAGATGAGAGATGGCTGACACGCCCAAAAGGAGCATCAATTTAAAAAAACCCTATCGGTAGTAGTATAGTGCATAGTAGGGTATCGTTCACAACGGAGATCAAAGGGTGTACCTAACAAAAATTGTCACAAAGAATTAAATTAAATAAAGAATTATTAACAAGTATAAAGTATAAATATAGACATATGTACAAAGTAAAAAGGGGATTGACTGATAAATTGAATGAAATAAATTAATTAAATTACAAAGAATAAATTAAATAAGATGGGATGAAACAAAAAGTATATAAAGTTCAGCCACAAGTATACAAGTTTACCAATTATTGGACCGAAAATTAACCAAGTTCCCTAGCCATGAAACCGAAATTAACATATGTGGAATGCTGGACCGCCAATTATCATTCCCCAAATAAAACCACTTTCATGAAAATTAACCTAAGCGACCGCACCTAGATTAATCAATCAAACATGCAAAGGTAGCTAATCAAAACATGTCCAACGCATAAAAGAAGACTTGTTAATTAAAGTGCACGACCTAGTGGGACCGCCCATCTATCCGTGATCCTTCTTATTTCATTCCGACCTCTTTCCAAAGCCTTTACTACTTGTGAATTAGAATTAAAACCCTAATTCTAGCACCAATTATATGCAATCATCTTAAGTTTGCAACCTTAAAACAAAAACATATAAAAGTTCTCTACTAAAACAGAATCAAATAAACGGAGTCACATAAGCTACTAGAAGAACTAATTAATTAGGATCCAACAATTAAATAAATCCATAAACAAGGGCTGAATATTATATAAATCATGTCATGTTAACTAATACAAAGGATAAACAAGCAACAAAGAGGCATAAATTTAAAGGCTAAGTCGAAATACACCGTATGAATAGCATGAAGATCTTGAAGCCACAAACTTGAATCCTTGACCACAAGTAATCCAAGCTGTGAAGAAAAGGTGATGATGGTGATGGTGATGTTGAATAGGGGCTGGTGGTGATGGTGTAGACGCCTTCTCCTCCTCCTTGAAGCCTTGAAAACCCTAAATACTAGAGAATGGAAAATGAGAAATGAGAAGAGAAAGAGGAGGGTTTGTCCCTCCCCATTGGGGTGTGTTTGAAGAGAAGAATGATGATAGGAGCACAAAGTGTGACGTTTTTAATGTATTTTCCCTACTATTTGGCTATGATTTAATTGTAACTTTGTTATTTTTGCTTAGTTTCCATATTTGAGTCCCTAAATGATATATAAATGTGAATACGTGCAGAAAATCGGAGCTCGGAAATTTACGAAGTCTAATGGGCTTTTTCGAGGCCCATTAAGAAGTGAGCTACCGTGAGGCCCAAGATGAAGGCCCAAATCCATGAAGATGAAGGCCCAAATCCATGAAGAAAGGCTCAAGCCCAAGAAGAAAGGCCCAAGCCCAAGAAGAAAGGCCCAAGCCCAAGAAGGAAGGTCCAAGCCCATTTTCGGACAATCTGCCTGTGCAGATATGTCAACTTGCGAAGCCAATATCTCCCAATTGCACCGTTGGATCCAGCTGTAATTTTGATACACGCTGCATGTGTGTGTTATATATTCTGTATTAAAATTTGAGAAGCATCCAACCGTTGAAACGTGCAGGATTCCGTTCTAAGTGGGCACTGCTCAGTGCTGCCTGCTTTTTATTTCTTTCCTCTTCTTTTATTTTCAATGCTCCACTCACCCTTATATTCTTCCCTCTTCTTTCTACCCATACCATTAGTGTTTGATTTCTTTTACCTAAATAAATGGTTAATTGCAACCCATTACATTTCCACCATGCCACTTACCATTTCTTTATCTCCCACTTAAATTCCACTTCTTTTCCCTTTCTTTCTTTATTTCTTGCATTGTCTTCTTCTTCCTCTCCATTCTCCTATAAATAGCAGCCTCATTCTTCTCACCAATACACACCCCAATGGGGAGGGACAAACCCTCCTCTTTCTCTTCTCCATCTCACATCATATTTTCCATTCTCTAGTATTTAGGGTTTTCAAGACTTCAAGGAGGAGGAGAAGGCGTCTACACCATCACCACCAGCCCCTATTCAACATCACCATCACCATCATCACCTTGTCTTCACAGCTTGGATTACTTGTGGTCAAGGATTCAAGATGTGGCTTCAAGATCTTCATGCTATTCATACGGTGTATTTCGACTTAGCCTTTAAATTTATGCCTCTTTGTTGCTTGTTTATCATTTGTATTAGTTAACATGACATGAGTTATATAATTTTCAGCCTTTGTTTATGGGTTTATTTAATTGTTTGATCCTAATTAATTAGTTCTTCTAGTAGCTTATGTGACTCCGTTTATTTGATTCTATTTTAGTAGATAACTTTTATATGTTTTTGTTTTAAGGTTGCAAACTTAAGATGATTGCATATAATTGGTGCTAGAATTAGGGTTTTAATTCTAATTCACAAGTAGTAAAGGCTTTGGAAAGAGGTCGGAAACAAATAAAAAGGATCACGGATAGATGGGCGGTCCCACTAGGTCGTGCACTTTAATTAACAACTCTTCTTTTATGCGTTGGACATGTTTTGATTAGCTACCTTTGCATGTTTGATTGGTTAATCTAGGTGCGGTCGCTTAGGTTAATTTTCATGAAAGAGGTTTTATTTGGGGAATGATAATTGGCGGTCCAGCATTCCACATATGTTAATTTCGGTTTCATGGCTAGGGAACTTGGTTAATTTTCGGTCCAATAATTGGTAAACTCGTATACTTGTGGCTGAACTTTATATTCTTTATGTTTCATCCCATCTTATTTCATTTATTCTTTGTAGATTAATTAATTTATTTCATTCAATTTATTTCTTAAACCCCCCTTTTACTTTGTACATATGTATATATTTATACTTTATACTTGTTAATAATAATTATTTATTTTATTTAATTTCTTGTGACATTTTTTGTTAGGTACACCCTTTGATCTCCGTTGTGAACGATACCCTACTTACACTATACTACCGATAGGGTTTTTTTAAATTGATGCTCTTTTTGGGCATGTCAAATGAGGCTGCTATTTATAGGAGAATGGAGAGGAAGAAAAAGACAATGAAAGAAATAAAGAAAGAAAAGGAAGAGAAGTGGAATGTGAGTGGTAGAAAAGAAATGGTAAGTGGAATGGTGGAAATGAAGTCATATGGCAATGAACCATTTATTTAGATAAAAAAAATCAAACACTAATATTGTGGGCAGAAAGAAGAGGAAAGAATATAGGGGTGAGTGGAGCATTGAAAATAAAAGAAAAGGAAAGAAATAAAAAGCAGACAGCACTGAGCAGTTCCCACTTAGAATAGAATAATGCACGTTTGAACGGTTGGATGATTCTCAAATTGTAATACAGAATATATAACACACACATGCAGTGTGTATCAAAATTACAGCTGGATCCAACGGTGCAATTTGGAGATATGGGCTTCGCAAGTTGACTAATCTGCACAGGCAGAATGTCCGAAAATCTAGGCTTGGGCCTTTCCTCATGCTTTGTGAACTTGGGCCTTCCTTCTTGGGCTTGGGCCTTTCTTCATGGATTTGGGCCTTCATCTTGGGCCTCACGGCAGCTCACCTCTTAATGGGCCTCGAAAAAGCCCATTAGATTTCGTAAATTTCCGAGCTCCGATTTTCTGCACGTATTCACATTAATACATCATTTAGGGACTCAAATATGGAAACTAAGCAAAAATAGCAAAGTTACAATTAAATCATAGCCAAATAGTAGGGAAAATACATTAAAAACGTCACACTTTGTGCTCCTATCAAATTCCCCCACACTTAGCTATTGCTAGTCCCTTAGCAACACAAAACTTAAAACAAAATAACACAAAACAGAAAAAGGAAACACAAAACAGATTATCTTTCCAACCATAACGCTCAGCGAGTTCAGAATAGTTATAATCAGGAGAATAAAAATTATATACCAAGGCTAACAAACTTGCTAAGCATTTAACATGTACATCTCATTCATGCTCGGGTGAGTGTGTGAAATCCGAGTATACAAAAAATTTCATGCAATCCAATAGGCACATCGAAACAACATTAACCACTAAAGCTCACAATGATCACTAAATATTTCCGCTCAGTGTTTAGGGTTAAGTGTTTACTCTCATAACAATTGCACAAATAATGTTCCCATAAGCTTGCTCATCGACCAACTCTCCACAATCAATCCACAACTCATTAAATCATAAGGACTTTCAATGGTGTACTGGGGCCAAAGGTTAGGGATTAAAAGAAACGAAGGGAAAAGAAATACAAAATGTCCCGAGTGTTCCACAAAACAATTTTGTGACTTGTTTTCTATATGCTTAAACAATCAAACAACCAAACTTTTATTCACCTCCAATCTTTCACACTTTCTGAACAAAAACTTCTTATTCTTTTTTTTTCTTTTTTTTTCTTTTTTTTTCTTTTTTTTTCTTCTTTTTTTTTTGTAATTTTTTTTTTTACACAACATTTTTTTTTTACAACACCCCCACACTTACTTCTTTCACAAACCAGAAGATTTTTCAAGCACAAAATACCACCACAAGTCACAAAATTGTCTCTTTAACACATGTTGGAACAAAGGTAGGTTAGTGTTTAAGCTAAAAACAGGTTAGGAGTAAGCGGGTTAACAAAGAAAAAGGCTAAAAACATGTTAGGCTCAAAAAGGTTAACCTAAAGGATTAGTGTTTACAGGGCTGTAAGTCAGTTTGGCCATGGTGCTTTACTATTGCCTTAATCATCTCTAATTCATCACAGATTAATAAAACGTTTCAAGTGGTCTTTGAGCAAGTTCTAGGTTCAAAACTCATGAATTGTGCACACATGAAGAACGAGTAAATGTATGAATGATGCATACATGTGAATATTCAACAGGCTCAAATCCTCACATTTTCTGGGTACGCATGACAATGTATGTTTAAATGTGCTTTCTCGGATTGCAATCAATTAATTAACACCGGTTATGTGAACATGGAATTTCGAGCAATCACAAGTTATGCATATTAAATCCAAAGCAAACTACACAAAGCCTTGACATATAATAAACATTCTCCTAATGACAACAATTAAACTCAATTCATCATCGGAATTGGAAAGAACAAAGAACAAAGCACAAAACAAACAATAACACACAAAACAGAAGCAAATATTTTTGTCATTTTTGATTTTTTGGATTTTTTTTTTGATTTTTCAATGTAGGTAACAATACGTGACCACAGGGACTCACTTAGTGCAATGGTAGGTTCAACGCTACCAAGGGAGTGAGTGTGATATAGTCGATATATTGTTACAGTAGAAAACGAAAACAAGTAAATTTTTTTTTTGAATTTTTCAAATTTTTCAATTTTTTTTCTTTTCTTTTCAATAAATCTTCCCCCCACACTTGAATTAAATATTGTCCTCAATGTTGACAAATATTTCACGAAAATGAAAAATTCAAGAATGGTTATTGAATTTAAACACACATACATAAATAAACACACAACATAAATAAACAAGTGAGTACAAGGTTTACAAAATAAAAACAAAGTATTTTATACAAGTATAAGTATTATCTACGAAAATAATGAAAGAATAAATAAAATTCCTATAATGAATAAATGAATTCCTATTTTGTCTAATTAATTTTATTCACACAATATACTTAGGTACGGGAACAGAGGACCTCAAATGTGCAATGGGACTGAAACAGCTACCCATCTTAAAGTCATGTTTAATCCAATATACCTTAAGTATAACAACATTTTCGTTGGTGCCCTTAACATAGTCAAAAACCAAGTTGATTCCAAGCGGTAACCCAAGGTGGAACGTGCGGCCTAGGGGCAATATCTTGACTTAAATGACTTTCCGTGTTTTCAGAGGCGAATGGCCAGATCATATGAGAGTAAGCGAGGGGCAGGATTCATTTATTGGTACTACGGAGGCAAGCCCCTATCGACTTTCGTCAGTCTATAGTCCTCTGAATCCAAAACCTGTCACCAAGGGTCTCGACCTAGACACCATCCATGTGCCCCTTACTCAGTTGAGAAAGCACTTAAGTGTTCGATAATTCTCCAAGTGTTAATAAAGGCCGCCCTCAACCTCAAGTGACCTTTGCAAGGTACAAATGAAGGGTTTAGGCCAATATTAACAAAAGGACCTTACCTATTTCCGTTCAAGTTACAACTCACAACAACCCAAATAATCAACCACATATAGGACACCCTAAATAAATTACTAAGTGTTACAAAATATATTAACAAGTATATTTAACAATAATCACAAGTATAAACGTCACAAGTATAAAACGTTAGGTAATTTTGATCCCCGTCGACGGCGCCAAAAATTGATATGCTATAAACATAGCATCAATTTAAAACCCTAGAAGCATTGTAGTATATAGTAAGTAGGGATCGTTTCCAACGGAGATCGAGGGTGTACCTAACAAAGAATGTCACAAAGAATTAATATTCACAATTATAAACAAGTATTTACGAAATCAATATGGGGTTTAAGAATTTGTTACGAAAATTAAGTGATTAAACTACAAAGAATTAATTAAATGAGATGAAACAAAGATCAAATAATTTACAGCCCTAATTATACAAACTTATTAATTATCGATGGAAACCTATCAAATCCCTAGCCATGAGTTCGAAACCAACACTTGTAGAATGCCTACGCAGGTTAATCATTCTCCAAATAAACATCTTCTATGAAAATCAACCTAGTAAACGCTTATCTAGATAAATCAATCAAACATGCAAAGTTTGCAATTCAAAACATGTTTAAAGCATAGAAAACGAGTTGTTGATTAAAGTGCACGACCTAGTGAACGCTCATCTATCCATGATCATTTTCATTCGATTTCAACATGCATTAAAATCAAATAAACAAACTCACATACGCTGCTAGAAGACTTAACAAAATCTCGAAATCAATAATCAAATAAATCCATATAAACAAGTCTGAAAATTATAATCCCAATGTCATGTTAACCAATACTTAGAATCATGTTAACCAATACTTAGAATCATTCAAACAACAAAGAGGAATCATAAAGATAATTAAAGGCTTAGTCGAAATACACCATATGAAAGGATGAAGAACTCGAAGCCAACCCTTGAATCCTTGCGCAAGTAATCCAAACATGAACTCCAAGGTGGTGGTGAAGGTGGAACGTTGATGATGAAGATGGTGATGGTGCAGCCGCTAATTCCTCCTCCTTGAAGCTTTGAAGACTCTAAGTATTAGAGAGTGGAGCCGAGAACTATGATGGATGGAAGTAGTCGAAAACTTTGAAGCTTATGGAATGGTATTCTCGATTGTGAATTGGTGAAGAATTATGTTGTGAAGCCCGAAAATCTAGGCTTGGGCCTTTTGACAGGATCCAAAATGAGCATCAATTTAAAAAAACCCTATCGGTAGTATAGTGTAAGTAGGGTATCGTTCACAACGGAGATCAAAGGGTGTACCTAACAAAAAATGTCACAAAGAATTAAATAAAATAAAGAATTATTATTAACAAGTATAAAGTATAAATATATACATATGTACAAAGTAAAAAGGGGAATTGAGAGATAAATTGAATGAAATAAATTAATTAAATTACAAAGAATAAATAAAATATGATGATGAAACACAAAGTATATAAAGTTCAGCCACATATACACAAGTTTACCAATCATTAGACCGAAAATTAACCAAGTTCCCTAGCCATGAAACCGAAACTAACATATGTGGAATGCCCACACGGGTTATCATTCCCCAAATAAAACCTCTTCTATGAAAATTAACCTAGTGAACGCTCATCTAGATTAAACAATTAAACATGCAAAGGTGATCAATCAATAACATATCTAACGCATAGGAGAAGAGTTGTTAATTAAAGTGCGCGACCTAGCGAACGCTCGTCTATCCACGATCCTTCTTATTTTGATTCCGACCCGTTTGATAAGCCTTTACTACTTGTGAATTAGAATTAAAACCCTAATTCTAGCACCAATTACATGCAATCATCTTAAGTTTCGAACCTTAAAACAAGAACACATAAAAGATTCAATAAAACCGAATCAAATAAACGGAGTCACATAAGCTGCTAGAAGAACTAATTAATTAGGATCTAACAATCAAATAAACTCATAAATATAGGCTGAAAATTATATAAATCATGTCATGTTAACTAATACAAAGAATAAACAAGCAACAAAGAGGAACTCAAAAAGAGTAATTAAAGAATAAGTTGAAGTACACCATATGGAAAGTAGGAAGAACTCGAAGATCACAAACTCTTAAATCCTCACGCGAGTAACTCAAAAGCCGAGATTCCCAAGGTGATGATGATGGTGGTGATGATGGTTGATGGCTGGTGGTAATGGTGTAAACAGCTTCCCTCCTCCTTGAAGACTTGAAAACCCTAAATACTAGAGAATGGAAAATATGATGTGAGAGGGAGAAGAGAAAGAGGAGGGTTTGTCCCTCCCCATTGGGGTGTGAATTGGTGAGAAGAATGAGGCTGCTATTTATAGGAGAATGGAGAGGAAGAAGAAAACAATGAAAGAAATAAAGAAAGAAAAGAAAGAGAAGTGGAATGTGAGTGGTAGAAAAGAAATGGTAAGTGGAATGGTGGAAATGAAGTCATATGGCAATGAACCATTTATTTAGATAAAAGAAATCAAACACTAATATTGTGGGTAGAAAGAAGAGGAAAGAATATAGGGGTGAGTGGAGCATTGAAAATAAAAGAAGAGGAAAGAAATAAAAAGCAGACAGCACTGAGCAGTGCGCACTTAGAGCGCCATAATGGACGTTCCACCGGTTGGATGATTCTGAAATTTTATTTGGGAGCAGATAACATCCACATGCAGAGTGTATCAAAATTACAGCCAGATCTGACGGTGCAATTGGGAGATATTGGCTTCGCAAGTTGACTGATCTGCACAGGCAGAATGTCCGAAAATCTGGGCTTGGGCCTTTCCTCATGCTTTGTGAACCTGGGCCTTCCTTCATTGATTTGGGCCTGCCATCTTGGGTTTGGGCCTCCTTCTTGGGTTTGGGCCTTCCATCTTGGGCCTCATGGCAGACCACCTCTTAATGGGCCTCGCAAAAGCCCATTAGACTTCGTTTCTGCACATGTTCACATTAATACATCATTTTGGACTCAAATATGGAAACTAAGCTAAAATAGCAAAGTTACAATTAAATCATAGCCAAATAGTAGGGAAAACACATTAAAAACGTCACACTTTGTGCTCCTATCAAATTCCCCCACACTTAGCTACTGCTAGTCCTCTAGCAAACACAAGAACAACACAAAACAAAAAAGGAAACACAAAACAGAATGGTCTTTCCAACCATAACCCTCAGCGAGTTCAGAAGAGTTATAATCAAGAGAATAAAAATTATATACCAAGGCTAACAAATTTTCTAAGCATTTAACATGTACATCTCATTCATGCTCAGGTGCAGTGTGTGAAAACCGAGTATACAAAAAATCTCCAGCACTCCAATAGGCACATCGAAACAACATTAACCACTAAAGCTCACAATGATCACTAAATATTTCCGCTCAGTGTTTAGGGTTAAGTGTTTACTCTCATAACAATTGCACAAGTAACGTTCCCATAGGCTTGCTCATCAACCAACTCTCTACAATTAATCCATAAGTCATTAAATCATAAGGGCTTTCAGGTGAAACAGGGAGCCAAAGGGTGAATGGTGAATGATGAATGAAGGGACTGGAAATGAAAAATGTTTCATATGTTTGCAAGACAAATCAACGACTTTGAAACTCATACCTATGCTATACCCGAAACAACTTTCTTATTCTCCTCCAACCTTTTATTGAAAATAATACAAGAAAATAACTCTATTTTTGGAATTTCTCTTTTTTTTCTTTTTTTTCTTGAGGAACTTTATTCCTTCTTTTTGTTTTTGATTTTTTTTTCTTTCTTTGAATAATTACAACAAAATAAAATGCACCCCCACACTTGCCTTTTGGTATATTACCATACAAATCCGAAGCATAAGAACATAAGAAGTCACTATCATCGTCTTGCAAACACAAATAAAACAAGGGTGAGAAGGTGTGGGTGAACAAAAGAAACGGCTAATGAGTGTTTAGTTCAAAAGGGGATTCCTAAAGTTCATGTTTAGATGGATGGTGAATACTTTGGCCATGGTGCTCAACTAATGCCTTACTCATTTCTAATTCATCACAGATTAACAAAATGTTTCAAGTGGTCTTTGAGCAAGTTCTAGGTTCAAAACTCATGAATTGTGCACACATGAAGAACGAGTAAATGTATGAAAGATGCATACATGTGAATATTCAATAGGCTCAAATCCTCACAGTTTCTGGGTATGCATGACAATGTTTGTTTAAATGTGCTTCTCGGATTGCAATCAATTAATCGAAACAGGTTATGTGAACATGGAAGAAGAGCAATCACAAGTTATGCAAATTAAATCCAAAGCAAACTACACAAAGCCTTAGCATATAACCAACATTCTCAAAATCATAACAGATTAAACTCAATTCATCCTTGGGATTGGAAAGAACAAAGCACAAAACACACAAAACAGAAGCAAATATTTTTGATTTTTTTGATTGATTTTTTTTTTTAAAAATGATATAGCTCAAATAAACGAACAAGCACTTTCTAAGACTCGATAGCTCCAAAGCCAGTGCGAAACAAACGAGCTTACAAAACTATTTTTTTTTCTTTTTCAATTTTTTTTATTAGGGTAACAACACGTGACCACAGTGACTTACTTAGTGCAATGGTAGGTTCAACGCTACCAAGGGAGTAAGTATGATCTAGTCGATATATTGTTACCGTAGAAAACAAACACAAGTAAATTATTTTTTTGAATTTTTCAAATTTTTCAAATTTTTTTTTCTTTTTAATAAACCTTCCCCCCACACTTGAATTAAACATTGTCCTCAATGTTGACAAATATTTCACGAAAATGAAAAATTCAAGCATGGTTATTGAATTGAAAATACAAACAGAAATAAACACACCAACAAAAATAAACACACAACAGTTAAGTAAATGAAAAGGGAAACAGAAAGACTCCCCTTTGAAGATCGTGAAGCTCCTCCCGAAGGTAGTCACCAACAGTCACAAACAAGGCTAGCAGGGCCTTGCATCCAACGTTTGCTCCTTAGTTGACTGCGGCTTTGATCTTTTTGAGCGTGTCCTGGACCGTGCCTGTTGCCAAATCCACGGTACGTCCGGCTGAATTTGCCTTCACCGAGATCCGGAACACTAACGTCGGTAGAGTTCCATCAAGTACGTCTCCGGATACATCGGGCGAAAGGAGAAGCCGAGATGACATCAATTGAAAAGGCTCCGGGTCAACTCCA
This sequence comes from Rubus idaeus, assembly GCA_030142095.1. Taxonomy (NCBI): domain Eukaryota; kingdom Viridiplantae; phylum Streptophyta; class Magnoliopsida; order Rosales; family Rosaceae; genus Rubus; species Rubus idaeus. Next base: position 13,165,939 of record CM057966.1, on the reverse strand, counting down.
CATAACATGGACTGGAAGGTTGCTTGATCGATAGGCGCATAAATCACGTACGACCCCGTTGAATCTGTGAAGCACTCCTGGAGTATGAGGTAGTCGACGTGATTACTTATGCCCAAAACGGAGATAGAATTTCGTGGGTCAAGACCAGTGGTGAAGTTTGTAAGCACATGTACTGAACTGTCTATCGACACACTATCCCATAAATGCCTTGTCTGTACGTCTCTGATAAAATCAAAGATTCTTGTGTGATGGGAGAAGTGCTTGACAGAACAGCCAGCAGTACGATCGACTCCAAGGGGTTGGCTAGGATCACCCCTTCGCTTGTTGGTCCTGACCTCCATATGTGTGTCTCCCGTTTTGTTTGATGCAGTCCAATGATGGTAAGTCGAGTTGGTGATGTCATTGAAGAAACTTACCGCCATCTGGTTTGCCATCTTAGCAAGGCTTCTTCTCCCTCCTGGTGAAATGATTGAGTCACTGGGTGAAGTGTGAATCCCCACCACGCACATGTAGCGCTCGGCATGTCGTTGAAGAGGTGCCAACCAACGCTTCGCTCCATATGCAAAACCTGATTCAACAAAAGGTTTAAATAAGGGGGTTAAATCTTTTTCTCGCACATCAACATGCTCCACCCATGTGACAAAGGAGGATCCATTCTGCAGATCCCGTATCGGGCATCCGGAAGGACGTTTTCGGCATCTTGATCTCACGGAAGGCCTTGGATTTGAGCTCATTTCATCCACGAGAGACATCCACAACAATCCAACTTCCATCCAATTGTTGGTGAGAGGAACGAACAAATTGGACTTCACGAGTTGAAACGTTGTGTGTTGGCACTAGGAACTCGGCGGACATCACTTGCACTCGCTCCTTGTAGCTTTCTTCTATCCCGGAGAACGGGACCTCCAAGGTATGGGCATTGGTGACCAAGCTACGAGAAGACGAGCAACCATTGACCAACATCCATTAAAATCTGAACAATGGTGGTCGGATTCGGGTGAATGGTTGCTTTGAGTGTCTCGAGGCTTCGATATGAAATATGGTGTAGGCTCGGCTCGTTGAGACACTCGCAAGTACTCGGCATGATTAAGAGTTTCGGGATGAATGGAAGTGATGGGATTTGAGGAATAGATCCATAGGGGAAAACCAGCCGCGGCCAAGAGAAGGAGTTCGTCTTTGGCTTTGTTCACGATATCGGTGATCTGGTCGGAATGAAACCCATCGAGATCATGAGCAGGTCCCGGAATATTGTCAAATGCCACATGAGAGGATGAGCGCTCGACTAATGTTGGCATGAGGCTCCGCACATCCCTTCGCAAGTCATCCATGTCGGTTGAATCATCGGACAAGACAAGAAGAGGCTCCGGAGGAACAACTTTAAACCTTGATCGTTGCACATCTAGGTGTGGAACAGGACCTCCACACTGGGGACAAATGCCGCTGTGAAGAGCATCGATGAGTTTCTGGTTCTCCTCTTGAAGCTCCTCATTCTTACTCATCAGCTCCTCGTTTCTTCTTATTAGATCGGCATAAATTTGCTCCTCTGACGGGATACCGTGCTTATCATGAAATCTCCTTCCCCAGTTGTAGACCTTATTTTCAGTTAACCCGAGTTCTATAGCAAACCTTGCTCTGTGCAGTTTGAGTGGGTGAGGATTCACCGTGTAAAAGTCGGTCAACGCATCATTTTGCTCTTTGGTGAATCTCGTCCTCGGGCCTCTCGTACGCTTCTGGGAAGGACCAGCAACAACAACAACATGTGGATCAGCAGCCTGGATTGGTGCTTGTGGTTCTGATTCTGGTTCTGGCACATCCGGCATGCTAGCATTAACAGTATCTAGAATGCTTGGTGGAATGATTTCATCCAAGCCTTCAAAGAAATCACTCTCTGGAGGACTTGAATGAAACAACTCACTGAAAGAATTCACTCTTTTGGCCATTTCTAGGTTGGGAGGGAGGATAGATTTCTGGAAAAATAACTAAGAACAACGAAGAACAAGTGAAGAACAATATGAACAAACGAGAGAAAATTTAGAGAGAATAAAAGGGAACTAAGTGAAAATGAATGGAAAATGAATGGAATGAAACACACAAACACAAACGAAGGGAAATGAACAGACGCACGCACGCAAACGTGCCACAGACACAGATCCGCCAATTGCGGATCGAGCGACGAAAGTCGCAAAGGCTACAGTTGACACGCATGCGGATTATTAAACAAATCGGCCGACGCAAAAGTCGTCCGTCGGCCCAATCAAATATTTTTTTTATTTTTTATTTTTAATTATCGTGCCGACGCGAAAGTCGCGGGACGGTCCAATAAGAATTTTTCTTTTTATTTAACTAAATCTTTACGCGAAAGTTGTAAAGTGAACAGTGAAAACGCGTAGCACACGCGCTAACGGTTGCCGACACTTTAAATGGGCCTGGGCCATCGGAATGGTCTGGGCCTTAAAGTGGGCCTGGGCCAAAGAAAACTCCGGCCCATTATTGGTGAGCTTAAACTAATGGGCCTAAAAACAAACAGGCCCGACACACTAAATGGGCTTGGGTTAAGGATTTTGGGCTTCGGGAATGACACAGGCCCAATGGGCCAAATTTTTTTTATTTTTATTTTTTATTTTTCTTTTTGAAACCTAAAACCCTAACCAATCACACAAACGGGCCTAAGGCCCAATAACAAACAAACAACAAGCCCAAAAATAAAATAAACAGTAATTATAAATAGTAAAAATAAATAATTACAAACAGTAAAACAAAACAAGCACTCTTTTTTTTTTATAAACAATTACAAATTTTCTAATTTTTTTTTATCTTTTATTTTTATTTTTTTAAAATAAATAACGAGAGTGAAAAGAAAACTTACCTTTTTACTCCCGAGGAAACCGAAAATCACCAACAAGACATCAACCTCAAGGTTTTTCAACCTTGACTTCCAAAACGTATGCTCCGATGTATGTGGTAAAATTTCCGATAAACCCGGATTATTTCCTATACAAAATAAAAAGGTTAGTAATAAATTTACAAAATAAAAACAAAATATTTACAATGTTAAAAATGTATCACAAATTATCTATACAAAATGAATGAATAAATTTTCCTATGTCTAAGTATATTTTATTTACAAAATACACTTAAGTACGGGAACAGAGGACTTCAATGTGCAATGGGACTGAAACAGCTACCCATCTTAAAGTCATGTTTAATCCAATATACCTAAAGTGTACAAAAACAGTTTATTTTGCCTCAATATAGTTGAAAAAAAATGAAAGTTGATTCCAAGCGGTAACTCAAGGTGGACTTACGGCCTAGGTGCAATGCCTTGACTTAAATGACTTTCCGTGTTTTCGAAGGCGAATGGCCAGATCATATGAGAATAAGAGAGGGGCAGGATTCATTTGGTGGACTACGGAGGCAAGCCCCTATCGACTTTCGTCTGTCTATAGTCCTCTGAATCCAAAACCTGTCACCTAGGGTCTCGACCTAGACACCATCCATGTGCCCCTTACTCAGTTGAGAAAGCACTTAAGTGTTCGACAATTCTCCAAGTGTTAATAAAGGCCGCCCTCAACCTCAAATAACCTTACGGTAAAAATGAAGGGTTTAGGCCAATATTAACAAAAGGACCTTACCTATTTCCGTTCAAGTTACAACTTACAACAACAAAAAAATAATCAACTATATAAAAGACACCTAAATATAATTACTAAGTGTAAAATATCTACAAGTAAAATTAGTAAGTGTAACAAAATATCAACAAATATAAACAAGTATTATTCACAAATATTCACAAAATAATAGTTAGGAATTTTCAATCCCCGTCGACGGCGCCAAAAATTGATAGGATCCAAAATGAGCATCAATTTAAAAAAACCCTATCGGTAGTATAGTGTAAGTAGGGTATCGTTCACAACGGAGATCAAAGGGTGTACCTAACAAAAAAATGTCACAAAGAATTAAATAAAATAAAGAATTATTATTAACAAGTATAAAGTATAAATATATACATATGTACAAAGTAAAAAGGGTAATTGAGAGATAAATTGAATGAAATAAATTAATTAAATTACAAAGAATAAATAAAATATGATGATGAAACACAAAGTATATAAAGTTCAGCCACATATACACAAGTTTACCAATCATTAGACCGAAAATTAACCAAGTTCCCTAGCCATGAAACCGAAACTAACATATGTGGAATGCCCACACGGGTTATCATTCCCCAAATAAAACCTCTTCTATGAAAATTAACCTAGTGAACGCTCATCTAGATTAAACAATTAAACATGCAAAGGTGATCAATCAATAACATATCTAACGCATTGATTTGTTGTAAAACCGAGGTTCATTGGTTATTACCTAAATTCCTAACAATTGTCGTTGTAAAGTATAATGGGAAATAAAGGTTTTTCCCACAGAAGATTGTTATATTTACTTTTTAATGTCACGAAAAATTAAATTAAATAAAGAATTATTATTAACAAGTATAAAGAATAAAGAATATATATATATACAAAATTAAATAAACTATACAGTATTGTTTTTATTTACAAAAATATACATTATATACAAAAGTATTTTTGGGGGTTTTTGAGATTTTTGAAAACAATAAATAATTAAAAGGAAATATTTTTGGATTTTTATTATTTTTGAAAACAAGAAAAACACACACAAATATTGTTTTGAAGATTAACCAACTCCCTAGCCATGAATCCGAAACTAACACATGTAGAATGCCTACGCAGGTTATCATTCCCCAAATAAACTTCTCCCATGAAATCAACCTAGTGAACGCTCATCTAGATTAAACAATTAAACATGCAAATGTGATTAATCTAAACATGTCTAACGCATAGAAAAAGAGTTGTTAATTCAAGTGCGCGACCTAGCGAACGCTCGTCTATCCGCGATCCTTATCATTTAGTTTCAACATTAAAGATAAAACCAAACAAACAAAATTCACATAAGCTGCTAGAAGAATTAATCAACTTCAATCCAATTTATTACACAAAATAGAAAATAAACAAACAATAACATTTCCCAAAATTATTCACGAATAGTTAATTAAACAAAAATAAATTATAATAAATAAACGAGCCTACAAGTAAAACACAAACGGGCCTAAGGCCCAATAACAAATAGATAACAAACAAGCCCACAAGTAAAACAAACAGTAAAAATAAATAATTTCAAAACAGTAAAACAAAAACAAACACTCTTTTTTTTTTTATTTACAATTACAAATTTTCTATTTTTTTTTTTTTTTTTTTTTTTTTAAATCAAATAAATAACGAGAGTGAAAAGAAAACTTACCTTTTTACTCCCGAGGAAACCGAAAATCACCAACAAGACATCAACCTCAAGGTTTTTCAACCTTGACTTCCTAAACGTATGCTCCGATGTATGTGGTAAAATTTCCGATAAACCCGGATTATTTCCTATACAAAATAAAAAGGTTAGTAATAAAATTTACAAAATAAAAACAAAATATTTACAATATTAAAAATATGTCACAAATTATGTATACAAAATGAATGAATAAATTTTCCTATGTCTACGTATATTTATTTACACAATACACTTAAGTGTACAAAAATATTTTCCTTTGCCTTAATATAGTTGAAAAAAAATGAAAGTTGATTCCAAGCGGTAACTCAAGGTGGACTTACGGCCTAGGTGCAATGTCTTGACGTAAATGACTTTCCGTGTGTTCAGAAGGCGAATGGCCAGATCACAAGAGATAAGCGAGAGGCAGGATTCATTTAGTGGACAAGTCCTCTGAATCCAATTTTACAAACCCGTCACCCAGAGTCTTGATCATATCTAGACACCATTCATGTGCCCCTTACTCAGTTGAGAAAGCACTTAAGTGTTCAACAATTCTCCAAGTGTTAATAAAGGCCGCCCTCAACCTCAAATAACCTTACGGTAAAAATGAAGGGTTTAGGCCAATATTAACAAAAGGACCTTACCTATTTCCGTTCAAGTTACAACTTACAACAACAAAAAAAATAATCAACTATATAAAAGACACCTAAATAAATTACTAAGTGTAAAAATATAAACAAGTATAATCAAGTGAGTATAAATAAAATTAACAAGTATTATTTACAAATAGTAAAAAGTCAATAGTCAATAGTAAAAAGTCAATAGTAAAAAGTCAAAAGTAAATAGTAAAAACAATCCCCGGCGAGCCGGCGCCAAAATGATTAGAGGTTAAACCGAGGTCATTAAATTTTTACCTACGTTCCTAACAATTGTCGTTGTAAAGTATAATGGGAAATAAAAGTTTTTCCCACAGAAGATTGTTAATGATTTGTCGTAAAACCGAGGTTCATTGGTTATTACCTAAATTCCTAACAATTGTCGTTGTAAAGTATAATGGGAAATAAAGGTTTTTCCCACAGAAGATTGTTATATTTACTTTTTAATGTCACGAAAAATTAAATTAAATAAAGAATTATTATTAACAAGTATAAAGAATAAAGAATATATATATATACAAAATTAAATAAACTATACAGTATTGTTTTTATTTACAAAAATATACATTATATACAAAAGTATTTTTGGGGGTTTTTGAGATTTTTGAAAACAATAAATAATTAAAAGGAAATATTTTTGGATTTTTATTATTTTTGAAAACAAGAAAAACACACACAAATATTGTTTTGAAGATTAACCAACTCCCTAGCCATGAATCCGAAACTAACACATGTAGAATGCCTACGCAGGTTATCATTCCCCAAATAAACTTCTCCCATGAAATCAACCTAGTGAACGCTCATCTAGATTAAACAATTAAACATGCAAATGTGATTAATCTAAACATGTCTAACGCATAGAAAAAGAGTTGTTAATTCAAGTGCGCGACCTAGCGAACGCTCGTCTATCCGCGATCCTTATCATTTAGTTTCAACATTAAAGATAAAACCAAACAAACAAAATTCACATAAGCTGCTAGAAGAATTAATCAACTTCAATCCAATTTATTACACAAAATAGAAAATAAACAAACAATAACATTTCCCAAAATTATTCACGAATAGTTAATTAAACAAAAATAAATTATAATAAATAAACGAGTTTGGGAAAAATGTTACTGTTGTGTCCATGAAAATGGACACTGTCTGGCAGGCGAAGGTGGCAGACTCAGCTATTAAAAACGAACTAGTATTTGGATGTGGCGGGTGCGCTTAACAATTTCAGATTGGGCCTTTCTGAAATTGGGCTTAGACTCTTGGAGGCCCAATTGACTTAGTCAAATTGGCATTGACCGGTCAGCCCTTGCGTTTCTTTGGTTGTGGTTGACTTTTCAATGGGACATTTCTCTCCATGCCAAGTCAGCATTAATCTCTACAAACTCATCTCTTTCACGATTCTGGATCTTTGCTTCAGACCATTTCTTCTTCTTTTCTGCAGATCAAAGAGAGAGCAAGAGAGCAGCGGCCAAGAGAGAGACCACCGGCGGGCTGATTCGATCACGGCGGAGCAGGGAGATGGCGGCGCGGTGTGGCAGCTACGGACAGAACGGGAGCTCGGAGCTTTGATTACAGCAGCGACGGCAGGAGACGCGCCAAGGGAAGGCCGGCGCGGCTTAGGGAAACGGCGGAGCTGAAGCACGGGCTGGACTGCCATGGCAGAAGCTTACGGGTTCGGCGACAAGGACGGGGCAGCGACGAGAGAGGGAGGGGGCAGTCCGGCGGAGATTGAAACGTCGCCGGCGTCGTGGCGTCAATTGAAAGGCGGCGGCGGCGGCGAGGTGAGCTGGAATCCGGCGAGAGATTGAAACGTCGCCGGCGGAGGAATTGCAGGTAAGGACGATGGAGTGGCTCGTGCAGCTTCCAAACGGCGCCGGCGGTGATGGGTGAACAGCAGCTTCCAAACCTGCAAAAGAAAAAGAAAAGATAATTAGAATATTAATGATTTTGATTAATTTGCAGGTTTGTTGTTTTGGGTGGTGATGGAATGGTGATTGTGAAGCTTGGCTTGCTGCAGGTTGTGGGTAATTGAAGGTGGTGATGATTGGCATGAGATTTGGATTTGTGATTGTGGATTGAGAGGCACGGGGGGATTGGGTATTTGCCATGGTGATGATTGATGATTGAAGGCTCTGGGTTTGTGATTAATCATCAGCAGAAGCTTCTCTTAAATAGAGAAGGGAATGAGGAAGCAGCCAAGCGAGAGGGAAGTGTTGCCGGTGGTGGAGAGGGTAGGTGGAATGGACTGTAGTGGTGGTGGAACTTGGGTGGAGGCAGTAGGTGAGCTAGAAGCCACGGGAAAAATGGAAATGGCTGCTATGGTGGACTTTTGAGCTGTAGATGCTTGAATGGAATTGAAGCCATGTGAGCAAGGAAAGTGGGCGGCTGGAGAAAAATCCAAGGAAGGGAATCGGTGGTAACATGGTGGCTGCAAACACAGAAAAATAAACAAAATCAAACAAATAAAATAAAAGAAATTAAATGAAATAAAACAAAAGAAAAATAAAATAAATATTAAAATAGAAATAAAAATAAATATAAAAATAAACATAAAATATAAACAAGGGAAAATAAAATGGAGATTAAATTTGTGTTTCGCCACCGCGTGTGGTGGTTGTGCCGCCTTATGTGGTGGTTCGCCGACAAACTTGCCGGAATTCGGAACGGTTTCCGACATCTTCGTACAATATTTTATTCCACATGTGAAAGTCACGGTTGACTTTCTGAATTACGCTGAAAATCTCCAAAATTCACCTTTTGTGTTGAAATTGACATTTTTCTCATATTTTCCCTAAAACACAAAAACAAATATTATACAAACAATTAAGCTTTCGGAATAGCAAAATCCAGTAATTAAAGGCACTTTGTGAACGTATTTTACGTTCACATCACACCCCTACACTTGAACTATTGCTAGTCCTCTAGCAAACACAGAATAAAACAACACAAAACAGAAAGGGAAACACACAACACAAATTCTTTCCAACCATTATCCTCAGCGAGTTCACAAGAGTTATAATCAGGAGAATAAAAATTATATACCAAGGTTAAAGAATTTGCTAAGCATTTAACATGTACATCTCATTTATGCTCGGGTGTGTGTGTGAAAACCAAGTATACAATTAATGTCAAGCAATCCAATAGGCACATCGAAACAACATTAACCACTAAAACTCACAAGATTCACTAAATATTTCCGCTCAGTGTTTAGGGTTAACTGTTTACTCTCAAAACAATTACACAAGTAGTGTTCCCATATGCTTGCTCATCGACCGACTCTCTACAATTAATCTACAAATCATCAGATCATAAGGGCTTTTTAGGTGAAACAGGGACAAAAAGATGAACGGTAAATGGTGAATGGTAAATGGAATGAAAGGGCTCGAAATGAAAAATGTTTCACATGTTTGCAAGACAAGTCAACGACTTTGAAACTCATACCTATGCTATACCCGAAACAACTTTCTTATTTCTCCTCCAACCTTTTATTGAAAATAAAAACAATACAATACTCTATTTTTGGAATTTCTCTTTCTTTCTTTTTTTTCTTTTTTTTTTTTTCTTTGAGGAATTTATTCCTTCTTTTTATTTCTGATTTTTTTTTTTTTCTTTGAACAAATACAACAAAATAAATACACCCCCACACTTGCCTTTTGGTATACTACCATACAAATCCGAAGCATAAGAACACAAGAAGTCACTATCATCGTCTTGCAAACATAAATAAAACAAGGGTGAAATGGTGTGGGTGAACAAAAGAAACGGCTAATGAGTGTTTAGTTCAAAAGGGGATTCCTAAAGTTCGTGTTTAAATGGATGGTGAATATTTTGACCATGGTGCTCAACTAATGCCTTACTCATTTCTAGTTCATTACAGATTAACAAAATGTTTCAAGCGGTCTCTGAGCAAGTTCTAGGTTCAAAACTCATGAATTGTGCACACATGAAGAACGAGTAAATGTATGAAATATGCATACATGTGAATATTCAATAGGCTCAAGTCCTCACAGTTTCTGGGTATGCATGACAATGTGATACGCTCAAAATGAGCATCAATTTAAAAAAATCCCTATCGGTAGTATAGTGTAAGTAGGGTATCGTTCACAACGGAGATCAAAGGGTGTACCTAACAAAAAATGTCACAAAGAATTAAATAAAATAAAGAATTATTATTAACAAGTATAAAGTATAAATATATACATATGTACAAAGTAAAAAGGGGAATTGAGAGATAAATTGAATGAAATAAATTAATTAAATTACAAAGAATAAATAAAATATGATGATGAAACACAAAGTATATAAAGTTCAGCCACATATACACAAGTTTACCAATCATTAGACCGAAAATTAACCAAGTTCCCTAGCCATGAAACCGAAACTAACATATGTGGAATGCCCACACGGGTTATCATTCCCCAAATAAAACCTCTTCTATGAAAATTAACCTAGTGAACGCTCATTTAGATTAAACAATTAAACATGCAAAGGTGATCAATCAATAACATATCTAACGCATAGGAGAAGAGTTGTTAATTAAAGTGCGCGACCTAGCGAACGCTCGTCTATCCGCGATCCTTCTTATTTTGATTCCGACCCGTTTGATAAGCCTTTACTACTTGTGAATTAGAATTAAAACCCTAATTCTAGCACTAATTACATGCAATCATCTTAAGTTTTGAACCTTAAAACAAGAACACATAAAAGATTCAATAAAACCGAATCAAATAAACGGAGTCACATAAGCTGCTAGAAGAACTAATTAATTAGGATCTAACAATCAAATAAACTCATAAATATAGGCTGAAAATTATATAAATCATGTCATGTTAACTAATACAAAGAATAATCAAGCAACAAAGAGGAACTCAAAAAGAGTAATTAAAGAATAAGTTGAAGTACACCATATGGAAAGTAGGAAGAACTCGAAGATCACAAACTCTTAAATCCTCACGCGAGTAACTCAAAAGCCGAGATTCCCAAGGTGATGATGATGGTGGTGATGATGGTTGATGGCTGGTGGTAATGGTGTAAACAGCTCCCCTCCTCCTTGAAGACTTGAAAACCCTAAATACTAGAGAATGGAAAATATGATGTGAGATGGAGAAGAGAAAGAGGAGGGTTTGTCCCTCCCCATTGGGGTGTGAATTGGTGAGAAATAGTGTTGTGAAGCCCTCTATTTATAGGAGAATGGAGAGGAATAAGAAGACAATGAAAGAAATAAAGAAAGAAAGGGAATAGAAGTGGAATGTGAATGGGAGATAAAGAAATGGTAAGTGGTGGTGGAAATGTAGTCATATGGCAATTAACCAATTATTTAGGTAAAAGAAATCAAACACTAATGGTATGGAGAGAAAGAAACAAAGATAGTTAGGTGAGATGGGTGGAAATATGGGGGTGAGTGGAGCATTGAGAATAAAGGAAAAGGAAAGAAATAAAAAGCAGACAGCACTGAGCAGTGCGCACTTGGAGTGGAATTCTGGACGTATGGACGGTTGGATGATTCTGAAATTTTAATGCCGAACACTTAACATCCACATGCAGCGTGTATCAGAATTACAGCTAGATCTGACGGTGCAATTGAGAGATATGGGCTTCGCAAGTTGACCAATCTGCACAGGCAGAATGTCCGAAAATCTGGGCTTGGGCCTTTCCTCATGCTTTGTGAACCTGGGCCTTCCTTCATGGATTTGGGCCTTCCATCTTGGGTTTGGGCCTCCTTCTTGGGTTTGGGCCTTCCATCTTGGGCCTCATGGCAGACCACCTCATAATGGGCCTCGCAAAAGCCCATTAGACTTCGTTTCTGCACATGTTCACATTAATACATCATTTTGGACTCAAATATGGAAACTAAGCTAAAATAGCAAAGTTACAATTAAATCATAGCCAAATAGTAGGGAAAACACATTAAAAACGTCACACTTTGTGCTCCTATCAAATTCCCCCACACTTAGCTACTGCTAGTCCTCTAGCAAACACAAGAACAACACAAAACAGAATGGTCTTTCCAACCATAACCCTCAGCGAGTTCAAAAGAGTTATAATCAGGAGAATAAAAATTATATACCAAGGCTAACAAATTTTGCTAAGCATTTAACATGTACATCTCATTTATGCTCGGGTGAAGTGTGTGAAAACCGAGTATACAAAAAATGTCAAGCAATCCAATAGGCACATCGAAATAACATTAACCACTAAACCTCACAATGATCACTAAATATTTCCGCTCAGTGTTTAGGGTTAAATGTTTACTCTCATAACAATTGCACAAGTAATGTTCCCATATGCTTGCTCATTAACCAACTCTCTACAATTAATCCACAACTCATTAGATCATAAGGACTTTCAGGTGAAACAGGGACCAAAGGGTGGATGAATGGTAAATGGTGAATGGTATGAAGGGACTGGAAATGATAAATGATTTACATGTTTGCAAGACAAGTCAACGACTTTGAAACTCATACCTATGCTATACCCGAAACAACTTTCTTATTCTCCTCCAACTTTTTATTGAAAATAATACAAGAAAATAACTCTATTTTTTTTTTCTTTCTTTTCTTTTTTTTTCTTTTCTTTTTTTTTCTTGAGGAACTTTATTCCTTCTTTTTGTTTTTGATTTTTTTTTCTTTCTTTGAACAATTACAACAAAATAAAATGCACCCCCACACTTGCCTTTTGGTATATTACCATACAAATCCGAAGCATAAAAACACAAGAAGTCACTATCATTGTCTTGCAAACACAATAAAACAAGGGTGAGATGGTGTGGGTGAACAAAAGAAAAGGCTAATGAGTGTTTAGTTCAAAAGGGGATTCCTAAAGTTCGTGTTTAGATGGATGGTGAATATTTTGGCCATGGTGCTCAACTAATGCCTTAATCATCTCTAATTCATCACAGATTAACAAAACGTTTCAAGTGGTCTTTGAGCAAGTTCTAGGTTCAAAACTCATGAATTGTGCACACATGAAGAACGAGTAAATGTATGAAATATGCATACATGTGAATATACAATAGGCTCAAATCCTCACATTTTCTGGGTATGCATGACAATGTATGTTCAAATGTGCTTCTCGGATTGCAATCAACTAATCGAAACAGGTTATGTGAACATGGAAATTCGAGCAATCACAAGTAATGCAAATTAAATCCAAAGCAAACTACACAAAGCCTTGACATATAATAAACATTCTCAAAATCATAACAATTAAACTCAATTCATCATTGGAATTGGAAAGAACAAAACACAATAAAACACACAACAGAAGTAAATATTTTTGTAATTTTTGATTTTTTGATTTTTTTTGATTGATTTTTTTTTAAATGATATAGCTCAAATAAACGAACAAGCACTTTCTAACTCAGCCAGTGCGAAACAAACGAGCTTACAAAACTATTTTTTTTTTTTTTTTCAATTTTTTTTATTAGGGTAACAATACGTGACCACAGTGACTTACTTAGTGCAATGGTAGGTTCAACGCTACCAAGGGAGTAAGTATGATCTAGTCGATATATTGTTACCGTAGAAAACAAAAACAAGTAAATTATTTTTTTGAATTTTTTTTGAATTTTTGAATTTTTTTCTTTTCTTTTTAATAAACCTTCCCCCCACACTTGAATTAAACATTGTCCTCAATGTTAGACAGATATTTCACGAAAATGAAAAATTCAAGCATGGTTATTGAATTTAAACACACAAACGAAATACACCCCAAAAATACACACACAGTTAAGTAAATGAAAAGGGAAACAGAAAGACTCCCCTTTGAAGATCGTGAAGCTCCTCCCGAAGGTAGTCACCAACAGTCACAAACAAGGCTAGCAGGGCCTTGCATCCAACGTTTGCTCCTTAGTTGACTGCGGCTTTGATCTTTTTGAGCGTGTCCTGGACCGTGCCTGTTGCCAAATCCACAGCACGTCTGGCTGAATTAGCCTTCACTGAGATCTGGAACACTAACGTCAGTAGAGTTCCATCAAGTACGTCTCCGGATACATCAGGTAGAATGGAGAAGCCAGATGACATCAATTGAAAAGGCTCCGGGTCAACTCCACATAACATGGACTGGAAGGTTGCTTGATCGATAGGCGCATAAATCACGCACGACCCCGTTGAATCTGTGAAGCACTCCTGGAGTATGAGGTAGTCGACGTGATTACTTATGCCCAAAACGGAGATAGAATTTCGTGGGTCAAGACCAGTGGTGAAGTTTGTAAGCACATGTACTGAACTGTCTATCGACACACTATCCCATAAATGCCTTGTCTGTACGTCTTTGATAAAATCAAAGATTCTTGTGTGATGGGAGAAGTGCTTGACAGAACAGCCAGCAGTACGATCGAGTCCAAGGGGTTGGCTAGGATCACCCCTTCGCTTGTTGGTCCTGACCTCCATATGTGTGTCTCCCGTTTTGTTTGATGCAGTCCAATGATGGTAAGTCGAGTTGGTGATGTCGTTGAAGAAACTTACCGCCATCTGGTTTGCCATCTTAGCAAGGCTTCTTCTCCCTCCTGGTGAAATGATTGAGTCACTAGGTGAAGTGTGAATCCCCATCACGCACATGTATCGCTCGGCATGTCGTTGGAGAGGTGCCAACCAACGCTTCGCTCCATATGCAAAACCTGATTCAACAAAAGGTTTAAATAAGGGGGTTAAATCTTTTTCTCGCACATCAACATGCTCCACCCACGTGACAAAGGAGGATCCATTCTGCAGATCCCGTATCAGGCATCCGGAAGGACGTTTTCGGCATCTTGATCTCACGGAAGGCCTTGGATTTGAGCTCATTTCATCCACAGAGACATCCACAACAATCCAACTTCCATCCAATTGTTGGTGAGAGGAACGAACAAACTGGACTTCACGAGTTGAAACATTGTGTGTTGGCACTAGAAACTCGGCAGACATCATTTGCACTTGCTCCTTGTAGCTTTCTTCTATCCCGGAGAACAGGACCTCCAAGGTATGGGCATTGGTGACCAAGCTACAGAAGACGAGCAACCATTGACCAACATCCATTAAAATCTGAACGATGGTGGTCGGATTCAGGTGAATGGTTGCTGAGTGTCTCGAGGCTTCTGATATGAAATATGGTGTAGGCTCAGCTCGTTGAGACACTCGCAAGTACTCGGCATGATTAAGAGTTTCGGGATGAATGGAAGTGCTGGGATTTGATGAAAAGATCCATAGGGGAAAACCAGCAGCGACCAAGAACAGGAGTTCGTCTTTGGCTTTGTTCACGATATCGGCGATCTGGTCGGAATGAAACCCAACGAGATCATGAGCAGGTCCCGGAATATTGTCAAATGGCACATGAGAGGATGAGCGCTCTACTAATGTTGGCATGAGGCTCCGCACATCCCTTCGCAAGTCATCCATGTCGATTGAATCATCGGACAAGACAAGAAGAGGCTCCGGAGGAACAACTTCCAACCTTGATCGTTGCACATCTGGGTGCGGAACAGGACCTCCACACTGGGGACAAATGCCGCTGTGAAGAGCATCGATGAGTTTCTGGTTCTGCTCTTGAAGCTCCTCATTCTTACTCATCAGCTCCTCGTTTCTTCTTATTAGATCGGCATAAATCTTCTCCTCTGACGGGATACCGTGCTTATCATGAAATCTCCTTCCCCAGTTGTAGACCTTATTTTCAGTTAACCCGAGTTCTATAGCAAACCTTGCTCTGTGCAGTTTGAGTGGGTGAGGATTCACCGTGTAGAACTCGGTCAACGCATCATTTTGGTCCTTGGTGAATCTCGTCCTCGGGCCTCTCGTACGCTTCTCGGAAGGACCAGCAACAGCAACAACAGGTGGATCATCAGCCTGGATTGGTGCTTGTGGTTCTGGTTCTGGTTCTGGCACATCCGGCATGCTAGCATTAACAGTATCTAGAATGCTTGGTGGAATGATTTCATCCAAGCCTTCAAAGAAATCACTCTCTGGAGGACTAGAATGAAACAACTCACTGAAAGAATTCACTCTTTTGGCCATTTCTAGATTGGGAGGGAGGATAGCTTTCTGGAAAAATAACTAAGAACAACGAAGAACAAGTGAAGAACAGTATGAACAAACGAGAGAAAATTTAGAGAGACTAAAAGGGAACTAAGTGAAAATGAATGCAAAATGAATGGAATGAAGCACATAGACACAAACCAAGGGAAAGGAACAGACGCACGTACGCACACGTGCCACAGACACAGATCCGCAAATTGCGGATCGAGCGACGAAAGTCGCAAAGGCTACAGTTGACACGCATGCGGATTATTAAACAAATCGGCCGACGCAAAAGTCGTCCGTCGGCCCAATCAAAATTTTTTTATTTTTTCATTTTTTATTTTTTATTTTTTTAATTATCGTGCCGACGCGAAAGTCGCGGGACGGTCCAATAAGAATTTTTCTTTTTATTTAACCAAATCTTTACGCGAAAGTCGTAAAGTGAACAATCAAAACGCGTAGCACACGCGCTAACGGTTGCCGACACTTTAAACGGGCTTGGGCCATTGGAATGGTCTGGGCCTTAAAGTGGGCCTGGGCCAAAGAAATCTCCGGCCCATTATTGTTGGGCTTAAACTAATGGGCCTAAAAACGAATAGGCCCGACACACTAAATGGGCTTGGGTTACGGGTTTCAGGCTTCGGGAATGACACGGGCCCAATGGGCCAAATTTCTTTTTATTTTTTTATTTTTTATTTTTCGAAACCTAAAACCCTAACCAATCACACAAACGGGCCTAAGGCCCAATAACAAACAAACAACAAGCCCTAAAGTAAAACAAACACTAAAAATAAATAGTAGAAACAAACACTCTTTTTTTTTATATATACAATTACAAATTTTCTATTTTTTTATTTTTTTTTATTTTTTAAAAATAAATAATTAAATAACTAGAGTGAAAAAGAAACTTACCTTTTTACTCCCGAGGATACCAGAAAATCACCAACAAGACATCAACCTCAAGGTTTTTAAACCTTGACTTCCTAAACGTATGCTCCGATGTATGTGGTAAAACTTTCCGATAAACCCGGATTATTTCCTATACAAAATTAAAAAGTTAGTAATAAATTTACAAAATAAAAACAAAATATTTACAAAGTTAAAAATGTATCACAAATTATCTATACAAAATGAATGAATAAAATTTCCTATGTCTAAGTAAATTTTATTTACACAATACACTTAAGTACGGGAACAGAGGACTTCAATGTGCAATGGGACTGAAACAGCTACCCATCTTAAAGTCATGTTTGATCCAATATACCTAAAGTGTACAAAAATATTTTCTTTTGCCTGAATATAGTTGAAAAAAAAGAAAGTTGATTCCAAGCGGTAACTCAAGGTGGACTTGCGGCCTAGGTGCAATGCCTTGACTTAAATGACTTTCCGTGTTTTCAGAAGGCGAATGGCCAGATCACAAGAGATAAGCGAGAGGCAGGATTCATTTAGTGGACTAGTCCTCTAAATCCAATTTTACAAACCCGTCACCCAGGGTCTCGATCATATCTAGACACCATTCATGTGCCCCTTACTCAGTTGAGAAAGCACTTAAGTGTTCGACAATTCTCCAAGTGTTAATAAAGGCCGCCCTCAACCTCAAGTGACCTTACGGTACAAATGAAGGGTTTAGGCCAATATTAATAAAAGGACCTTACCTATTTCCGTTCAAGTTACAACTTACAACAACAAAAAAATAATCAACTATATAAAAGACACCTAAATATAATTACTAAGTGTAAAATATTTACAAGTAAAATTAGTAACTGTAACAAAATATCAACAAGTATAAACAAGTATTATTCACAAATATTCACAAAATAATAGTTAGGAATTTTCAATCCCCGTCGACGGCGCCAAAAATTGATACGCCCAAAATGAGCATCAATTTAAAAAAATCCCTATCGGTAGTATAGTGTAAGTAGGGTATCGTTCACAACGGAGATCAAAGGGTGTACCTAACAAAAAATGTCACAAAGAATTAAATAAAATAAAGAATTATTATTAACAAGTATAAAGTATAAATATATACATATGTACAAAGTAAAAAGGGGAATTGAGAGATAAATTGAATGAAATAAATTAATTAAATTACAAAGAATAAATAAAATATGATGATGAAACACAAAGTATATAAAGTTCAGCCACATATACACAAGTTTACCAATCATTAGACCGAAAATTAACCAAGTTCCCTAGCCATGAAACCGAAACTAACATATGTGGAATGCCCACACGGGTTATCATTCCCCAAATAAAACCTCTTCTATGAAAATTAACCTAGTGAACGCTCATTTAGATTAAACAATTAAACATGCAAAGGTGATCAATCAATAACATATCTAACGCATAGGAGAAGAGTTGTTAATTAAAGTGCGCGACCTAGCGAACGCTCGTCTATCCGCGATCCTTCTTATTTTGATTCCGACCCGTTTGATAAGCCTTTACTACTTGTGAATTAGAATTAAAACCCTAATTCTAGCACTAATTACATGCAATCATCTTAAGTTTTGAACCTTAAAACAAGAACACATAAAAGATTCAATAAAACCGAATCAAATAAACGGAGTCACATAAGCTGCTAGAAGAACTAATTAATTAGGATCTAACAATCAAATAAACTCATAAATATAGGCTGAAAATTATATAAATCATGTCATGTTAACTAATACAAAGAATAATCAAGCAACAAAGAGGAACTCAAAAAGAGTAATTAAAGAATAAGTTGAAGTACACCATATGGAAAGTAGGAAGAACTCGAAGATCACAAACTCTTAAATCCTCACGCGAGTAACTCAAAAGCCGAGATTCCCAAGGTGATGATGATGGTGGTGATGATGGTTGATGGCTGGTGGTAATGGTGTAAACAGCTCCCCTCCTCCTTGAAGACTTGAAAACCCTAAATACTAGAGAATGGAAAATATGATGTGAGATGGAGAAGAGAAAGAGGAGGGTTTGTCCCTCCCCATTGGGGTGTGAATTGGTGAGAAATAGTGTTGTGAAGCCCTCTATTTATAGGAGAATGGAGAGGAATAAGAAGACAATGAAAGAAATAAAGAAAGAAAGGGAATAGAAGTGGAATGTGAATGGGAGATAAAGAAATGGTAAGTGGTGGTGGAAATGTAGTCATATGGCAATTAACCAATTATTTAGGTAAAAGAATTCAAACACTAATGGTATGGAGAGAAAGAAACAAAGATAGTTAGGTGAGATGGGTGGAAATATGGGGGTGAGTGGAGCATTGAGAATAAAGGAAAAGGAAAGAAATAAAAAGCAGACAGCACTGAGCAGTGCGCACTTGGAGTGGAATTCTGGACGTATGGACGGTTGGATGATTCTGAAATTTTAATGCCGAACACTTAACATCCACATGCAGCGTGTATCAAAATTACAGCTAGATCTGACGGTGCAATTGAGAGATATGGGCTTCGCAAGTTGACCAATCTGCACAGGCAGAATGTCCGAAAATCTGGGCTTGGGCCTTTCCTCATGCTTTGTGAACCTGGGCCTTCCTTCATGGATTTGGGCCTTCCATCTTGGGTTTGGGCCTCCTTCTTGGGTTTGGGCCTTCCATCTTGGGCCTCATGGCAGACCACCTCATAATGGGCCTCGCAAAAGCCCATTAGACTTCGTTTCTGCACATGTTCACATTAATACATCATTTTGGACTCAAATATGGAAACTAAGCTAAAATAGCAAAGTTACAATTAAATCATAGCCAAATAGTAGGGAAAACACATTAAAAACGTCACACTTTGTGCTCCTATCAAATTCCCCCACACTTAGCTACTGCTAGTCCTCTAGCAAACACAAGAACAACACAAAACAGAATGGTCTTTCCAACCATAACCCTCAGCGAGTTCAAAAGAGTTATAATCAGGAGAATAAAAATTATATACCAAGGCTAACAAATTTTGCTAAGCATTTAACATGTACATCTCATTTATGCTCGGGTGAAGTGTGTGAAAACCGAGTATACAAAAAATGTCAAGCAATCCAATAGGCACATCGAAATAACATTAACCACTAAACCTCACAATGATCACTAAATATTTCCGCTCAGTGTTTAGGGTTAAATGTTTACTCTCATAACAATTGCACAAGTAATGTTCCCATATGCTTGCTCATTAACCAACTCTCTACAATTAATCCACAACTCATTAGATCATAAGGACTTTCAGGTGAAACAGGGACCAAAGGGTGGATGAATGGTAAATGGTGAATGGTATGAAGGGACTGGAAATGATAAATGATTTACATGTTTGCAAGACAAGTCAACGACTTTGAAACTCATACCTATGCTATACCCGAAACAACTTTCTTAT